>CM053579.1:77232454-77271928 GCA_028646485.1 Cryptoprocta ferox | reverse complement strand
GAAGCAAAGAAAACAGGACAGAAAAAAAAAGAAAGAAAAAAGACAACTCCCCTGTGCGGATGGGCGTGGTCTGGCGTCAGGTCAGGTCTCGGGGGCTGCTCTCTCCGAGGCCCCGCCTTGGTGGTTGCGGAGAGAAGTATGGCGCCGCCTCAAAATTTTGCCGGAACCAAGCGTTGCAACCGCTCTTCTGAGTCTGATCTCCCTGTGCCGCGGGCGAGCCAAACTGTATTCTCCAAGCTCTACCTCACTTCCGAATCCCAGTCCGTGCAGTTCAACACCGTCACCGGGGATGAGATGCGTTCCCGCTGGCGGCCAGCCTCCCGGCCGGCTTGCACCACCCTTTTCGCGGAGCCGCAGCTGCCGCCGCCGCCGCTGCCGCTTTTCAAGGCTCCCGGTGCGGCTTGGAGTGGAAGCCGCTGCCGCTGCGCCCAAGGAAGTACTCGCCCGGCGCCCGGCAGTTATATATGGGGAGACGGGCGAGTTTTTCCTCCCTTAGAGATGGTTCCAGGTGCGTTTTCCGTCTCTCTTTCTCTTCCCCTGGTCTCTCCGGGGCACCGCGCACTCTCCCTGTGTTGAGCTCGGGGGCTCCTTCCCCTGCACCACCGGGACGCGCCCGTCCCCTAATTTCCCAGATCACAGTCACTCACTCAGGCATCTTTGAGGTTGTCTTCTTTCTGGCGTCTGTTTCTTCTTTCCCCCACTTGCAAATCCAAGTTTTATCCCTTCAGTCCTTCTCAGTTCAATCCATACAGGCGTGCGCGGATTACAGAGCTCCCTGCTTCTCCGCCATCTTGTCCTCTCTTTTTTTATTATTAAAAAAATTAAGTTTGTTTATTTATTTAGAGAAAGAGACAGCGTGAGTGGGGGAGGGGCAGAGAGAGAGGGAGAAGAGACAGAATCCCAAGCAGATTCTGCACCGTCAGCACAGAGTCCCATGTGGGGCTCAAACTCATGAAACTATAAGATCATGACCTGAGCTGAATCCAAGAGTCAGATGCTTAACTGACTGAACCAACCAGGCACCCCAAGGGTGTATTTCTTAAGTCATCCAAAAATTGACAGTTGCATTATGATTAAATTGCTAGTATTCATTTGAGTTGTCAATGAATATTGACCAATAATCATTTACTGTGCTCCTCAATTTAATAGTTTTATCCCTATCTTACCAGAACCTCACTCAGCTGCACACACTGACATTGTTCCAATTGTGAGCTCAGTCACTTCTAGTTTCTGATCTTGACTAGATTGTGACTAAGGCTGATAACATTAGCCTCATACCCAGATCTGGCAAACACCTTACTTCTCTAAGCCTTGCATCTGATATGCCAAGGGTTTACCAAGCTTCACGCTCCCTACCTTTGAGTTTTATAGACAAGAGGTGGCTTCTGTTCTGGTTTCATGTTTTGCATGCTTATTAGTCTTTCTTCAGTTTAGCCCTGATGGACCTTAATTCTAACTCTTCACAAATAGCTGTTCAGCCATCCTCCGCTTCACAACCTGCTGATCTTAGTCATTAGTGAAGAGATGTTGAGGCACGCAAAGGGATGCTTAGGCCATTTGGGACTCCTGAGGTTTTATTGCAATGTCCCATGAGGCAGTAGCCTAAAAACCCCCTCCAGCAGCCTTTCGTTGGGCAGATCTGAAGAAGCACTGATACACAGGCAACTCACAAAAGAGCCAGACAAAAGGACAGCCCCTTTACAGCCCAATGCTTGGTCTATGAAGTACACAGGGCAGTATACAGGATTGAAGACTTTCTGCATTTGATTCATTTCCTCATTGCTGAGTCTTTTCCTTCTCCTTTCCCCTGACTCTGCTTAACTCCTCCAAGATATATTCTTGATTTTTGTTTGTACTTCTAAACTTCTATTCCCCCCACCTCCTCAATTTTGGCTCATTTCTTGCATTACAGCACTTTAGGAATTAGAATTACTAGGAGTGACATCCCATTTGGCAAGCCCTACTTCCTCCTCTTATTCCTACCATCAGAGAGTTTCCTTCACCAGAAGCTTGTTAGCAAACTGTTGGCAGAGACACAATTCTACTGGTTGGAAAAATAGAAGCTACACTGAGGCATGCTTGATGGAAAAAGTATAAAAATGTTAATGGTTGGACTAAACTATTAATTCTTCCAAAGGATCCTAGGTTCTCTAATTCTCAGTTCAGGATTCTGAAAAGAAATTGATAAAGAGGTTCTCCAGGAATAAATTGAGAATTGTATCCATAAATTTGGGGTGATTATTCAGCATTTAGGATAAATATGTTATTAACACTGAATCTTAGGTGGATATGTTGAAGGTCAGTCAGAAATTTATATCAGACCCCAGGGTGCTCCTGAATTGCTGTGAGTGGCAGCATACAGTATCTGAAATGGGAAATAGAAAATCATTTGAAATACAGGGCCCGCCATGCTTCGGTTTAAAGAAAATCAGAGTCCAGACTTAGACAAGGGGCTTGGCTAAAAATCTAGCCACACCACAAAGAAAGATGACTAGTATGGCAACTGGCTGTTCATGTGGATGGAAAGAAATTAAATGTAAAGGTGATCTCAGGCCTTCAGAATTCAACATATCTAGTTGTAGGTGATCCCATGAAGATAGAATAGGGAGGTATGTAGATAGGATATTCTGAATCTGCTCCTTTTTATTTAAAAAAATTTCCTTTGAAATACATTTAATGTGTTCTCTCTGTGTTGTAGTTATTCGTGAACATCTTAAAAATCTGCATTCTGCTGATGATTGCTCAATTTGTATAGCTTATGTTATCTGTTTGCTTAAAAACACCTTTGGATTCTGTCGGGCTCCCAGAAGGAGAGAAAGCCTGTCTCCAAAGGTTAAATTCACCACAATGAGATATCACCTCGCACCCCTTAGGATGACTACTATCAAAATAAATAACAAATCGTAAGTGTTGGTAAGGATGTGGATAAATACGAACCCTTGTGTACTGCTAAGGGGAATTGTAATGGTATAGCAGCTATGGAAAACAGTATGGCATTTCTTCAAAATAAAAGGGAAATGGCCATATGATCCAGCAATTCCATTTCTGAATATACATCCCAAAAAATTGAAAGCAAGGTTTCGAAGAGCTATTTGCAAACTCCTATTTATAGCAGCAGATTTACAAGAGCAAGGGGTAGAGCAAACAAAGTGTCCATCCATCGATTTATGGAAAAACATCCACAGATGGATGAATAACCAAAATGTCCATCCCGTGGCAAGGAAAGATTATCCCCACTTACCCACTTACCCTGCCTGACTGGGTTTTAAAACCGTTGTATGTTACAACCCTTTAGTTACACATTGATCACATGCTGGAGTCACACACACACTCACACATGTACATTGCAGGCAGCTTAGCGTAGTTAAACTCTGGCTGTATTCCTAACTATGAGACCATGTTAGGTACATTACCTAATTGTTCAAGGTCTCAATTTCCCCACATGTAAAATGGAGATAATGATATATCTACACATGGGTTTTGGTGAAGGGCAGTTAATACATTTAGCACTTAAAGCTGATCTGGCACAAAGAGAGCACTTAGCCATTATTATTATTACTATTATCATCAGTAGTAGTTGTAGCATTTGTGTAATTAAAAATATTAAAATATATGGGCACCTGGGTAGCTCAGTCAGTTAAGCATCTGACTTCAGCTCAGGTCATGATCTCATGGTTTGTGAGTTCCAGTCCTGCATTGGGTGAGCTCCATCCCCTCACTGAGAGAGCTCGCGCCTCGCTTTGGGTAAACACGAGCCCCATTTTGGATGAGCCCTGCTTCTCTCTCTTTCTCCCTCCTTCTCTGCCCCTTGCTCACTAGTGCCCTCTCTTACACTCTCAAAAAAATAAATAAATAAAATATTAATTGATTAACTAAATAATTAAGTGATGAGGTTATAGGTACATCTTTTAATTCTGTTTTTATGCTTGTAGCTTATCTAACTTCCCTGATATTGTCTATATAATCATAAAAAACCAATGTGTTATTTTTTAAGGTACTAACAATTCTGAGGAGTAACTCATTAAATGGTGAGCCCCTTTTGAACCCAAACAGAGTTGGATTTATGATAGCACCTAAAGGATTCTGAATGGTCATTTTTAAAGTGTTTAATATTTGAATAATTTCCACATTATGAAATGTGTTGAATAGCACAAAGAAAATGATAAAAATCACAAAATCCAAAGATAGACACCACTACATTTTTTTTTGTAAGTCAGCTCTATACCCAACATGGGGCTTGAACTCATGAATCTGGGATCAAGAGTTACATGCTCTACTGACTGAGCCAGTCAGGTACCTCCATACTGCTGGGAGCCTTTTCTGAATTAAGGCAGGTTTGCAAGGCCTCCCACTGCCAGATGGCGACCAGCATCTACACCCACTCAACCCCCACTCAATTTTTGCTTGATCACCTACCCCCAAAGCGCCTGGCTGACTGGTATCAGACCTTGTGAAGGAACTTATAGGAGCAAATATTACATTTCCTGAGAAACCTGTTTTTCTTCCCCTGGAGAAAACAGGCTATTGACCCCTGCTCACAAAAAAACTAACTGTTGCCTTTGCTATGCTAAAAACATTGCCTTGTATTTGAATGCTAAAGATTCCTTCCTTCCCCATGTGATAAGCATCTAGTCACCTACATCAATCACTATTGATAAAGATTATGCATGAGTCTTCTACCAATCTATGTTCTGGGAAATTTTTACATACCAAAGAATTTGTCATCAGAAATCATTGTCTAAGGCAATTGCCACTTCTGTTTTGTACCCCATACATTTTTTCAATAAATAAAGCTGACTCTCAGGTCAGTGCAGAGATGCCTGCCTGGTGATCCGAAAGAAGCCAAGGCTCTCTCACTCCCTTTCGCTGGCACCGTCCATCCTTCAGGGAGCCCTGGACCTGCTGGAGCTGGACTCCGGCACCATACCACTACATTTTTGTTATCATGTCATTGGAGGAGGCTCCTGAGGGCCATGTGCACCTGGATTAAGTGTGGAGATGACCACATGGAGGCAGTGTTGCTACCTCAGGACTTTTCCAGACACGTATTCCAGAAATCTCTCATACAAGACTTTACCAGCAACACCGTGATAGATTCTCCAGGCCAAAGAAGGAAATCCTTTCATGCTGCCCCTCTCTCAGACTTTTTTTTCCAGTCCAACTTTTCCTAATTCCACTTTCCTTCCTTTCCTCCCTCTCTGACCTTGATATCTCCATCTTAAAAAAATAATTAATTAATTGTGAATTGAAGTATAATTAACATACAGCGTTACATTAGTTTCAGGTGTACAATATAATGATTCAATAATTCTATACATTGCACATCACAATAAGTGTACTGATCTCTCCATCTCTCGATCTTTCTGTTTCTTAGTTTCTTGCCTTTTTCTCCCTTCAAGCTATAGGAACAAGAACATACTATTAAGTTATAGAAGAGAATCTTCTCTTCCAGGCATTATTTGAATTATATTTGAAAAGTGTTGATACAACACAGCATGTCCAGGTGTGCATATGAGTGTGTGTGTGTGTGTGTGTGTGTGTGTGTGTGAGAGAGAGAGAGAGAGAGAGAGAGAATTCAGAGAATTCTAGGGAAACTACTGTTTATTTGGTTGGAAAACCTGGAGAGAATCAAGGAAATTGCTGCTCAAGTATAGACTTCATAATTCAGACCCTTTTTGGCAAATGCATCCTCTATTGTAGTGAAATAAAATCCTACCCTACAATCTGAAAATATTGGAAGAGGTGACTAAATTGCTGCCGATCAGGTCAGAGAAGGGACAGGAGGCTCCTGTACTTCGATTGAACCTCTGGAGAGTGTCCTGCTCACTCTGAAGCTGGAGTTCTAGCTTCTCTCTACCAACAATAAAATGTGTGTTATAAGAATTCACATTTATAAAGAAGAAGAAGGGAAAATGCATTAGCACTGTACTCTTTCAAAAGGCAGAAAAGGCATTTGATCAGATGATTGATTCTCATCTGCCATGAAAAGCTTTCTTATAGAGCAAAAAAGAATCTCACTATGTTTCTAACAGTAAAATGGCTGATTCTCATTTCCTGCCTAATGAATTATTTACATACTCCACCCAAGGCCATTTATACTCAATCCAGTTAGGCACTGTTCCAGAAGATGGTGCACTCATTTATAAGAGAATCTCCTCTGAATTCAATATAGTCTCTTGATTTACTCTGTGAAAATGTTGGTGTGCTCTGCCTCAGACATGAAGATACATGTTGAGATACATCCGTTCTACTAAGATCACAGAGCAATGGGTGGAGTGAGTTTTTACAAGGACGCCATTATTTGATCAATGGAAATAGACAAAGTAGATAATTCAGGACCAAGTAATAAAGAGCAATTGTTACTCTAAGGCATGGCCCAGCCCCTTATCCAGTATATCTCTGAGTCATGTTGCCATTTCCTGGCTCTCCCCCAACGTTCCTATGCTGACCAGCTCCTCCAGTGCAAGCATTTCCTTACCTAGCAGATGTTGAGGGGAAATTGTGGGAGATGGCAACTTCCAAACTGAGGATGGTGTTTTTAATATCTTAGAAAACATTTTTTTAAGTTTATTTATTTATTTTGAGAGAGAGAGAGAGAGAGAGAGAGAGAGAGAGAGAGAGAGCATAAGCAGGGGAGGTGCAGATAGGGAGTGAGAGAGAGAATCCCAAGCAGGCTCCACGCTGTCAGAGCAGAGCCTGACATGGGGATCAATCTCAGTGAACTGTGAGATCATGACCTGAGCTGAAATCAAGAGTCTGATGCTTAACCAACTGAGCCACCCAGGTGCCCCTATCTTAGGAAACTTTCTAAGTGACAGATTAGTTTGTTGTTTTTATGCTTCCTTCTTTCCTGAGGCATATATTGACAATACCTAGCTCATTCATAGACCAAGTGCAGCTTTTCCCTTCACAGAAAAGCCTATTCTTGCTCCACATGGCATGTAGGAAGAAAGATTTATCTTGAAAGCCCTGCAGACCCCTCCAGTGCTCTGCTCTTTATTAAATAAATAGACAGGGAGTCTTATGATAAAGAGTAGTGGTGACTCGCTAGTCTCTGGCCAGAGATCCCTGTAAATACAAGTGAAATGGAGACCAGCTGTCTCTCAAAATGCTCAGGATGCGTTGTTTATTATTTAATGTTACTTACTGACAGTGTTAATTTCCCCGTTAACACATCAGCTGAAAAAAAATGTATTTTCAGCTACTCAAGCAATTGCTTTTGGACAACTTTCCTAATTTTAGAGTGACATATCACTTGCAGTTATCAATTTCATATAGGAATCGAAATAGAATGCATCTCTTTGGAGTGTAAAGATATGATACTGAAACTAACAGAAATGTGGCAGTGGCATGGATACTAAGCTGAATTAACACATTGCAGTAATGAGTTACAGTTCATTATAATTTCCTAAAACCAGGACCTCCTTAGAGGTAAAGTTGGACACATTTAAATCTGTGTAGGAATCCTAGCTATCTCTTGAGGATTTTGCTTTAACATTCGTGATTTTATTTTCAAAAATGACCTTTAAATAATTAATTCTGTGGTTTTATAGCACTAAATATTTTCTAAATGATAATCAAGTTTTGAGATTGTGGCCAAAAAGTTTTGCATTTTATTATCAATAGTAAGATGGATAATTTTCAAAAATCTCACATTTAATTCTCTTGGAATTTATGAGATAGCTTTAAAATTACATATTTTAATAAGTATTTAAATATATAATATACATATAGGAAATGTATATATGTATAGTTTTAAGAATAATTATAAAGTAGAAAGTAGTGTACAGCCGTTCTATGTAAGAAAACAGAACACCAGCACATTAGAAGCCTCTTGCGAGTTCACTGCTTGGTATATCTCCTTCTCTTTTCGCTAGAGTTAACTTCTGACTCTTGAATTCTTTTCCTTGCTTTTCCTTGCTTTTTCTTGCTTTTCCTTTTGGTTTTACTACATATGTATGAAACTATAAAGAATATACTGTTTCATTTAGCCTGAACTGTATATGAACAGAATAGCACTGGACATATCCTTTTCTGTCTTGCTTTCTTTGAGAGTTGAATCACTCCTTTTTTTTTAGAAACTTTTTTTAAAGTTTATTTATTTATTTTGGTGGGGGGAGGGGCAGAGAGAGAGAGAGAGAGGGAATCCCAAGCAGATTCTGCATCTTCAACAGAGATGAAGTTCATCCTCACCAACTGTGAGACCATGACCTGAGCTGAAACCAAGAGTCAGATGCTTAACTGACTGAGCTACCCAGGCCCCCCTGAATTGAATTATTTCTAATTGCCTATGTATATGATGTACATTGACATAAAATAAAAATGTTGCCTGGAACATACTTATACAAAAACTGTTGTTTATCAAAACTTATATCTAAGTTATATATCATTCATGAATTATATTACCCTGATTGTTTGCCTCTTTAACAATTTCTTATTTTACAAAACTTGCTTATAAAATTACTTACAGTTATAGTCTACTAAACATTGTAGCATAGCTTTTACAGTGGTCACTGTCAACCTAGTCCATTCTTTTGTCCATTGAATCATTTATGAGAACATACATTCTGTGTTAAGCAGTGTCAGTCAGTATACAACACAGGTACTGGCATGAAGTTAACAACTCTGAGAATTTTTCTTCTTATTGATTTAAATATAATGTAATTTGCTTTTACATTCTTCAAGATTGTGTTGTACGTATAGATCAACAAATTTTTTCATTGTTTTCTACTGACAGAAGAGAACATTGTCACCATTTTTTTTAACATTTATTTATTTTTGAGAAACAGAGCAAGACTGCACGAGTGGGGGAAGGGGCAGAGAGAAGGGGTGCACAGAATACAAAGCAGGCTCCAGGTGCTGAGCTGTCAGCACAGAGCCCGATGCAGGGTTCAAACTCATGGACTGTGAGATCATGACCAGAGCCAAAGTCAGAGGCTTAACTGACTGAGCCACCCAGATGCCTCAGTTATCATCATTTTTAAAATTGCTTTCTTTAATTTTTTTAAGAGAGAGAGAGTGCTCTTTGCATATGCTCATGTGAGCAGAGGAGGGAGAGAGAGAATTTTAAGGGAAATTTAAGGCTCCTGAGTGTGGAGCCTGCCATAGGGCTCGATCCCAGGACTCTGAGATCATGACCTGAGTGGAAATCAAGAGTCAGACAGTTAACAGACTGTTAAGCCATCCAGGCACCTCTAAATTCCTTTTTTTTAAAGTTTATTTATTTGTTTTTTAGAGAGACCATGAGAGATGAAAGGGCAGAGAAGGAGAGGGAAAGAGAGAATCCCAAGCAGGCTCCACACTGTCAGCACAGAGCCTGATACAGGGCTCGAACCCACTAACCGCAAGATTATGACCTGAGCCAAAATTAAGAGTCAGATGCTTAACCGACTGAGCCAACCAGGCACCCCTGTAAATTCCTTTCTTTAACATTATACATGATGATTTCAGTTTTTCCCATGCTGGAAGAGTATGTAGTAATATCTGTGTGAAAGAATCAAATTCTTTGAACAATTAAATCCACAAAATATAGTCATGGTAAGTGCCATAATAATTATCCACTTCAAGTCAGGATAATTTCTTTCCTATTCATACGTAATGTTGTCCCTTTTAAGGAAAGCCTTGACACTTAAAGGGATGAATTTTTTCACCAAATATTTCTTCTACATGTTCAACAAGTTCCTTTAAGCAATGGAGTACTTCAGTAATGCCTCCCTTCTTTCACTTTGCAAAATCTTGTTACAAAAGAGATATTGAAAACTATGAATGAGAAATAAGTAGGCTTCACTCAATGGGTAATTTTAAAAGTCAAGAAGAAATTTGAGGGTTTTTTCTTCATAAAGTGTGAATTCAGTGTTTCAAGAAAACTGAAGAGCTGTTCAAGTGTAATTGTTAAGGAGAGCCAGTGGGTTTCTGAATGAGCAAGGATTAAAGATTATCGGATGCCAATAAAATCACAAAAATGATCTGTTAAATGCAAACCATACAAATCCTGAAGAAAGAAGACAATTTTATGCCAATTACTTTAATGTCAATAGAAAGGATATCAGATGCTATTTGAGTAGAATTATGCAGAATATGAGACATATAGCAACATTTTCCACAAAACCATTCATATTCTGCTTCAGTTTTTAATAAACTTTACACTTATATGCAGATATCCAACAAAATTTGGACTTGTTTTATCTCTACAAAAAGCTGTACATTTTTTTCAGCCGCTGCTAACTTAAAGAGTCTGCAAAAATCTTGTTTCTGAAGTTTTGCGTGGAAGGAATTTTATTCCCAATAGCAAGCTTTTTTCATGAGAAAACTAACTCAAGCAAAGGAAAATGTTTTCCTGCATTGTTATTTATCACTTAGATCTGTGGCCATGGCATAAAAAGGTTTAGATATTTTACTGTGGATGATTTAGAATTACCATTCTAATTTTTTATGATCTCTGTGATAGTAAATGGGACTTTTAAATTTTTTATGATTTCTCTTTGGCACATCGAAATTTGCTTGCAATTTTGGAATCGGAAAATACTTCTTGTAGTAGTACATTCAAACAGTCATTTGAGGTGAGAGATTGATGCCTTTTATATATAGTTGTAGAAGGCTATTACAACTTCCACTGTGACTATTTTACCTTCTTCATGTGAGTTTCTCAGTCAAAAGAAGTTATTTTTTTTTTTACTGTCTTTAGTACCAGTTGAGGAAATCCTGCATCATTCATGCTCAGCTCTTAGCATATGCTGGTTTCTATCTGACTTTCCACCATTTTTTATATTGAATGAACAGTTGCATAGTGCAGGAAAAGCTTTGAAAGGACTTGTTCCTCATTTAATAAATATCCATCGTCAATAAAATGTGTCATGACATTTATACTTGTGTTGGGCATTTTGAGGATCCAACATACATAAAGAAAACAACCTTTGTAAGAACTGAAAAGATTGAATTTGCACATCTCTTGACTACCTCAGCCAGTGTGCCTGACACTCACAAATCCGAATAAGTCCATAAACAGGGGTTGAATGGTCAAAAGGGTTGGGAAATTGTGAACTAAGAACAACTTGAACTTGAACTAAGAACAACTTGAACTTGCTTTTGATGCAAAAAACTCCCCGTTTGCCTGAAAAGAGAACTGTACTTGTAAAGCACCATCTTTCTGAATAAAGCCACAGCTGACCCTCCATGAGGTTTGGCTATTGGGGATTCAAGGATTGGTGCATATTCAGAAGTGGAGTGTTTAGGGACCAACAGGTGTTTAGGGGTGTTCCTGTGGTCACTAGAGTCAGGCTGCTAGAGACTGGTCAATTTGGGGATGCACGCACCTGAACAGAGAACTTGCACCTTGGATGCTGTCAGAAGTGTCAGGCTGTCACTAATAGGCTGATTTTCAGGATGGGATTTTCATTCATTGGCTGAGTTCCAGGAACCTGGACATGACATTGACTTGCTGTCTTGCAGAAGCTTAGTTACTGGGGAGAGGCAGTCATTGAGGGTCTTATTATACAGGCCGGAAGTTACATGTAGTTAATGGTGGTTACTTGTTCACGACTTGAGACTATGGCCAAAAATAATTCTTTCTTGAATTATTTTCTTTCTTTAATTCTAAATCTCTCCTTTTGATCTTCCATCAGCCAAACCTCTGGAGAGACCAGATCTTTATTTGTGTAGGTATGATTTTCAGCTAGTGTTGCCTTAAGTGATTTAATTGCCAATTACTATGGTTGAAAAATAGTTTTAACTGCAAATTTTTTTTTAATTTACTGAAAAAAGCAAAATACAGGACATTTAGGGTGCCCTGACAAAGTCAATATAGAATGCAAGACAAAATCACATAGAAGACATGTCCTGTGTGTTCGGAATGGCTGTCAACCCTAGATGAAGTCCAGGTCTGAAGCAGGGTCTCGAATACCGAGCTTTTCCAGCAGTGCTCAAAGGGCACCCCAGAGCTCTGTGGGTGTCAGGGTCCACTTCCCCCTGGGGGGAGAAGGAGCTGAGTGGACAGGACTCTGGGCTTGCAGTCCCCATTTTACCCTTTACCCAGATGGCTCAGTCCTCCTTATGTTCATGGATCAAATTTCTGGGGAAAGCTGCAGGTGAAATAATCAGTCACATGGCTAAAATATTGACAATCACTGTCCCCCAATTAGATGAAGAATGTGTCATGAAGTTCTAACCTTCAGGGCTCTGGGCCCAAGATTTCCTTCACTCCCTTGCTCTGTATGTGGTGAGACACATACTGGAGACCTACTGGCAACTTAAAACAAACACAGAAATTACAGCAGATAAAGTGCTGGGTATTGGTATGGGGTCGTAAACTCAGCCTGGGATAAAGGTTATCAGGAGTAGAGTCCTAAAAGGAACGCAACACAAAAGATGTGAAATTGAATAATCAGGATATTTAAGTTTCTATATAAGCCACAAATACACAGGCATATGCCAAGGCACAGATCTATGCTTAGAAAAGAGGTTAAGGAAAATGAGAAAACTTGCTCTGATTGGTGGATTTCTGGGTGAGGACTTTCCCTTTTTAAGCTCTTCCCTGGATTTATTAAGCCCTGTGTAATTTTGCTTTCTAGCTGTGTTTTGAGGAGAGAGGATTACTTAGTAGAGCCTATAGGCTGTTATATGCACTATAGATTTTACCTAAATTTATGTCCTTAAATGGCCTCTATTAATGCAGCCAAAACTAATATGCAGCCTGGACCCTCTCCTGATAGCCAGATCCGTGTTTTCTTTTTTTTAATGTTTACTTATTTATTATTTATTTATTTTGAGAGAGAGAGAGAGAGAGAGAGAGAGAGAGAGAGAGAGAAAATGCTCACATGGGAGGGGCAGAAAGAAAGTGAGCCAAGCAGGCTCCGTGCTGTCAGGACTCAATATCACAAACTGTGAGATCATGACCTAAGCCGAAATCAAGAGTCAAATGCTCAACCAACTGAGCTGCCAAGGTGCCCCAAGATCCATGTTTTCTGTTGCCCGCTGGACACCGCCACCTGGACAGCTGGCCGACCCTTAAGTGGCCCACACTGACTTCAACACTTCCTCATCTCTACCGATAACTCAAATCACTACCAACTCTCCTCCCGTGTTCTCAGTCTCAGGTAAAAGGAATGGCTTCAACCTAGTCAGCCAACTCTCATCATAGACTCTCGCCACATGCCCCACACACTATTTTAGCAGCTACTGACCACCTAAAACTCTCAAATCTGTTTCCTCCTCACCATGCTCACACATAGCTTTGTCTTGTTATTTCCTATTTATTTATTTATTTATTTATTAATTTGAGAGAGAGAGAGAGAGAGGGAGAGAGAGAGAGGGAGAGAGAGAGAGAGAGAGAGAGAGAGAGAGAGAGAGAATCCAAGCAGGCTCTGTGCTCTCAGCTGACATGGGGCTCGATCTCACGAACTGAGAGATCATGACATGAGAAATCCAGAGTGGGACGTTTAACCAACTGAGCCACCCAGGCACCCCACTTTTGTTTTTTTTATTCAGTGTCTTCCCTCAGTGTATCAGTCAAGATTTAACCAGAGTAGCAGAAATAAAACAGATCCCACGTACCCTTTACCCATTCCCCCTTCCACCCCACTCCACCCTGCCCTGAATAGCAACATCTTGCAAAACCACAGTTCACTCACACAACCAGGATACTGACAGTGATACAGCCAAGTACAGAAGATTTTCATCACCAAAAAGGTCCCTCATGTTGTTCTGTTGTAACCACAACCACCCTCGGTGGGACCCACCCACACCCCCTTTGTAATGCCTGACTACCACTAATCTATTTTCCATCTCTAGAACTTTATCACTTAAAAAAGTTATGTGAATGGAATCCTACTCAGCATAATTCTCTGGGTATTCATTTTAGTTGTTGCATGTATCAACATTTATTGCTTAGTAGTGTTCCCTAGTATGGACGTACCACATTGGGTTTCACCTTCCATTCATTGAAGGAAATCTGAGTTTTTTCCAGTTTTTGGTTACTATGAATTAAGCTCCTATAAACTTACGCATGGGTTTTTGTGCAAATATACATTTCCATTTCTCAGGGATGCTTAAGAGTGTAATTGCTAGGCTGTATGGTAGTTGTACCTTTAGTTTTGTAATAAAGTGCCAAATTGTTTCTAAGAGTAGTTGTACCTACATCCCCACCAACGTATGAGTAATGTAGTTTCTTGCATCATCACCAGCATTTGGTCACTATTTCCTATTTTAGTTATTCTGATAGGTGTTTAGTGATATCTCATCAGAGATAGAGAGAGAAAGAGAGAGAGAGATTTTAAGGAATTGGCTCTTATGATTATGGAAGCTGGCAAGTCCAAAATCTTCGGGGTTGACTGGTGTGCTGGACACTAAGGGAAGAGCTGATGTTTCTGTGCCAGTCCAGAGGCTGTTAGCAGAATTCCCTCTTGCTCAGGAAAGGTCAGTTGTTTTGTTCTGTTCAGGCCTTCAACTGATTGGATAAGGCCCACACATATGGAATATGCTTTACTCAACTCCACCTATTTAAATGGTAATCTCATCCAAAAACAGTTTCACAGAAACATCTAGAATAGTTTTTGACCATATATGTGGGCACCATGGCCCAGCCAAGTTGTCACAAAAAATAAAAACCATAAAATTAACGATCAAAAATACCTTCACAAAGGGACACCTGGGTGGATCAGTTGGTTAAGCATCTGACTCTTGATTTTGGCTCAAGTCCTGATCTCGAAGTTAGGGAGTTTGATCCCTGTATTGGGCTCCGCGCTGTCAGTGCAGAGCCTGCTTGGGATTCTCTCTCTGCCCCTCCCCTGCTCTGTCTCTCTGTCTCTCAAAATAATAAAAACTTGAAAAAAAAGATAAATACTTTCATGCAGAAACAGCCCCATTAGGGTTTGAATAAAAAGGGACTGTAGCTTAGCCAAGTTAATTTTCTGTTCAATCTAATTAGAAAGCAGGAATATCTAAGTTGAAGTAATTCTAACTATATTTTGCCCTAAAATTTGACCAAATTTTTTTTAAATGACAAAATAAAATGTCTGCGAGAACATAGGAAATTCACATATAATAATTGGTGAGAATATCAAATAATATGGCATTTTTGCAATGAAATTTTAGTGATATTTATAAATTAAAATAATTATATATTCTACTATAACATAATTTTCACTCTGCTATGTTTCTAAGCAAACAGGTACACATTCCAAAGAATTCATGTTCACAGATGCTTATTTCTGTTCTATTGATCACAACATCAAGTGGGAAACATGTACATGTCTTTTCAGTGGAAGCATGGTAAAATTATGGCACACATATCCCTACCCATGTATGTTATAAAAAATCACAATATATGTCTATTAAGCACTATATATATATATATATATATATATATATATAAGCCTAGAATCAACTTTTTAAAAATTTTTTAAAACATTTTTATTATTGAGAGACAGAGAGAGACAGAGCATGAGCAGGGAGGGGCAGAGAGAGGGGGAGACACAGAATCTGAAGGAGGCTCCAGGCTCTGAGCTGTCAGCACAGAGCCTGATGTGGGGCTGGAACTCACAAACCTTGAGATCATGACTTGAGCCGAAGTCAGAGGCTTAAGCGACTGAGTCACCCAGGGACCCCTAGAATCAGCTTTAACACACTACATTGTTAACTGTAGTTGACTCTGAAAAAGGGCTGAATTTTGGAGGAAGGTTGTAAAGGGTGGAATTGAGATTTATCTGTATTAGGCATTTTTTTTGCAAAAACAGTGCACTATTACCTTTGTAATTAAAATATTTAAATAAGTCTAACAGTAGACATATCAGCTGTGCATCAGTAAAACAAAATTTCTCCTATGTGATAAAACAGATAAAATCAGAACTCTGAATGGCTTAATAAAACAAAATTTTATTCATTCTCCGCTGAAAAGTGGATGGGGGTTGGCAGGGGCTCTCTGCTCTCAATTGAACTAGAAATCCAGGCTTCCTTCTTGTATTTCCACTATTGCAACACGGACTTTCCATGTTTGGTGCTGAATAGAAGAAAAAGCATGGATGTGTCACATAGATTCTAAAAATTCTTAGCCCGGTACTGAAAAATATTACTTCACTTATGTTTCAGTGACAAAGACTAGTCATATGATCCTTTCCAGCACTTGGTAATGTAGGATTTCCATGAACCTAGGAAACAAAGGAAGGCAAGATGTGGATGAACACTTGCTGTCTCTTGAGCAAACTGTCAAGTAAATAGTATGTGCTCAATAAGGAGCAACTATTATATAACTTGTTATGACAACAGCCGTCTTTATTTTTCTTGGAGAAGTTTCTGAGAAGTGTACACTTGTCTTGTAATTTACCAACTTTGTCAAGAGCCTAAGATGTGACACGTGCTTTCAAATACAGGATTATATCTAATTTTCAAAAGGACTCTGAAAATATCTGTAGAAAATGTTCATCTTCCTTCACTCAAGGGCACCTTTGTACACTACCTTTTGCAATAACCTCTATAATCTCAGTAGATTGACAATTTTCTCCTTCCTTTTTGTGCATGGTCAATATCTTGCCTTGGAAGTCTCTACTGCACACCACCTGACTGGACATGCCTGAACCACCTGCCTGTACAGCAGCTATTAGGCATTGAAAACCAGAGTTTTCTACTGGGGAAAGTGTACAGATAAGAGACAGTAGAAGGATAGTGAATTATTTTTTCTTTTGAAGTCAAGGCTAGCATGTCTGCCAAGGAAACATTTTCTACCTTCTAGTAGGACTCCAGGGTTTTTAGGAATTCAGGTTCTCTAGATGTTTGCTTATACAGTGATTTTCATGGGCTTTCCTTTCTATGACTTAAGGAAGAGGCTTAGGTATTCTCATTTATAGGTATAATATGTTCAGTTGCAAACCAAACACTATTAAAATCCTAATTCATATATTAAAGTGATGTCAGAAAACTCCTTTCTGACCTCAGTTATATCCCTAAAAGAAGCAGCGGGTTGTGTACTAAATCATATTCTACAAACCAGCTCATTTGGAAAACACCTTGAATGTGGGAAGGATGCTGACGGGAGATGGCCACGTTTCTACAATTCACTGTCCAAAGTGAACTTTATATAAAAGAGGCAGATGCTATCAGAGAGGTCCCATGGTGAAGATCCGCCAGGAGATGCCTGCAGGGCATTGGAATCCTCTGTCAGTGGGGAGGGCAGGTGATTCTGGACTTTCTGTTCCACTGGGAGCAGGGCTAAGCCTCCAGAGGATGATGAAGTGAAGAGCAGGTCAGGAGGCGCCTGGGTGGCTCAGTCGGTTGAGCGTCCGACTCTTGATTTCAGCTAGGGTCATGATCCCAGGGTTGTGGGATTGAGCCCCACATCAGGTTCCTTGCTGAGTGTGGAGCCTGCTTTGGATTCTCTCTCTCTCTCTCTCTCTCTCTCTCTCTCTCCCACTGCCCCTCTTCCCTGTTCATGCTCTCTCTGTCTCTCTCAAAAAAAAGACCTGCCAGTAGGCTAGGTTACAAGATTGGATAGGAGAGAACACTGGGGAAGACCCAGGGGAAGGGTGCCATAATGTGGGTAAGAGCTGGAGCTCAACAGAAATGGCTCCTGGGCAGAGGTAGCTCTCAAGTGCCTGCTGGCAGCAAAACCCTATGTCAAGAAAGCCCATAGAGAACCCCTAAATTGTGCTTCTGTTTTTCACCTCCCTTCTTTATTTCTGTTGTTAGTGCTTTGCCCATGGGGTCTTTTTTTTTCTTTTGTCATCTGAGTGATATTTAGGAGTAGTGAGAAGAGAAATGAATTAAGAGATGGAAGGTTGATCTCACGCTAGGAGGAATGGGAACAATATGGGGTTCAGATAATTTCTGATCAGGGGTCTGGTCCCAACTCCTCCACATGCTATCCATGTGAACATAGGTGTATTATTAAGTGTTCTGAACCTTAGTTTATTCCTCTGTGAAGTGAGATTGATATGTCCTATCTTATAGGACTGTTGGGATATATGTGCTGAATGTCAAGCAACTAACACATTGACTGGAATGCACTGGGTCTTTAGTGATTGGCAGTTACTACTATTGTTATTTTGACCCCAGACTCTACCACCTTCTTCTCTGGCATTTATTTATCCAGGAGATGTCAGAGAATATAAAGCACTCTAGGACACAGTACATCAAATCAGTTTAAAATGCTAATTAGAAAGAAAACCTAAGTAATTTCTCCCCCTTAGAGGATATTCTGTATTATATAACTTGTGTGTGGAGAGTTTTCTTCAGGTCGATGCAACTCAAAACTTCCAGAATTTGTGTAAATGCCAATTCCATCCACCCCTTCTGGCTCTACTTCTACCCAAACCACCTCTGTTTTCATTCATTTTACCCCCACCAAAAATCTAGATCTCACTTAGAGTTTGGGAAATCACACTCCAGGTAACCTCATAAAAATGTCCTTTGAATGGAGTGGGTTCTGGCTCTCCAAGATCAAGGAAAATAGTGCCAGACCAGTAGTTGCTGGCATCTTAAAGGAATATTTCCCTTATTTCTCAGAAACTCTTTGGAGTCAGTGTATATGAAATAAGTAGTTTGTCCACTATGATCAATTGCAATGGGACAAACACAGGACAAGTTCCATTCCTGCCCCAGGTGTGGATTTCTCTGGCTTACCCATGATCCCAAAGTAATGCTACTTGCAGTTTTGCATTCCAGGCTATTGACTTTCAACTCTGAGATACACTGGAGGCTCTGGCCCCTGCTCACCACTCCCACAGCCTCATCTCCCTCACAACTCGGCTTAATTTAAAATTATCTCCCACTGAAGGATTTGTAATTTCACAAGCCCCCAGTATGCCTTGTCTCGGGGCAGTTACACTTGACTGCTGTCATATGGATCTCCCGTCCTCTCTTGTTTTTGCTTGTCTGTTAGGTATTAGAAGATACCCACCATGATTGTTATATAATTACTGCCCCTCAATGCTAAAATACTATGGATAGGAGCTGGGTCATGTTTATGCTAATGTCTCCAGTACTAGTGGAGTATCTTTCCAAAGAGCAGTTACCTAGTTAATGTTTGGAGATAATTCTTCCAATTAATGTTCCTTCTATACTTTTGAATGAGCTAAGCAAATATATATATATATATATATGTCATTTTTACTTTTATAAACTGGACTAGCAGGGACAAAAGAAGCTAAGAATTGGCCATCTTTTCCTTTTTTGTCTATTTATAGACCCCAGCCATTTTACTGCTGAGCTTTTACAAATTTACAAGGAAATCCCTCCTCCAGTTCCATGTTCCCTTATTCTAGATCACTAACAATGATGGCTTCCAATTTGCATTGCAAAAGAACAAATCTCTTACTCTTTTTTTTAAATTTTCAAAGTTTATTTATTTATTTTGAGAGAGTGTGTGTGAGCAGGAGAGGGGCGGAGAGAGAGGGAGAGAGAGAATCTTAAGCAGGCTTCACATTCAGCCCTGAGACCAACATGGGGCTCAGTCCCATGAACTATGAGATCATGACCTGAGCCGAAATCAAGAATCGGACACCTAACCGACTGACCCACCCAGGCACCCCACAAATCTCTTACTCTTAAATCTGATAAATGGTAATAAATGTGTGAACAATGTCATTTATAAACTTAGATTCTTAAGTTAATCAAACTTCCTATAAAGGAAGTAACATTTGAAAAATACCAAAAGAGGGTGTAAATCTCCCAGTCACTGATATACAATAGGAATACACAGATGTTATATACTGTTTTCCTCCAATCCCACTGCTGCCTTTCACTATTTCAAACGTTAACTTCCGTTTTCAACAACAAAGTGAAGAATCTGCCTCCAACCTCACTAGGGGTGGGAGGAGCTGTGGAATTTGGCACTGGAACATGAAGTGAACATGCAGTATTCCATGGCAATGGAATATGGCAGTAGTGCTGGCCCTGGCTCCAGCTGTGGCCCAGCCTCTCTCTTCCTCATCTCTCAAAGCCTCCACATACTGGAATTGGAAGCACCTAGAGTTGTTCCTATGGATCTTGGCCAAAAACTGTAGCACTTTTATCTTGCTCTTGGGCTCCATAGGAATTTATAGTGTGGAGGATCACTATTGGGCACCTGCTGGTATTCCAGGTACTTTTCCTTCACCAAATTTCTGGTGGTGGATCTACTGGATTCCTCAAAGACAAAGTGCTTTTTCCCAGAATATATACCCATCATATTCAGCAAATCCCAGTTTTCCTCCTCAGTTATATCCTTGCCTTCCAAGGAGATCGCTCCCAGGATAATTATCAGGAGGCCAGTCTTGGACATGCCCTCTTCACCACTCAGCCTTCCATCATAGGTGAGGTCCAGTTTGTTAACAAGAGCATAGCAGTGGCTCGTGGGGTTCATTTCCTTCACATCAAAGCCAGAGACCAGTTCTGTGCACTCAGAGGCTCTCCTGAGGATCTCAGAGAAGTGGCCTTTGTACTTTTTGATGACATTCTTATGCATGTCTGCCTGATGCGCTCATTCATTTGATACTAGAGCAGCAGGAAATTGACTAACAATTCCACATGTTCATCTATAGGGTTTATGGGCAACTTCTCAGTGCCTGGCAGGGATTGCAAAGTACTTGGGTTTTCCATCTCTTGGCTCCCGGAGTTCTCATCAGATTTTGCTCAATGAGATGGCTGTGATGACAGTGGAAGAGGAGTAGGTACTCTAAGGTACCTGAGAAGTACCGTGTGTCCTAGGGTAGAAACCTCCTCCATGGTGCAGGGGATCAGCAAAGAGCAGGAGGAAGCAGCCTCATTCTTAGCCTCTGGAACCTGTGCACCCTCCAGGGCCCAGGTCTCATCATAAACCTGAAGGCTTGCTCATGTGGGAAGTATGGACTCTTATCATCAGGTGTGATGACTGGTGTTGGCGGTAGCACACGGGAATATCAGGAAGAGGGCAGGCAAAGAAGGCCCACAGCCTAAGGGGACAAAGGGAGGCTATGGCAGACTTAACCATAACAGCTCTTAAGGAGGCTGCCTCCACAGGTCTTCTCCTGAGGGCAGTGCTCTAGGGCCTCACAGAACTCCTGTCCTGAACCACCTGAATCATAATGACCTGACAGAAGAAGTGATAAGGCTCCTCAGGGTACAGCCAGCCAGCTCAGACTGAACATTCTTAGGGCTGATGGTAGGGCAGGCGAGTTTGAGGTCTATGGGGTCCCTTCTTTTCTAAGGTATGTCATCTCCTCAGCCCCCTCTATGAGTCTTCACCTTGACTCCTGGCATGGATAGGAACATTTCTCTCTCCTGTACTAGGGCTGCTCCCCTTAGACTAAAGCAATCTCTAACCTGAGACCCCTGAGTAGGAAGTCAGGGAGTGCCTAACTGTAGCAGATTTACCCAGAGCTGCCTCAGTCTAACAGCAGGGGTGGGACCTGGGGTGGGTGGTCCCCTCAGTCCTCACTCAGAGCATTCCTCTTGACCCCTGGAAAGTGCTAGGTCACTTCCCCTCTGTTAACATGAGGCCAAGCCCCCTCAGGCCAGGCCTCACTTCTCCTTAATTAATCATAATTAAGATCCTTATGTGAACTCTGACAGAACCTGGGAAACTTCTATTTGCAGACCTGAGGTTACTCCCTCAGATCAGGCCTCCACAACCCTGAGGCCTGAGACTCCCAAGGAGAAACTCAGGGGCACCACTTCTGTCTACATCTATAAGGCTTTCCAAGGCTGACAGCAGAGGTGTGGCTCTTTCTCTTTTCTGGAGTGGACAATCCCCTCAATCCTTACTCCAAGTCCTCATCTGTACTCCCTGCAGGCCTAGGACTTTTCTCTCTGCTTAACTGGGACCCGTCCCTGGAGCGAGATCCTCATTTCCCTGAGATCCTCACCCTGCCCCCACAGGAAATGAGGGGGTGCCTTGGTCTGACAGTAATTCCAGACCTCCCAGGGCTGATAGCTGGGCCGTGGCTCTACAGGACCCCCTCTCTTCTAGGGTGACTGGCCACCTTCAGCTCTCATTGAGTGTCCTTCTCTCAGCCACAGTTCTGTTGATTAATTTCTTCCTCAATTAAGAAGCCTTGACTGATTAAGGAAGTAATCAATCTGTGCACATTTGTCAGACTGCAACTCTCCTAGAGATTGAGTCTGAGTCCCAGGTTAGATTTTCGTTGAGGAAGCTGCAACAGGATATATGTGTCCAGAATCACTGCTGGACTATCAGAGAAGACACACACACACACACACACACACACACACACACACACACACCCTTTTCATTGGAGGTCTCTTCTCCAGCCAGACTTAAACTCTTGGGATTCTCTATTCTAAAAGCTTTACTTTCTACAGGACAGAGACTCATGTAGACACATTTTTTAAGGTAGTTTTGTCCATATCCCTTGGAAATCCTGTGATGTAATGTACTGAAACATTATAATGTAATATGATGTAATCTAATCTAATCTAATCACATAATCTAAAGTTACCAGTTATAGCAATCAGCATAGGCCCACTGGGTGGATCATGCTCTTATCTGAGTTCTGACTTGTAATCATTTCATAAATAATTGAAATAGGAAAGTAAGATAAAACCTTAGAAATTGTCATTTTATGGATGGGGAGCGTGGAGCACAGAGAGGTGGTGATATGTCCAAGATCACATAGTTTGTGCCAGAAGAAGGACTCACATTGACATCAGCTGTTTCCAACCCTGTACTCAGAATGACTGAAGCATCAGAGTGAGGGGTGTTTTGCAAGTGATTTGTTACCGATCAGTTAAAATATTGAAGTGATGCTCAATGACTGTGTCCTCACTGTAAGAATTCCAAACATAACAGAACAAAATTGTCTCTTATCTTCAGTGTCCTACCTCATTCCCATGACTATATAACCTTCTTATAAATGTATTCTGAACAGAGAGAAATGTGCTTATGACTGTTACATAAATGTAGTAATAAAGTACATATTGATTTTCAATTTTCTCCCCCTACATTAGTAATGTATCTTAAAGCATATCAATCTTCAGAGTGGCCCTAAAATCTGGAAACTCAGATAATATTATTTCATTAATATTTTACATATTGAATGTGTCATCAATGGCATTTTATATATTTGTCAATATTTCCAGATGTTACAGGCACTCAGTATATAGCATTTTTCTTTATTTCAAAAATCAAATAAATGACTAAGCTTATAATTAAAATGAATGCATAATTGAAAATATTGTTTTGGAGTGGTGACAATGTTGAGATATATAATTGGTGTTCTAAGTATTGCTCATGAGAATTATATATGAAGTCCAAAAGTTGAAATACAGAAGCATTTTTCTATAAATGTAACAAGTGGATTTCCAGTAATAGCTACTTTTTAGTTTTTTTATTTCTTTAATAAATCTTTATTTTATGAAAGCTTTAGACCTACAGAGAAGTTGTGATGATAGTACAGAGATTTCTCATACACTATACTCGGTTTTCTCTTTTGTCCATATCTTCCATTTTTACACTTGTCACAATTAATGAACCAATGTTCATACATTATTATATGAAGTCCACACTTCTTCCAGATTTCCTTAGTTTTTACCAAATGTTCTTTACGTGCTCCAGGATTCCATCCAGGATACCAGTTAGTCATGTCTCTTTAGGCTCTTCATTGGCTGTGATAGTTGCTCAAGCTTTTCTTGTTTTGGACAACCTTAACAGTGGAGAGGAGTACTTGTCAAGTATTTTGTATAAAGCTCCTCAGTTGAGATTTGTCTGATATTTTCTTATCAATTTAATGATCTGTTTTTAAATGTTTATTTATTTTTGAGAAAGACAGAGTGTGAGCAGGGGAGGGCAGAGAGAGAGGGAGACACAGAATCTGAAGCAGGCTCAAGGCTCTGAGCTTGTCAGCACAGAGCCTGATGTGGGGCTTGAACTCATCAACTGTGAGATCATGACCTGAGACTAAGTCAGATGCTTAATTGACTGAGCCACCCAGGCACCCCTAATGATCTTTTAAAAAGAATCAGCTTTTTGTTTCATTGATTTTTCTGTTTTCCTATTTTCAATGTTGTTGATTTCTGCTTTCATTTTTATTACCTCAGTTCTTCTCCATGCTTTAATTTGCTCTTCTTTCTCATTTCCTAAGGTGGAAGCTTAGCTTATTGATTTTAGATCTTTCTTGTGTTCTTATATATACATTCTACTATAAACTTCCATATGCATTGCTGCATAGCTATAGCCAGCAGATTTAGAGAAGTTTTATTTTCATTTTATTTATTTTAAAATTATTTTCTGTTCTGTTTTTTCCCCTTTTTAAAGTTTTCTTTGCATTTCACTTGGGGAAATTTCTATTGACGAATCTTAAACTTTTTCCTCAGATGTGTGAAGTCTACTGATAAGCCAGTCAAGGGCATTTTTCCTTTCTGTTTCTGTGTTTTTGATTTCTAGAATTTCTTTTTGATTCTTGGAATTTCTATCTGCTTACATCACACATTTGTTCTTGTATGTTATCCACTTTATCCGTTAAAGACCTTAACATATTACTCATATTAAATTCTTTCATAATTTCAACACCTAAATCATGTCTGAATATAGTTATGATAATTTGCTTTGTTAGGGAGTAAGAATTCTTGTGCCTTGAAAGGTCCTTCTAGCTAGACCAAGAATCAAATTGACAGGGGCACCTGGGTGGCTCAGTTGGTGGAGCATCTGACTCTTGATTTTGGCTCAGGTCATGATTCCAGGGTTGTGGGACAGAGCCCCATATCGGGCTCCATGCTGAGTGTGAAGCCTGCTTAAGATTCTTTCTTCCTCTGCCTCCCTCTCCTGCTTATGTTTTCTTTCTCTCTAAAATGAAAAATAAAGAATCAAATTGACATTAGATTAACAGGAGAAAAACAAATTTAATAGTGTATGTACCAGGAATCCATGCAGACCTGGAAATTTCAAAGACAGCCAGGCAAAATGAGATACATATGTCATCCTGAACTAAGGAGAAAGGAGGTAGGGATCTGGGACTTCAGAGGAAAGGAATACAATTCACAGGCAATAAGAAGAACAGATGTTTGGTAATTACATGTTTGCCCTGCTATACAGATGGGCCACTCAGATAAAATTTATCTCTGCTGACAATCCTTATTCTGGGAAAGAGCCCTAATTTAGATTCTTCTGTGTGGTTAAGATAGGGGCAAAAGTTTCTCCTGAGCTCCCAGGGTCTCACATGCCTTCAGCTCAAAGTAATCCACATGCCAAAGTGGCATATTCTCAAGGTGGCTGTCCCGAACCCCTTTAGGTTTGTCTCTTTAGACTGTTTTTTTTTTTTCTCACCTTTTGGTATGCTTGGTAATTTTGCATGTGTGTTGAAAGGTAAATGTATTGTGTAATAAAATTGGGGTAAATCGGCTATTAGTGTGAGGATTTATATTAATCTGGCTAAGAGGTGAGCTGTGTTAAATTTAACGTTCCTTGTAGCTTTGGGTACTAGAAGTTTCAAATTCCTCTAATGTCCTTATTTTGGTTTCCCATCTTGGCTTTAGGGCTTCTCTATGTACTGTTCCTCAGGGAGAGTCTCTTTCTTGCAGCTTTTCAACTGTTATCCAATGTTACTATATTGGAGCCTTGTTGGTGTGGTCGTAGGTTAGGGAGACAGGAAGCATTCCATAACCTTTTTCTTTTTCTTTTTTTTTTTTTTTGGCTTTCTTGAATATGTATGTATGTATGTATGTATTTACTTAAAATTTACATCCAAGTTAGTTAGCATATAGTGCACTAATGATTTCAGGAGTAGATTCCAGTAATTCATCCACTATGTTTAACACCCAGTACCTATCCCAACAAGTGCCTTTCTTAATGCCCCTCACCCATTTAGCCCATCCCCCCACCCACAGCCCTCCAGCAATCCTCAGTTTGTTCTCTGTATTTAAGACCTCTCTGTTTTGTCCCGCTCCCTGTTTTTTTTTTTAATTTTTAATGTTTATTTATTTTTGAGAAAGAAAGAAAAAGAGTGTGAGCAAGAGAGGGCCAGAGAGGGAGACACAGAATCTGAAACAGGTTCCAGGCTCTGAGCTGTCAGCACAGAACCTGATGCAGGGCTCAAAACCATGAACCATGAGATCATGACCTGAGGCAAAGATGGATGCTTAACTGACTGAGCCACCCAGGCACCCCCCCTCCCTGTTTTTATATTATTTTTGCTGCCCTTCCTTCATGTTCATCTGTTCATAATCTTCTCATTATATCTCAGTCTTTTAGAGGGCCTTTGTCTCCGTGCTGTGGTCTTCACAATAGTTTCTGTGCCTCCTCCAGTGGCATATTGTGTTTGCCTCATTCCTGCTACTCCTTTCTAAGATAGCACCATTTCTGAAAATTAAAAAAAAATTTTTTAACTTTATTTTGAGAGAGAGAGAGAGAGAGAGAGAGAGCGAGCAGTGCACAAGTTAGGGAGGGGCAGAGAGAGAGGGAGAGAAAATCCCAAACAGGCTCCACGCTGTCAGCATAAAGTCAGATGAGGGGGTCCCCATGAACGGTGAGATCATGAGCTGAGCCAAAATGAAAAGCCAGACACTTAATGGACTGAGCCACCCAGGCGTTGCCCACGCCCCCCCTACCCCCACCCCAATCCCGGTTTCGGTGAGGCCAGAAAGGCTGTAGGGGAGGAATTCCATTTCTCAGATAGGATAAAATTTTCGAATTGTGCTCTGGCCAAGTATTTGACCCTGGAGAGTAGATCTTTGTTACGGAGGAGGTTATGGGGATATGTAGTAATGGTTACTCTCCCTTCCCTCTCACAGAGCAAGGAGGGATCTTTTTTGGCTCTTTACCCTGAAAACTTAGTGGGGTTCCTAAAGAGAAAGTCCATGATTGGGAAGCAGATCTTGGCTGCTGTATCCTTCTGCATGTGCCTGTCTTTTCAGTATTCAGGTTGGCATTTTTAAAAGGTAAAACTATGGGAGCACCTGGGTTTTTCAATAGGTTGAGTGTTGAAGTCTTCATTTTGGTTCAGGTCATAATCTCATGGTTCTTGGGTTTAAGCCCCGCGTTGGGCTCTGTGCTGACAGTACAGAGCCTGCTAGGGATTCCTTCTCTCTCTGCCCCCCTTCCCAGCTCACTCACGCTCTCTCTCAAAATAAATAAATAAACATCAAAAAATAAAAGGTAAAACTAGGATGTACACTCAGGCAACCTGAAGTCAGAGTCTTTGCTTTACCAGCCAAAAGAAAAAAAAAAAAAGAGAAAGAAAACAAGCTTGAAATTCCACCTCAGAGCTTGAGGTTTTCTCTGTGGAGCACAATCTACTTGAAAGACAGGCAAGATGAAAGACAGAGACAAAACCCTGTTTCCCCAAAGCAATATCACCTGTGAGGTGAGTCAAGTACTTTATTCTCCTATTCTCTATAACTGTCTCAAGATTCCCTACTGACCTGTTCTTTACTCCTAACCAGTGCAGATCCAACTGTTGATTGAAGAAATATCACTGGGATTTATGTGGTGAAAACATAGGAATGCCTTCCTTGGACCCTCTAGGTATAAAAGAAGATTGAACTTAATTTGAATGAATTGTTGGAGGTTTGAAATTCTTATAGTAAAGAAAAAGGTCTCATATATATATATATATATATATATATATATATATATATATATGTTTCTGAGAGACAGCATGCAAGCAGGGGAGGGGCAGAGAGAGAGGGAGACACAGAATCTGAAGCAGGCTCCAGGCTCCGAGCTGTCAGCATAGAGCCCGAAGTGGGGCTCAAACCCACCAACTGTGAGATCATGACCTGAGCTGAAGTCAGACACTCAACCGACTGAGCCTCCCAGGCCCCCCAAGGAAAAGGTCTTAATAAAAGTTTTTGTTTATTTTCAAAAAGATATAGGTGTTACCAAACACATGCAATCCATACAACTGTGCTTAGGTATCTATTTGCATTTACTTTCCCCACCTTTAATGTTTTATACAACTTAATTATAGCTCTGCTTATGAATTTTAAGAGAAAATTCCAAACTTGTTCCAGTATGCTTCCCACACCTTCCAACAGAGGCTGTATACATGGCTTTTTCTCCTTAATGGGATAATTGAAAATTTCAGACCCCAGACTTTACTCCTTCCTGGTTCAACTTTGAAGTTTGGCTGTAAATAGCCTCAAGGAATTTCACAAAAAAAAGTATATACTCAAACATCTGTGTTTCATAATGGTCTTTTTCTCTGGCACATTTTAGTTTTCATTTACATTTGATTTCATTTCTGTAACAGTTCTGCTTTAATGAAGGCTGTCTGACTAACCTGTAGTTAAAAGTGAATTGGGACCCACTATACACCTATTAGAATGGTAAAAATCCAAAACTGTAACATCAGCAAATGCTAGAGACGATGTGGATCAAGAGGAACTCCTATTCATTGCTGGTGAAAATGCAAAATGGTACAGCCACTTTGGAAGACACTTTGGTGGTTTCTTACAAAACAAAACCCACTCTTACCATATCATCTAGCAATCCCACTCCTTGCTATTTACCCAAATTAGTTGAAAATTTATGTCCACCCTTAAACTTTCACATGGATGTTTATAGCAGGTTTATTCATGTTTGCTAAAACTTGGAAGCAACCAAGATGTCCTTCAGTAGGTGAATGGATAAATCAACTGTGATACATTCAGACAGTGGAATGTTATATTATTCAGTGCTAAAAAGAAAGGAGTTATCAAACCTGGAAAAGACATGGAAGAACCTTAAACGTATATTTTTAAGTACAAGAGGCCAATTCAAAAAGACCATGTGCATTATGATTCCAATGATAGAGCATTCTGAAAAAGACTAAACTATGGAGACAGTAAAAAGGTCAGTGATTCTAGGGATTAGGAGGAGGGAAGGATAAATAGATGGAACTCAGGATTTTTAGGGCAGTGAAACTATTCTGTAGTATACTATAATGGTAGATTCAACTCATTACACATTTGTCAAAACCCATAGAATGTACAACACCAAGATGGAACCCTGAGGTAGACTAAGGGTTTTGAGTGGCAACAATGTATTAATGTAGGTTAATTGATTGTAACAAATATACCACTCTGGTTGGAGATGTTGACAGAGGGGTGGCTGTGCATAGATGCAGACAGGGGCTATATGGGAACTCTGTGCTTTCCCCCCAATTTTTATGCAAACGTAAACGTCTCTGCAAATAAAGTATATTATTTTTTTTAAAGTGAATTAAAGGGGCACCTGGGTAGCTCAGTCGGCTGAGCATCTGACTTCAGCTCAGGTCATGATTTCATGGTTCAAGAGTTCAAGCCCCACACTGGGCTCTGGGCTGACAGCTTAGAGCCTGGAGCCTGCTTCAGATTCTGTGTCTCCCTCTCTCTCTTCCACTCCCCTGCTTGTTTTTTCTCTCTCTCTCTCTCAAAAAAAAATTAAACATTAAAAAAATTTTTTTAAGTGAATTAAAACTTCCAGTCTAGATCAGATAGTAGAAATCTGTTTCTCATTGTCTCTCTTGCCAAAAACATCTATAAATCCTGGAAATTGGGGAGCCTGTGTGGCTCAGTTGGTTAAGCATCTGACTCTTGGTTTTGGCTCAGGTCATAATCTTATGGTTTGTGGGTTCGAGCACCACGTCGGGCTTCATGCTGACATTGTGGAGCCTGCTTGGGATTCTCTCTCTTCCTCTCTCTCTCTGCTCCTCCCCTGCTCGTACTCTATCTCTTTCTCTCTCTCAAAATAAATAAAAAACATTAAAAAATCCTGAAATGGTACAAGAGAAAACCAAAGGAAACTTTGAAAGGTAGTAAGGAGGTTACTGTTCTTCCCTCATGACCTCATATCCATTCAAATTTCACCAGCCGAGGGCCCAGATAGGAAGAGACAAGCCCTGTCTGAATTCCAGAAGTAGAGAATCTATGAACATAATAAAATATTGTTTCACAACACCCTGTTATAGAGAGGAAACTGGTTGAAACACATTCTATTTATTTTTCATTTTAGTCTATACTATTTCATCAGTATTTTGTTTTCCAGGTGCCATTCCATTCTTAGTCAATTTCTATTTCATCCTTCAAAAACTTGTATTCTATATTTCATTCCAAATTCCATTTTTTTTCTATTCTGTCTGCCATCTTCAAATCTGTAGTGCATATTTCATAGTCCATTTATTTCATGCCATTGCATTTTTAGTTCCATTCTACATTCCTTCCTATTTTAATTCCACTTTCCCCCTTTTTCTTTAAAAATCTTTCACTCCACATTCCATTCTATTCTTTTTCTCATATGACATTATATCTTTTATTCTGTGCACCATGATATATTTATTTCGATCCTCCTTTCCACTCCATTTTTCCCATTATATTCCATTTAATTTCCATCCTCTTCAATTTTCCATTTCATATCCTGTTCAAGTTCATAATCTATGTCTCACTTTATTCAAGTTTCATTTGCAACCAGTTTTCATTTCATCCCACTCTGCAATACATTTAAAGCCATTTTTCTAGTCCTTATTATTTAACACTCCAAGTACCATTCCATTCTGTTTTGTGTTGTATTTCCGGTTGCTTATCCATTCCACTAAACCTCTCATGCCATTTTGTCAAAATTGTTAGAACAGTGACTTTCAGGAGCTCTGCTTGCCAATATTTTTATCAAAGAATTAGAAATGTGCCTGGCCTTATACCAAGAATTTCCACTTCTAGGAATTTATCTGTAACAAGGATAAACGTAGGATATGAATAAATTTTAGCAAGAAGGATATGACTCAGAGTGATAGAGTGCAAAATTGAAAACAAAATAAATGTTGGAAATATAAGAATGTTTGAAAATGTAGGCTTCCTCTATAAATGGAATATTTTCTAGTTACAAAATGCCCTTGTGTTATTGACATGGAAAGGGTGTTTTCTGGATCCAAAACAGAGATTACAAAATAATATTTATGGATAAATAATTCCATTTTTATAAAACATAGCAAAACAACTATGAAATATATATAAATGGCTATTATGCCAAAATATAATTTAAAATTTCCAAAAAAACCTCAACAACAACAAAAAATAAGCAACAACAACAAAAAAACCATTTCCAGTAGTTACCTATAAGTGTGTGAAAATGTAAGTGCAAGTTTTCTTATATCATATTTGCTTTTTTCTGTTTTGGGTATTGAACATGCAACCCTTTTGTAGTAATGTCTAAAATGTCCAAATACTAAACTTCAAGCCAGTGCATCATAACATATTTATATTAACATAAATTAGACATGTATGGCCAAGAATGAAGACTAGGTCAAATAAATGAGCATGGATCCATCACTAGATTACTATGTAGTTTACACAAATGTTAATGAATATTTAAGGGCAGAACCACTCTTAATCCCAGTCAATTCTTGCCTGTGCCTCTGAGGCACGGGCAGGAAGAAACAGTCTTCCTGGAAAGTATCTATCTCCCTTCTCATGCCTGGGAACTATAGGAGGCAGCAATGCTTAGTTTTTCCAGCACAGTGTGGGCCCCATCCTGTTTCTCCTCTTTCAGCTGCCCTCCAACTTTTAAACCCAGCCTGGGGTGATTCAGATGTCTGGAGGAGTCTCAGGACTGTCCCCTCTGGGGTCATTCATGCACCCAGGGTCCTGACTAGATTCCTTATGGGTGATCTATCTAGGAGATTATCTTTCTGACCAGTGTGCTATTTCTTTCAAGTGATTTCTTTGTTTTTAAGTTTATTTATTTTTATTTTGTTTTTTAAAGTTTATTTATTTATTTTGAGAGAGAGCGAGTGAGGGAGAGAGAGCAAGCAAGCATGCAGGGGAGGGGCAGAGAGAGAGTGAGGGAGAGAGAGAGAAAATCCCAACCGGGCTCTGCACCTGTGGGGCTGGAACTCAGGAACGGGGCGATCATGACCTGAACCAAAACCAAGAGTTCAGGGTTAACCGACTGAGCCACCCAGAAGCCCCTAAAGTTTATTTATTTTGAGAGAGAGAGAGCCCGAGTGTGAGCAAGGGAGGGGCAGAGAGGGAGAGAGAATCCCAAGCAGGTTCAGTACTGTCAGTGCAGAGCCCAACAGGGGCTCAGTCCCACCACCGTGAGATCATGACCTGAGCAGAATTGGCGAGCGATCTGGCTGAGCCACCCAAGGCGCCCCTCTTTCAAGTGATTTCTTGAGTTTGAACCGCGAGAATGGTTCTGAGACACCGAGTTTGGGTGACTCGGATTGTTTATATAGAGCCCCACCCTCCTACACACACTCACACACTTTTAAGGGCTATGTTTAAAGTTGAGGAAATTCACAGGGACCGCTCCAGGGTGACGCACACCCTCCCGTTAGTTGCCAGATGGGTCTGGGCATCCAGGCTCAGGAAATGAGAAGTCATGTGATATCCAGCTCACCAATCAGAAGCGAAAATTCCATCAGGGCCCGCCCCCCCCCTTCCTCGCTCCTCTTCTCCTGGCTCTTCTTGAGGTGGTGTTTGCTGGCCTGTTGCTGTTTCAGAGAAACTTGCATTTGGGTCGCCCTCTCATACTAGGAGGAGGAGGAGAGAAGCAGCAGCAGTTTGAATCCTTGCAGGGTGACGTAGCCAGAGGGAGTGCCTAAGAAGGAGGTCGCCTTTTCCACCTCGGATGCCAGCAAGACTCGCAACCCAGACCTTGCTTCCGGGATTCTCCGTGTCTCGAGCGACCCAGCACTGCTGCGCTCCGCAGCGTTACGAAAGTTTCCACTGAAGCCTCCATTTCCATGACTTGCCTGGCATACACGGTGCCTGCAGTGAGGCGTTCTGACCTCCCAGGCTGCCAGAGTTGCCGTTCAGACCTTATACCTGTGGTGGCCGAGAATCAAGACCGTGCACCTGGGCAGCTAGCCGTCACAGGAAACCCCGCAAGGGGCCTTGGCCTGGTCAGTGGAGGAGCTCAGATAGAGGCTTGGAAAAAAACATGCCCAAAAGCCGCTCCAGTAGGAAGAGCCTGCGTAGACACCCACTCCTCCGGGGGACTGTCCTGTTTCCTGGAGCTTCCGGGACTCAGATTTCTGAGCTTTTGGGGCCATCTTCTCCAGAACCTTAGCCCAGCAGCAGACACCATTCTTGGGCTTCTGTCTGGAATCCAACATCATGCCCAGGCCCTACTCTTCAGGGCCACGGATCCCTGCCATGCCCTTCGCGTGGAAGCCGCACCCCTTAGGCAGGCTGTGCATTTGGCAGCCACCCAGCAAAGCCAAACCCCTGTGGAAGCAACGCATCCCCGCCAGGCCCTGCTCTTCTCAGCCACCCCCGCACACCAGGCCTGATTCTGCGGAGCCATGCCACACAGGTAAGAGGCACTCCGCTGCCATCCTTCTCCTCTGCAGCCAGCTGGTCTTAGGCCTCCTTCTCCCCCTAGGTTCTCCTCTGAAAGGCTTGTCTCCCGGAGTCCTTCAAACTCTGATGCTGAGATTCTGCGCTTTGCTTCCCAGCCTGGCGGTAATGCCACCTGCATTAGTGCCTCTTCATCCTGGTCTACAGGTGTATATTCTGCTTTCATTTTGCTGGGCAGTGTGGTGGGAGCTTCCTTCCCTAGGCCTCCTGGTGTGAACTCCACCATCCCTATTGGATTTTCTGCCTTGAGCTTCTTTTCCTCCTCCCATGATGATGATGATGATGATGATAGGATGATGATGATAATGATGATGATGATGAGTTTGCCTGAGCTCCAATTCCAAGCCTAGCCCTCCTAGAGTTAGGCAAGCCTTACTGCCTCAGTTTGTTGCCCTGAGGCCTGCCAATCCAGGAGAACAGGTCGAAAGAGAGTGCTGTGATCCTCTCTGGGCAGTCTCCAAAGCAAATTTGAAATGGACATCCAACCACCGCAGTGGATGGGCTTGCCTGCTGGCGGTTACCTGTGAGGTTTCCAACGGTTTTGCTGGTCACTAACCATCATTAGGAGCAATTTTAAAGCCTCTCCTCCCTGTGATTCCACCACACAGTGCTTAATCTGCTGTCGAACCTTGATTCCAGGCCCCCTGCACCCTCAAATGGCCTGCCCTTACTCCTGAGCTGAAATTTTTCTTTTCCAAGTTGCCTTTTAACACAATGAATTTTTTAAAATGGTATCTCATTCTGGCTTTTCCACAATGAGTACGCAGAAGAGTAAACACTTTTTGTTGTTGTTTTGGGGCATTTGTGTTTCTGTAAAATGCCTATTTATACATTTTGTTCCTTTTTCTCATTGCCTTAAAAATACACATGATGAGTAACCACCCTTTTTCTGGGTAATGTGGGACAAACACTTCTCTCAGTTTTAGGTCTACTTCTTGAATCTTTTAAATCCTCTCATTTAATAACCAAAAGTTTTAAGATTATTATGCAGCTGATTTGGACTATCCTTTACAATTTGTGCTTTTTATATTTTAATTAAGAAATCCTTTACTGGAGCTTCTGGGTGGCTTAATCGGTTAAGTGTCTGACTTTGGCTCAGGTCAGGATCTCACAGCTTGTGAGTTTGAGCCCTGCGTCAGGCTTTGTGCTGACAGGTCAGAGCCTGGAGCCTGCTTCGGATTCTGTGTGTGTGTGTGTCTCTCTTTGCCTCTCCCTTTCTTGCACTCTGTCTCTCTCTCTCTCTCTCTCTCTCTCAAAGATAAATAAACATTAAAAAAATTTAAAAAAAAATCCTTTACTAACTCCAATAAGTTAGTCTTATTTTTTTCTATATACTTTAACTCTTGCTTTTCACAGAATACAATCCACCTGAAATTTAATTTAGTGAAGAGGTTCCGACTTTATTGACTTTTTCCATATGGATAATCTATCGCCCATTAGAATTTTAAAATTTCTTTCTTTCCCCATGATCTACATGATAGCATTAAAATGAAAAAGGTTTTTAAGTTTATTTATTTATTTGAGAGAGAGAGAGAGAGCACAGGTGGGGGAGTAACAGAGAGAGAAAGAGAGAGAACCCCAAGCAGGCTCCAGACTGTCAGTGCAGAGCCTGATGCGGGACTCGACCTCAGAAGCCATGAGATCATGAGCTGAGCCGAGATCAAGAGCTGGATGCTCAACCAACTGAGTCACCTAGGCGCTCCTGAAATAGGTTTTAATTTAAGCATGGATATAACTTAAGACTCTTTCCTTCTCTTTCAGGAATATTTTCCTGTTTTTTCACATTTCATGACCCTATAGTTTTTCATAGTACATCTTAGAGCAGCTTGTCAGATTGCACAAAATATCCTATTGGGGTATCGTTGAAATTGCTTTGAATTTATAGATTATTTGAGGAAGTCTGTATTATTGTACTAGTGAATCTTTTTGCCCACAAAAATAGTGTATCATATTAATTAGAGATTTTGTGTGTGTGTTTCATTGGCATTTTTATGATTTTCTCAGTAGTTTTAGTCTGTTTCTAGGTGTGGTTTTCTTTGTGTCTATCTTGCTTGAGGTCTATAGGGGTTCTTAATCCTATAGCTTGATATCTGCAGTCAGTTTTGAAAAATTCTAGACAATTATATCTTCATAGAATGAATTTTTAACAAAAAATGTTTTCATTTTTTAAAATGTAAATTTAAAAAATTGTCATCTTCAGAACTTTTCATTTTATATTTGGAGGACTGAAAGGAAGTAGAATGCTAGTTGAATGTTTAGGAGGGACAGAGAGTATTCATTGCTTTTATTTGAAATGGAGTTAGGACCATAAAATTCCCATTTAGACACTTCATACCTTCCTAGCATAGGTCATTTACAACTTGGACAAGAGAAGGTGACTGGGGAACCAGGTGACTGGAGAAACAGAGGGGTGATGGAGGTATCCAGGGTCAGAAAGCAGGAATGCATGATCAAGTGTGGTGCAGGGAATAACCTAGATGGGAATAGGGAAGGCAGAGAGGAAGATTCCCAATCATGAAGGAAGCAACAGAGGTCAGAAGCCTGAGGGGGGAGTCTTGGTTTTTTATTTTTGTTTTGTTTATTTTATTTTTTAAATGTTTATTTATTTTTGAAGGAGAGAGAGAGACAGAGTGTGAGTGGGGGAGGGACAGAGAGAGAGGGAGACATAGAATCCAAAGCAGGCTCCAGCCTCTGAGCTGTCAGCACAGAGCCCCATGCAGGGCTTAAACCCACGGACCATGAGATCATGACCTGAGCTGAAGTCGGCCACCTAACCGACTGAGCCACCCAGGTGCCCCAAGTCTTGGTTTTTTAGAGAAGGAAAATGTCTCTGTGTTGGGAACAGGGGCTTCTGAAATCTGCAGGAGTGGGAAGTAGAAGGCTGGGGGAACTCTTTAAGGTTAATGATTAACATGAAAAAATGGTCAAATATTAAGTGAAAAAATAGGTTAATGGATAATCCTATTTATTTATTTTTTAAATGTTTATTCATTTTTGAGAGACAGAGACAGAGTGCGAGCAGGGGAGTGGCAGAAAGTGAGGGAGATACAGAATCTGAAGCAGGCTTTGAGCTGTCAGCAGGGAGCCTGACGTGGGGCTCCAACCCATGAACCGTGAGATCATGACCTGAGCTGAAGTCGGATGCTTAACTGACTGAGCCACCTGGTGTCCCGGATAATCCTATTTAAAAAATACCTGTAGGGTGCCTGGGTGGCTCAGTCAGTTAAGTGTCTGACTTTGGCTCAGGTCATGATCTCACAGTTCATGGGTTCAAGCCCCATGTCGGGCTCTCTGCTGTCAGCACAGAGCCTGCTTTGGATCCTCTGTACCCCTCTCTCTCTGTCCCCCCTCCACTGATTCTCTCTCTCAAAATAAATAAACTAAAAAAAATAAAAATAAAAAATATTTTTGACTGAGTTTGTGAGTTGTTATATGAGGGTGAGTATATATGTGTGTGTGTGTAGACATATTTGTATAGACTCGAATAAGCTTACAGCCTGCTATGAACATGATATATATCCATTTGTTTTTCCACCTTGACCATATCACTTCTGTGATAATACTCAACTTAGCCATTTTTTAATCATTTAAGTTGTGGAAACATGGTAGGAGACCATATTAAAGTAAATGGAATGGAAAAAATAAAACCACTAAAATGAACTCCCTTTCTCTCCTTTCCCATATTTCTCCTCTCTCCTCTTTTGCTTTTCTGCTATGTGGCCAGTACTGGCATTAGACCTGGTCAAGAAGGGCCCTAGTGTTGAGTCCCATGTTTTGGACGGCCCTGCTCAGGCCCTCCTCATCGGCATTTCATGTAGACCTAAGAGTCCACAGGTAAAAGGAGATGAGGGCCCCAGGTCCAGACACTCTACTACTTTTATAGAAAATATATCAGGTACCCTAATTCCCTGGGGGTAGTTTCAGGGCCGGCAACGCCCTATTCTCAGAGTAATTTTTAAGGCAGGAAGAGCTGGGCCTATGGTGTGCTCAATCTTGGCAAAAAAAAAAAAAGGTGGCCAAGTGGTCACTGTTTGTGGGAGCATAGGGTAGACAGAGCTTGGAAGTGTGGGTTGAAGTGCTCCCGGAATTAGGTGTGAAGCACTGCATGTTGTGGGACATAGCTGGCCATGGAAGAAGGGATCCAGGATATGGACCAGGGGGCCTCCATTTGTAATTTTGCCGTAGGCACTGCAGAGGTTCGTGGTGGGCCTGTATGTGTCATTATATCTGTAACCCAGCCCCAGAGAGGTAGGACATCCAGGGATATATATTTAGGAAGTTACACTTTATTCCTGGAGGTATCCCTGACCACAAAACACCACCTCATATCCCAGAGGCTGAGGAAAGCAATATTTCAAGCCTTAGGTCTGATTCTTTCCCTTAGTGAGCCAGAATTGCAGACAGAATCAGAGATTCCACCCCTCTACTCCATCCATTTTTTAAAAAAAATTTTAATGTTTATTTATATTTGAAGGAAATAGACACAGAACATGAGCAGGGGAGGGGCAGAGAGAGAAGAGACACAGAATCCGAAACAGGCTCCAGGCCCTGAGCTGTCAGCGCAGAGCCTGACGCGGGGCTCAAACTCACGAACCATGAGATCATGACCTGAGCCAAAGTCGGTTGCTTAACCAACTGAGCCACCCAGGTGCCCCTCCATCCAGTTTTTTAAATCAGTCTCCTGGGCATTTGAACTGAGTGTGGGCCATAATTCAATGCCCTTCACTCAGGTCTGTCACTCTAAAAATCTACATAGCCCAAGCTGGCCACAAGCTCTTCTTCCTCCCTTTGACTTTGAATTCTTCCCATATTCCCTCCTTAATAAAGTACCAAATATCATCCATCTCTTAGGAGACCGCTACACTGCAGAATCCTATGGAAATGTATTAGGCATCATCTTCCTTGAACTTTGGAAGCATTCAATACAGTTGACCACTCCTTTCCCTTGATGCACGTTCTTACTTGGTCTTGAGAGATTTCCCTCTTTATGTTTACCTAGTATTCTCCTGAACCTTCCTCATCTTAGATACCTCTGTGTGTTGGGATTACTAAGGCTCTAGTGTCTGGTCATTTTTCTCTACACGCATTCAGTTTCTAGGGAATCCCATCTAATCTTGAGTTTTTAAATACCACTCTAAGTCCATGAATTCCAAATATTTATGTTTGTTCTTACTCATTCCCTTGTACTCCATTCATGTATATCCAGCTGCCTAATTGATTATTCCACTTGATATGTCTAATAGGCTTCTCAAACTTGAGTGGTATGGAGTGCTGTCCATTAGAAATATAATACTAGTCACACATGTAATTAACTATTTTCTAGTAATCAAAATTTTAAAAAGAAGAAATGTGAAATTAGCTTTAATAAAATATTTTTAATTCCATCTATCCAAAATATTATATTTTTCATATGGAATAAATACAAAAATAATGAGGTGTTTTCCATCCTTTCCTACTAAAGCATTGAAGTTTGATAAGTATTTTACTGTTACATTACATCAAATTTTGACTGGCCACATCTCAAATGCTTAATAGCCACACATGTGCATATGTGTGGACAACGAAATTTTGGACTTTCTCCCTTCCTTTCTCTTGTCAATTTCCTATTGAATTCTCTTCATCCCAGGCATTTCTGCTAATCAGGCTAATTGTGGACTCCTGTCAAAGAAGGGAACTATGAGGCTTCAGTTTTGAAAGTTCACATGTGCTATTCTCCAGTACTTCTGGTCCTTATTGAGGTATGTTCCTTGTACTTGCCTGCTATTGGAAAGCCAGACCATTCCAATTTCAGCTGCTCTTTCCAGTGAGTACCTATTGGCTAGTTTGCTGTTCTCTGTAATAAAGTTAGTCAGGCTGTATGCCTTTGCTTCTTTTCTACGTTCATGAAGACCGTGATACCATGCAGAGAATGTGTTTCTTTTTTTTTTTTTTTTTAAACTTTATAGTTTATTGTCAGGTTGGTTTCCATATAACACCCAGTGTTCTTCCTCACAAGTGACCTCCACCAAGACCATCACCCCCCATTATCTTTCCCCCTTCCCCTTCCCCCCTCAGTTTGTTTTTAGTATTCAAGAGTCTCTCGTGTTTTGTCTCCCTCCCTCTCCCTAACTCGTTTTCCTCCTTCCCCTCCCCATGGTCCTCTGTTGGGTTTCTCCTGTTAGACCTATGAGTGCAAACATATGGTATCTGTCCTTCTCCGCCTGACTTATTTTGCTTAGCATGACACCCTCGAGGTCCATCCACGTTGCTACGAACGGCCAAATT
>CM053579.1:77215951-77231954 GCA_028646485.1 Cryptoprocta ferox | reverse complement strand
GGAGTGGATGCCGCTGCCGCTGTGCCCAAGGAAGAACTCGCCGGCCAGATGGGACGGATTTCTCTCCCGGCGCTGGGCAGTTATATATGGGGAAACGGGCAAGTTTTTCCTCCCTTAGAGATGGTTCTAGGTGCGTTTTCCGTCTCTCTTTCTCTTCCCCTGGTCTCTCCGGGGCACAGTGCGCTCTCCCTGTGTTGGACTCGGGGGCTCCTTTCCCCTTTACCACCGGGACCCGCCCGTCCCCTAATTTCCCAGATCACAGTCACTCACTCAGGCATCTTTGAGGTTGTCTTCTTTCTGGTGTCTGTTTCTTCTTTCCCCCACTTGCAAATCCAAGTTTTAGCCCTTCAGTCCTTCTCAGTTCAATCCATACGGGCGTGCGCGGATTACAGAGCTCCCTGCTTCTCTGCCATCTTGCCCGCTCTGCATCGAGAATGTGTTTCTTGATGATTTGTTCTTATCCACTTGAATCTTGGGGTTTTGGGAAAATGTAAGTACATTCGCACTGTTGTAAAATCATCAGCTCTATCTAATTCCAGAACATTTTCATTACTGAAAAATGAAACCCAAATCCCTTAAGCATTCAGTTCTCATTTCTTTCTCCTCCAAGCCCTGACAACCACTAATCTGCTTTCTGTCTCTGTAGATTTGCTAGCTCTGCATATATCATATAAATGGAATCATACGATATATGGCTTTTTGTGTTCTTTCACTTAGTCTTGTTTTCAGGTTCATCTAAATTGTTGAATGAATTAGACCTCTTTACTTTTTTTTATGGCTGAATCATGTTTCATTGAGTATCTATACCACATTTTGTGGGGTGCCTGGGTGGCTCAGTCAGTTGAGCGTCTGACTTCGGCTCAGGTCATGATCTCGTGGTTCGTGGGTTCGAGCCCTGTGTCGGGCTCTGTGCTGACAGCTAGCTCAGAGCCTGGAGCCTGTTTTGGATTCTGTATCTCCCTCTCTCTCTGACCCTCCCCTGCTCACGCTGTCTCTCTCTGTCTCTCAAAAATAAAAAATAAAAAACATTAAAAAAAAAAAGAATATACCACATTTTGTTTATTCATCAGTGAAGAGACATGTTGGTTGGTTGGTTGGACATTTGGACCTTTTGACTATTGTGAATAGTGCTGCCATGAACAGACATGTACAAGTTTTTGTGTGAACATCTGTTTTCAGCTCTTTGGGTATACATCCAGGAGCATAAATGCTGGGCCATAGGGTAATTCTATGTTTAACTACTTGAGGAACCACCGATCTATTTCCACAGTAGCTCTACCAGTTTACATTCCCCCAAGAATATATGAGAAATCTGTATTCTCTACTTCCACACCAAACTTTATTATTGTCTTTTTAAAATTTTATAGTCATCCCAGTGTGTGTGAAGTGGTATCTTAATTAGCTTTGATTTGCATTTCCCTAATGACTAAGGTCTTTGAGTAGTTTTCATGTGCTTATTTGCCATTTGTGTATCTTGCTTGGGGAAATGCCTTTTCAATTCCTTTGCCAATTTTTAAATTGAGCTTTTGTTATTTTGTTGAGTTATAAGCATTCATTGTACAGTCTGGACATAAGAACCTTATTAGATATATGATTTGCAACTAATTTCTCCCATTCTGTGAGTTGTCTTTTCAATCTATTAATAGGGCCTTTGATGTGCAAAAGTTATAAATTTTGATGTAGTCCACTTTAATTACCTTTTCTTTTGTTGCTTGTGCTTTGAACGTCATAACTAACAAACCACTGCCAAATCCAAAGTCCTGAAGATTTACTGCTATATTTTCTTCCGAGGTTTTTTTTAAAAATAATTTTGTTGAGCACACCTAAGATGAAATCTACCGTGTTAACAGATGTTTAAGTGTACAACACAGTATTGTTATCTATAAATACAGTGTTGTACAACATATCTCTAGAACTTACCTTGCATAACTATAATTTTATACCTATTGACAAGAAATTCCCCATTTCTCCATCCCTCCGCCCAGCTCCTGGAAACCACCATTCTCTTCTTTGCTTCTATGACAATTCTTTGCTCCATGGAGTATTCTAGATACCTCATATAAGTGGAAGCATGCAGTATTTGTCCTTCAGTGAATGAGTTATTTCATCTAGTATAATGTCCTCAACGTTCATCTATGTTGTCACATATTGCAGGATTTCCTTCTTTTTTAGTGCTGAATAATACTCCCATTTTATGTATATAACCCATTTTTTAATCCATCCATCCATCCATCCATCCATCACTGGACATTTAGGATGTTTCTACATGTTAGCTATTGTGAATAGCACTCTAATGAACATGGGATTTCTAATGTCCTTTGAGATACTGATTTCATTTCTTGTGGATAAAGATCCCAATGTGGGATCGGTGGTCCATGTGGTAGTTCTGTTTTTATGTGGTAGTGGAATTGCCATACAGTTCCCAATATAGGCTGTACCACTTTGCATTCCCACCAGCGGTGTACAAGGATTTCAATTGCTCCACATCCTCAACAGTTGTCTTAAAAAAAAAAATAGCCACGCTGACGGCTGTAGATAATATAGTGATTTTGATTTGCATTTTTCTGATGATTAGTGACTTTTAGCACCTTTCATATACCAGTTGGCCATTTGTATGTCTTATTTGGAGAAATGTCTACTCAACTTTTTAGCCTATTATAAGATCAGATTATTTGTTTTTTTGCTATTGAATTGTGACAGTTCCTTACACAGTTCGGATATTAACCCCTTATCAGATATATGGTTTGCAAATATTTTCTCTCACTCTGTAGGCTGCTTTTTCACTCTACTGATACTTTCCTTTGTTGTACAGAAGCTTTTAAGTTTGATCTGGCCTCACTTATTTTTACTTTTGGTGTCATATCCATGAAATCATTGTCAAGACCAATGTCATAGAGTTTTCCCCTGTTTTCTTTTAGGAGTTTTACAGTTTCAGGTCTTATATTTATGTCTTTAATCATTTTAAGTTGATTTTTATTTATGGTATAAGGTAAGAATACTGTTTCAGTCTGAAGGTTTCTAGTTTTAGTTCTTATTATTGATTCTGTAATCCATTTAGAGGGTTTTTTTTTACGTGGTATGAGTTAAGAATGTAACTTCTTTCTTTTACATGTGTATATACAGTCACCCCATTGCAATTTGTTCAAGAGACTATTCTTTCTCCATTGAAGAGTCTTGGTACCCTTGTTGAAAATCATTTGACCAAAGATGTACGGGTTTATTTTTGGACTCTAAATTCTATTCTACTGATCCATATATCTGCGCTTAGGACAGTATCACACGGTTTTATACTGTAGCTTTGTAGTAGGTTTTGAAATTGGGAAGTGGAAGTGTGAATACTCTAGCTATATTCTTCTTTTTCAAGATTGTTTTGGTTATATGGCATCCTTCACCATTCCATGTAGATTTTAGGGCCAGCTTTTCCATTTCTTAAAAATGATCATTGGGATTTTGATACGGATTATATCAAATCTGTAGATTGCTTTGGGAGTGTTGCCATTTTAATAATATTAGATCTTCTAACCCACGAACATGGCATATCATTCCATTTGTTTGGGGCTTCGCTTATTTCAGCAATGTTTTCATAGTTTCTCAGTATACAAGTCTTGCACATATTTGGCTGAATTTGGTCGTAAGTATTTTATTCTTTTTGATACTATTGTAAATGAAATTATTTTCTTAATTTCCTTTGGTATTGTTCATTGCTGATATATAGACGTACAAGTGATTTTTTTGCATGTTGACATTGTGTCTTGCAACTTTTTTCGAGTCTGTTTATTAGCTTTGTTTGAGGTGTGTGTAGTTGGGAGGTGTAGTTGGATCCTTTAGGATTTTCTGTATGTAAGATCATGTCATGTGAAAATAGGAATTGTTTTATTTCTTTCCTTCCAATTCGGCTTTTATACTTTTTGGTTGCCTTATTACTCTGGCAAAAAATTACAGTACAGTACTGGATAGAAGTAGTGAAAGAGGACATGGTAGTCTTGATCCTGATCTAATGGGGAAAGCTTTCAGTCTTCTGACATTGAGTATGCTGCTAGCTGTGGATTTTTCATAAATGCTTTTTTATCATGTTGAGGAAGTGTTGTATTCTTAGTTTGTTGAGAGTTTTTAAATGATGAAAAAGTGTTAGATTTTGTTAATTTTTTTTGCATCAGTTGAGATGACCATGTTTGTTTGGTTTGTTTTCCAATTGCTTTCTAATCTGTGATTTCTTCTTAGGTAACCCATTGGTTACCTAAGACTGTGTTGATTAATTTCCACATATTTATGAATTTTCCAGTTTTCCATATGTTACTGATTTCCAGTTTTATTCTATTGTTACTGAAGAATATATTTTGTATGATTTCAATCTTTTGAAATTTATGGAGACTTGTTTTGGAGTGTATATGATCTTTTCTGAAGTATTTCCCTCGTGTACTTGAAAAGAATACATAATCTGTTGTTGGGTCAAGTGTTCTCTATATTTCTGTTAGTTCTAGTTAGTTCATAGTGTTGTTCAAATTCTCTATTTCCTTTTTGACCTTCTGTTTAGTTATTCTGTCCAGTATTAAAAGTGGGGTATTGAAGCCTCCAAATATTTTTGTGAAACTGTGTATTTCTCCTTTTAATTTTGTTCAGTTTTGCTTCATATAGTTTTGGACTCTTGTTGAGTACATATATGTTTTTAATTGTTACATCTTCCTGATGAATTTACCCTTTTTTCAATATGTAATATCCTTTATTTTTTGTAACAACTTGTGTGTTATATTTTTTCTGATACTGATATAACCATCTCAGTTATATTTTGCATGAAATTTCCATCCTTTCCTGTTCATTCTACTAGATCTTTTGATCTAAAGTGAATTTCTTATAGACAACATACAGTTTGATGATGGTTTTTTTTTAAAAAAAAGATTTTGTTTTTAAGTAACCTCTACACCCGACATGGAGCTTGAACTCACAACTCTGAGATCAAAAGTCTCATGATCCACTGACTGAGGGAGCCAGGCACCCCCGATCATGCTTTTTTTTTTTTTTTAAATCTTTATTCTTGAGAGAGAGACAGAGCACTAGCAGGGGAGGGGCAGAGAGAGAGGGAGACACAGAATCCAAAGCAGGCTCCAGGCTCTGAGCTGTCAGCACAGAGCCTGACGTGGGGCTTGAACTCACGAACAGCAAGATCATCGCCTGAGCTGAAGTCAGACGCTCAACCGATTGAGCCACTCAGGCACCCCCAGATCATACTTTTTAAAAGTTTTCTTAGTTTTATTGAGAAACACTTCCTTTTTATTTTCTTACTTTTTTAAATTTTTTAATCAAGTATAATTAATGTAGTGTTGTATTAGTTTCAGGTATATAATTTAATGATTCAGCAATTCTATACATTTCTCAGTGCTGATCACCATTTTATCTCTTTCTATCCTTGTTATCTATTTCCCCCATTCCTCCTTCTCCCACCTCCCCTTGGGCAACCACAAGTTCTCTATATTTAAGAATTTGGTCTTTTTGTCTCTTCTATTTTCTTTGTTAATTAGTTTTGTTTCTTAAATTCCACCTATGAGTGAAATATGGTATTTGTCTTTCTCTGACTAACATATTTCATGTAGCATTATATCCTCTAGTTTCATCCACGTTGTTGCAGGATTTCATTATTTCCTATGGCTGAATAATATTCTATACTAACATCTTTGTTATCTACTCATCTGTCAGTGGGCACATGGGTTGCTTCCATATCTTGGCTATGTAAATAATGCTGCAATAAATGTAGGGGTGCACATATCTTTTTGAATTAGTGTTTTTATTTTTCTTTGGGAAAATGCCCAGCAGTGGGATTCTTGGATCATAGGGTAGTTCTGTTTTTAATTTTTTGAGGACCCTCCATACTGTTTTCCACAGTGGCTGCATTCATTTACATTCCCACCAACAGTGCACCAGGGTCCTTTTTTTCCACATTCTCCCCAACATGTGTGTGTTTGTGTGTGTGTTTTTAAAGTTCATTTATTTATTTTTGAAAGAGAGAGAGAGAGCATAGGGGAGGGACAGAGAGAGAAGGAGTGACAGAATCCTAAGCAGGCCCGACAGTGTCAGTGCAGAGCCCAACATGGGGCTTGAGCTCATAAACTGTGGCACCATGACCTGAGCCAAAATCAAGAGTCAGACGCTTAAACACTGAGCCACCTGGGTGCTCCTATTTCTTGTGTTTTTGATTTTAGTCATTCTGATCAGTGTATCATGATATCTTATTCTGGTTCCGATTTGCCTTTCCCTGGTGATTAATGATGTTGAGCATCTTTTCATATGTCTGTTGGCAATATGTATGTCGTCTTTGGAAAAATGTTTGTTCAGGTCCTCTGCCCATTTTTAATTGGATTATTATTTTTTATGGGTGTTGGGTTATAAGTTTTTTATATATTTTGGATATTTACCCCCTATTGGATATATAATTTGCAAATATCTTCTCCCCTTTAGTAGGTTGCCCCTTTGTTTTGTTGATGGTTTCCTTTGCTGTGCAGAAGATTTTTATTTTGGTGTTCCAATTATTTATTTTTGCTTGTGTTTACCTTGCCTCAGCAGATACATCTAAAAAAATGTTTCTATAGTTGACGTCAAAGAAATTACTGTCTATGTTTTCTTCTATGAATTGTATTATTTCAGGTCTCACATTTAGGTCTTTAATGCATTTTGAGTTTATTTTTGTGAATGGTGTAAGAAAGTGGTCCAGTTTCATCCCTTTGCATATTGCTGCCCATTTTTCCCACATTATTTGTTGAAGAGACTGTCTTTTTCCCATTGTATATTCTTGCCTCCTTTGTCATAGATTAATCGACCATAAAAGTGTAAGATTATTTCTGGACACTCTACTGTGTTCTGTTGATCTATGTATCTTATTTTTGTGCCAGTACCATACTGTTGTGATTATTATAGCTTTGCATTATACCTTGACATCTGGGATTGTGATACCTCCAGCTTTGTTCTTCTTTCTGAAGATTGTTTTGGCTATTCATGGTTTTGTGTGGTTCCATACAAATTTTAGGATTGTTTGTTCTAGCTCTGTTAAAAATGTTGGTGTTTTAATAGGAATTGCACAGAATCTGTAGATTGCTTTTGGTAGTAAGGACGTTTTAACAATACTTGTTTTCCCAATCAACAAGCATGGAATATATTTACATTTGTGTCTTCTTCAATTTCTTTCATCTGTGTTTTATAGTTTGTGGAGTACAGATCTTTCACCTCCTTGATTACTTTATTCCTTATTATTTTATATTATTTTTTGTGCAATTATAAATAGGATTGTTTTCTTAATTTATCTGCTACTTTATTATTAGTGTATGGGAATGCAACAGATTTCTGTATATTGATTTTGTATCCTGTGACATTGCTGAATTCATTTATCAGTTGTAGTTTTTTTGTGGAGCCTTTTGGGTTTTCCATATATAGTATCATTATCTGCAAATAGTAAAAGTTCTACTTTTTCCTTACTGATTTGGATGCCTTTTCTTTCTTTTTTAAGTTTATTTATTTATTTTGAGAGAGAGAAGGCATGAGTCAGGGAGGGGGAGAGAGAGAAGGAGAGAATCCCAACCAGGCCCCCCACTGTCAGCGCAGAGCCCGATGTGGAGTTCGAACCCACCAACTATGAGATCATGACCTGAGCCAAAGTCAGATGTTTAACCAGCTGAGCCACTCAGGCACCCCAGCCTTTTATTTCTTTTTGTTGTTTTATTGCTGTGGCTATGATTTCCATTACTCTGTTGATTACAAGTGGTGTTGAGAGTGCACATCCTTGTCTTGTTCCTTAACTTAGGAGAAAAGCTCTCAGTTTTTCCCCATTGAGGATGATTTTAGCTGTGAGTTTTTCATATATGGCTTTTATTATATTGAGATGTATTCCCTCTAAGCTTATTTTGTTGATGGTTTTGATCATGAATGAATGTCATACTTTGTCAAATGCTTTTTTTGCATCTGTTGAAATGATCATATGGTTTTTATCCTTTCTCTTGTTAATGTGATGTGTCACATTAATTGATTTGCAAATATTGAACCACCCTTGCATCCCTGGAATAAGTCCCACTTGATCGTGGTGAATAATTTTTTTAACGTGTCATTGGATTCAGTTTTTTAATATTCTATTGAGGATTTTTGCTTCTCTGCTCATTAGAGATATTGGCCTGTTGATTTCTTTTTTCAGTGTCATTTTCTGGTTTTGGTACCAGTGTAATGCTGGCTTTGTAGAATGAATTTTGAAGCTTTCCTGCCTCTTCTATTTTTGAAATAGCTTGGGTAGAATAGGTATTAGATCTGTTGTATTGGGTTTTATTTCATCTTTTTTGTTTATTTCTGCTCTTTTCTTTATTATTTCCTTCCTTAACCTGGATTTAGGTTTTGTTTTTCTTTTTCTAGCACCTTTGGGTGTAAGGTTTGATTTATTTGAGATTAGGTTTATTTGAGTTTATTTGAGATTTCCTTTGTTCTTGAAGGCCTATCATTGCTATAATATTCCCTCTTAAAATAGCTTTTGCTGTATACTAAAGATTTTTATTTGAGAGAGAGAAAGAAAGGGGGGAGGACAGAGGGAGAGAGAGAGAATTTTATGCAGGCTCCACACTCAGTGCAGAGCCTCATGTGGGGCTTGATCCCATGACCCTGGGATCATGACCTGAGCTGAAATCAAGGATGGTCGACCGACTGAGCCACTCAGATGCCCAAATTTTGGATCATTATGTTTTCATTTTCATTCATTTCCATGTATATTTTTCTTTGATCTTTGATATCTTGGTTGGCCCATTCATTGTTTAGTAGCATGTTATTTAGCCTCCATGTATTTGTGTTCTTTCCAGAATTTTTTTTGTGATTGATTTCTGGCTTCATACCATTGTAGTTGGAAAAGATGCATGATATGATTTTACTGGTTTTGAATTTATTGAAACTCATTATGTGGCCTAACATGTGATCTGTTCTGGAGAATATTCCATGTTCAATTGAAAAGAATGTGTATTCTGCTGGTTTTGGATGGAATATTCTGAATGTATAAAACAATGACTGTAACAAGAGACAAAGAAGGACACTACATGATGATAAAGGGAACACTGCAACAAGAGGATATAACCATTGTAAATATTTATGCACCCAATGTAGGAGCACCTAAGTACATAAAACAACTATTAACAGGCATTAAGGAAGAAATTGACAGTAATAAAATAATAATGGGAGGCTTTAACACTGCACTTACATCAACAGATAAATCATCCAGACACAAAATCAGCAAGGATACAATGACTTTGAGTAACACATTGGACAGATGCTCCTAACAGATTATGCTTTTTTATTATACATTTAATAAAATTTGCCTTTTAATTGGTGAATTTAATCTGTTTACAATTAAAGTAATTACCAATAAGGAAACATTTAATTCTGCCATTTTCCTATTTGTTTTCTCTGTGTCCTCATTTTTGTTTCTGATTTCCTCCATTACGTTTTTGTGTTGATATGTTTTTTGTAGTATACTGTATTCTATCCTTATTTCCTTTTCTGTGTATATTTTTAGTTATTTTCTTAAAGGTTGTCCTGGGGATTATAATTGAAAAATTTATGAGAAAATTAGTTTGAATGAATATAAACTTAGTTTTACTAGTGTATAAAAACTTTGCTCAGGGCGCCTGGGTGGCTCAGTCAGTTAAACATCCACCTTCAGCTCAGGTCATGATCTCATGGTTCATGAGTTGAAGCCCCGTGTCCAGCTCTGTGCTCACAGCTCAGAGCCTGGAGCCTGCTTCAGATTCTGTGTCTCCCCCCCTCTCTCTCTGCCTCTCCCCTGCTTGTGCTCCCTTGCTTGCTCTCTCTCGCTCTCAAAATATAAAATAAACATTAAAAATTAAAAAAAAACTTCTACACAGCTCTGTTTTTTCTCCTTCATGTTATCATGAAAAATTCCATATTTTAATATTTTGTGCCTATCACATAGTTACTGGTTTATGTGTTTATCTCTTAAATCATATAAGAAACAAATTATAAGTTAGAAACAAAAGCATAATAATACTGGCGTTTATATTTTTCTATACAAATTCATTTACTAGTATTCTTTGTTAATACGGATTTGTATAGTGTCCTTTTGTTTAAGCCTGAAGGAATCCTATTAGTATTTCTTGTAGGGAAGATGTGCTACTGAGAAACTCCCTCAGCTTCTATCTGGGAATGTCTTAATTTCTTCTTACATATTTGTTATAAAAATCATATAACAAGGGGTGGCTCAGTCAGTTAAGCGTTTGACTTCGGCTCAGGTCATGATCTCACAGTCCGTGGGTTCGAGGCCCGCATCAGGCTCTTTGCTGACAGCTCAGAGCCTGGAGCCTGCTTCAGATTCTGTGTCTCCCTCTCTGTCTGCCCCTCCCCTGCTCACTCTCTGTCTCTGTCTCTCAAAAATAAAATAAAAAAGACAAAAAAGAATCATATCACAAGAAATTTGCCATCTTTACCAGTTTCAAATATACAATTCAGTAGTATTAAGTATATTTATTAAGTATATTTACACTGTTGTGCAACAAAGCTCTAGAATGTCTTCATCTTGCAAAACTAAAACTCATACCTACTAAACATTTATTTCACCTCCTCCCTTTTCCCCATCCTTGGTAATGATCTTTCCACATTTCATTTTTATGACTTTTATTATTTTATATACTTAATGTAAGTAGAATCATAGGGTACTTTTTCCTTTTGTGACTGGCTTATTTCACTTAACATAGTTTACTTGGGGTTCATCTGTGTTGTAACATGTGACAGGATTGATGTATTTTTTAAGAGTGCATAATATTTCATAAATATACCATATTTTCTTTATCCATTTATCTGTGGACATGTGGTTTGCTTTTAGTTCTTGCCTATTGTGAATAATGCTGTAAAAAATGTGGTTCTGCAAATATCTCTTTGAGATCCTGCTATGAAGTCTTTGTATGTATACCCAGAAGTGGGCTTGCCAAATCATACGGTAATTCTATTTTTACTTATTTAAGGAATCTCCGTAATGTTTTCTGTAGTGGCTATCCTATTATACATTCCTACCAATAGTGCACAGGGGTTCCAGTTTCTCTACATCCTCACCAATACTTATTTTCTGTTCTTTTGATAGTGGCCACTCTAATGGGTGTGAGGTAATATCCCATCATGGTCTTGATTTGCATTTCCCTGGTGATTAGTTGTTGAACATCTTTTCAGATGCTTCTTGGGCATTTGTAAGTTTTCCTTGGAAAGTTGTCTATTCTAGTCCTTTGCCTACTATTAAATTTGATTGTTTTTTCATATTGAATCATAGAAGTTTCTTATAAACTCTGGATATTAATGCCTTATCAGATACCTGGTTTACAAAGATTTTTTCCCATTTGATAGGTTGCCTTTTTACTTCGTTCATTGTTTCCTTGATGCACAGAATTTTTCAATTTTGATGTAGTCCCATTTGTCTCTTTTCACTTTTGTTGCCTTTGCTTTTTAAAAAAAATGTTTATTTACTTATTTTTCAGAGAGAGAGAGAGAGGCAGACAGAGAGAGACAGGTAGACAGAATCCAAAGCAGGCTCAGAGTTGTCAGTGCAGAGCCTGATATGGGGCTCGAACCCACGAACCATGAGATCATGAAAGGAGTTGAACTTGGACTGAGATCATGACCTCAGCCAAAGTTGGATGCTTAACTGACTGAGTACCCAGGCATCCCTCCTTTGCTTTTTGTATCCTATCCACGAAGTCATCGCCAAATTAAGTGTTGTGCAGCTTTTCTGCCTATGTTTTCTTCTAGGTTTCTTCTAGTTCTTATATTTAGGTCTTTATACATTTTTAGTAATTTTTGTATTTGGGTAGTGTATGGGTCCAACTTTATTCTTTTGCACATGGATATCCAGTTTTCCCACTACAAATTTGTTGAAGGAATCATCCTTTTATTATGTAGTTTTTGAACACTTGTTGAAATAATATGGATGTATATGCAGGGGTTTATTTCTGAGCTCTCTAGTTTGTTCTATCAGTCTGTATATCTGTCTTTATGCTAGTATCCTACTATTTTGGTAATAGTAGCTTTGTAATAAACTTTTTTTTAAAGTCATAACTCATTTATTGAATGAATAGTATATGCAAGAATACCAATAAAAGGAAACTAATACTACAAACTACAGTTTTGAAAATAAAGCCAATATAACAGGTACAAAATACACATAACATGAGAGGAATGTTTGATTTTGACCCAGAATGCATTCCTTATCTTTACAATTAACCTAAATGTCTGTTCGAACAAAACGGTATACCTTGATCTAAACTTTAGTGCTTTTCAAAAAAGCAAAAACATTCTAGAACACTTTACTTTTTCTTTGAGATATTTAAGATTCACACATTTGTTCAAGTACATAGATTCTGATTCAACAGTAGATCTACATATCTTGTTATTCTCTTAATATCTTGAGTAGCATGTACTCCTGAGTAAGTACTATCTGAAATTCTAAAATTGCTGATCTTTGAAATAAAATGTATTTCAGCTGTGGATTTTAATAAACTGAGATGAAAGTAAAATTCACACTCCCCTCCCCCTCCCCCCAGGAACAAAGAGCTCTTATTAAAGTATAGAAACTCAAGTCTATTTTTCTACTCTAAAGAACGTTTCTTACTAACAGTTCTGGTAAGGCAATAAACGCTCCAGAATAATCTTCAGTATACGCTTACAAAGATTACACTGTTGAATATCAGTAACGAAAACAAAACAAAACAAAGGGGGAAAAAAAGGAAAGAAAAGACGCTTCAAAATTTCAAGCTAAAATATGCATAAAAGACAGTCATGGCAGTATTTTTTGAAATGATGTACATGTTATATACTTATCAAATAATGTCATGCTTATTAAAACTACAGTTAAGGACTTAAGAGATGAACAGTAAATACACTGCTGAGGTCCATTTTTCTAAATATTCATACCACAATGTAATTACTACCCAGAAGATGATGATGCTACTTGGGAACATAAGTACTGTACAATTTTTACATTGTAAGGCACTTTTTACTCAGCATGTGACGAAGACATGGATGGAGAATCAAAGTATTGGAGGTTTACAACCAAAGGTGATTTTTCATGTGACTTCAATTTACATTTCAACTTTTAATGAAAGACTGTTCAGCCAATCACACCACAGTGAGAAAGATAGGTAGCCAGCCACTTATTCTAGCCAACCAAAAGGTAAAGTGCTATTCTGGTTGCTAGTGGCAGAGAAAGGGTTGAAGACACCCATACGAAGTTATACCCTTGATTACATAGCAAATCCGTCGACTGGCAGCTAGAGTGTTTGAAGTCCATGATATGATCATTGACTGGCCGTTATTACCCTGGCACCTTCCATTTTTCCTAAGAACATCATTACAGAAGTTGTCCAAAAATGAGGTGCTCTATTGTTCCATGGGTAAGTCTATGGCACACCATGTAAAAATGATCAAGACACAGTGATTCAAAGATTTAAAATAATAGGTTTCAAGGTGTTGTAAGGAAATAAAGTACAGATCCTTTGGGAAAAGTCACATAGCTTGGTAAACAAACATCTAGATCTGTCGTTGCACTTCAAGTCATGGTGAATTTTGAAAATTCATCACGTACACACACATTTAAAAAAATCCAATGGCATATTTAGAGCAAAAGGAGAAAAACATATAGGGCAACCCCACTAAAGCTAGTTTTCCTTCTAAAAATAATAAAAGATGGTTAAAATAAAGCAATCATTGAGTCCCTTGACGTAAGTGAATACACACTCGACAAATGTGACCTTAAGGGACTAGCTGTTAAAAAAAACAAAATCAGTCATTAAGCACAGTGAAATTTTCCACCTGTTACATTTTAAAAATGCTTTTCCATAAGCTGCAGAATATCCTGATGCACAGTCAAGTTAACATGGTATTTATTTGCTAATTTGCTTTAATGTGGTAGGTTAACTAATAATTCAGATATCAGAAGCCCTACCTTTGCATCTTGAGGTGCTATGGTAGTATTAGGCAGACCACAACTAAACGTTTTTGGTTTTGCCATAAAGAAAGTATATAAATGTGCTTCAGTAGGTTAAGTGGAAGAAAATATCACTGGCTGGAAATGCCAGCGTGAAAATCCTTTCTAAACAGCTGGGTTCTTAAGCTTTGAAAAACAACTCCGATGATCGAGACAACAACGTCAAGCCCTATCAGAAGAAAAGTAGGGCACAAAAGCCTATTTAATAGATAAGCAAAGCAATGAATGAAAACATTAAAAATATTAAATAATTTTTTTTAAATAGTGGTCACAAAATTAAGAATAAACACTGTTTTATGCAGGCTGTTGTTTACTCCCACAGCATATGAGACCTCCTTACACACTTTGGGCCAATATATGAAGTGTCCCACACCACACGGCACTTGAGAGGGACTGGTTTCCGACATGGTGGCTGAAGTCCTTAGCAAGTGGTAACCCTGGTGGCTGAAGTCCTTAGCGAGTGGTAACCCTTTAAATCTTAAAGAGGTTCAATTTGCTGTTGCCAAATGTTAAAGGATCCAATAATTTTGCTAGAAGTTCTTTGTATGACATGATAAGAGAAGAGGTTTACTGTCAAGAGAATTTTGGCAGGAGTGCACTGGAGCTCATAACTCATTATCGCCAGTTGCCCGAGTGCATGCTGGTCAGTGAGAACAACGTTAACAGGAACGTAATGAAAAGCTTTAGCACACTTCTTGGAAGAGATTTTTAACATGTGCTGTCAAAGCCAAGAGAAAAAGAAGGTTCTCTTCATTACTAGTCTCCATTACTTGAGTGTGGAGAAAAAAAATAAGCACAACTTCCCATGTGTCGCCACCAGAGGCGCGTTTGCCCTGCAAAGTGAAATTCTCTTATGCTCTCCCTTGAGTATGAATCCACTAAACAAACTTAGACACGCTAAATAGTAAAACTTTGTTCAGTCCAGAAATATAGCTTACTTCATTTCAAAGTCTGCTTTAACTGTTGACACTATACACAGGGTTAATAGTGTTTCAATTGCTTCCCAGAAACTGCAAACTACGGCTACGTAATAGCAACATGTCAAATTCTGCCATCTAGTGAAGGCTCATAAAACAAACAAGATGTTTTTAGGCAGTTCAATGAAGGATCTAAGAGTTGGGCAGTAAAAAGTTACAAACCCTTTTTGATTTTAGAAAACAGTGAAAAAAACATACTAGTTATGGATGTCTTATTCAATTCCCGGTTTTCTAACTCTGTCCCACGAGCCTGTTCAAAAGATGATAAAAAATTGTAAAATATGATGCTTGAGGGGAACACAATAAATATAATGTTATTGAGGAGCGAGAACATCTTATCGGTTTGACATTACAACTATACTTACGGATAAAGTGGAGAGCTTGGTTTTACTGGTACAAAATCACCTAGTTAAAAAAACTATGCAAGCCTACACAATCCTTTAGCATTCTAGGAACATGCTTAACTAAACATAATAGCATTAAAACATCATATTGCATATACCATTACTCCAACATGTATTTATCAGTGAGTATTGTATCCTGACAACAGATCCGAGAGAAGTAACGTTCATACCTAGTTTCCATTAAGTTGCTGCTGGTCAATTTCTACTTTTCCCCGGCTTTTACTCTCTCGTTCCTCGGCTTCATCTCTCTCATCATTTCCACTATGATTTTTACAATATAGTTTGTAAATTCCTCGTGACATATTTTCAATGTATTTGGCTTTGTCTTGTAGTCCACAGTGGTAATGCTAAGTCTTAACACAGGCTTTTATTTCACATCCAATAGTAGCACCGGGCTGACTGCAAAGTGTACATTTCATTCTTTTTCCTCGCTTAATCTCCTGAAGCACAGTTTTAATATCAAAATCTCCAAATTCTGCTCTTGATGTTGTTGTGAGCTGGACTGTGCCAGAAGAAAATAGCATGCACTTATAATGTGCAGCTGCCTTCTTGGCATTAAATATATGCAGTTTTCCTCTGGCTTCATTTTCTTCCTCCCCTACATGACAAAATCCACATTTAGGCCT
>CM053579.1:77198671-77215451 GCA_028646485.1 Cryptoprocta ferox | reverse complement strand
GCCCCGCACAGAGTACGCCCCTAATGCATAGCTGCATATCTGTCCCTTTCTGTAGACCAGATGCTTAGGCGTGCTTCCCCAGGGGCCCCTGGCCTGGTTCTCACGTGATGGCCGCGGGCCTGGGCCACTGGCTGTGAGACCGCAGCCTGCTGAACCCTGGGGAGAGACAGAAGGGTGCCATGCAGAGCAAGAAGCCAGAGGTACACCCAGGGGCCACACAGGCCTCAGCCTGGTTTCCTCTCTGCTCCCCTCTGCCTGGGGACTCATCCACCCTCTCTCTGCTTCCCTCCACCATCTATTGAAGCATGGAGCTGGCTTAGCCTTTGCCTACTTCACAGGAGTGTCCTGACAATAATAGTGTCAGGGTTGTGTTTAGAGCTCATTGGAATATGTGCTTGTATAAATCCAAGGAACTTTTCTTGGGCCATAATGCCATCCAACCAGATAGTTACAGAAACCTCACTGTTGAGATGTGTACCTTACTCAGTTGTGATTTATTATAGAGAGCCAGGAAGCCCTCGTTGCCTTAGCCAAGCTCAGTGGTTACTCCTCTGTGTTCGTCTGAGTAGCAAGCAGGTCTCTCCCCCGCAGTTGCAGGTGGAGATTCGCCTTCACCGGGTAACAGGATAGCACCCATGTTGCCACTCCATCCCTAAACTGGAGCATCTGTGTGTCCAGGGCGTGGTTTCTCATATTCCAGTGTCCTTCAGCCAACAGAGACTGCCTCCAGGGTGGGTCATGCCAGGGAATCAGTCATTATGCTAAGACCTTGATATGTTGGTTAAATAGCTGTCTGATTTTTATAAGCAGTGGATTTGGGCTCATGGCCGTGGCTTGTTTTAGCACAAAATTGTCTCCTGGGTACGTCACCAGAAGGCACAGCTGAGGAATTCATTAAATGCCAGAGATGTGAGAGTAGGTAGATAAATCATGTCGGGTTAGGAGACCTGTGTGGTCAGGTGGTCACCTTACAGTCCGTGCGGGAGTCCACACTAATGGTCACTGTGACACCTGTAGGGAGCCAGGCCTCCTGGGCTCCTTCCGACTCTCCAGCATCCAGGGTGGAATTATAGAGGTGGAGCTTCAGTGACCTCATGTCGGCAAGCCCTCTGTGGTCATGGGGGCATGGGACGATCGGGCAGAGCACTACTGCCATCCCTTTAGAACTGTGCTTCAGCTGTGCTTCTGGATTTCACAGGAAACAAGGGGGCCACGGCCGGCACAGCAAGGGTGTAAACGCAGCCCCTGCCAAATCTCCCTTCTACATGTGCCCAGGAATCCTCCACTCAGGGGAGGCAGGTGGAGGGTGGGACTCACTGCCCTTGGGAATGAATGAGCCACCCAAGTTTAGGCCCTTTGTGCATTAAAAAAAAGTAGGAGGTGGGAGTGAGGGGTGGTGAGGAAGGGTCAGTTCTAGCTGAGGCCCTGGAGAGAGGACACCATTGATGATCAGCACCCTGTTGGGAGTGGAAAACTAAAACTGGAGTGAGTAGGGACAGGGATGGGGTGTGTGTAGCTGCCAAATTAGGTCTGGGATCAAAAGGTGTATCAGGGCAGGCTGGGGTCAGACACGGGTCAGCACAGCAGAAAACATGATGTGTGAGAAGCGATGAGCCCAAGAGTTGACTCTGGGGGAACCTGGAAGGTTGTGTGGGCTTGGGGTTGGTGTGAGCACAAGGCCTGGGCATTAGGCTGGGCTCCCACAGAGAACAACCTTTAAGGACAGAGGTGTGTGTGTTTTTAGTGTTTATTTATTTATTTATTTTGAGAGAGAGAATGCACTACCCGGGAGGGGACAGAGAGAGAGAGAGGGAGACAGAGAATCCCAAGCAGGCTCCACAGTGTCAGCACAGAACCTGACGTTGGGCTCAAAGTCATAAACTGTGAGATCTTGACCTGAGCTGAAACCAAGAGTTGGACACTTAACTGACTGAGCCACCCTGGTGCCCCAGGAACAGAGAGGTTTGAAGGCCCAGGTTCCTTTTATTCCCTGAATCTGACAGATCCTACAGGATGTGGCCAGAGGCAGACCACCTGACTCTTCAGAATGGGCCTTTGGAGCCCCAAAATAGAATTCAGGAATAACATGACTATCTCTGAATCATTTACAAAGCGTTTCAGTAAATCATTTCCAAAGCATAAATTATAAAAAAGCAGCTCACAGATTTAATCTGGACAGCAGATGGGTTTGCTAGTCCTACACAGATGTTTTAAGAGTATCAGTTGGGGTGCCTGGGTGGTTCAGTCGGTTAAGCGGTCAACTTTGGCTCAGGTCATGATCTCATGGTTCGTGGGTTTGAGCCCCGCGTTGGGTTCTGTGCTGACGGCTCAGAGCCTGGAGCCTGTTTCAGATTCTGTGTCTCCCTCTCTCTCTGCCCCTCCCCCACTCATGCTCTGTCTCTCTCTGTCTCATAAATAAACTATAAAATAAATTAAAAGAGAATCAATTAGCTACTAACATTTAATAGTCAAGAACTTTTTACCTAAATAAAGGACTTGTCAGAGGGTGCATCAGGATAGGTGCAGTAAGCCTAGCTAAGAATAGAGTCGGAAGTGCACGGTGCTGGAAGCCTGTATCCAGGTTAGGTGAAGAATCACCAGGATGTCCATGAGTGGAGGATGCAGCAACTCCTGGACATGCATAGGAAGGTGGTGCGTGTGTGGAAGTTGCAGCCATCCTGGGACCTGATAGGTTAGAAGGTGCTTGGGAAGAGGGAGAAACCAGCCTAGAGGAGGATTGGACAGGAGTTTCATGAATGGAGGAAACATCCAGCCTGTGGTAAGACCTAGAAGGCTGTGCATGGTTGAAGGGAGCATCTGGCCTAGAGGAGGGTTCTTGGCTATGGTTGGATAGAGGGAAACCAGCCTAGTGAAGGAACTGGTATCAGGTATGGCAGTGGTGGGTGTAGCCAACCTAGGAAATGACCCTACAAGAAGCCTTTGTGTTGGGGGGTGTATATAACCTTGGGTGAGGCTTGACTGGAAGTGCAAGGGAGGAAAAGGTATTCAGACCAGGAAAGGACTCAGAAGGACCTAAATGGTAAATGAGCACCTGCCTTAGGAGAAGACACCGAAGGTGGTGGATGGAAAGAGGTAGCATCTAGTCTGTGGCAGGACTGGACAGAGGTGTATGGGTGAAATAAAGAGCCATTTTAGGAGAGCATCATGTAAGATGTTCATAAGTGGAGGATTCAGATAGCTTGGGAGAGTATTCAGCAAGAGGTATAAAGCTGGAGGGTACAGAAAGGCTAGGGGAGGATCTGACAGGGCGTGCGTGGCTGGTAGGAGCATTCAGCCTAGGGGAGTACTTGGCTGGAGGTTTACAAGTAGTAGGCTGTGATAACTTAATAACAATTTTTGATATTCTGTAATTGATGATTTGGCATCATGAAGTCATTGAGCCATGCTAACAGCCCAATGTTTTCTACATCTCCATTATCCCAGTGTTACCTTGAGCATGAAGTCATCTTATCAACCCTCCAGCCACTCACTAGCTACAATATGCTTTGTTTCCTGCCTAAGTAGGCGATGTCTTCACCTAGCTACTTCTCACTGATGGAGTAATAAAGGTCCCAGTTCCACTTGATCCCTCTCTCTGTGTCTCCCTACAAGTGAGCCCATGTGGCTTGCCAGGCATTCTGCCCTCTGGGGAACTGTGAGTAATAAACTCTTCTTTGAATGGCAATTGTCTCTTATGACTATAATCTTACTTTATGTGAGTAAACAAATCTTGGGTACATTTGGAAACAGTTGGTGCAGTGAGCAGGGTAGTCTGATGACAGATGGGGATGATGTGCCTCTGGGTTTACTAAATGAATCCAACAGATGGCAAATACCGTGGGAAGGCACTGCTGGCTATTGGCTGCTTGTCCTTTAGTGGCCATTGCACTGTGTTGTGTCTGTCTGGTATTGCAGCGGCTCTGCAATCTAAACTGTAGCAGAGCTCAAGAAGCTTAGTCCTCTCCAAGTGGCTATCTAGCTTAGGGTGCTGTAGTCTGAGCAAGGTGGTCCTCATCTGGCTCCTTAACATGTTTACAATGTGCCTAATCTAGGGAAGAGAGCCGAGGGCAGTTCGCCATTGCACTGTGTGAAGGTCCTTCCAAAGAAACAGGAAGTGGTTACCTTCCCCCTGATATAGGTGGGTCTGATCCACTGAACTTCCACTAGGACTGAATTCTGTAGGAACTACTCAACTAAAGGCAACTTCCTTCCTTATAGGTGCTAGGCATACTGGCCTGACTTGTAGCAGAAAACTGCCCACCTAGAGATAGCCTTACACTGAAGAGACCTGCTGACCAGTGACGTGGTCCACTCTTTTTACAGAGACTGTGGCTTCCTGCTCACATTTTTGGGTTGGTCACAAACCCCTTTGCTATTTTGTCTGTCTTGTTGCTGTATTGCACTTTGTCTCTGAACCCTGGGGGTTATAAGAGTTTGTATCCTTAAAGGCCCTTGGCACAATATTTAATGAAAAAATGGGAGAAGGAACATCTAGTTCCAGCATCTCCAAAACTCCTGATGATGTACCCAGTTTAATTAATACTTGTAGAATACCACAAGAGCACTCTCGAGTGGTCCTCAACACCTTAGTATGTCATCACTCCAAGTGCTTTGATTTTAGAAACAAAGCATAAGAACAAATCAGGAAGTGCCACATTTGACTGCTTGGAGGTGAATGTAGACCCCTCAGAGTTCGACTATGATATCTTAGAAAGGGAGGCTGATAGCAAACCAATGATGCAGGTATTTCTTGTAAATACCCAATGGATAAAAACAGGAAATTGAGACAGAGACTCATAATTTTACAAGGCTAGATGTATAAACCCCCTTACGGGACTTTGTACAGAGAGAGTTCAGGAAAACTGGGCATACTAGGTTTTAAAGATCTTTACTTCTGGCTCCAAGCTCTGGCTCATGGTCTAAGAAATGAGGCAATTGGTGGGAAGAACCCAGGATTCTTAATGCTCATGTTCTCTGAGAAGTTTTTACATAGGGTTAGACTGCTCCCTATATGCCCTGGCTCTACTTGTACGTTTATTTACTCAGTATGCTTATCAAACAGATGAAAGTGACACTTACGAGTCCAGTCAGAGCAGCCCCCTAGACAGTTCCTATGCCAGGTGAACCCCTTCTATTACTACATTGAATTTTTATGGCCTGGGAATGGGCTCACCCTAGCATAGCCACAATCTCTGCTCGCGCTCATGATAAACGACAAACAGCAAGAGAAGGCCAGAACATTATTACTCAAGATTGGCATGGTTCAGTGGGTTTATTGTTTTGTAGAAAACCCTGACCCTGCAGATAATGAAGTGATTTCAAACCCAGAGTCTGCCATCCTTGACCCAGAATCCAAGGAACTTTTCCTCAATAAGGCCCTGCCAAATTATAAACCTGTTCTTTCTCTTATGGGCTCTGCTCACACATTTAGGGAAGGCCTAGAGGGAATAAATATCCTAGTTGACTTGAAAGTGACTCACCCAACAATAAAAGGTTTTAGTTTATCAGAGCCAGCCACTGGCTGATCCTCTAAGCAGTTTTGCCTGGCAGCCTCCTCTACATTTGGAACCTCTCCCTCAGTGATGACCGCCCCCCACATAAATCTCTCCTTGGGGAACTACCATTTCTTGGACTTCCCACAGACCTCATCACTGTGCAGCCATTTCAAATGCTCTGACTACTCAAGAAGGGATTTCTTAATTTAGGACCTTTTCCCGACCCATAACCAGCCCCTGCAGAGGCACTGCTGAGCTTTCAAACATCATCCCCAGACAAACCTATATCTGGGCAACTTAGAGACCTGGGCATCCCTTATGAAAAAATTTCAGGCTAATATACCTTTAAACTCCAACAATTGGTAAACTTGCTAGATTATCTTAGCAAGTTTCCTTCATTTGATATGGGAAGCCCTGCTCAGCTAGAGGCTGGCATTATCAACTCCTAGTTCAAGGAGTCCTGATGCCCCATGTCCTATTCTGACCTTCGACAGTGTCTGTCACCTAGCCCCTTCCCCTAGGGTGATGACAACTTCCTGATCTTGTCCCACTGCCTGGGGATAGCTGCACAGAAACTGATAGGCTAGTAGAGCCTATCAAAAGCATAAAATAACCAACTTTCCCTGGATCTTGTAGATACTGGGTACAAGTCAGTTATTATGGGTGATTCATTCCTTTTCAAAAAATATGGCCATCCATTTAAAATGCAGGGCATATTGGGTCACCCCATTCACGGCATACAGGACACACATTGTTATGATTGGATCTATCAAATTAAGTAAATTTACTGTGCTGGTAGCCACTCTGTCTCTGATCCATGTGACCTTAGGCATGGACACCATTTTGGAAAATCTCTTAAATTGGAACAAACCAAAATCAGTAGCGGTTGCCATGGGACTTGCTCAATGGGAACCTGTGAACCTTCCACCTCCCATTAAGCTTGTCAGTATGTCTCAGGACAAGCTACAAGAGCATAGAGCAGGCCACAGGCCCTGTATTTCAGATCTTTGAAAAGATGGTGTTTTGTTTCCCACCATCTCTTCTTTTCACAGCCCTTTCAGGCCAGAGCTAAAAGGAAGACAAACATGTGGCACCTAACTGGAAATGATCACCATCTCTCTACATTTGTTCTTTCCATCAAGTCACTGTTTCCTAACATTATTGAGGTTATTAATGACATCCAGGTTGTACATGGTGATTGCTTTGCCAGGCAGAGAGGAAGGCCAGTGTGTCATTGGGGTGGATGGACTGGATGGGTGATGTAAAGGGTGCAAAGAAGAAGCCTGCACCATTAGTGCAGTGAAGTAACTGGGCAGAATGCAAACAGGGGAAGGCATATGACTGACTGTCCATCAATGCATTGGCTTATGCTGGCAGTGAATGTGAATGACACCTGTCCTGTGAGTGCAGTGGAGTAGCAAACAAAGGACTCTTTATGAACAGGACAAAGAGGAGGCATCATGTGCTATCAGTGCCCTAGGGGATCTTGGCAGTAGATGTGACTGGCCAAAGAAATGGAGCCTGCACAATCAGTGTACTGGTGTAATTGGAGAGAGTATGTGAATGGAGCTGAGAAAGTAGCTCACCCACTGTATACAGCGGTGCAAGGGAGAGGGCTTGTGAACAAGACAAAGAGGAAGGGCCCTGCCCCAGGAGTAGAGTGCCAGAGCTGGACAAAGGATGTGGATGGGGAAAGAGAGGGCCTTTTCTTTCAGTACTAGAGGAGTAGCTGGGAAGGATATATGACCAGGCTAATGAGGAGGACCCCTGAACCATCAGTGCAGTAATGATAGAATGTGACTAGGGCAAGAGAAATGGAACAGAGGATATGAACGAGGCAGTGACGATGAGGTCCTCCCCATTACTGCAGTGATGTGCTTGGCCAGGGGTTGTAAAAAGAGCAAAGGAAAAGGGCCTTGCATCATCAATTCATTAGAGGACCTGGACAGAAGGTGTAAATGTGACAAGTGGGAGTATTTGCCCCATAGATGCAGTGGGTCTCTAGACAGAGCATGTGGATGGAGCAAAGAGGAAAAACCCTACACCAAATGTAGTGGTATAACTCGGTAGGTGATATGAAAATGAAGAGAAGAAAAAGCCCACTCTATCAGGGCAGTGGAGCAAATGAACAATGATAGTGACTGGAAATAGAGGAGGATCCCCAGTTGATCAGTACAGAGAGGGTAACTTGAGAAGCTTTCTGATAGTGACAGATATGTGAATCCCCAAACATTATGGGTATAGCCTGCTCCAGCAGTTACCGAATGGAAGATGTGTACAGGAAGCTAGACATGTGCTCACACCATCAGTATAGTGGTGACTCTGGACAGGGAACATGATCATGGCAAAGAAAAGGAGCCCAGCATCATCACTGTGCTAATATAAAGAGATGTGAAGGGCACAAGGAGAATGAACTCCCCTCCTGCCATTGGTACAAAATAGAGTACAGGGCATGTGGTCAGGATCACCAGGGAGAGCTTTGGACCACTGTGTCAGTGCAGTGGGGTAACTGGACAGGGGATGTGACTGGGGCAAGTAAGCCTTGCACCCTCAGGGTACTGGTGCATGAGTACAGTTGATGTGAACCAGGCAAGAGGAGGAATCAGCATCATTTCTTTTTAGAGGAGAGTGGAAAGAGGGCCCCAGGCATGGAGATGTGAGCCGGGCATAGTGGAAGAGCCCTCAGCAATAACCAGTGGTGTGGTTTGGTCACAGATATTAAGGGGACAGAGGGGCAGGCCCACACCATCCATGTAGAGCAGTTAGCTGCACAGGGCATGTGATGCATTCTGGCAGCATCACTGTAGTGATGTCCCTGAGTAAAGTATTCAAATGGGGCAAAGAGAAGGAACCCTGCCCCATCCATGTGCCAGTGTCACTGGTGTAACTGGCCAGGGGATGTCATCTATGCAGAGAATAGTCATGCTATACCATAATTTTTCTAATAGCATAAGTGGTTAGAAGGTGTGACCAGGACAAAGAAGATCAGGTATGGCCATGAATATAACCGTGTCCTTTGGCCGGAATGTGAACCTGGCAAATAGAAAGTGGCATGAGGTGATAAGTGGACTAGAAATGTGGATGGGGAAAAGAGGGTGATCCTCGATCTGTTAGTGCGTTGGTGGGATGGGACCTGGCATGTGAGAAGGAGAAAGAGGGGGAGTCCTGCCTCAAGAGTTCAGTGGTGAAACCTCACAGGGGATGTGAATAGACAAAACAGGAGAATCCTCACACCATTAATAACGAGGTATAACTGGACTGGATCCAAGATTGGAGCCAGGAGGAGGAACACGACACTGACAGCACACTGGTTACATCTCGAGGGATGTGGGCAGTACAAAAAGTGGCCACATGCAAAGCCAGTGCAGTGGTGTTGCTGGGTTGGTGATGTGAGCAGGGCAGAGGGAGGCCTCATCTGTGCACAGTGGGTCTGTCAGAGCCGGGGTTGGGGGGATCTTCACAGCATTGTGACTGTGGTATGCATGAAAGGGGCAGAGAGGAGGGTCACTGCCCTGCAGTTGTGTAATAGGACGGGATGTGGACAGGGAAGGCGAAGTGACCTGACACCATCAGGGTACTTACTCCCTGAGTGGAAAGGGAAAGTTGAGGGGAGGAGCAGTCCCATGTCAGCGCAGTTGTGCCAGTGAACAGAGCAAAGAAGACCCTCACACCAGCTCTGGCCTTGGCCACAGGATTGCAACGGGGCAGAGAGGAGCACATGTGTGCTGTTGCTGCAGTGGTACCACCAGACCATTGTGACCAGGCCAAAGAGGGTGAGGCCTGACTCATCGATGTAGGTGCACTTGAACAAGGAGCTGAGAGGCCTGAGGGTCAGAGATCCACAGGATCACTGCAGCCAAGTAACTGCACAGAAGACGTGAGTCAGGCAGATAGGAAGACAGTGACTGTCAGTGCCATGGTGTATCTTGGGAGTGGATGTGAACGTGGAAAGAGGAGGAGCCCTGAAGCTTCATGGCAGGGATCTAACTTGATGGGGGACATTCACAGGGCAAACGGGAGGAGCCCCTCACTGGGCTGGATATGAAAACAGGAAGCTAGGAGGAGCCCCAGCCATCAGCAGAGTGGGAAAAAGTTGTGAAGAGGGCAAAGAAGGGTAGGCCAGCTCTAGAAATCGAGTGGTATAGGGGCACTTGGGTGGCTCAGTCAGTTGAGTGCCCGACTTCAGCTCAGGTCAGGTCTTCAGCTTGTGAGTTCAAGTCCCACATCGGGCTCTCTGCTATCAGCACAGAGCCTCCTCCAGATCGTCTGTCTCCCTCTCTCTCTGCCCCTCCCTGCTCACACTCTCTCTCTCTTTCTCTCTCTCAAAAAAGAAATAAAACATTCAAAAAAATTCAGTGCTATAACTGAACAGGGAATGTGAAAAGGGCAAAGAATAGGAACCCCACACCATGAAGTTGTATACCCAGAATGCTGTATACCCTGGCGTTCCTTGCAGCGGTGCATCTGGACAGCAGTGCTGTGGGGCACCCGGGAGGACCCGCTCACCCTGGGTACGGTGATGTAACTGGGAAAAGAGGGAGAACTAGTTGGAGAAAAGAAGCTCCACACCATCAATGTAGTGGAGTTACTGGGATAGGAGACACAAAAACCAGGAAGAGTTGGGCTAGTGGTGTAACTAGACCGCAGATGTGAACGAGACAAGAGAAGCCCCGGGCCATCACTGTAGTGTTATAACTGGAAAGGGGATGTGAACAGGGCTCCCAACACCATTGGTGCAGCAGTATTTTTAAGAAGAAGGAAGAGGGCAAAGAGAAGGAAGTCTACACCCTCAGTATTGTGGTGACTTGGGCAAGGGATGTGAATGGGGCCCAGAGGAGGATCCTTGTGCCATCGGCACAGCAATTACCTGGACAGTGGATCTGAATGCAGCAAATGGGGAGATAGCCCTCTCAGTTCACTTATGTAAGTGGCCAGGGCATGTGGGTAGGGTGGGGAGAGCAGCAAGCACTGTCAGCACAGTGCGTACCCGGCAGGGGATGTGAACAGGGCAGTGGAGTAACTGGAAAAGGGAAATGAACGGGCCAAAGAAGAGCATCCCCACTCCATCAGTGTAGTGGGTAGGTTGTATGAATGAGGAGAAAAGGTGTCCTGCACTGTCACAATCGTCTTGCAGCTGAACACAGGATGTAACGAGAGAAAAGAGGAGTGTTTCTAAATTAACGGTGTAATGCCGTAACTGGCATGTGGATGATCAAGGGATAAAGAAACACATTCCAACACCCTCAGAGCAGTGGTCCCTATGGAAGGGGATTAGAATTGTGCAAAGAGAAGAATACTGGCATCATTAGGGCAGTGATAGAAGGAGACAGGGGATGTGAACAAGGCAAAAAGAAGCATCCCCAGACGCAAAGTGTGCGAAAGGGAGAAGCCCCGTGTCATCAACACAGTGGTGTAAGTGCACAGTGGAACTGAAAGCTGCAAACAGAAAGAGCCCTACACCGCCAGTGCAGTGGTTGCTCAGACAGGAATGTGAACAGGGCAGTGAGAAAGAGCTCTGTGCCATCATTAGTGCTGCCCCAGAAAAGGCTGTGAATGAATGAAAGGGGCAGCCCCATTTCATTAGGGCAGTGGCATAAGTGGATGGCAATGGTAAAGCAACAAACAGAAGGAGCCCTGCATCATCAGGGTATCGATGGACTTGTGTGTGGTGTGAACAGAGGGAAGAGGAGAGGCCCCCACAGTGGTGGGACTAGATGGGATATAACGAGGCAAAGAGATGCAGCCTTGCATAATCAAGGCAGTGAAGTACCTGGCAGTAGACAGGGATGGGCACTGAAGAAGAAACCTGCACCATCAAAGCAGCAGTGTACCTGGCATAGGGTAGCGCTGGGAAGAGAGGAGGGCCTCACACTATCAGTGAATGAAGCCCAGGGAGAACCTTCCATGATTAGCAGTGGCAGAGGGGGAGGGGTGATAGTAACTGGCAGAAAGGAGCCCTATACCATGAGTGTGGAGGTAAGTTCCATGTGTGAGGCCATGAAAAGAGTCTCACAACATCAGTGCAGTTGGAGGAAGTGGATGCTGGATTGTAAACAGCTCATAGAGGAGCGTCCCCTGACCGCTGTGCTCTGTTGGATCTGTGTAGGGGAAGTGAACTGGAAAAAAAAACAGAAAACTCACACTATCAGTGTAGTAGTATGACAGGAAAATGGACATGGGTGGCACGAGACAGAGTAGCCTGTGTCATCAATGCAGTGGTTTAAGCAGACTAGAGATGTGAAAGGGGCAAAGAAGAGGAGGAATCTCAAATCATCAGTGCTATAGCATAATGGCATCAGTTGTGAATAAGCGAGGAAGAGGATCCTGACACCATCATTTCAGTGCTGTAACTGAACAGGAGATCTGAATGGGCCAGAGGGGAGTTCCCCACATCATTTATGCATTGCTGTAATTGGCCAGAGGGTGTGACTTGACAAAGAGCAAGCGTGTACCACAAGTGCTACTGGACATGGGATATAAATGGGGCAGAAGGGAGCATCCCCACACCATCCGGGTGGTCATAACTTGGAAAGGGTAATTGTGCAGGGAAGAGCAGCCCACATCATCATTGAGTGTTTACACAGGGACTGGGGGTGGGATCAGGACAAAGAGGACGAAGCCCTTGCCAGGAGCACAGTTGTTACCAGGACGGTGTGAACTGACCCAAGAGGAGGAGACTTGCAGCCTCAGTCAGTGGTGTGACTGGACATGGTATTTGATCTGTGCAAAAGAGTACCCCTGTGCCATCAGTGAGGCAGCTTAACTAGAGAAGAGATGTGAATGGTGTAAAAAGAGGAAGGATGCATTATAAGAACATTGGTTTCCTTGGTGTAGGGAAAGTGAATAGGGGAAGGAAAAAAATCCTGTTGCTGTTATTTTATCCCTACCCTATCAGTAGCATTAAGTGAAAAGGGAATATGAATGGTGCAGAGAAGAACAACCCTGAATCATCAGTGTTGTGGTGAAGGTTTGCAGAGCATGTGAAAGAGGCATCCTGGAGTATCCTCTTACCCTAGTACCATGGTAGGACTGGGCCTCGTATGTGGACGAGGCAGTGAGGTGGGGTACCACATGTCAGCACAGTTGCTGCCTGGGTGGGGCTTGAAAATGGAGCCGGCGGGAGTCATACACCATCAGTGCAGAGGTACATAGCATGTGAAGAGCTCAAGGGCAAGTGTCCCTGCACCAGCAGGGTGGAGAGCAACTGGAAAGAAGAAGTGAACTGCTCGAGAAGGAGCCACCCTACATCATCATTTCCGTTGTTAGCAATGTAAAAGGAGCAAAGACAAAACCCACATATTGCCCAATGGAATATAGGGAAGTTGAACAGAGTAAAGAGTTGGAGTCCTTCCACTTCTGTGCATTGGTGGAATGGGAGGGGTGATGGGAACATGGTGAAGGAAGGAGTCTCACCCCAGCAATGCTGTACTGGATAGTTGATACAAACTGGGCATGTAATAGGAACCCCAAAACATGAGTCCATAGGTGTAACTGGACACAGAGTGTATGGACAATTAGGAGCATCCTCAGACCACAGGTGTAGTGCTGTGACAGTAGTACGTTAGAACTGCACATAGGAGCTGCCCTATGTCCTCTGTTGTGGTTGCGTATGTGGAGAGGGAATGTGAAAAGGACAAAGAGGAAAAAAATGCATCGTCATTGCCATGTATACCTCAGAGTGGAGTGGGACAAAGAGTAAGATTCTTTTATCACTGCTACAGTGGTACAAATGGAATATTGATGAGGACAGGGCAAAGAACCTTCATTGAATGGATGCAATCACGTCAGTAGAGGGGGAATGTGAACAAGGCAAAGACTAAGATCCTCATATCACCACTGAAAAGGTGCAAGTGGAAACTGGGCAAGAAGGGGGCAGAGAGGAACCTCCCCATACCATTGGCCCAGTTATGTAAGTGGAGTGGGGGTGTGAATGGGGCAAAGAGAAAGATCCCTGTGTCGGCATCTTGATGGTATGACTGAATGGGGGACTTCAGCAGCAGTGAGAGGATTATGCCCACACCAGCAGGGCAGGGCTGTCATTGAGACATGTATGTGAATGGGATGAAGAGCATGAGCCCTTCTTCATTACTGGTGTGGGCTGATTGGACAGCGATGTGGATGTGGCAAATGGGAGGACTTCTAAATATTCAGCGAAGTAGTATTACTGGGCTGAAGGAGTGAACAGAACAAATGGTAAGAGCCCTACTCCATCATGGGACTGGGGTCTGGACAGGGAATGTGAATAGGGAAGTCAGGAGCTCGCTAACCCCGGCAGTGCAGTTGCATTGGTAGGCAGGATATATGAATGGGGTAAAGAGGAGGAGCCCTTCACCATCAGTACAGTGGTGAAATGCCAGCTCAACAAAGAGCATGAACATCAAACAACCAGTGCAGTAAGAGGATAGGGGATATGTATTGGGCCAAAAGCAATAACCCCACCCCCTCAGCGCAGCTGAATAACTGGATAGGAGAGTATGGATGGAGCAAATACAAAGAGCTCTAAGTCTTCCATGCAGTGGTGTAATTGGGAAGAATATTTTATGGATATGAAGAGGCAGAGCATTGCAACTTATTTAGCTAGTAAGGGCTGCACATAGAGCAAAGAAAATACAATAGATGCAGTGCAGTAACTGTATAGTGTCTATGACTAGAGTGGCTTGGGAAGATCCACATCAGTGCTCCGGAGGAATGAACAGTGTGCATGAACTGAGAAGTTCTTAGGAGCCCTCCCACATAAGAGCAATACAGTGATTAGACAGTGGGGACATTAGGAGAATACCTGCCTGATCAGTGCAGTTGAATAACTGTAGTGTATGTAAATGAGACAATTAGGAAGACTCCTACAACATCAGTACATTAGAGTAATACACAGTATATGCGAATGGGACAATTGGGAGCAGCCCTTCAGTGGAGTAACTAGACAGTGTGTGTTAAAGTGGTGATCAGGTAGAACCCTGCCTGTCGCTAGTGGAGTAACTGTACAGCGTATGCACACAAGGTTGTTAGGATGAGTCCCACCATCTCATTGCAGGGGAGTGACTGTACAAAGGTAGGGAAAAGGACAATTGTGAGGACTCCTGCCGCTCAGTGCAGTGAACTAATTAGACTATGTATGTGAATGGGGTAATTAGGTTGAACCTTGCCCCACCACTGTAGTGGAGAAACTGGTAGGTGATGTGAGTGGGTCATTTAGGAGGAGCCCTGCCACATCAGTGCCCTGTAGTAACTGGATAGTGTATGACAGAGCAATTAGAATTCCCACCACATTGGTATGGTGGAATAAATGTACAATGTAAACAGAACAGTTAGGAGGAGCCTCACCCCGTCAGTGCAGTGGAGTGACCAGGCTGGGGATGTGAACAGGGTAGTTTTAGAGCGAAGTAGTAGTAGAGAGAGCTCCACTGCATGGGTGCAGCGGAATAACTGGGAAGACCTCTGCCTGCGCGCTGCTCTGATGGGCTCAGCATTCCCGCCGCTACACTATTTGGAAGCCATGGATGGCTTTGATGCAGGCAATGCAATGCTCTCTCAAGTCAGTAAATACCTGCAGTGCTGTTCTCCAATGCCCCAGGAGAATTACAAGTGTGCCTTAAGATGGCGTGATTTACAGTCACGGTATTGTAAAACATTTCATCTGCAGTAGGCTGATCTGCTTTTTGGACCTTGAGGTGACCTTCCAGATACTACTGAGATAGTTAATGGGAAACCAATTTTCCTGCCGTCCTGCTCAGAGCCTGTCATGTATCTTGTAATATATATCACCGAACACTCTGAAAGCAGAGGTTCTAAATTTTCAGACATCGTAATTGCCTAAGATATATACCCTGACATAAATATGCATGATGGTTACACTCTAGAATATGAGATAACTAACATGGAAACCAAGTCAGTGACCCAAATCCAGCTCAGGTTATAGTGACTGAAAGTCATCATGGACTGTCTGGCAGCCTTGACAAACCGAGTTTCAGCCGAAAAGAGAATGGATCACAAAGCAACCCCTGCCACAGTTGGCACCTTATTGACATATCTGCAGCCATGGCCAGGAAATCAATGGGCTGTGAACGCTGAATTATCCTCTTATGCCTGGAAGTGATCCCTGCAGGCCAGGCTGCAGGATGTTAGCGGAGTGACTTGTAGGAACACACACCATTCCTGGCTGCTTCTCCTTCTGCTCTGGGAATGCAGGGGCTGCCTCAGGTTCAAGGTTGTGGACCTGACATTCGAAAGCAGCACTGTGTTCACCATGGAGCCACCTAGTAAGCCAGATGTCTCTCACTACAGAGTTGTGCTACATTAAATGTGCCAAAGTTAAAATACATTAAAAAGGTAAGCCAAATCAATTTTAATGGGTAGAAACTCTAAACTTTTAGACAGTATTTAATAGGTAGGGGTCTGGTGCTCATGGAAGAAAGGAGAGGAAATAAGTTTGGGAGATGAAGTAGGGAAAATAACTTTGAAGAGCATAACCAGGGTTCGACAGAGCTGCCTTGAACAGTTGTGCAGTTTGTGCACTGCACAGAGTACCCAGGCACTGGGTGGGGACACTGAAACGTAGCCCTAATTCCCTTCTCCAACATGCAGACCCCATGCTGCATCTGGCAGGGGGTGGGGAGAGGGGGCACTTCTTTCTGAGTCCTCTTCTCACAAGGGGGAAACATTTCTCATGTGGGGTAGGAGCTTTTCCAGATCATTCTCCATTCTCCTAGGGACAGCACCTTCTCACTCTGAGAAGCTACCTTTTTCTAATTCATCATTCCAGAGGGGAACCTTTCCTTCCTTAAGTACTCTTCCTGCCAGGAGCCTTAGGTCTTCACAGTGAAGCCAGCCGTCGGCTCACCCAGCCTGACAGCAGAGAATACTTTCTGCTAATACACACAAAGATGCTCTATAAATTGCTGGTGACCCGGAGTTGGTGGTCCCAAGGGGAAATTCCTGATGCAGGGCAGCTAGTTCACACTGTCATGCACCCTGCTGGTTAATGCCCTGAGACCGTTCTGGATTACCTAAGTGTTCTGATGCCCTCCACTGGCGTGGCTGGCCCACCCTCACCCCTTCCCCAGGGTCCGGTGACTGTAGAGTCAGTGCCTCACAGCTGGGGCCCTAGTGTACCTTCTCCAGTTGTACTGATTGGTTAGTACCTGTGCTGGTAATATTCGTGGTTTTATATTTATAGTATTTGTTGTTAGATAATTCTAATAACATCCTTGATCAAAGGCTCAGAAACACACTTCAACGTCTGACACCCATGAGCCTGCATCCCTGTCTCCTAGGATATTTTCTTAACC
>CM053579.1:77133195-77198171 GCA_028646485.1 Cryptoprocta ferox | reverse complement strand
GACTACTTGCATTTCAGTATGGTCTCAGGTCTGCTTCCAGGAAATTCAAAGTCAGCTACCACTTCAGTGCCCACATCCAGTATCAGATGGCTGGCCCCACTAGTCATGCTGACCAGCATCCCACACTCTTGACATTGAGGAAGTTTCCTGGAATAAGACTGGAATCCCACGTCTCTAGGGCTTTCTCACATGGGATGAAGTGTGTGAAATGACACTTTTCTAGAACTATTCTTGCTCTGTGGTGCCCAGCACTTAGGTATTTTTCTAGGTCTGTCATGGAGAAACCACCTATTAGAAATGTTTACTTCCTTTTCCAACTACGCAGTGCAGGGACAGGTTCACTCAAAAATGACAAACTGTAAGAGATACGTCCCTTATTCTGTGTGCAATCACCTGGAATGGTCCTAGCTCCATGAGGGGGCCGCACTCAACAACCCCATCAAAACCTAGGAGTGCTGGCTCCTAAGTACTTCCCATCACAGATGGATGGTCAGTCACACTGCTCTGAGACTTTGAATGGCTCTTCTTTCCAGCCTGCTGAGTCCAAGTACAAATCCATCATGACCAGACAGACTGTTCTGTCTCTTCACTGCTTTCCAGTAACACTCTTCAGGCCTGATGCACATGAGGAACTTAAAGAAAAGCCAGACCTGGAAACACTACTGGATTAGAAAGAAGTTTATTTTTACACATGTCTGCATGGCTTCCTGTCTCCCCTTTCACCCTCTAAGTGACTTCTGTTGCTTCTTCCCCAACTGTCTGCCCCTAGAATTCACTTCCATTTTATGTCTGATTACAGATACCACCAATTCATACTGCAGTGCAATTTTTAGAGGACTTTGGATGTTATAAGAAGAACCATTGAAGGCTGGGGACCTACTGGGAAACCTATGATTTTCCAGGTGAGTTTCTTTCATTTTTACATTCATTCTACAAACATTTGTTAAGTATTTACTATGTTCCAGGCACTGTTAGAGGTATTGGTGATTCAAAGTTTTAATACTCTTTGAAAAGTCTCTATTGCAGGTAGGGAGTTAGATGTTAATAAAGAACTCAATGCTTCTGTCAAAACCATTGCCTTAATTTAGAGAAATAAAGGGAAAATGTCAACAAAATGAAATACCTTTACTGTTTTATGGGACAAACACAATCACCATTTTCAAATATATGTTATCGGCATACACTTGGGGGGAGTCATTATTAAACCAAATTGTTTTTATTAAAAAGATTTTTTAAAAGCAAAATAGGTTAAAATTTGAATTATTAACATTCGTGGTGCTCTACAACCATATTTACAATAACGATTCAGACTTACTTCCTCTATTTAATTGATTTCTACGTTCACCTTCAGGACTTACACTATGCACTTCTACTTCAGAGGTTTTATTTTGATTAATTTTTTGAATTTTGTTGAATATTTGTGGAGAGGGTGGTTTCTTCAGAGTCCATATATAATTGGAATTATTTCTGTGGCTTTCAGATATGACTTGATATAGGCTTATTCAGTCAGACACAGCCTTTTCCCCTTAACATATTCTATGCTGTTCTTTTTGTATCCTGTTACTCTTTGACACTCAGGAGAAGCCTGCTTTGGTACCCTTGTGGAAAATTATTTGTTTTCCTGAAAACCTGTTGTATTCTTTATCTTTGAAGTTCAAAATGCCAGCCATTCACATTCAGATATTAGACAGTTTTTGTCAATTTTGTTTGACCATGACAAGATGTTTTCATCTGAAGATTAATGTTTTTCTTCATTTCAAGAAAACTTTATTCCCTTATTTAAATATTGCTTCTCTTCCATTTGTTCAGGAATTTTCTTTCAAACCTGCCAATAATTTGCATATTGGATCTCCATCCTCTGTCTTTAATATCTGTTTTTTTTAGACTGCTACTGTGCATCTTATAGGATAAAAGTGTTTATACTTTTTAAGTAATCTCTACACCCACCATGGGGCTTGAACTCACAACCCTGATATCAGGAGTTGCATGCTCAACACCAAAAGTGTTTATACTTTGAATAGTCATATGCATACTATAAAGATGGACATGGTACATAACTATGTGAAATTTCTTGCCTTCCTTCATGATTCCTTTGGTTTTTCTTCAGTGGATAAATGATTTTCTCTATTACAGTATATGTCTTGAGAAATGCTGGAGTGCCAGCCACAGTTAATATGGTCAGCAGCTGTCTCTCTCTCCCTTCTAATGCACTATCCCAGCAAAATTTGTGCATGTCAGAAAAAAGAGAGCAAGTATTCTAGTCTTCTTATTTCACAGCACTGTGGTGGTGCCAACCAAATTTCTTTTGATACGAGACTGTAAGTTGCTCTGATGGTAATGACCACTCATAAAGCTGCTGGGGGGATTAAATGACTTAATCACAAGTAAAATGCCTACAACAGAGCCTGATGCCTGGTCAGCACCCCACATTTCCAGAACTGGGCTCTCCACCCCGCCCTGATGGCAAACCTCATGGGGAGCCCTTGATGACTATGAAGCCAAGGAAATCAACAGTGTTTCACAGTGATCATGGCTGTGGCCTGCAGGGAGAGCGCCAAACCAGCTGGGCCTCATCCCCACTGAGTGATTTGCTGGCTATATGTCCCTGAAGAAGTTAACTTATCTGGGCTTTTCATGGCGGGAGTTTGCAGATGGATCTTCTCCATAGAGTTCTCATTCTCAAGTTCCTATGGTTCTGCACTTCCAGCCAGGAGGACTCCCTACCCCTCATTCTACTACCTTGATCCTGCCCAGGCACATGAGCAGTGGCTGTCGCAGGCAGCACGCACACCAAAGGCCATGTCGAAGCCATGAACACCTGGGCCAAAATTTGCGTCAGTTGTGCTGTTGAGGTGTGCACACGAGCACAGTAGTGGTGTGGGTCTTATCTGGTTGCAGGCGTGCAGGGCACCGAGGTCTGGCAGTGGTGCCAGAACCCAGGGGCCATCTGGCTGCCACAGGGACACAACAGTGGTATGCCAATCTCATCTAAGCCCTTTCAGAATACTTTATTTTTAATTATTATTTTTTTAAGTTTATTTATTTTGAGGGGGTGGGGAGAGAGAGAGAATCCCAGCACAGAGCCTGATGTGAGGCTCAAACTCACAAACCATGAGATCATAACCTGAGCCGAAGTTGGATGCTTAGCCAACTGAGCCACCCAGGTGCCCCTTTCAGGATACTTTTTAAAAAATTAATAGATTTTATTCTTTTGAACAGTTTGAAGTTTACAGATAAATTGAACAGAATGTAGAGTTCCCATATACTCCCCTCACACATTATGCATTTTCCCCTTATTATTTACATCAGACATTAGTGTGGTATACTTGTTGAAATTGATGAGCCAATACTGATACATTATTATTAGCTAAATCCATAGTTTACATTAGGGTTCATTCTCTGTGCTGTAAATTCTGTGGATTTTAACAAATGTATAGTGATATGTCTCTGCCATTGTAGTATCTTACAGAATAGTTTTACTGCCCTAAAAATCCTCAGTGTGCTGCCTGTTCATCCCTCCCATACCCCATTCCTGGCTGAACTTTTTACTGTCTCCATAGTTTTTCTGTTTTAAGTTTGTTTGTTTTACGTAATCTCTACACTCTATGTGGGCTCAAACTCATGACCCCAAGATCAAGAGTTGCATGCTCTTCTGACTGAGCCAGGCTTGCACCCCTGTTTCCATAGTTTTGTCTTTTCCATAACATCGTATATGTGGATTCATGCAGTATTGGAGCCTTTTCAGATTGTTTTTTCACCTGGTAATATGCATTTAAGGTTCCTCCACGTCATTTTTTAAAATTAATTAATTTATTTTTAAAGTAATCTCTACACCCATTGGGGGCTCAAACTCATGACCCTGAAAGCAAGAGTTAGATGCTCCACTGGCTGAGCCAGCCAGGTGCCCCTCCTCCATGTCTTTTCATGGCTTGATAGCTCATTTCTTTTTATCAGTGAATAATATTACAACGTGGTTACACCACAATTTGTTTATATGTTCATTTATTGAAGAATATCTTGATTACTTCCAAGTTTTGGCAATTAAGAATAGAGCTGCACATTCACATGCAGGTTTTGTGTAGGTACACGTTTTCAAATCCTTTGAGTGAATGTGGAGTAGTGTAACTGCTGAATCATATGATAGGGTAAGAGTATGTTTATTTTTGTAAGAAACCACCATACTATCTTCCAGAGTAGTTCTATTACTTTGTATTGCCACAGTAATGAATGAAAGTTTCCATTATTCCACATCATCACCAGGATTTGGTGGTGTTAGTATTTTGAATTTTAGCCATTTTTATGGGTATGTAGTGATAGTTCATTATGATTTTAGTTAGCATTCCCTTAATGGCTAATGATGTTGAACATCATGTCATGTGCTTTTTTGCCATCTGTGCAACTTCTATGGTGAAATGTCTGTTCAGATCTTTTGCCCATTTATATTTTTGTTTGTTTTCTTATTGTTGAGTTTTAAGAATTCTTCATATATTTTGGAAATAAGTTCTTCATCAGGTATGTATTTTGTAAATATTTCTTCCCAATATGTGGCTTGTCTTTTCATTGTCTTAGCAGTGGCTTTTTAAAAATTTATTTTTATTTTTTATTAAAAATTATTATAGAAGTATAGTTGGCATACAATTCCTGATTGCCAGTTTTTTTTTCCTTTGAGCATTTTAAATATGTCATCCTGCTGCCCTCTGGCATTCATGATTTCTGGTAGGAAATTGGCTCTTAATCTTATTGAGAATCCCTTGTAAGTGATGTGTAATAACTTAAAACAATATAAGAAAATTCTCAGAAGTACATATATAACTTTCTAGAATGAAAAATCCTAGTAAATGTCAAACACAGTGGATAGGGAAAAATAAAGGAAAACATCACCACTGCCACCATCCCTCCAACAATAACAACAGTTTGAGGCAGTTTATGAAGTTAGTTTTAGGATCTGATTTTCAGTACAGACTCCCCACAACACGTGATGCAACACTGGGTGAAAAATACTTGGCAGCTCTGTCCTACCTTAGCCCCATTTGCGTGGACCCATTCAGTAGGGAAGGGGGATCAGTGAATAATCACTGGTGATATCATAAAGAATGACACTGGGGGGTGTCTGCATGGCTCAGTTGGTTAAGTGTCTGACTCTTGGTTTCATCTCAGGTCATGATCTCCCGTTTCATGAGTTCAAGCCACATTTTGGGCTCGGTGCTGACAGCATGGAGCCTGCTTGGGATTCTTTCTCTCTCCTTCTCTCTCTGCTCCTCCCCTTCTTCCTCTCTCTCCCTCTCTTTCTCTCTCAAAATACATAAACTTAAAAAAAAGAATGATATTGGTAAAGAAGATACTAGCAAAGAGATGTTTTTAAGCTGTAAGATGATTTTTTTCATTCAGCATTTGCCTACTTCACTGCTCATGTGGTGGACCCAGTTTTGGACTTTTGGTACCCTGTTAAGAGTACCTTCATGTATCCCAATAGCAAAATAACAGGTATAGGACCCACTGACAGGTTGGGAAGCACAAAGTAGGTTATTCCTACCATCTTCATTTCTACTGTTAGCACAGGCCTCTTCCTAGTATTCCAGCCAGGGTATCTGAATAATTTTGTTTAAATGACCTGTTCAAATGAGGACTAAAGGAAAACCAAACTACATATTTGCCGAAATTTTCAACTAATAAATAATGAATTAGGCACGATGTTTGTACAGTCTGTGTTTCATGTTTGAATCTTCCCCTGTCCCAGTATAGTTTCCAGTTTGCACATCCCATAACTCTCTATCCTGGAGTAAAGCAAACTGACAGAAAGTAATAGATTAGTAATATGTGTACTTTGTGGAACCTTACACTATTAAATGTGATATGTAGGCAATAAGATTTGTGAATTTGTGCTTAAAATGAGGACAAGTTTCCAAAATTTTTGTGCTTTTATTTCTTAGTGCCACGTTATTCGTAGAGTATATCTGTAGGACCATTGAGTTTCTCAGAACTCATTAGCCAAAGAAGAATGTGTTTCGTTCATAGCCCTGGGGAATCTTGGCTGTGTTCTGTGACAACTACAGTGATATACATTATGGTCCTGTCACCTTGCATGCCCATTGTAGAGTTCCTTAATCTTCACCTGGTAAGTTGCTGAAAAAGTGTTATTCAGGCACTTTGGCTGGGAACTGGAGACATTCTACCAGGCAGAAACATTGTGTTTGAAATAGTTTCCTTTGTTCGGAAATTTTAAATGCCACTTCCAGAAACAAAATGAAGTAAACTCCAAGTTAAACCATGCTGATGCTGATGCAACTTGAGGTGTTTGAGGCAGTGATCGTGTGATTTAGTATTGTTTTATAATTCCAATCGATCCTGCTGTGCTGCAGCTATCAAAAACCACAGAAAACTCTTTATTTCCTCCATTTGTGATTATAGTGAACTGACCCCTGAGATATGGAGCGGGGGTATTTAAGCCATAATTTTATACAGAGGTGACTCTCCTGCTCTGTTTTCTTCCTCCCTTCATGGCCTAACTGGTTTATATAATTTCCTTTGAATTATTTTAAAAATCTCATGATGTGTTTTGCTCTTAGTAACTGACCCCAATTTGTATTATGTACTTTGAAGGCCAGTGGTCCAGGGCAAACTGATGTAGATGCCAGTAGATCATTCTACCTGTTACAGTGCTCATGTTTTGTGTGGACCTGTGTAGAGTCCTTTACCACCAACACAACTCATGTTCCCTGTCTACTAACACAGTCTGTTAGCTTCTTTTCCCTGTTACCATTTCCATGTCAAGAGCAAGTAAATTCTATATTCTAATTAAATTAAAGATCCTTTCCCAGCCTGATTCCCTAAATCGTCAAGTAAATAAAGTTGGGGCATGAGATAGGTATTATTGACCAAGTATCTCACTTGAAAGACAAGGCAATTATATCGATCCCAAGAACATGAATAAGCAGTACTTATCTGGTATGTGGCTGTAAGACAGAGAATGAATGTTAGGTGTCTGTTGGTTTTTAAAGTTTTCTGTTGAAACAGTGGCATCAGAATTGAGGGGTGTCAGCTTACTATGCTATTCATTGATCTGCATAATGAATAACTGTCAAATATAGGTAATTTAAATAGCTTTTAGGTAATTAGAATATTTTACCCAATCAGCTTTCTTGAGGGATAGTACAGTGCTCTGATCTAGTCTTGAAAGTATTCTTCTGGCTGTTTATGTTGATTAAATCATCGCCTATCGCTATCTCTTGCCTAATCCTAGATTACAGGTGAAACCATTTCTTACCCTCTTGGCCCTAAGTGATCCGCTGCTACATGTCAAATGTGAATACTTTTATATGATTAGCATTTTGGATTGGACTTTGAATGGATAGCTCTACCCCCTGCCCCTAATAACGGCTACAAGGCAATGACAAACAATCAGATTGTCTCTGAACACAGAAATTCACAAGTTCTGAAATCTTTGTGTAATCTTTGTATAATTACTGGTAAATTCAGACTTAGAAAGCCCAACTGCTTGACATTAAAGCGCATTCTGTGACCTTGTCAATCCAGGTAAAGAGGCAGTCCCGGTTCCTAGTACCACCTCCTTTACCCTTTAAATCACACAAGCATTGAGCACTACAGTGTGGGTCAAATTCTCTTCTACTTTAGTAGATACCAGCACCAAAGAGACATTTGACCTCTTTCCCTGGACCCCTGCAGTCACAGTAGAGAATCTGCCTATTGTCCCCATATTTAAGTAGAAAACCCACAGAGACTTGCAAACCAGGGGCAGAAAAATTCACTGAGTCCCTGAAAGGAGCCTTCCTTCTGCATTTATACCCGAGTCAGGACAGTGGAAGTGATTCAGGCAAACCACACACACTCATTTGGAATGTTCCCTGGATTTCATAGTTATACTGTTTACTGTCAGTCCAGAGGTGTGGCTTAACTTAAACCCTATCAGATTTAAGAATATGAACCTTTAACAATTATGAATCAAACTAAGTTTAAGTTAATGGCCCCAAAGAAATGACAGGTGAAAGTGTATAAAAATGGATTTATGGCCTCAAGTTCTCATGGTGGTAGTTCTTAAGGGATTTCTCTTCCATTCAGTTAGTAGCACTAAAGCCCTGTCCTGTGCACAAGCCGGACACCATCACTGTCACTTCCCCAGTAGCTGACAAGTTCCCTTTTTTTAAACCACAATGCCTGCGCTTGTGACATTTCCCAATGATTTCCGATTAAAGCCGCCTGGCACCTGTGTGTGTGCTTTGAGGTTTGATTATTGGGTATCTTCACAGCTGTGCAGGATGTACTCTAAGCCTGGTTGGTGGTCCACTTTTAATGCCAACCAAGGTCCCTGGCTGTCAGCAAACCGTGACTACAGAGAGGGAGGAGGTGACTTGAGGAAGCTGAGAGGAGAGAGTATCTTTCCAGAGAAGAAAAGCTGGGAGCCTGCCTCCCGGAAGCCCTGTGGCAGTGAATACCGACTCTGAGCTTCCTGCAGCTGACGTACAGCATATAATCAAATGTGATTTCTCCTAATTACCTCAAGTAATTAGGGAGTACCTCCCCACCCAAGACCTCCACCTAATTAGAAGTATCTGGTAACAAGGTATTTGCATATCTTCAAGTCATATTATGTTATGAGGACGTTTGAGCTGATGAAAACTGACACCGTAAAATAAAAATGCATCCTGTTGAAAGCAGGAGTCATGAGAAACAGCTGAGGATTCGGGAGCCTATTTTAATTGATGAGACACAGCGGTTCCGCCTCATGAAGCAAATCGGAGCATGAAGCGGGAGGAAGATACATACGCAGAGGTCAGGATACGACACAGAGGTCAGGATATGGCGCAGAGCTGCAGACACTGTGATCAGTGCACGTCCCCTGACTTCAGGTTCTAGCTTTTCTCTTCTCTCTTCCCTTGGGATGTATAAATCAGAACTTAGGGGAAATGCTTCTCTCTGTCCCACCCTCTCACTTTTATCTTTGCTGTGCCATTTCTGCTTATTAGAGAATTACCACCAAGTGCTTATAGTGATAGTGATTTTTGGACAACAGAGGGCAAGAGGAGGAAGCATTTTTACAGTTCTCAGGAGCACGCCATCATTTCGTGTGACTGTATTTACCTTCCAGTAATTATAAAGAATAGTCATTAAAACTACAGCAAAAACTATTGCTTATTATGTGCCAAGTATTATCACATGATTTCATTCATTTAATCCTTACAAAAATCCTCTGAAGTAGGTGCTCTTATTATCCCCATATTAATGGTTAGGAATCTGGACTTGAGTGATGGAATAATTTATTCAAGCTTACCCAGTTTGATTCAGAATATGACAATAACTAGTCTAACTCCAGAGTCTGGGCTCATAGCAATGCACTTTTGTTGCTAGTTGTTATGTCTCCAGTATGTTTACATGTGTGTGCACATGCACACACACAAATGCATTTTAAATCAGTATCACATGTGTTTCTTTGGTGGTGTTGGCTTTAAAGTGTCAGTAGTCAATAAAGCAACTATAAATTCTTCAGGGATAAAGATGTCTGTAGTGAGTTCATTTAAATCAAACTGCATAAAGAACATTTTTCTACTTCATTCTCTATTTTTATTGGTCATATTTTTTATTGGTCATATTTAAACTGTTTTTAAGTCTTCCCATTTATTTTTTTTAGTATTTTAAGAGTTTTTTTAAATGTTTATTTCTGAGAGAGAGAGACAGAGTGTGAGTGGGGGAGGGGCCGAGAGAGTGGGAGACACAGAATCTGAAGCAGGCTTCAGGCTCCGAGCTGTCAGCACAGACCCTGATGTGGGGCTCGAACCTGCAAACTATGAGATTATGACCTGAGCCAAAGTCAGGCCCTTAACTGGCTGAGCCACCCAGGTGCCCCATTTTTTTTTTTAGTATTTTTTAAAATGTCAATTTATTTATTTTGAGAGCGCGAACAGAGTAAGGGCAGAGAGAGAGGGAGGGAGAGAATCCCAAGCAGGCTCTACGCTGTCAGCCAGGAGCCCAATGTGGGACTCAAACCCATGAACTGTGAGATGATGACCTGAGCGGAAATCATGAGTCAGATGCTTAACCGACTGAGACACTGAGACGTCCCTCAAGTCTTCCCATTTAGAGCTCCTCTTGAATCTTTTTCTCTCACATTTTCCTTGTCCAATTTCAACTTTCTTACTTGCTTCTAACCATTGATACCTGACAGTAGTGTCCAGAACACATGTGACAGATGTGCTTGTCTCAGTGCTAACGGGAGGTGTGCAGCCTGTCTGGACTGGGGAGGAACAGCCAGCTGGGAGGCACCTACCATTTGTTGCTTCCTCTGTGTCTTCGGAGGCATGTCTTGGCAGTTGCTCATCTTCCTCTCCTATATGTTGTACATACAATGTACACTTTTCTCCAGATGCTGCAAGCTAATTTGTATAACCACTTTCCTTAACTCTCTCTTGTGTCATAGTTAACTAATAAAGGGATTTTGTAAGAATCTTTCCCGGGTGTAAGATGCCTGGTAAAAGGAAGGTCATAAACGCTGGCCAAACACACTAACACCTAGTGACATATGTGAGGTAAGCTTTTGGTAGTTTTAAAAATATTCAATCCAGGGGCACCTCGGGGGCTTAGTCAGTTAAGCGTCTGACTCTTGATTTCGGCACAGGTCATTATCTCATGGTTCATGGGATTGAGCCCCACATTGGGCTCTGTGCTGAGAGTGTGGAGCCTTCTTGGGATTCTCTTCCTTTCCCTCTCTCTCTGCCCCTCTCCCCCACTCATTCTCTCTCTCTTTCTCTCTCTCTCTCTCAAAATAAGTAAATAAACTTAAAAAAATAAAAATATTCAATCCAATATCAAAGACAAATGTCCAGTTTCTTACTGATCTTAACCATGGATATGTGAATAAAAAAACTTCTTTTTTTCTTAAAATATATATATTTTTTAAAAATCAGTTTTAGATTCTAGCAAAATCGAGCACAAAGTAGAGCATTTCCCCATATCCCTAGACCCCCACCCACACATAGCCTCTCCATTATTAACATACCCTAGCAGAGTGGTGCGTTTGTTACAACTGAGGAACCTACATTGATGTATCACCCACATAACACAGTCTACATTAGAGTTCATTCTCGGTGTACATTCTATAGCTTTGGACAAAAGTATAATGACATGAATCCACCATCATAGTATCTTAGAGAATAGTTTCACTGCCCTAAAAGTTCTCTGTGCTCTGCCTATTCAATATTTCTTCCCTGCTGAATCCTGGCAACCACTGATCTTTTTACTTGTCTCCATAGTTGTGCCTTTTCCAGAATGTCATATAGTTGGAGTCATACAGTATGTAGCCTTTTCAGATTGGCTTATTTCACTTAGTAATATGCATCTGAGGTTCCTCTGTGTCTTTTCATGGCTTGGTAACTTATTTCTTTTTACCATGAGTCATATTCCATTGCCTGTGAACCAGTTTATTTATCCATTCACCCACTGACGGATACCTTGTCTTTTTCTAAATTTTGGTAATTATGAATAAAGCTGTTATAACCATCTATGTACAGGTTTTTGAGTGGACAAAATATTTTGTAAATACTAAGGGGTTGCTGGTTTGTATGGTAAAAGCATGTTTAGTTTTTTAAGAAACTGCCAAACTGTCTTCCAAAGTGGCTTTACCATTTAGCATTTCTGCCAACAATGTATGTAGGTTACTCTTGATCCATAACCTCACAAGCATATGGAATTGTCAGTGTTCAGGATTTTGACCATTCTAATAGGTGTTTAGTGGTATTTGCTGTTTTAATTCCCATTGTCCAAATGACACATGATGAGGTCCTTCTTATATACTTATTCTCCATCTGTATTTTCTTTTTGGTAAGATGTTTGTTATGCTCTTGGTTAATTTTTAGTTAGTTTGTTGTTGTATTACTGAGGTTTAAGAGCATGTTGGACAAAAAGTAAAATAGCAGTAGAGAATGTTTTATTTTTTTATTCAAGAGCTATATAATAATATTTGTAATAAGATAGTCCCTTCAGAAAGATAAAGCCACAGTAAACTATGTATTAAACTGGACTCATTTCCACAATAGTACTGTAGTCAAGATATAGCTATATCTCTTGGTGAAAAGGTAGAATATTTAAGTAAGTAATAGGTTAAATTTTAAAAAATTGTATTAAAGGAAACTGACATAGAGTAGATCAAAGCTCAGCTTGTTTAAGACAAGAATGTGCAGCCTAGACTGCTGTTCAAACTACCAATGTCCAACAGCTCACATCCAGGACCTTCAACTCACCTATGATTTACGTGTCTTTCCTCACATTAAACACCCTCCAAACAAAATCTATAAATAAAAAGCTGTCGAGATAGCTATTCCAGTAGCATGACAGTGGAATTTGATCTTTTCTACTTGAAGTGTGTGCACTTTCAGATATGTGAGCTATTTGAGGAAAGGCATTTTAAACTAGAGCAGTTTAAAACACACTTGCCTCCTACAATCCATTAGAGCTGAATTACACAGGCCTTCAATCATTTGACGACTGAGTTCTGTGTGAGGAAAAGGCCGATGTCAAAAGAAGAGTGACAGGGACAGTTTTTATAGCATGTTTTAGGAGAAGAAGTGTAGTTAATATGAATCTGCAAAGTCTTCCTGTGACAAAGTGAAAATTGCATCCAATTGGGGTAAATAACCCTATATACACAATGACAAAGGAAAATAAATGGGAAATTATAGCCCTGGCACTTAACTATATCCAAAAGAAACCACCAGTCCTTTTAGAAAGAGCTATTTAGTCAAGCAGTTCTTAAGGCTATAATTTTCTTCTTGTTTTGTTTGTTACCTTAATCTAAGAACTTCTGGAAAATAGGCTAAGGGGAGTTTTAGAGAGAAATTCTCTCAGTTTTCCAAACAGGAGAGCATCGTTCCCTAAGTTCTCTGTAAACCTAATTGAATAATGCATGCATCTCTCCATCCTCTCTGAATGAAGTTTTATTTGACTCTTTTCTACATTTATTAAAACTATGTGATATTTGCCATCACTGTGTAGGTCTGGTTATATGTGGTTCATACTTCAGAAATGGTTTATTTAGTTCCAAAATAGAATGTCTTCAGTTCTAGGAGCTGAGTAGAATTAGTAGTACCTCGGTTACTTAAGATTTCCCTACATGTGTGTAACAAACAGCATTGACTGGAACATAATTCAGTCTCATTTTTTTATGAAATTAAACTATGTATGAAAATATTGAATGCATAGTGTTTATCTCTGCTGGGCTGCCTCAGTGCCTTTCATCAATTCTGCCCCTTTCTCCCATAGTTGTACCAAATGTACACATGGCACATTCCCTTTGAAAGAGATCTAGAAACTAGCTGAACAACTCCTACACTTTGGTCAAATGAGAAAATACCACCTTGAAATGATAGGAAAGGCTGAGACAAACTCTTACCCTAAACTCCACCCAGCACATGCCATACAATAAGAAGAGAGGAGCAAAGGGGCTGGATTCCACATCTAGCAATCCAACTTTTCAGAATCCCACCCAAGGAGTGGGCCCTCAAAACACCTAACTTTGAAAACCAGTGGGGCTTGTATCCATGAGGCTCAGAAGACTACAGCAAACAGAGAATGGTTCTTAATGGCCATGAGAGCACTCACCATGGTTATCCCTCCGAACAAAATGTAGAGAGAGCAGGCAAAACCACCCACCTCCCATGCTTTCCCTGAAAGAGGCTTAGCTGCCTACTTATAAAGCTGCTGCATGACAGTCAGGCTTCTCATTTAGCATGCATCTAGAGGCTAGCTACAATCTTCCTTAGAGACCAGGGAAGCTGGCAGACACCTCTCCTGCCTTCTCCCTCCAGCCCACTCCAAGTCATCAATATCTCCCTGGAAGAAGCTTGTACCCATGACTACACCCCAGATTTTGCAGCTGCTGCCCAAGGGATGAGTCCCTGGATCACTTAGCTCTGATAGTCAACATGACTTGCTTTTAAAAGTCCCAGATGACTGTGCAAAATAAAGAAGTAGTTTCTTAAAGGGTGCAGGAGGATCCCCCTATGGCTATAAACCCAGTCACAGCACAGAAGGAGCAGACAAAAGTGTTCCACTTTCTCCTTAGAAGTGGCTTAAATATATACTTTCCCAACTGCTGCCTGACGGTCCAGCTTCTAATCAGCCTCCATCTAGATACTGACTGTGATCCTCCCCTTGGGGACACTGACAGGCCTTAGCACAGTTAGGGAGCCTCTAAGGACAAAGAATACAGTTTGGATAATTACAAAGGTTTGAGAGACAACTAGGAACTCAGGCTGTGCTAATTGGTGAGGTTCATCTCCTACACAAGACCATGTTAAGACTGGGAGAGGTGGCTGTTTTATCTAATGTGCATAAACCAACACAGAGAGTCAAGCAAAGAGAAGGAGAGGGAGAGGAAGGGGAAGGAGGAAGAGGAAGAGGAAGGGGAAAGAGAAAAAGAAAATGAAACAGAGGTATGTATTCCAAACAAAAGAACAAGGTAAATCTATAAAAACAGATCTTAATGAAATGGAGATAAGTTATTTACATGATAGAGCATTCACAGTAATGATTATAAAGGTGCTCACTATGGTCAGGATAGAAATGCATGTGAGAGTTTTAACAGAGATATAAAGTATAAAAAAATAATCATCAGACAGAAATCATGGAGAATGCAGTAACTAAATCAAAATTTTCAACAGAGCAGTTCAACAACAGACTAGATCAAGAAGAACAAAGGATCAATGAGCTCAAACAGAGGATAGTGGGATTCATCTAATTAAGGGACCAGAAAGGAAAAAAAATGAAAGAGTTAAGATAGCTCAAAGGACTTATGGGGCACCATCAAATATACCAATATGTATTATAGGGATCCCACAAAATGAAGAGAGAGGAAGGAGCAGAAAGTGTATTCAAAAAATTCTGGCCATAAACTTCCTTAATCCAGGGAAAGAGACATCTAGATCCAGGAAGCCCAAAGGTATCATCAGTGAAAGGAATATGAACAGACTCACAGAGAGAAACAAATGACAAAAGCAAGGAGAAAATCTTGAAAGCAGCTATGGAAAAGCAACTTGTTACATACAAGGGAAGCCCCATGAGACTACAGATTTTTCAACAAAAATTTTCAGGCTAGAAGGGAGTGGAATGATCTATTCAAAGTGCTGCAAGAAAAAAAATGAATTGAGAATACTCAGCAAATTTGTCCTTAAGAATTGAAGGAGAGAGAAAGATATTTCCAGACAAAGGTAAATGAGTTCATCACCACTAGACTGAACTTAAAAGAAATTCTTGACAGGCACCTGAGTGGCTCAGTCAGTTAAGCATTCAACTTTGGCTCAGGTCATGAGCTCACTGTTCGTGAGTTCAAGCCCCACATCGGGTTCTGTGCTGACAGCTCGGAGCCTGGAGCCTGCTTCAGATTCTGTGTCTCCCCCTCTTTCTCCCCTCCCATGCTCATGCTCTGTCTCTGTGTCTCTCAATAATAAATAAACATTAAAAAATATTAAAAAGTTATTGAAGTTGAAACAAAAGGATACTAAGCAGTAACAGAAAAACACATGAAAGTATAAAACTCACTGGCAAAAGTAAATATATAGTTAAACACAAAATACTCCAATGTTGTAATAGTATTGGGTAAATCACTTATAACACTAGTAAGAAGGTTAGAAGACTGTGGTCACAAAATTTGTTAATGGATACACAATGTAAATAGATACAAATTGTGACATCAAAAACATAAAATGTAGGGCAGTGGAGTATAAAATGGAGAATTTTGTATGCATTCAAAGTTTTAGTTTTTATTACCTTAAGATAAGACATATATATATATATATATATATATATATATAAGATTTACGTAAGACCCATGCTAACAATAAAGCAAAGTCCTATAGTAGATACACAAAAGATAAAAAGAAAAGAATCAATATACCACTCTAGAAAATTATCAAGTCACAAAGGAAATGAACAGAAGAAAGGAAAAAGGAATTAAAAAACAACAAGAAAACAATGTTTTAAATGGTAATAGTGTCCATATCTATCAGTAATTACTTTAAATATAAATGGACTAAATTCTACAATCAAAAGACATAGAGTACCTGAATGTGTGGAAAAATAAGATTCAACTCTATGCTGCTTACAAGAGACTCACTTCAGTTTTAAGGACACAGCTGTGCCTTTAGTTGTAAGGCACACATAGCCTGAAAGTGAAGGGATAGGAATAGGTACTCTATGCAAATGGTTATTAAAAGAATACAAGGGTAACTATACTTAAACAAAATAAACTTTAATTCACATACCGAATTAAGAGATAAACAAGGTTATTGTATAATGAAAAAGGAATCAAAAGAGGCTATAACATTTAAAAATATGTATGAACCACACATAGGAACACCTAAATATCGAAAGCAAATATTAACAGATCTGAATGGAGAAATTGCTAACAATAAAATAATAGTAGGGGACTTCAGTATTCCATTTTCAACAATGGATATATCATCCAGACAAAAAAATCAATAAGGAAACTTTAGACTTAGGTGATACATTAGAGCTTATAGATCAGCCTTACACACATATATAGATTATTCCATTCAACAGCAGCAGAATACACATTCTTCTCAAGGACACATGGAATATTCTGCAGGATAGATCATATGTTAGGCCACAAAACAAGTACTAAAATTAAGAAGAGTGAAATCATATCAGTCACCTTTTCAGACCAAAATTCTATGAAACTAGAAGTAAATTACAAGAAAACTGGAAAGCTCACAAATATAGGGAGATTAAACAACACATTCCTGAACAACTAATGAGTCAAGGAAGAAATCCAAAGAGAAATTAAAATATCTTCAGACAAATGAAAATGGAAAAACTGCATAGCAAAACTTATGAGATATAGCAAAAGCAGTACTAAGAAGGAGGTTTTTAGTAAAAAAACACCTACATTAAGACAAAAGAAGATTCTTAAGTAAACAACTTTATACCTCAAGGAACTAGGGGGGGGAAACTAAGCTCAAAGTTAACAGAAAGAAGGAAATAAAAAGATATTTTGGAAGTAAATTAAATGGAGATCGGGGAAACAATAGAAAAGATTAATGAGGGGCACCTGAGTGGCTCAGTCAGTTAAACATCTGAATTCAGCTCAGATCATGATCTCGTGGTTCACAGGTTCAAGCCCCACATTGGGTTGTGTGCTGACAGCTCAGAGCCTTGAGCCTGCTTCTGATTCTGTGTCTCCCTCTCTCTCTCTCTGTTCCTCCCCTGCTTGCACTCTGTCTGTCTCTCTCTCAAAAATAAATAAACATTAAAAAAAGATTAATGAAACTTATAGGTGATTATTTTGAAAAGATAACAAAAAATTGACAGACCTTTAGCTAGACTTACTAAGAAAAATAGAGGACCCAAATAAAAAAAATTTTTTTTAAGTTTATTTATTTTTGAAATAGAGCAAGCAGAAGTGGGGGAGGGGCAGAGAGAGAGAGAGAGGTGGGACAGAGGATCTGAAGCAGGTTCTGTGCTGACAGCAGAGAGCCCGATGCAGGGCTCAAACTCATGAACCATGAGATCATGACCTAAGCTGAAGTTGGACCCTCAAATGACTGAGCCATCCAGGCACCCCCAAATAAAAATGTTTTTATACACATTTACTAGCCCCAGCTAATATATCTCTTAAGATAAAGTAATCCCAGGTCTCCTGGGTGGCTCAGTTGGTTAAGTGGCCAACTTTTGATTTCAGCTCAGATCATGAGCTCACAGTTTGTGGGATCAAGCCCCATGTTGGACTCTGTGCTGACAGCATGGAGCCTGCTTGGGATTCTCTCTCCCTCTCTTTCTGCCCCCGCCTGCTCTCTGTCTCTCTCTCTCTCTCAAAATAAATAAATAAACATTAGAAAAAAAGAAATGTATTAGCTTCCTCCCATGTTGGCAGAAAAGCATGATCATGAGCAAAAATTGCACAGCAAAGAGGGCATCAATCAGTAGAGATGAGAGTGGTGATACAGTTGTGTGCCTTTAAAGTGAAATTGGAAGGAAATGGTATACTTGAGAGAATGCCAACTTTATAGTCAGACACTCTTATGTTTTAAACTTGGTGCTAGGCAAATGAGAATGAGTGAATCGATGTCCAACTTGCAGTGCCTTTGGAAGAATTAAAAGCCATGCATGTGGAATTTTCCCTAGGACTTGGCACTTAGTAAGTATTCAACTATTTTATTATTAAATGCTAGGGGAAATGGGAGGGGGACAATGAAGGAGTAACACATAAACTAAAACAACATGAAATGTGTATCATTCATAATATACAGATATTATTTAGATCTTTATCAGACAAAATATAAACACAGTGATGATTTACAAGGCAGCTGTAATTTTGAACACCAACTACATATTTGGTGACAAAGATAACCTCTTTAAGTGTGAAAATCATGTTGTGATTATGTTTATTGATGTGGTTCATCTATACAGTGGAATACTACATGGCAATGAGAAAGAATGAAATCTGGCCATTCGTAGCAAAGTGGATGGACCTCGAGGGTGTCATGCTCAGCGAAATAAGTCAGGCGGAGGATAGATACCATATGTTCGCACTCATAGGTCTAACAGGAGAAACCCAACAGAGGACCATGGGGAGGGGAAGGAGGAAAACGAGTTAGGGAGAGGGAGGGAGACAAAACACGAGAGACTCTTGAATCCTGAAAACAAACTGAGGGGGGAAGGGGAAGGGGAAAAGGTAAAGGGGGGTGATGGTCTTGGTGGAGGTCACTTGTGGGGAAGAGCACTGGGTGTTATATGGAAACCAACCTGACAATAAACTATAAAGTTAGAGGAAAAAAAAAAAAAGTTTCTTTTAGATTCTGCTCCTGAAACCAATATTACACTATATGTTAACCAACTAGAATTTAAATAAAAACTTGAAACAAACAAAAAAAAAAGTTTCTTTAAGAGATGCAAACTGAAAAATACACAGATTGTAAGATGAAGTTGATGGGGTATAGATGGAGCAGAATTTTACTTGAAGTGATGATTTTTAGGGCTAGAGAATGGATATCTGAGTTAGCCTGTTTATATATTTGTGTATGTTCAAAATTTCTTCTTAATAAACAGTTTAAATAAATCGTTCTCAAAAAAGAAGAGGGGAGAAAGACAGTTACAGATCATAAGCTTAAGATATTAAGCTACCCTAAAGTGCCAGGATCTCCTATAAGGTCCCAGGGCATTTGAAAAGTGACACAACATAGAGTTTGTGAAGGAGAACCAGTGAAAGCCAAAGAAGGCTTTTTTTTTCTTTGCCACAGACTTTATAGAGGCCAGGCTCTTACATAATATTATTATCTTATATAATAATCATCACGAATATCAAATGAAATAAACATTTAATTGTACTTAGGGGTGCCTGGGTGTCTCAGTCAGTCAAGTGTCTGACTCTTGGTTTTGGCTCAGGTCAGGATCTCACAGTTTGTGAGTTCAAGCACCCACGTCAGGCTCTGTGCTGACAGCGTGGAGCCTGCTTGGGGTTTCTCTCTCCCTCTTTCTCTGCCCCTCCCCTGTTTGTACTCTCTTTCAAAAAAAAATAAATAAATATAAAAAATTAGAAAAAATTAGATGTATTTAGTGTCAACTTCAGAGATCTTATTTTGAAATCTGTGCCTTCACTAACCCCTTCAAATCCTTGTCCTAATTCTTATCCATAATCAACTCATGGGTTAGTTTGTGGCTTTGCTTGACTTTGATTGTTGACTATCCAACAATGTATTCTTTCCTGCCTTTGAACAACCTCTCCTTCATTTGATGATTTATTTATGCTTCAAGAATATGTTTGTTAATATAAAATCTCTCTTTTTTTCCCCTCGAGACATACACATTATAGAATATAGTATGAACCTTTGCTTACCTTTCGTTATTTTGTCCAAGGCATGTACACTTCTCTTAAGAATAAAAATTCATTAAAAAATTATGTTAAGGTTTTTACAGTATGGCAGAAGTGACCCAAAGTGACTTATCACAGCTAAGATAAATATTTTAATTACAAAAAGTCTCAGTTGTCAGTTATCATAATTGTTAAGTTGAAAGCAACAACTACCAAGATGACACCTTGATTCACACCAGTCATTTTAATGACTGAATCAGAGTTCTGCAAGTTTCAAATATGAGGAAGTAACTGCTACTGAGCTGAAAAGAAATACCACCACTCTTGAGGGATGTACCCTTTTTCTGTGACATATGCAGAAATCACAGCAGGAGGAAGTTAAAACAAATAACATTAATATTGCCATATAATGGTTCTACCACACATAGATGTTTTCAAAGTATTTTCAAAGTAGCCCAATTTAGTCTTCACAAAATAATATTAAATATTATTATCCTTATTTTAGGCTGAGATATTGGTCCTCAAATGATTCCGTTTAAATGACTTACCCAAAGTCATATATCTTATTAGGGCTGCCCTTGCAACTTAAGTTGAGGTCTGAAACCAGTGTTTTTCCCTTTGTTCCTCAATTGGCAACCACAGATATCAAGTTGTAACTTTTCCACATTTATATTATTCCTAACAATGAACTCATTAAATTCATTTGTACTTTGAAACCTAGATTTTAGATAGTTTCATAGTTACCATTGAGAATGATGACCAGTTTTCTGCCATCAAAAATTAGCAGAGACTTATCTCAAACTTAAGCTCTATTGGCAGTTTTAGTGGAAAGTCTCCCAAATTCCATTTTATGACTGTTTTAAAGCAAATGCAAAGAAGTTGGAGCCAGACTTTCTGTCAAAGGATTTTACCTTATCAGGTGAAGAACTTGTTATTTTCTAATGCATCAGGAAACTGTAGATGTTCTTGACAGGCCGATTTATCTATCACCTATCCTGGTGCCGAGTTTTCTGCAGCTACATTTTTTTGGTTACGGTTTTTTGTAGAGATTCTCATTGTTTCTGAACAACTTATCCAGAATACTTTGTTTCCTTATTTCCTGGTTGATCCATTAACATAAAATCAGTCTCATGCATGATTATCATCACTATTTTGATTACTTGTATCTCTGAGCTACTCACAAAATATTCTGCTGTGTAGTTCAAGTGTGCCAGATCTTTTACACATGTTTATTATTTGTACTTCATGAACTGTTGCTCTCTCAGAGGAAGAAATGTTATTTTCCCTAAAAATGTATATGGAGCTACCATTTACATATGATGGTCACTATGTCTTCTTGGGAGTGAGAGAGTGTGTTGAGGGCAGTTGCTTGGGGAGCAGAAATACTGCCTCAAGTCCCAGGCAACACAGGCGCCTTCCTAACCTCTGACTGGGCCCGTTGGGACAACTAGCAATCCACTTCTAGCCACGCTCTATGTACTTATGTCCTAGGATTTTCTTCTTAGATGGTACTCAGACCACTTCCAAGGCAGTGGGGAGTTCTTTCTGAGCCATCATGCTGAATGCACACCTGCCTTGGGTGTGTATACCCATAGGTCCATGGGGTAACCAAGTGGCAGATATTAATGGGGTTAAATTTTATTTGTTAATGAATAAAATGTTAACCTGTATATGGGGGTGTGCACATGAGTGCAGGGTCCCTCTCAGTGTGGGAAGACGCAAAGCAGGCAGAGGAGGATGGGGGAGAGCCCCTAGCTCCTGCTTAGGGATGGTTTTTTCTGTGCTGCTACCTTCAAATCTAGAACTCCAGAGTTTGAGCGTTCAGAATTTGAAACTGCCCTTCCAGGTGATTAGGAATGTACCTTGTGAAGGCAGGAACATAGAACACATTTTACTTAACAGTGTCTTAGCATTATTTATAACTTTTAATTATATAGATTTATGATATGTGGGCCTTTATTTGTTCTCTTGTTATAGTCCCCACAAATGTTATAAGTAGCCTGTACAAGGGTGGTATTATCAGATAGGGAATCTGCACTTGCTTTGACAGTGTATGCCAGTAATAATAGAGTAAATATGAGATGATAGTATCAGAAAAAAGTCATCATGATTATCAGAGCCTTGATTATTTTTCTAAGTAGCTTCCCAGCTTTCTTCTTCTAGGTGCCCCAAAAGTAAGATACCACATTGACAAGCCCCTATTCAACGTTATGAACCAAATATTAACAATTCAAACTCTCCTGAAGTGCTAATCCAGGGCAATTCAGTCTAAAATTATTTATCCATTCAACAAACATATCAATCATGTACTATGTAAATGGAAGATGTTTTTAAGTATCTGTTAGGAATAAAAAAGATTAATTAGGCATGGTTATCATTTTCTTATCCAATAATGAAGATCAGATAAGCATGTTAATGACTATAATATAGGGCAACAAGTGGTATGTCCATAAGAGACGTGGTGAGGCACTCTGGAAATTCCAAGGCAGACAAATTGTTTGAATTACATGCACTGCCTCAGTTGTGCTGTCCACACCGGAATCCCCAAAGCTTGCTACTGCCTGCTCTTTCTGCTTACAATGTTCTTACCTCATTTTCTTTTCTAGCTAACTTTAAGTTTTGATATTATAGCCTCCACAAGGTGCATTTTTAAAGTGTTCTCTCTTGCCTGGGGTAGGTGCTTATCCCTTGAGCTACCAACGTACACTGTATTCTAAGAGTTTGCATATCTGTCTATCCACCAGAATGTTTTTCCTTCTTCTATTTCTGTATGTCTTCTGCTACACATAATGCCCAGGACATGTTAGGAATGACCTAAAGGTCTGCTGAATGATTGGAGGAATACAGTAACCATATTATAGAATGCATTAAGATGGAGCTTGAAGATGAAGAAAAAGGGGCAAACTATTTGACGTAGAGGAAATATGACCAAAGCACAGGTGAGATACTGATATATGGAGAAAAGGAGGTAGTAGAGTTGAACTTTGCTGTAGGTTTTCTGGATCAGTGATTTGGGAAAGATTTTGGAATTTATGCGGATTGAGAAAGCTTTTGAATATCAGGCTAAGGAGTCTTCACCTATTTTTGTTTGTTTGTTTTTTGAGAGAGAATGAGTGCAGGGGAAGGCCAGAGGGAAAGAATCTTAAGCAGGCTCCATGCTTAGCATGGAACTGACTCAGGACTCAATCTCATGACCGTGAGGTCATAACCTGAGCCGAAATCCAGAGTCTGAAGCTTAACTGACTGAGCCACCCAGGTGGCCCGAGTCTTCACCTATTTGTTAAACAAAAGAGTGCTGATGAGTGTTTTTAACCAATAGAGTTTCATTATTTGAGCTCTACTTGGCGAATTTTAGCATCATGATATGGCTGAAGATGCGTAGCAGGAAAGAGTAGCAGCAAAAGGTGAACTAAGAAACTCTTCATTCACAGGCCTTGGTCTAGGGTCTGGAGACACTGAAGCATGTAAGTAATGGCCTGTCTTTGAAATCCTACAGTTCAGCAGGGGAGAATGACCTTTAAAGAAGGAGGAATGGTCCTGGAAGATATTGTAGAGGCTATATGCAGGGAGCTTTGTATGTATGCAAGGGAGGTTGGCTATAGTTAGAAACTGACATTTACCCAGGAGGAAGAAATTCCCGCTAAGTCAGTAAATACAAAAGGAGGGGTTGTTTGGAAAGAAATAAAATGTTTTAATTACATTGAATCCATTGGGTTTTTTTTTTTGCCAATCACAGGCAGAAATAACACTACAGGTTTATTGAGCAAATTATGCCTTATGGCTCTACCAACTTAATTTCTACAATCACACCCATTATGGAGCATAAGAAATCACCAATGTTAAACCAATGGAAGTCAGGCAGCTTCTTTTACATTTTAGGGTGTCAGGAGTATAAATTTAGGTAGAGAAAGAGGGATGATATAACTATTGAGAAAATAGTGTGCAAATCTAACACTAATCACACGGAACCAGAAACCAATTTAGACCAGATAGTGACAATCAAATACCGATGTGACTGCTGAGGGTAAAACCCACTTTAGGACTCTGTGCTAAGATGGTCCTACCTACAAATCCATGTGCCTTGCTGTGCTGGGTTTCCAGAAACCTATTGGAACAAGGGCTCTGCTGTTTCCTTAAAGAAAACAACTTTCTACTCTTAATGAGTATATTTTCAGTCTGAGGAAGAATTTCAGATGGGAAAAGCAGTAGGTCAGGAATCCTTCCCTATCAAGTAGGTGAGTGCATCTGTCACACTTTCTACTCACAAAGGCAAGAGTAAAGCAAAATCATTGAGTTCATTTGCTTCTGGTTCTGGCCCCTTTCTCCAACTGCAGACAAGTCTGCCAGTTGGTGTCGGTTTTGTCAGGAAATTTTGTGACATGAATGCCTGGAATGAGTCCAGTAATTATATTCTGACAGACTCTTGAGAACCTGTCAGAAATAACACTATAGGAGTCTTCACAGAGAATTGCAGTCTGTTTGATATCCAGGGCAGTGACCTAAAGAGGGAAGATCAGAATCTTTCCATATCCTATTACAGACTGACCAAATCAATGTCTGTGGTAATTAAACCTATTATAGTTTAAGACAGGTAAAAGAGAAAGAGACAAAATTGGAAAGAATCACCTCAAGAAATCCATAGCCTCAATTAGATTTCCAATCCAACCTCCCTTATCTTGAATTCTAGTTTCATTAATGTATTGCTTGCCCATGAAAAGTGATTGAATTAGTCAGGATAAACTAGTTTGTGTTCAGAAAGAAACAGTTCCAAAATCTCAGTGGCCTGAAACAATAATAGTTCCTTTGTACTGTGGGTTATGCTGAGGAGTAACAGATGCTCCGATCTGGAATCAAATAAAAAGAGACACTGAATTTCGGAGGGATTGGGTGTGAAGGAGATTCCCATAGGGATGGACATAAGAACGTGGGCTTGAAAGAGAGGAATGGTTCCACCACTGTCACCCCAGAGCCTCTCCCGTGCCTGTCACAGACTCCCCTTCATCAGTGCTTGTGTTGAACATTCCAGAAGATCTGAAGGTTACGGCCTAAGTGGTTCCTGACATCACTGCATTCTGGTTTACTTTTCTATCAGAATTTTTCTACTAATGGTTTCAGCATAAGGAAAGAAAGGTCTTCTGTGTATTTTATTTTATTTTATTTTATAATTATTGAAGTATAATTGACAGTACTGTATTTGTTTCAGGTGTACAACATAGTGATTCCATTATTCTATATATTACTCAGTGTTCACCATCACATCTGACATCATATAATTATAATATTATTGACTATATTCCCTATGCTGTACTTTTCATCTCTGTGACTTAGTTTTTAAAAAATATTTATTTATTTTGAAGGAAAGAGAGAGGGAGAGAGTGCACATGCACACGTGCCAGTGGGTGGAGGGGGCAGAGAGAGAGGAGAGAGAGAATCCTACCCAGGCTTCATGCTGTCATTGCAGAGGCCAATACAGGGCTCAGTCTCACAAACCATGAGATCATGACCTGAGCCAAAATCAAGAGTTAGACGCTTAATCAATCAAGCCACCCAGGTGCCCTGATTTAATTTTTTTTATAACTGAAGTTCATACTCCTTAACCCTTTCAACTATTTTGCCCATCTCCTTACCCACCTCCCTCTGGCAACCACCAATTTGTTCCCTATATTTAAGAGTCTGGATTTTTTGTTTGTTTATTCCTTTATTTTATTTTTCATATTCCACATGTAAGTGATATCATATGGTATTTGTTTTTCTACATCTGATTTATTTCATTTAGCTTAATATCCTCTAGGTTCATCCATGTTGTCACAAATGGCAAGATGTCATTTTTTGTGGCTGAATAATATTCCATCGTATATATACATTTTCTTTATCCATTCTTCAGTCAGTAAACACGTGTTTCTTCCATACCTTGGCTATTGTAAATAGTGTTGTGATAAACATAGGGATGCACATATATTTTTGAATTACTGTTTTTGTTTTTTTTTTGGTGGGGGGCAGTAAATACCTAGTAGTGAAATTACTGGATCATGTGGTATTTCTACTTTTAATTTTTTGAGGAACTTCCATACTGTTTTCCTTAGTGGTTCCACTGGTTTATATTCCCACCAACAATAAAGGTTCTCTTTTCTCCACATCCTTACCAACCCTTGGTATTTCTTTTAGTCTTTTAGATTCTAGCTATTCTGACAGATGTGAGGTGATATCTCATTGTGGTTTTGATTTGCATTTCTTTGATTATCAGTGACATTGAGCATCTTTTCACGTGTGTGTTGGCCATCTGCATGTCTTCTTTGGAAAAATGTCTATTCAGCTCCTCTGCCTATTTTTTAATAGAATTGTTTGTTTTTTTAGTGTTTAGTTGTGTGTTTTAATTTATTTTGGATATTCACACCTTATTTGATAGATTGTTTGCAAATATCTTCTCCCATTCCGTAGGTTGTCTTTCTGTATTGTTGATGGTTTCCTTTGCTGTGCAAAAGCTTTTCATTTTGGTGTAGTCCCAATAGTTTATTTTTGCTTTTGTTTTTCTTGCCTGAGGAGACATATTCATAAATATATTGCTAAGGCCAATGTCTAAGAGATTACTGCCAGTGTTCTTTTAGGAGTTTTATGGTTTCAGGTGTCACATTTAAGTCTTTAATCCATTTTGAGCTTTATTTTTGTGTATGGTGTAAGAAAGTGGTTCAGTTTCATTCTTTTGCATGTAGGTGTCCAGTTTTCCCAACATCATTTATTGAAAACACTCTTTTCCACATTGTATATTGCTGCCTCCTTTGTTATAGATTAATTAACCACATAGGTATGGGTTTGTATCTGGGCAAAAGGTTCCTGTTTAAATTATGGCGGGGGCCTATGATACTAACAAAGATATATTTATATTCATTAAATAGCGTTTAAAATTAAAATTAAAATTATAGTGGTTTGCTAAGAGGCCAGACATAGATAGGTTAAATATGTATTTACTTAGGGACCTTAGTCCAGTTTATGAATTTTTTTTGTCTCTATTAAATTTTAGAAAATACTTAAATATTCTTGTGCCCATAAGATTATCTGGGAAACATTATATGCTTTTGAGTAGTAAATCCGTGGCACTTGAAAGCACTTCTAATAGAAGTTAAAAGGTGGAGGGGGAATATAATTAATATTTATAATTATATTTATCATATATAATTATAATATATAAATAATATATAATATAATATCAATCATATTAATTATAATATAATATTAATATTGATAATTAATAGCTAACACGATGTTTTTGAGAACTCTGGTGGTCTAATATTACTCAAGCCCATCTGGTGACTTCTACTGGAGTTGTGTCAACACATTGGAGGGGTAAACCGAATGTAGATGCGACCGACTTCAGACATTACAGAACGTCCCAGAAGAAGGCAGGATTTGTTGTTGTGGGTTTCAAACCCTTGTATCTGAGCCCCATGTCGTTATAATTTTAGGTCCAATGTTTTGATAGAAATGCCAGATTTTCTGAAAGTAAGAAGTGTTTTTGGGGCACCTGGGTGACTCAGTTGGTTAAGCATCTGACTTCAGCTCAGGTCATGATCTTACAGTTCATGGGTTTGGGCCCCACACTGGACTCTCTGCTAACAGCTCAGAGCCTGGAGCCTAGTTCAGATTCTATGTCTCCCTGTCTCTCTACCCCTACCCTGCTTGCTCTCAATCTCTCTCTCTCTCTCAAAATTTTTAAAAATTTTAAAAAAGAAAGAAATGTTTTTGGTAAATTTCCCCCAGTTTTATTAATAAAAGATATTTTATCTCTCTGGGCTGTATGTTCCAAGAGATCTGAGAAACTCTGCAGCCGTGATTGTATGAGGGCACACGTATTTTATTTTACCTCTGTATATTCCTGATCACATTGATTTCTTGTGATTAAAATTGTAACCTTCATGTAGCTGTGAGTAAAACAAGTCACTCTGTGTGTGTGTGTGTGTGTGTGTGTGTGTGTGTGTGACCAATCAATACAAAATATAGTACAGGGCTGGCTGGGTTCAGTTGTTAGGATCCTTTCTATTGTGCTCCAGTACAGTCTCTTTTCCAGGGCACTCCCATCCCAGGTACTTAGTCGCTCCCCCCCACCTTCACTTCCTAGCATTTGCTCTGACACTTCCTCACCCCAGAATATACTGGCCATCTTATCAGGACAATAGGCTTCTTTGGTACAAGGACTATGACTACTTACCTGCTACCTCTAAGTAAGCTCATCACATAAAGAGAAGAATGAATGAATTAACTGAAAGAACACCTGACTGGCTTCAGGCTGTCTAGATTCTAGTCCTACCTTCACTCCAATTTCCACATTTATGAGAAGGCAAGGAAAAGCATCCTCTTTCCTTAGTAAGGCATACCCATCTCCAGCTGTCTTCCAGCTCTAAAAGTCTACATCCTTAAAAACTGAGACTGTTCTCATGTCCACGTTTCTGTCCCCTCTCCCCCAACATCTGCCGTGAAGAGGTGGAGCCAGCCTTCCTTTCTCTGGGCATGTCTTTCCACCTGCCTTCCTTGACAACTCAGTTCTGACATTGTGTCCCTGACTGACATTGACTGGCATGCAGTGTGTCCAGTGTGTAACTACAGTCTTTTTTTTTTTAAGGTTTTTTATTTATTTTGAGAGAAAAAGGGAGAACAAGAAGGGAAGGGACAGAGAAAGAGGGGAAACAGAAGATCCGAAGCAGGATTTGTGCTGATAGCAGACAGCCTGATGTGGGGCTTGAACTCATGAGCTGTGAGATGATAACCTGAGCTTAAGTTGGGTGCTTAACTGACTGAGCCACCCAGATGCCCCACTACAGTCTTTTTTTATTTGATGACAACAGATCACAGTACTACCTTTCAAAACATCTAAAATATAACATGAAAAGAAACAATGGAAAAGTCATTTCCCTCCTTGTGGGAGATTTCAGGTTCAATGAAGAGAAGAGTAATAACTCTCAATAAGTGTTGCAGAGAAATGGAAAAAGAGGTTTTAGATGGTAAAGTCTATTTAAAATGGTAAAGCAAAACACCAAAGTACTGCATGAATGCTTACTGTTAGTTTTTTCACTGAAAAGTTAAAATTGGAGTATTTTTTGGTGATAAAAAGTATTTGCAAAGTTCTATTAATCCAGCATTTATTTATAAATTGCACTGCTTTGAAATTCCACATTTGTGATCAAGACTGGCTGTAAAACTACTCAAAAACACATGGTCCTTTATTTTTTTAAAGTGTACGGCCATATTTATTTATTTATATTTTAAATGTTTATTTATTTAGTTTTGAGACAGAGTGCACATGGGAGGGGCAGAGAGAGAGGGGGAGACAGAGAATTCCAAGCAGGCTCCGTGCTGTCGGCACAGAGCCAACATGGGGCTCAAACTCACCAACCGTGAGATCATGACCTGACCCAAAATCAAGAAGCAGCTGCTTAATGGACTGAGCCACCCAGGTGCTGCACACATGGTCCATTATTAAGAATTATACACAGTCTGTATTACTCAGAAGAATAAATTGCCTTCTTTAAAAAAAAAAAAAAAAGGCCCAGAACATAACATAGAAAAAACTTTTTAAAAATTCCTTGTCAATTTAATAGAAAAAAATCACCACCAGAGAGAATTCTGTTGGCTTTTTTAAAAATTCAAGTATAGTTATCATGCAGTATTATATTAGTTTCAGGTGTACAATATGTGATTCAACAATTGTATACATTACTCAGTGCTCATCAAGATAAGTTTACTCATAATCCCCTTCACCTGTTTCATCCATCCCCCTCCACCCACCTCCTCTCTGATAACCATTTATTCTCTATACTTAAGAGTGTGTTTTTTGGTTTGTCTCTTTTTTCTTTGTTTGCTGTATTTTTTATTCAACTTGTGAGTGAAATCATATGATATTTGTATTCCTCTGGTGGCTTGTTTCTCTTAGTATCATACTCTCTAGATCCATCCATGTTGTTGCAAATTGCAAGATTTCATCCTTTTTTATTTAATTCTTTTTCTGGTTGAATAATATTCTGTTATATATATACATGTGTATATATACATACATACATGTGTGTATGTATATATGTGTATATATCTTACGTCTTCTTTATCCATTCATCTATTGATGGATACTTGGACTACTTCCATAGTTGGGCTATTGTAGATCATGCTGTCCACGAATCCTTTGAATTAGTGTTTTTCTATACTTTGGCTTAATACCCAGTAGTGCAATTACTGGCTGGTAGGGTAGTTCTATTTTGAATTTTTTGAAGAACTTCCATAGTGTCTTCCACAGTGGCTACACCAGTTCACATTCCTACCAACAGTGCATGAGAGTTCCTTTTCTCCATATTCTCACCAACACTTGTTTTTTCTTGTCTTTTTGATACTAGCCATTCTGACAGCTGTAAAGTGATACTGCATTGCGGTTTTGATTTGCAATTCCCCGATGATGAGTGATGCTAAACATCTTTTCATGTGTCTGTGGGCCATCTGGATGTATTCTTTGGAGAAACGTCTTTTCATGTCTTCTGCCCATTTTTTAATTGCATTATTCATTTTTGGTTGTTAAGTAACACAAGTTCTTTATATATTTTGGATACCCATCCTTTATTGGATGTGTCATTCTCCCTTTTTTAACTTGTCTTTAATTTTGTCAATTTTTTCCTTTGCTTTGCTGAAGCTTTTTATTTTGATGTAGTCCCCATAGTTTGTTTTTGCTTTTGTTTCCCTTGGCTCAGGAGAAATATCTAGAAAAATGTTGCTATGTCCAATGTCAAAGAAATTACTACCTGTGCTCTCCTCTAGGATTATTATGTTTTCAGATCTCCTTAATATATTTTGAGTTTATTTTTGTGTATGGTATAAGAAAGTGGTCCATTTTAATTTTTTTTATTTTTGAGATAAAGAGAGCATGAGCAGGAAAGGGACAGAGAGAGAGGGAGACAGAGAATCAGAAGCAGACTCCAGGCTCCAAGCTGTCAGCACAGAGCCCAATGTGGGGCTTGAACTGACGGGCGGCGAGACTGTGACCTGAGCCGAAGTCAGATGCCCAACCGACTGAGCCACTCAGGCGCCCCTGGTCCAGTTTCATTCTTTTGCATGTAGCTATCCAACACCATTTGTTGATAAGACTGTCTTTTTCCCATTGCATATGCTTGCCTCCTTTGTCAAAGATTAATTGACCATATAATCTTGGGTTTATTTCTGGGCTGTCTGTTCTGTTCCATTAATTTATATTTCTATTTTTGTGCCAGTACCGTATTGTTTTAATATGCTCAAATCTGAGATTGTGATACCTCCAGCTTTGTTCTTATTCAAGATTACTTTGGCTATTTGGGGTCTTTTGTTGTTCCATACAAATTTTAAAATTATTTGTTCTAGTTTTGTGAAAAATGCTGTAGGTATTTTGATAGAGATTGCAGTAAATGCGTAGCATGGACATTTTAAGAATACTTGTTCTTCCAATCCATGAGCTTCGTATTTCTTTCAGTTGTTTGTGTTGCCTTCAATTTCTTTAATCAGGGTTTTATAATTTTAAGAGTACAGGTCTTTTGGAGTGCCTGGGTGGCTCAGTTGGTTAAGCATCTGACTGTTGGTTTCAGCTCAGGTCGAGATCTTGCAATTCATGAGTTCGAGCCCTGCATTAGGCTCTGCGCTGACAGTGTGGAGCCTGCTTGGGATTCTCTCTCTCTCTCTCTCTCTCTCTCTCTCTCTCTCTCTCTCTCTCTCAGAATAAATAAATAACCAAAAAGAGTACAGGTCTTTCATTGCCTTGGTTAAGTTTCTTCTTAGGTATTTTATTATTTTTGGTGCAATTGTAAATAGGATTGTTTTCCTAATTTCTGTTTCTGCTTCCTCAGTATTACTGTATAGAAATGCAATTGATTTCTGTATATAGATTTTCTATCCTGCAATCTTACAGAGTTCTTTTATCAGTTGTACATTTTTGGTGGAGTATTTAGGATTTTCTGTATACATTATTATGTCTTCTGCAAATAATGAAATTTTTACTTCTCCCTTACCAGTTTGGATGCATTTTATTTATTTTTGATGTCTGATTACTGTCGCTATGACTTGCAGTACTATGTTGAATATAAGTAGTGAGAGTGGACGTCTTTGACTTGTTCCTGATCTTACAGGAAGAGCTCTCAGTTTTTCCCATTGTGTAGGATGTTTGCTATGTGTTTTTCATAGATGGCCTTTATTATGCTGAAGTATGTTCCCTCTAGGAGCACCAGGGTGGCACAGTTGGTTAAGCATCCAACTCTTGATCTCAGCTCGGATCATGATTCACACTTGGCGAGTTTGAACCCCACGTCGTGCTCTGCACTGATGGTGTAGAGCCTGCTCAGGATTCTGTCTTTCCTTCTCTCTGCTCCTCCCCTGCTTGTGTTCTCTCTCTCTCCCTCTCAAAATAAATAAATAAACTTAAAAAATTTTTAAAGTATGTTCCCTCTAAACTTACTTTGTTGAGGGATTTTATCATCAATGGATGTTGTACTTTATCAAATGCTTTTTTTGTGTCTATTGAGATGATCATATGGTTTTTTTGTTTCTCTTGTTAACTTGAGGGATCATGTTGATTGATTTGCAAATATGATGCAAAATGATTTGCAAAAACCCCACCTGATCATGGTGAATGACTTTTTTAATGTATTGCTGGATTCAATTTGTTGAGGATTTTTGCATGTATGTTCATCAGAGATAGTGGCCTATAGTTCTCTTCTTTTGTAGTATCTTTATCTGGTTTTAGTGTCTGGATACTGCTGGCCTCATAGAATGAATTTGGAAACTTTCCTTCCTCTTCTATTTTTTGGAATAGTTTGAGAATAATACTTATTAACTCATCTTTAAATGATTGATAGAATTCATCTGTGAAACAGTCTGGTCTCTCATGGACTTTTGTTTGTTGTGAGTTTTTTTTTTCATTACCAATTAAATTTCATTGCTGGTAATCAGTCTGTTCAACTTTTCTATTTTTATTAATTCAGTTTTAGAAGCTTATATATTTCTAGGATTTTATCCATTTTTTTAGATTGTACAATTTATTACCATGTAATTTTTCATATTTTCATATAATCCTTTGTATTGCTGTGGTGTCAATTGTTATTTCTTCTCTTTCATTTCTGATTTTGTTTATTTGAGTTGTCTTTCTTTACTTTTGATGAATCTAACTTGAGGTTTATCAATTTTGTTATTTTAATAGGATAAACTCCTGGTTTCATTGATCTGTTCTATTGTTTTATTTCTACTTTAATCTTTATTATTTCCTTCCTTCCACTGGTTTTGGTTTTTGTGTATTCTTATTTTTCTAGTTCCTTTAGCTGTAAATTTAGATTGTTTACTTAAGGTTTTTCTTGCTTCTTGATTTAGGCCTGTATTGCTATAACCTTCCCTCTTAGAACAGCTTTTGCTACATCCTGAATATGTTGGACTACTGTGTTTTGGTTATCATTTGACTCTATGTATTTTTTATTTCAGTTTTGATTTCTTGGTTGACGCATTCATTGTTTAGTAGCAAGTTATTTTACTTCCATGTATTTGTCTTCTTTCCGGATTTGTTCTTATGGTTGATTCTAGTTTCATAATGTTGTGGTCTGACACAAAGCATGATATACATGACTGATCTTTTTGAAATTCTTGAGACTTGTTTTATGGCCTAGTGTATGATCTCTTCTGGACGCTGTTCCATGTGCACTTGAGAAGAATGTATCTTCTGCTGTTTTGGGATAGAATGTTCTCAATATATTTGTTAGATCCATCTGGTCCAATGTGTCATTTAAGGACACTGTTTCCTTGTTGATATTCATTTTGGATAATCTATTCATTGATGTAAGTGGGGTGTTAAAATCCCTTACTATTATTGTATTACTATCTGTTACTTCCTTTATGTTTGTTATTAACTGTTTTATGTATTTGGGTGCTCCTGTATTGCATGCACAAATATATATGATTATTATGTCTTCTTGTTGGATTGTTCCCTTTATAATTATATAATGCCCTTCTTCATATCTCTATTTAAAGTCTATTTTGTCTGATATATGTAATACTACCTTGGTTTTCTTTTCACATCCATTTGCATGGTAAATTGTTTTCCACCCTGCATGTGTCTTTAGGTTTGAAATGAGTCTCTTGTAGGCAGCATACAGGTGGGTCTTGCTTTTGTATCTATTTTGTTACCCTATGTCTTTAGATTTGAGAGTTAAATCCATTTTCATTCAAAGTAATTATTTTAAAAATTATTTTAGTTTAGTTTAGTAAGTAAACTCTACCCCCAACTTAGGGCTCAAATTGTGATCAAGAGTCATATGCTTTACTGACTGAGCCAGCTAAGTGCTCCCAAAGTAATTATTGATAGTTATGTGTATTGCCATTTTGTACTTATATTGTGGTTGTTTTTATAGTTCTATTTTCCTTTCTTCTCTTGCTTCCTTCTTTCATAGGTTGCTGGGTTTCTTTAGTGATATACTTGGATTCCTTTCTCTTTATTTTTTACATATCTTTTCTGGTTTTTGATTTGTGGTTACCATTAAGTTTGTATATAACATGTTATGCATATAGTAGTCTACATTAAGCTGATAGTCACTTAAGGTCAAACCCACTTTTTACTCCTGTCCACCCCTGTCCTTCACATGCTTTAGGTGTATGATGTCATACTTTGTATCCTTTTTTTTGTGAGTCCCTTGGGTGATTTTTACAGATTATACTTGTTTTTAATGTTTTGTTTCCTTCTTTTCTTACTGATGCTTATATATGATCTTTCCTTTTCATTCGAAGAGTCCCCTTTAACATTTCTTGTAGGGTTGGTTTAGTGGTCAGGAATTTCTTTAACTTTTATTTGTCTGGGAAACTCTTTGTCTTCTTTCTATTCTGAGTGATAGGCTTGCTGATTGGGGATTCTTTGCTATAGGTTTTTTTTTCTCTGTCAGCACCCTGAATATATCATGCCACTCCTTTCTGGCCTGCAATGTTTTTCTTGAAAAATCCACTGATAGCCTTATGGGGTTTCCCTTTTATGTAGCTGTTTTCTTTTCTCTTTTTGCTTTTAAATTTTTCTGTTAATCACTGCTTTTTCCTATCTTAATTACTCTGTGTTTCGGTGTGGACTTCCTTGGATTGATTTAGATGGCTCTCTGTGCCTCTTGGATCTAGATTTTTGTTTTCTTCCCCAGATTCAGGAAGTTTTCAGTTATTATTTCTTCAAATAAATTTTCTGCCTCATTTTCTCTTTCTTCTCCTTCTAGGATACCCATAATGCAATTGTTATTATGCTTCATGGTGTCACTGAGTTCTCTAAGTCTGTTTTCATTTTTTTATTATATTTTTCTCTGTCCTGTTCAGCCTGATTGTTTTTTATTATTCTGTCCTCCAAGTCATTGATCTGCCCTTCTGCTTCCTCTAGTCTGTTCTTCACTCCCTCTAATGTGTTTTTAATTTCATTTATTGAGATCTTCATCTCTGACTGGTTCTTTTTTATGTTTTCTGTTTCTTTGTAAAGGGTCTTATTGAGGTCCTGTACTCTTTTATCAAGTCCATTGAGTATCTTAATGACCATTACTTTAAATTCTATATCAGGCATATTACTTATTTCTATTTTGTTTAGGTCTCTTGTGATTTTTTCCCGTTTTTTAAACATTTGGGACATATTCCTCTCTTTCCTCATTTTGTATAATGTCTGTGTTTGTTTCTATGTGTTAGGAAAGTCAGCTATGTCACCTGCTCTTGAAAGTAGTAGCCTTATGAAGAAGTCCTGTAATGCCCTGCAGTGAAATGTCCCCTATTCACTAGAACCTAGCCCTCGAAGGGTATTTCCAATGTGTGCTGTGTGTGCCCTGCTGTTGTGGCTGAACGTTTGTGTTCAGCCCAGTCATCTACAAGGGTTCTCTTTGCCTGTTATGAGCAGGGTTTGGTCCCTTTGTTGTTGGTTGGCCAGTCTGTGGCCACCTTAGGCTTGAGTTGGGTCAGAGCAGGCATTTGCCGGAGATACAGTAACATGGAACTGCAAAAGAATGCAGGGGTAGGGTGTGTGGTGCCAGCAAGGTTTGCACTGGTCCTCTCTGGAGGAGACCTGCAGTTTCAGAGACCAAAGCAAGCTGGGTTAGAGGGGTCAGATTCGCAGAAGCATGGGGTGGTGGGACCCAAGGTGTTAGCATGATCTGCAGGGGTCTGCTGTGTGAGATGGCCAGGCAGGAGATGGCATTTTAGCTGGAGAATGTGGGGATGTGACCTGCTCTTAGCAAGTTAGGTGGGAGTGTTGGCACAGAGTTGGTTCTGGCAGGTATCCATGTGTTTATGCTGGTGACATGACGCCAACCAGCTCCTTGTTCCTGGAGAAGTCTCCCAATGATCCCTGCCCCTTTAGCACATGCTATGAGATTAGTAAACTAATCTCCCTATATACCCCAGGTGTTTTTCAAACTACTGCTTCTATGCTTTATTGCAGCAGGGCTGTTCCTTGTGGTGTCTTTTTAAGGGAAGGAACTTTGTTTTCTCTTGCTCTCCCTGGTGTCTTAGAGCCAAGCCCACTGATTTTAAGGTTCCAGATTTTAAGCCACACTGATTGTAAGAACTGATGACATTTGGCCCCTCTGGTTTTCAGAACCAGGTATTATAAGGATTCTTCTTCCCCATGGATACTTCTGGTGTGAGAGCCTGTTTCTATCCCCTCTTCACACCTGCAGTGTCCCTCCCACGGTTTTTTTTTTTTTAGCTCCAAACCACATTTCTGCACTTCCTACCCTCTTTGATGTGTTCCGTTCTCTACATTTAGTTGTGGAGAGTTTGTTCTATCAGTCTTTGAGTCATTTTCTGGGTTATTTATACTGATGTGACTGTTATCTAGAGGGTCCTCCTACTCTGCCATCTTCCGCACAAGTCCCATACATATTTTTTGAAGTCTATAATAATCTATCATTCAAGAAACAATTTTTTAGGAGGCACCAGAGGCTAGATATCAAGCCCCTGTGCTCAGAGGGATGCTTACTTGAAAAAGACCCCGTTCTTGTTATAATGACAATGAAAAGTAATGATTAAAGCACTGATTTTTGCAGCCCAAAGTTGCAGTATCCAGATTACTTATTGATTCATGAAAACAATTCACTGATGCACACAATGTAAACTGAGGTACTTATTATTTTTTTCATTCATCCAAAATAATATAATCATCAGCGCTGCAGAAGCTTTCTTTGTCTTATTTGTGGCTGTATCTCCTGTTCCCAGAGCAGCACCTGGCCAAGAGTAACCAAAATAAATGCCTGTAAAAAAGAAAGAATGAATTCTCTTCTAAAATAATACAGTTAATACTGTATTAGAAGCTTTGACAGATTCTTTGACAGTGTATAAGATGAACACATATGGTCATTGTACACTGGAGGGTAGGGGCACAGCCCCTAAAGTCATATTCTGGGTTTAAATTCTAGCCCCCAATTCTCCAACTATGTGACCTTGGGTAAGTTTCATAACATCTGTGACCTTCACTTTTTGCATTTGTCATTTTCAAGTGGTAGCCATAAATCTCCTCACAGAACTGCGTACAGGTGCAATTACGTAATGTATGTTCAGTGCTTGGCATGATGTTTGGGCATGATAAAGAATTGTCCTTGTTTTTGATGCATTCAATTTATCTGAATTAAATCACATGTCTAAAATGGTATAAAGTTACCCTAGAAGATGAAAATTTTCAAATGATGTGATATCTAGGACATAACACAGTACCTAAGGCACAGTAAATTACAATCCAATTCATTGTAACAACAAAGAACCTCAGGAGATTTGCTTTCCAGTATTGTAGCCCCGCAGCACTTCCTGCTCCTGACATGTATCTTGCATCAGACAGGCAGCAGCAACTCCTTTCCTAGGAAGTGTGGATGGAAACAAATGTTCTGGAATGCATGAGGGGTTGAAAAGAAGGGCGATAAAGGTGTTCAGGGGCCCCTGCCTGGAGAGTAAGAGAAAACAAGAGCTCTACAGGGAACCCCATGGGACTGGGACCGCACTACAGGTGTTTTCACTTCACCATCACTCCTGCGGGGCCTTCTTCTTCCTCAGACCTAAGTTGTCAGTGAAAGCTGAGAGGAGAACATTTGCCTGTGAACCAGGAAAAGACTATTTCTTCACTGCTGTCCCTAAGAAGAGATTAAATCTTTCTAGTGGAGGTAAAGTTGATATATATTTTGCAGTAACTTTATTATAGTTGATAAGAACACATTTTTGCAATATCAGTAAGTGCTTGTGAAAGGGAAACGCACAGCGGAATGAAGGAATAGAAATAGCAGCATGTCCCGCGATGCCATGTTGCGGATGCAGCTTCAGGAGACATGACGCACCGCCTGCTGATGGGATGCTGCCATTACACAACGCAGGGACTGCCGCCCACACATGAAGTTTCTCCTTCCCCCAGTCATTGATTCCGCTTAGGGGAGATCCAGCAGGCTTCACTATGAGCCCAACACTTGGGGGATAAAGTTCAGATACTTACTGAAAGGACAGAATAACTGCTCTGGTTTCTTCATGCTCACCTAAGTCAGAAATGGATTTTGTGCCAACATTAGAAGTCAATTCTGATGATATGTGGAGATTAAAATTCCTAGCACATATTTTTAAGAGTGGAAGTGTTAAGGCCAGTGTCACATTCCAATTCATGTTGTAGAGTTGCCGTTCTACCTACTTAATGCCCCATTCGTAATTGTAAAACTTCCTGAATTTCCATACTAAGTAAATGGCATGTAAGGTTTTATTAGATGCAGAAAGGCATATTTCTACAATTCTGGGTGAAAGAATGTACTGGGAACCTTTCTTCCACCTTCTTTTCTCCAAAGCTTGCAACTCACTTCTTCCAAATACCTCACCTCACGGTGCTTGCCAAAGCCACAGATGCATAGACCACACCCGTCTGCCCAGAGCATGGTCTACTGTAGCAGACCAGGACACGGTTCATACCCGATATTAAAAGGGACTAATCCTGCTTTGCTGCTGTTCAGTCTTTCCTTTCTGAATCACTCTCTGCACTTTGCTTTGCACCCACTCTTCACCAGGACAGTGAACCCTGTGTCGTGTTGTTCCTCCAAATTGTGCATCCTGCCCATCCCACATTTACCCCCATCCAATGCAGTTTTTTCTAAGTAGAAGCATCATAATCTCTCTTCCTCTTCCCCAAATAAGACTTCTCTCATTTTGTCTCTTTTCTTCATTTGCCTGGTATCCTAGGGTTGTTATATACAGTGTTTTAAAAAAGCATCAATGATTTATTACCCTGGAGGTATATTTGCCACATATTAACATATGTGGTCCATATAGAACAGAGGTTCTAGAGCTACAGTGATTTGCCCCAAACAAGGAGTTGTGAAATCCCAGGTACTAGATCTGTTAAATGGCAGGGTTTCACCACATGGTCTGGAAAGACATAAGTCACACATACACTGGTGGCACTTTCAAGCTGTGTGTGTAAAAACAGACCTCACTGAGGCCAACTATATTTGGAGTAGGCTGTATAGGACATAGTTGCCCACATTTCAAACTTAATACTCACAAATAACTTCACAGTATTTTATAGCATATATTACCTCATAACAAAAACTCTGTGATTGAAGAATAATGGATTTTATATTGTTAGAAATCTAGTTTGAGAACCACAATATGAGTTTCTCTTTCAATTCTTTTACTAAATTCTATAGGAAAGATAAAGCTACATTACATAGAAATATTTAGCAGGATTAGAAATCAAATAAGGAAAGGACATGATATTTTCAAGTGTCAGTTAATCTTGAAATTAATGTATAAATTCATAATTATTCCAATATAAATTCTTACAGATTATTTTTATGAAACTGTAAAGTGGAGTTAAAAATTAAGATGAAAGGGCACCTGGGTGGCTCATTCAGTTGAGTGTGTCTGACTCTTGATTTCGGCTCAGGTCATGATCTCATGGTTTGTGGGATGGAGCCTCATATCAGGCTCCATGCCGACAGCTTGATGCCTGCTTGGGAATCTTTCTTTCCTTCTGTGTCCCTCCCCTGCTCACAAACACATGGGCTCTCTCTCAAAATAAATAACTAAACTTAAAAAAAATTAAGATGGAAAGTGCAGGACTCTAAAAGAACCAAGACAATTCTAAAAAAATGTATAAGGAAGCAGAAATTGTCTTAACAAATAGTAAATAATTATTGAGATTCTCTAATAATTAAGACAAGCATTATTGGCAGAGGGATAGAAAACTAAATAAATGAACACTGTAAGATAATTAGAGCCCCCAAGTGCATCTGGGAACTTGGTGTGTGTTGGATGTGATATTACAGATAAAGAAGTTATGAATTACATAAATGATGCTGGAAAAATTGTCTTTTTGCAAGGCAAAAGAATAATAAAATTAACTATATAATTCCTCACAAAAAATAAATTTCAGAAATTTATATCAACTACATAAAAGTGAAAAAAGTTAAAACTACTAGGAAAAATATAGCATAAGCATTTCTTAATTAGGAAACAAAGTAATCACAGTTCATTAAAGAAAGAATGATACACTTATCTGCATTATGACTATCTAATAAGAAGTTCTTACAACCTAACTTAAAGACAGAACTAATCACAGGATCGTAGAATGCTGCTTCTCTTCTCACATCTTACTAGAACATCAGTAGGGGGCCTGCATAGGAACAGGTAACTATAACTGGAAAAAGTGATGGTTCAGACCTTACCAAAGAAGTCTCTAGGGAACCCCAAAGACAGCAGAGGAGACTTAGAGAATTATTTTATTCTTCTTTGATATGATGGATCACAGTTTGTTTAAAATAATAACAGCAATGTATTTGGTGATTGTAGACTATGGGTAAATGAAATTAATGGTAATGATGTTATAATGGACAGGAACAATGGATTGGAAATGCTGATTATAAGGTACTTGCAATACCTTTGAAAAGGTATAGTATTATTTGTAAGAGGGTTTTGATTTATTATACGTGCGTATTGCAAACTCAAGGACAACCACTGGAAAAGTAAGAGCAGCATAATTGATATTTTAAGAGAGGAAACAATGGAATAATGTAAAATGCTAAATTAAAAGCAGGGAGAGAGTGGAACACATCAAAAAGAAACAAAGAATGAGGGCAATGAATACAGTACTGTAACAGGGGTGTCAAGGGTGTCTGGGTGGCTCAGTTGGTTGAGAGTCCGGCTCTTGATTTCAGCTCAGGTCATGACCCCTGGGTCATGGCATCAAACCCCATGTTGGGCTCGGTGCTGAGTGTGGAGGCTACTTAAGATTCGCTCTCTCTCTCTCTCTCCCTCCCTCCCTCCCTTCCTCCCTCTTACCCCCCCTCTCACCCCCCTCCCCTCTCCCCACGCCTTTGCCCCTCTCCCTTGCTTGTGTGCTCTCTCTCTAAAATAAAAAATAAAGTAAAAAAATATTGTAATAAATATAGTGGATATTAATCCAACTTAACTATACTCACTTTAACATATGTGGTCTAAATATACCAGTTACAAGACAGAGGCTGTCAGAGTTAAGTAAAAAACAAGACATAACTCTGTGTTGTCTATAAGAAACCTAGCTTGAACATAAAGACAAAGATAGATTAAAAGTAAAAGGACAGAGAAAGATGTTCCATGCTAACACTAATCAAAAGGAAGTTGGAATGGTTATATTATTTTCAGATGAAACACAATTTAGAGCAAAGAAAATTATAAAGCATAAAGAGAGGCTTTACATAATAATAAAGTGATTAATTCTCCAAGAAGACATCATAGTCCTTATTGTGTAGGCACCTAACAACAGAGTATCAAAATACTTGAGGTAATACTGATAGAACTGCAAAGAGATATAGATTAATCCACTGTTACAGGTGAAGACTTCATTATTCCTCTATCAGTAATTTATAGATCCATCAAGCAGAAAAACAGCAAGGACGTATATGAACTGACTAGCACCATCAATCTACCAGATCGTACTGATATGTATGAAATACTCCAACTGTAACAAATATACATTCTTTTCAATAAACTTCATTATTATAAAATTAATACTTGAATTGTAATCCTGAGTAGCTACTAAGAAAATAACTTAAAAAAATTATAGAAGAATAAATTAGATTGGAATCAAAATGGTACAGCAGAAATAGTTAATCACAAAAAAAATCTAGCAACAGAGGAATAGAAAAATAAAACATATATAAGACATATAGAAAACAATTAGCCAAATGATACAAAGAACCTCCTTATCAGTAATTACTTTAAATATAATGGATAAACTCTCCAAGGGAAGAGATTGGAAAGATGGATAAAAGAAATGATCCAACTAGATGCTGTATATAAAAGACTCATTTTAGATCCAAAACCACAAATAGTTTGAAAGTGAAAGAAAAGAAAAAGATATAAGTATATATTAACCAAAAGATATCTGGGGTCTTTATACTGATATCAGACAAAATTGCTTTTGTGTGAAAAATTATTACAAGATACAAAGACGAACATTATATGTTTATAAAAGGGTCAATCCTTTAAAAAGACTTAACAATAATAGCATATACACACTTAACAAAATATATAAAACATATAAATATATAAAATATACAAAACTAAACTGACAGAATTGAAGGAAAAAATAGACAGTTGTATAATAAACTTGGAGACTTCAATACCACGCTTTCAATAATGACTAAAACAGCAAGATATAATATCAGTTAGGAAAAAGAACACTTCGACAACCCTGTGAACCAACTAGATCTAACAGATATATATAACGTAACAACAGCATCATACACATATTTCTGAAATGCACAGGGGACATTACCCAGGATATACCATATATGGTGCCACAAAACAAATCTCAATACACTAAAAAGTATTGCAGCAATACATGATGTCTTCTGCCACAATGGAATGAAACTGGAAATCAATAACAGAATGAAAACTGAAAAGAAATTACAATTATATGTAAATTCAACAGAGGCTCCTTTCTTTTTTTAAAGTTTATTTATTTTGAGAGAGAGAGAGAGAGAGAGAGAGCACGTGCACATGGGAGAGGCAAAGTGAGAGGGAGAGGGAGAGAATCCCAAGCAGGCTCCGCACTGGCAGCACAGAGCCCAACGTGGGGTTGATCCCACAAACTGTGAGATCATGACCTGAACCAAAATCAGGAGTCGGACGCTTAACCAACTGAGCCACCCAGGTGTCCTTATGTTATATGAATTTTATCTCAAATTTTTTAAAAAAAAGAATATCTGCCTAAGAATGCATATTATGCAAAAGTTAATTCAAAACCGGTCATAAATTTAAGTGTAAACATTTCAATAAATTATAGAAGAAGACAGCAAAAATTCTGTTGGATCTAAGGCTAGGCAGAGTTCTTGGACTTGACACCAAGGCATGTTCAATAAAAGAATAAACTAATATTCATCAAAATGAAAAATAGTGGCAACACTAAATGCTAGTGAGGTTGACAAGAAACTGGATCACTCTTGTATCTATAATGAGTATTTAAAATAGTTCTTAAACACTTGAGAATCCTTAAAATACTATAGCCACTCTGGGAAAAGGTTTGGCCACTTGAAAAAAGAAAAAAAAGGACTAACATGAAAATATTATAGACCCAGCAATTGCACATCTGTACATTTATCCCAGAGAAATAAAAACACTTGTTCTCACAAAAATCTGTTCGTGAAATGTTTAGAGCAGTTTTATTAGTAATAGCCAAAACCTGGAAACAAGCCAGATGTCCTTTAATGGGTAAGTGGATAAATAAGCTATGATACATCCATACCAAAGAGTGCTTATCAGCAATATAAAGGAAGGCATTATTGGGGAAACAGCCTAGATGAATCTCCAGGGAAGTATGCTGAGTGAAAACGAGCCAGTCATAAATGGTTAAATACTTTACAGTTTTGTTTATATACAAAATTTTGTTATATATTCTGGAAATGACAGAATTATAGAAATGAACAAATTAGTGGTTGCTGGGGTGAATGAGGGCAGGGAGGTGGACATGGCCTGACAGAATTTGGGGGTGATTGATATGTTCTGTGTCTTAACTATCACAGTCCATATCCTGGTTGTGATATTGTATTTTAGTTTTGCAAGATGTCATTGTGGAAAACCTAGTAAAAGTTATCTAGGACTTCTCTGTATTATTTCTTAAAACTAAATGTTAATATATAATTATCTCAAAATAAAAAGCTTAATAAAAATTAAATGAGGGCAAACTACAAACAAATAAAATATGAAAATATTATTATCAAATTGATATTTCAGTCATAAAGCATCAAATGGGGTTACATTTTTGATAAAAGTTACAAAATACAATGGGGAAATAATGACCATGAATGTGTATGTACCAAATTGCATAAGAAAAATATATGCAGCAAATTCTAAGAAAAATAAGCAGAAAATTAAAGTAATAGGGAGTTTGAATGTTTTGTTTATATTGGCCTTTATTATAGTGAATAAATAACTCATTTGGTATGTGTTATGGTTTGAATTGTTTCCCCCCAAAATTCCTATGTTGAACTCCTAATTCCCAGTACTGTAGAATATGACTGTATTTGAAAATTACATCTTTAAGGTAATTAAGGTTAAATGAGGTCATATGGGTGGGTCCTAATACAGTATGACTGGTTTATAGAGGATGTGGAAGAGACCCCAGTGGTGTGCATGCCATGTGAGGACATAGGAGGAAGGCAGCCCTCTGCAAGTCAGGGGGAGAGGCCTCAGAAGAAACCAAACCTGCTGACATCTTAATCTGGAACTTCTAGCTTCCACAATGATGAGGAAATAAATTTCTGTTATTTAAGCCATTCAGTCTGTGGTATTTTGTTATGGAAGCCCTAACAATCTTTTTTAAAAAATTTTGTTTTAAGTTTATTTATTTATTTTGAGAGAGAAAGAGCATGAGCAGGGCAGGAGCAGAGTGAGAGGGAGAGAGAGAATCTCAAGCACGCTCCACACTGTCAGAACAGAGCCTGATGTGGGGCTTGAGCTCACGAACCATGAGATCATGACCTGAGTCAAAATCAAGAGTTGGGCGCTTAGTTGGCTGAACCACCCAGGTGCCCCAGCCCTTGCAATCTAATACAGTAGCCCAAATAGCCACCTTCCATCAAAGATTTGATCTGTACCTTCTATTATTAAAAGTTTTGGTCCTATGGTAGCTGTCCAGTGAAATATTTCCCAGTCGTCTTTGTACTTAAGTCATGCACATGACTGTTTCTCATCATAAGAATATAAGTAGAAGTGAGCACTATCCAGTCCTGGACGATAAATATCTCTGCAAAAGAATAGGAATGGTCTTCCTCCAACTCCCAGCTGAATGTGGTCAACTGAGAGGCTTAAAAACAGATCGGAGGTGCCTGAGCAGCTCAGTCGGTTGAGTGTCCAACTTCAGCTCAGGTTAAGATCTCACGGTTCGTGGGTTCAAGCACCGCGTCAGGCTCTCTGCTGTCACTGTGATGCCTGCTTGGGATTCTCTCTCCCTCTCTCTGTGTCCCTCCCCTGCTCACACCCACTGTCTCTCTCAAAATTAAAAACAAACATTAAAAAAAAGAGATCAGAATCACAAGATAGAATAATCTGTCTATTAGCCAGGAAACTAGTCTGTACCTTCTGCTCAATTTTGCTGTGAACCTAAAACAGTTCTAAAAACATTAATAATAAAATAAAGACCTTAAAAATGAAATTGAAAGAATTATAAGACATTGAAAGAATTCCACAATTTATTATTACAAATTATTATTAAACATAAATATAGTATTATGTCATTTTGTAAAGAGAATCTACATTGATCTATATCAACATCTTTGCATACACACATTAATAGTTATAGCCATATGTATGTTCTTACCAATTTTAATGTAAATACATAGGTAACAGCCTGCAAGGACAACTCATAAAATGTTAACAGGGGTTACTTCTGGATGGTAATGTTATGAGTGATCTCAAAGCTCTTTATCACCCTTTTCTGTTTTTTCAATTTTTTATATCATTATTATTATTAAAATAAAAAATGGGGTCCAGGATGGCAGAGTAGCAGACCCAAACCTCAATTCACCTCCCTGCAGAAACCTTGTCATTAGCCATCCACAAATGAAAATAGCTCTAGGAATGCTCAGGAGTCACTTAAAAAGCTTAAGCAACGAGATGGAACAAAAACCTGAGAAACTCCACACAAAAAGGGTAGGAGGAACAGTTTAATGGTTTAATCTAGCCTGCATCATCCCATCCTTCAAGCCATCACTGCTCAGCGCCAAGAGAGAACTGCCCAGCCCAAGAGAGTTCCCCTCGCCAGGAAAAGCAGAGTGAACAGGGTGAGTGACCAGCTTCCCTAGCCTTTCAGGGCACTGCATGAAGGACCTTCTTCAGTTTCACCTTACTCAGAGATTGGCAAAGTTGAGACATGTAGATGCAGCTAGGAACAAGGACAAAGGTCAGGGGCTACCCGTATCAGTCACATGGTGGGAGTGACTGCAGTTCCCAATTGCCTTCTCTGCAGAGGCTCCATCAGCCTTCACCACTGAGAACCTTAACAGACGTTGCGGATGCTGTAGACCTCCCCGGCTATCATCACTGAACACCTTGTCCTGGGTCCCAGCAGACTTTTGTAGAGGACCCCAGCAGCATTTGCCACTCAAGAAACCACTGGCTAAGACAACCATCCTAGACCCTCTGCATATTCCACCACTGATGTTTTTGTCTCACAAGTTTTGGCATTTGCAGATGCCAGCTCTCTGTTCCCTCCCCCTCCCTCCTGCTAGAGCCTAGGATCCCCACTGGCAACCAGCTCCAGCTTCTGCACCTGTGCACATGCAAGATGCCAGCCTAGGCCCCTACACAGTGGACCCCCATTGCTGTGCATGGACAGTCCCTGTAGCGGCACAAACACGCTGACAGCCAAGGCTCCCACAGCTGCTCATAGGCTTGGATCCATCCCTGGCTCCTGTCAGTAGTCTGCACTGCTCTGCCTGCCTGCAGGTCACCCCTACAGCTACCCCTACAGCTGTGTACCTGTATGTAGCTGGCCCCAGCTCCTGTCGCCAGCCTCCACTGCCATGCATACACCCACATGTAACCCCTGCAGTTGCACAAGTGCACACCAAAAGCCAAGGCCTCCATGGCTGCTTGTGGGCCCAGATCTGTCACTGGCCTGCACTACACGTATCTGCAGCTAGCCATTACCATGCATTTGCACACCGCCGACCCTACCTCCCATCACTCACCTCCTCTGCTGTGTGCTTGCTGTCAGCCCCATTAGCCACAAGAGTGCATGCTGACAGCGAAGGTACCCCACAGAGGTTCGTGGACCCGATCTGGTCACAACATACGACACTGGCCTGCACAGCTGTATGTGCCTGAGAGTAGAGCTTTAGTGTTCTCGCCATAATAGTGGCAATAAAATGGTAATTATGTGAGGTGAAGGATGTGTTAACTAGCCTTATTATGGTAAACATTTCACAATATATACATGTATCAGATCATCACACTGTATACCTTAAACTTATATGTTAATTATATCTCAGTAAAACTCAAAAGTCATTTTTGTGGCACAGTGATCTAGCTCTGTGCTTCTCATACTTCATGTACAGACAGAACCACCCTGGGAATCTTGTTAAAACTCAGATAAGCAGATTCTGATTTAGCAGGACTGAAGTGAGGCCCAAGATTCTGCATTCCTAACAAGCTCCCAGGAGATACCGATGCTGTTGGTCCTCAGACCACACTTGGCATAACAAGCCTTCAGCCAGGCTTGCTGTCTCAGAGGTTGTATCAGAAATGAGAATTCTCTGAGCCAGAAAATTGAAAACAAAACAGCCAGAGTGCAATCACTCATCCCTGTGTTGTCCAGGCAAGGAGATGAGGAGAATCTGGGAGAAGTCTTGGGCAGAATATGAGAAATAGTAAAATTGAGAAATAGTGGTGAGGGGACAGGAGAAGTTCAAAAGGAGCCCAGTTGCATATGTGAGATACAGCAGGAAGGAGAGGAGAATGGGGCAGAGGAGCAAGAGAGAACAATGGAAGGAAGAACTTGGTCAAGGCCAATATAATGTGGCATTTCTGGTCCATGTTTCATTTGGAGAACTCACTGCCAAATGCCGGACTTTTTTTGTGCTCCTGAGCAATGGAAAGCCCTCAAAGTGTCTTTGATGGATATAAAAAGAATTAGAAGGGGTAAATGATGGTCTGATGATTGGGAAGGCACAGGTCCAACCTGGGTACAATATACCAATCATTTTCTTTTCTGCTTGTTTCAATACCCACTGCTACTCTGCCACATTTGGGAAATTTTCTTTTGGAGAGTATCCAAGCTGGAAGTATAAATGTATTGGAAAAAAATAGAATTATAAAAAAACAGTATCCCAAGCTACATGGAAATATATTTAATTAGTTTTAGTTGACCAGAGCTAGAATAATTTCTAGCATTTTCCTTGTCAAACACCTTACCATCTGTTTTGTTTATTTAGTTAATAGAAATTACAGGGAGCATGTGGAGGTTGGTCATTTTTAGCAGTATTTTCGGGATAAACTTGAAGCATCCATGAATAGGAGTTTCCACTGCTATAATTTGGTGTCCAAGAGGAAATGACGATGTTCTGTCAAGGTTTCTTACAAGCACCATTGAAAGTCAGAGCATCTCACCTGTAAACTCTATACCCTGCTTGTAAAGAAATATGTTGAAACAAACTATTAAATGAGGTACTTTGCAGCCATCACAATCACTAGATGATAAAAAGGATCAGTGTTTCTGGTGCATTGACATGACCAAAATAAGAAAAAGAAAACAAATAAAAAGCAGTATATTTTTTAGTCTCCTAACTGAATTAGAAAAAAAAAACCCTTTATTTCTCAACTTTAAAAATAATTTACAGTGGTCCTATTTATAAGAAACTGCAGGTTGTTTCAGAGGTAACTTACCATCTTAAAAGGAGAAATGAATTTGAGTTTAGCTAACCAACATACATGGTTGCCATAAAATGAAAAATCTTTACGGAAACATCAACCCAAGACTACCATTTACTGTCTAAAATCTATGTCCTCCTTTGCTTTAAATAATAATTTTCCCAGCAATTATATTTATATTCTGGTATATCACCCCTGTTATCATTTCTGTCTTTCTGTTGGGAAACAGATTTTGAGTGGTTTCATGATAGCAAAAAACAAATGCAAATAAATTCTGAAGATTCTTTAAGTGATTGTCTAACCTTATTAAAGTAATTGTTTCCCTCCCACTGGGGCAATAAAAATTTTATTTCGTCAAATTATTTTCATTTCTCCTACCAGTTTCTGGGTTGCTCAAACCTGAAGATAACTTCATAGCATTATTACCCTTTAACGGTTTTAGAAACTAAGAGTTTGGCCTTATGTGGGAAAGATGCATTTGTCATTGTCTCATATGTTGGCTTTAATCCTCTTCTGCACAATAATGTACCAAAAGTATGGCAGGAGAAAATGAATGTTGAAATAATCATGAGAATGACCATCCTCAGGTTGCCTGGATGGCTCAGTGGGTGGAGTGTGCTGCTCTTGTTATCAGGATTGTGAGTTTGAGCCCCACATTGGGTGTAGAAATTATCTAAAAATAAAATTTGGGAAAAAATGGGCATCCCCATTTAAGTAACTAAAATTTACCTTGAACTTCATTTTTTCCTCATTTCTGATTACAGGTTTTGTTCTCCCTCTACCTGTCTGCACTAAAGTGTGTTCTTGTCATGAAATGCCAACTGAATTTAATTAGCTGAACTTAAGCAATTAACTGGAAAAAATACTAAAGATTTATTACTTTCTAGCATTTTTCAACAATTTTCAATCATACTGATTTGAGGACAGCTCTAGAAGGAATCCTTCTGGGATAGATAATCTTCAACTCATAACCAAGACAACAAACAAATTTCCAATCTGTATCCATATAATGATCAGGCTTATGAAAACAGTTCCTACTTAGTGCACATTCCAAAGGACATTTATTCCTGTAGTGGTATATAGGCCTTGGGCTTTTAATATTTCTTAAATCAAATGTTAGATGTTAGAATGTTAGAAAATGTTAGAATGTTAGGTCCTTAGCTCCCATGGAAGCATTCTTTTAATTAATGTATCTGGTGCAAAGACAGTGAGTCCACCTTGGAAGTTTGAAGTTTGATTCTACTTTGTTAATATACTGTGTTTCACTTAAGGACTGAGAACGTCTATAAATTTAAATTAGAAAATTATCAGTATAATCTTGGGTTTGTAAGAAATGTATTAGTGTAACACTGCCTTTTGATGTTTAGATAGTTATTTTTAATTTTTTTAAAAAATAAGCTCCATGCCCAACATGGGGCTTGAATTCACAATCCCGAGGCTAACCAAGAGTTGCTAGAAACTATAAATGAATCTGTGCAAAGAAAGTGGTCTTTCTAAAACTTGTAATTTAATTGAATAGGGATACTATCATATTTGAAAATAAGGGGATCCACAAGAAACCATGCTGTGTGTGTCTCTCAGGCCAACAAATTAAGTAGCGATAGATTCCAAGGGACAGTGCCTCCACCATCCACAGTGTGAAGATGAATTCGTTACCCCAAACATAAATTCTTTACGTTTAAGCCCAGCTTGGGGCTTGAACTCACAACCCTGAGACCAAGAATCGGAGGCTTAATCAACTGAGCCACCCAGGCACCCCCAAACAAATATTTTTCATCTGTTTTCTGCCAAACAGCTATGAGTTTATATGAAAATCTGACTAACTTGGCTGATGTGGGTCCGAATTTGTCCTTCAGTGTCATGGATGTGCTTAACCTGAGTATGAATTCATGTATTTTAAAACTTTGCCATGAGTTTCATCTTCTCATCACTCAACTTAATACAACAGAGTGTATATTCTTTTTTTTTTTTTTTAGTTTATTTATCTTAGGAGGAGGAGGAGGAGGAGAGAGAAAGAGAGAGAGAGAGAGAGAGACAGAGAGAGAGAGAGAGAGGCAGAGAGAATGAAAGAGGATCTCACGCAGGTTCTGCAGTGTCAGCACAGAGCCCAGTGCAGGGCTTGAACTCACAAACCGTGAGATCATGACCTGAGCCAAAATCAAGAGTCTCATGTTCAACCCACTGAGGGTGCCCCATATTCTTTTTGACAAGGCAGGTGTATATAAGAAGATAAACAGTGGGGCAGAGAAGCATACCTTAGATGACAAATGAGCAATGCTGACTTAGGAATATTTATTTCTTTTGAACCTTTTTCTGACTCAATATTATCCTGTAAAATGGAAGCTTTCTGGTTTTGCTGGGGTTACCCCAGGATATTTTTCATGTTTGTGGGCCCTGTAGGTTCTTTATTGGTCTTACATGCTGTTTACATTACAGAAATGATGTCAGTGTCTTTCCTAAGATGTCACTTCTTTGCAGACCAGATGCTCCTTAGGCTTCTCCCTCTGTGTTCTTAACAGGTGCCTCAAATCTTTGAATGACTGGGAATTATCCATTTTCTGCACACATAGGTGACTCAGACTCCCTGACTTATGACAAAGAGCTTCTCGTTTTTCAGTCTGGCTTCTTTTGGGGGGCATACCTTTTTCTTTCTGAATGCTTTAAAAGCAACCTCTGTAATAAAAACTCACAGTGTTTTGAATGATCTTACATATAATGCTAAATAGTATTTTTGGTAATGCTAAAATAATTTAGTGGTTTTCTGTTCAGTTTTAGGAGAAATTGCCAGTTTGGGCATTGGAAAAAAATTATAAGAATGAAAGTGTTAGCTAGCATTCTGGTATAGAATTCTAAATAAAATCCACCATAAGATATTTAGAGGTATATGGAGGTTTATATTTTTGGTTTGGAGCAGAAGATAGGTGGGTGGAGATATATAGGAACACAGAGAACACACTTCATTATTCATTATGGTTCAGTGGAGAAAAATTACCAAACGAGGTGGGATATGGCCAGCAGAAATAGCAACAATTCTCTGTGAGGAGGATCCAATGCTGCATGGGGAACTCATGTTCCTGGGACTGTGATGTGAAACACACAATAAAATTCCAAACATTAAAGAAGATTGCCACTTAGCAGATATTTATGGTTAAGTAGCACTTTTCTTAGAAGTAACTTACTGATCTTTATTGATGAATTATACCTTAACTATTTAAACACCCACTGCTTTTCTTTTTATTATAGCTGTATAAGCTCTTAGGCTATGTCTTTTTTAAGAACAGCCTTATTGAGGTATAAGTGGCTTACAAAGAACTGCACATATTTAAATGTGTACAATTTGATGAGTTGGGATACATGCAAGGACTCCTGAGGCCATTTACCATAGTCAAGGTAATGGACATATTCAGCATCGGCCAGAGTTTCCTTGTGTCCCCGTGATTTTGTGTATGTGTGTTTGGTTTCTGGTTTTGTGGTAAGAACACTTAATTAGAGATCTATTCTCTTAAATTTTGAAGGGCACAGTACCATATTATTAAGCACATTCCTAGACTTTGTTCATCTTGCACAACAGAACTTTCTACCCGTTTAATAACAACTTCTCATTCCCCCCATCCTCCAGCCCCTAGTAACCACCATTGTGTTCTCTGCTTCTACCGCTTTGACTACTTTACATACCTCATACAAGTGGAATCATGCAGGATATTCCTTCTGTGGTGGTTTATTTACTTATACCATATTTTACTGTTCCACATACATCACTGAACATTTAGGTTTATTCCATATCTTGGCTATTGTGAGTAGTGCTGCAGTGAAAATGGGAGTGCAAGTATATCTTCAGGATCCTGATTTCAATTCTGTTGGAAATATACCCAGAACTAGAATTTCTGGATCACACGGTAGTTCCACTTTTAATCTTTTCAGGAATGATGATACTGTTTTCCATAGCTGCTGTGCCCTTTTACATTTCCAACAGTGTGCAAGAGTTCCAGTGTTTCCACAACTTCCTAACGTTATCTTTTGTTTCTTTAAAAAATTTTTTTTCTAATGTTTTATTTATTTTTGAGAGAGAGAGAAACAGCGTGAGCAGGGGAGGGTCAGAGAGAGAGGGAGATACAGAATCCGAAGCAGCCTCCAGGCTCTGAGCTAGCTGTCAGCACAGAGCCCAACGCGGGGCTTGAACCCAGGAACCGCGAGATCATGACCTGAGCCGAAGCTGGACGCTCAACCGACTGAGCCACCCAGGCGCCCCTCTTTTGTTTCTTTTTAATAGCCATCCTAAAAGGTGTGCAGTGATATCTCATTGTAGTTTTGATTTGCACTTCCCTTGTAATTAATGATGTTGACTGTCTATTCATAAACATATTAGCCATTTATATGACTTCTTTGGAAAAATAGCTATTTAAGTCCTTTGCCCATTTTAAATCAGATTATTTAGTTTTTTGCTATTGAGCTGTAGAAATGCCTTATATATTTTGGAAGTTAATTATCATATGTATGGTTTGAAGATATTTTCTCCTATTCCATAGGCTGCTTTTTCATTCTTTTGATTCTTTATTTGGCTGTGCAGACGTTTTTAGTTTTATTTTATCCCACTTGTCTATTTTTTGCTTTTGTTCTTTGAACTTTCAATGTCATATCAAAGAAAGCATTGCCTTTAATCAATATCAAGAGGACTTTCCCTTAACTTTTCTTTTAGGGGTTTAAGAGTACTATGTCTTACATATGTCTTTGCTCCACTTTGAGTTTACTTTTGTTCATGGTATACGGTAGGAGTCCAATTTCATTCTTCTGCATGTGGATATCCACTTTTCCCAGCATCATTAGTTAAAGAGACTGTTTACTTCTCATTGTGATTGTGTGTTCTTGGAACCATTGTCAAAGATCAGCTGACCATATTTTCATGGGTTTCTTTCTGGGGCCTCTCTTGTGTTCCAGTGGACTATATGTCTGTCTTTATGCCAGAACCATCCTGTTTTATTTTTTTTAATCCTGTTTTAATTACTGTATGTTTGTAATATGTTTTCAGTCAAGAAGTGTGACACCTCTAGCTTTGTTCTTTCTCAAGATCACCTTGGCTGTTCTGGGTCATTTGTGGTTCCATATGAATTTTAGGATAATTTTTTTATTTCTGTAAAAATGCCAGTGGGATTTTGATGGCGTTAGCATTGAAGCTATAGATTTTTAATACTGTGGATATTTTAATAATATTAAGCCTTCTAATCCATCAAAACAAGTTGTCTTTGCATTTTTTCTCCTTTTATTTCCTTCATTAATGTTTTATAGTATTCATTGGACAAATCTTTTACCTCCTTGATCAAGTTTATGTGTAAACTTTATGTGTATTTTACTGTTTTTGATGCTATTCTAAATGGGACAATTTTCTTAATTTTCTTTTTGGATAGTTAATTGTTAGTGTCTAAACTATGACTGATTTTTGTATGTTAGTTTTGTGTCCTTCAACTTCACGGAATTCATTTATTCTAACAGTTTTTTTTTTAATGTGTGTAGTCTTTAGGGTCTTGCACATGTAGGATCATGTCATCTGCAAAGAGAGATAATTTTATTTTTTCCTTTCCAATTTTGATGCCTTTTATTTCTTTTACTTGTTTAACTGCCCTGACTAGGACAACCAGCACTTTGTTGACTAGAAGTGGTAAGAGTGGGAATCCTGGTCTTGTTCCTGATCTTAGAGGGAAAGCTTTCAGTTTGTCAAGGTTGAGCATGATGTTAACTGTGTACTTATCATATATGGCCTTTATTGAGGTACATTCAATCTATACTGGGTTTGTTGAGCATGTTTTTTATGATGAAAAGGTATCGAATTTTGTCAAAGTATTTTTCTGCATCTACTGATATGATCACTGGATTTTTATCGTTTATTTTGTTAATATGCTGTATGTATCACATTTATTGATATGCTTGTGTTGAAACATCCTTGCATCCCAGGGATACATCCCACTTGATCATAGCATATGAACCTTTTAATGTGCTGTTGAATTCAGTTCACTAGTATTTTGTTGAGGATTTTTTCATTAGTGTTCATTAGAGATACTAGCCTGTAATTTTCTTATTTTTTATTATTTATTTATTTATTTATTTTTAAGAGAGAAGGGGGAGGAGGTAGGCAGAGAAAGGAGAGAGAGAATCCCAAGCAAGCTCCATACTGTCAGTGCAGAGCCTGATGTGAGGCTTGAACTCACAAACTGTGAGATCACAACCTGAGCCGAAGTCAAGAGTAAGATGCTTAACTGACCAAACCACCCAGGCCCCCCAATTTTCTTTTCTTGTAGTGTATTTTCTTGCCTTTGGTATCAAGGTAATGTTGGCTTCATTAAAATGAGTTTGAAATTTTTCCCCCTTAATTTTTTGAGAAGAGTTTAATTAGTACTGCTGTTAATTCTTTTTTAAATGGTTGGTAGCATTCACTAGTGAAGCTATTTGGTTTTGAGATTTTATTTGTTAGATTTTTTTTATTACTGATCTAAACTCCTTATTTCTTATAGATCTGTTCAGATTTTCTATTTCTTACTGATTCAGAATTGGAGAGGTGTATGTTTCTAGGAATCTATTTGTTTCTTCTAGATTATCCAGTTTGTTGACTTATGATCTTTATAACAATATTTTATTATCTTTTCTATTTATACAATAATAAAAAATTGTCCTGGGGTGCCTGGATGGCTCAGTCACTTAAGCATCTGACTCTTGATCTTGGCTCAGGTCATGATCTCACGATTCATGATTTCAAGCCCCGCATTGGACTGTACACTGACAGTGTGGAGCCTGCTTGGGATTCTCTCTCTCCCTCTTTCTGCCCCTTCCCTGCTTGCTCTCTCTCTCTCTCTCTCAAAATATATAAATAAACTTAAAAAATAAAAAAAATTATCCTGTCTCCTTTTTCATTTCTTATTTCCTTTGAGTCTTCTCTCTTTTTTCCTAGTTAATTGAGCTGAAGGTGTATCAATTTTATCTTTTTCAAATAACCACCTATTTTCATTGATTTTTTTCTATTGTTTTTCTAGTCTCCATTTATTTCTACTCTAATATTCATTATTTTCTTTGTTCTGCTACCTTTGGGCTTCGTTTGTTTTTCTTTTTATAGTTCCTTGGCGCGAAAATTTAGGTTGTTTATTTGATACTTTTCTTGTTTATTAATGTAGGTCTGTATCACTATAAATTTCCCATTTTTGCTTTGCATTCCAAAGATTTTGGAATGTTGAGTTTCCATTTTCATTTGTCTCAAGGTAGTTTTTTATTTTTCTTTTGATTTCTTCTTTGGTCCATAGGTTGTTTAGGGGTCTGTTATTTAATTCCCCAAATTTGTGAATTTTTCAGTTTTCCCCTGTTATTGAGTGCTAGTTTTATACCATTGTGGTTGGAAAAGATACTTATGATTTTGGTCTTTTTAAATTTGTGAAAATTTCTTTTGTGGCCTGATCCTAGGGAATGTTCAGTGTGCCCTGGAGAAGAATGTGTATTCTGCTGCTTGTGGGTGGAATGTTCTGTTTAAGTTTATTGGTCTATAGTTTTCTTTCTTTATTGATTATCTGTTTGGAAGACCTATGGATTGTTGAAAGTGTGGTATTCAAGTCTTATACTATTATTGTCTTGCTATTTCTCCCTTCATTTCTGTTGCTATTTGCTTTATATATTTAGGTGCCCTAATGTTGGGGGAATACATTTATGTAATTGTTACATCTTTCTGATGAATTGACTCTTTTATTATTATATACTGTCCTTCTTTGTCCCTTGTGACTATTTTGAATTAATGTCTCTTGGTCTGATAAAAGTATAGGCACCCCTTGTCTTTTTTTATTTCATTTTACATGGAATAATTTTCTATCGCTTTTCAGCCTGCATCTGTCCTTAAATCTAAAATGAGTTTTCTGTAGACAACATATATTTGGGTCCTTTTTTATTGTCCATTCAGCTACTCTGTCTCTTGATTAGAGACTTTAACCCATTTACATCTAATTATTGATGTAATTATTAATAGGAAAAGAGGACTTACTACTGACATTTTGTTAATTGTTTTTTATCTGGTTTGTAGTTCTTTTGTTTTGCTTGTCCTCTCTTGCTGTCTTCTTTTTTGTTTTGTTGACTTTTTGTAGTAATGTTCTTTGATTCCTTTCTCTTTCTTTATCTGTTTTCTATATGTATACTTTTGTAATTATCATGAGACATACATAAATATTATAGATATGACAGTCTATTTTAAGCTGATAGCTTCTTAATGTCAATTACATACAAAAACTTTACCCTTTTACTTCCTCTCCTCATACTGTGTATTGTCGATTTCATAATTTGTATCTTTTAATATCATGACACCATTAACAAATCAGGGTGATTACAGTTATTCTTACTATTTTTTCTATTAACTTCTATATTAAAATTAAAAGTGATTTATACACCGGCATTACAGTATTCCAATATTTTGTATTTGTTTATATATTTAGCTTTAACTGTGACTTTAACAATTTCATATGATTGTGTTACTATTTAGTGTCCTTTCCTTTTAGCATTTCTTGTAAGACAAGTCTAGAAGTAATGGACTCATTTCTCTTTTGTTTGTCTGGAAAAGTCTTTATCTGTCCTTCATTTCTGAAAGACAGTTTTTCCAGATATAGTATTATTGATTGGCAGGGTTTTTTTCTTTTGGCACATTGAATATATTATTCCACTTTTACTTCCTTCAGGCCTGCAAATTTTCCGCTGAGAAATTTGCTTGTAGTCTTATATGGGTTCCCCTGTATGTGATAAGTCATTTTTTCTCTTGATGCTTTCTGAAGTCTCTATTTGACTTTTCACAATATGATTATGATATGTCTCAGTGTACACTCTGGATTCATCCTCCTTAAAAGTTTTTCAGTTTCACAAATCTGGATGTCTGTTTCCCTCCTAGTTTTGAGAATTTTTCAGGAATTATTTCCTTAAATAAATTTTCTGTCTCTCTTTTTGTATTCTCCTTTTGGGACTCCTATAATACATTAGTCTGATTGATGGTCTCTCATAAATACTATAGGCTTTCTTCACCCTTTTTTTCCTTTTTTTCTTTTTTTTCCCTCTTTGTTCTTCTGACAGGATAATTTCAAGTGACCTGTCTTTGTGTTCACTGGCATGATTTTGTGTTCTGCTTGATCATATTTATTGTTGAAACTCTCTTTGGAACTTTTCCATTCAGTTATATTCTTAAGCTCCAGAATTTCGTCATTGTTTATGTTTGTTTGTTTTACTGGTTTCTACCTCTTTGTTGATATGTAAATTTTGCTCATGTATTATTTTTCTTATTTCATGTAGTTGTCTAACTGTGTTCTCTTGTAGTTCACCAAGTTTCTTTTAACGTTTTGAATTCTGTGTCAGGCAATTCATAGATCTTTATTTATTTAGGGTCATTTTCTGGAGATTGATTTTGCTCCCTCAGTAATGTTTTATTTCTCTGACTTTTTTGTGTTCCTTATAACTTTGCATTGGTGCCTGTAAATTTCAAGAGGCAACCACCTCTTCTAGTCTTTATAAGCTGGTTTCAGCAAGGAAATACCTTCACCACTCAGCCTGGGTAGAGATTGTGGGAGCCTGTCATAGGTTCTCTGTGGATGTGCATGCTCTACTCTTTTTTTTCCCCTCCCAATGGAGAAGTTTCAGGGTTGTGAACCTTCTCCCAATCTCGCCAAGACATATTGGCTGCCATAAGCTACCCTCCCCTTTTCTGTAAGGTATTCACTGAAATGGTGGGAGACTGTGTGCAGGCTCCACTTCTCTTTCTATTTCCTGAAGGAAAAGTCTCAAGATTGTACACTTTCTCTCAATCTCACAGAGCTGTTCAAGCTGCTAAGAGCCTCTTGCCCCTTTTCCTCAGAAAGAGCACTATAATGCTGAGTGGCTAGCTGTAGCTCCACTTCCCTCCCTTCTTCCTGAAGGGTAAGTATCAGGATTGTGCCCCTTCTCCTAGACCCACACTGCCCAGCAGGCTGCTGAGAATGCCTGTTCACTCTCTGTTATTAGTTTCACTCTATCATTCTAAATTTGCTAGTTCCCTCAGCACTCTGATGAGATGAGACAAAAGTAGGTCTCTAGGGTAGGTCTATGAAAGGCCGGGTATGTTGAATGGACACTTCACTCATTCTTTTCACTGAGGGAGAAATCACAGGCTGTGTGAATCTCACTTCATTCTGGGTTGTAGTGTCCTGGGGAAAGGGCTGACACAGAGAGAGTAAAACTGTTCCTCTTACATGTTTCAAAGTGTTTTTCTTGGTTTTGTGTTCCTCTGAAGTGTTGCAAATGCTTAACTGATTCTGGAGTTCTCATAAAGGTATTTTGTCCCAAGTGTCATTAGTTTATTGGTATTTCTGAGTGGGATGTAGCCTGGGAGCCTCTCTTCTACCACCTTACTGATGTCGCTCCAAGAGATGGTACTTCTGAGCTTAATAGGTTGTTTGATAACTAATGATGACTGACCATCTAGAAGACATTTTGAATTTCTTGGTCCTTAACACCGTGCAAACATTGAGGAGTATATGATCTATTCTACATTGAAGATTCTCCAACTTTCTTACATTTCTCCCAATATCAAAAATGTTTTGAAAGAAAATTCTAAATATTTGCCTTAATGATTTTGGTCCTGTAAGGAGAATACAGTATGTATCCTTTATTTTCTTTAATAAGAGAACCATTTATCCAAAATATTGAGTCCCTACTGAAAACAAACTGAGGGGGGAAGGGGAAGGGGGAAAGGTAAAAGGGGGTGATGGTCTTGGTGGAGGTCACTTGTGGGGAAGAGCACTGGGTGTTATATGGAAACCAACCTGACAATAAACTATAAAGTTTAAAAAAACAAAAAAACAAAAAAACAAAATATTGAGTCCCTTAAATGAGTATGATATTAATCATAAATTTAGATGAGAAAATGGAAGACTAAATTTTGAGCCAAGGGATTATGAGTATTAACTGTGATACTTAGAAGAATGGAGATTTTAGCTCTTTATATTGCCAAAATCAGTCTTTTCCAGCAGTGTGATCAGAAATAAAGAAAGGAAATTGACTCTTTATGACTCACAAAATGGCACATACTAGGTTGTCTATTAACAAGACCTAGGGTAAACAGATAAGTCACCAAGATAGAGGAGACCAGGTAGTCTTAAGCACGGGTAGAGATTAAAAGGGAGTAATTAGGATTGGATTCCATTGAAGGTTAAAAAACATGGAAACACAAATTAATACAGTAAAAACAAAGTATCATTGGAGAGTGGTGAATATTTGAGTCTGGCTGGATTACAGTGTTCTTTCACTGGAGTAGCAGGATGAAATTCTCCTTTGCAGTTGGTAAAATTTGATGGTCACATAAAAGAATATTGATTGTTGCTTTAACAAACGAGATATTCTCACTGAAGTATTTCAGGAAGGCAAATCCTGGATGTGTAAGAAAAGAGTTGAAGAAGATATGGCAAAGTGAGGGCTCAAAAGATTCAGTCCCTTCACTGAAGCAACAATTAAACTGTAAAAAAAATTTAAAGTATCAAATTCCTTTGATCTCTTTAATGTAATAAAAAGAACTTGCAGCTACCAAGGGAGTGTTTAATGAAGAAACAGGCTGCTAAATTTTGCTAAGAAAGTGTTGTAGTGTTTTGCCTATCAGTCAACCATCTCCCATTAACCTGGGCATTAACAGTCGATAGATCTGGAAGACCATGATCCTGGTGTGGCTTTCTGGGGTGCCACTAAAAAAATTGTGGTTTTATGTTTTTCCTGTCTAGTGGTTCTCTGAGAGACTAACACAGAGGCAGACCTTTGCTCTGCCCACCTTTTACTGGAATGGCTTCCTGGTTGGCAGCTTCTGTTGAAATCAAAGATATATACTCCCAGTACCAACCTGAAGCAAGGGATAACAGACAGGATTCACAGCAGACAGACCCAAAGTCTGGGAAGGAGGATTTAGGAGGAAGATAATTAGGGGAATAAGGGTGTTCTAGGGCTTTCATGTTTACCAAGGCAGCTGAAATGTTTAGCTCATGCCCAGGGCAGGACACATGCTTAGTAAAGACCTAAGAGGACCCCAGATTTTGCACCTCTGTCTGATTCGTAGACTCTGCACAACAAAGAGGTATAGGCTGAGACAGAGTTGTGGGCATTCTGGCTTAATATGGAAGGAGTTTCCAAACTCAGAGCCACTATGCAAAGACCAGGAGAGTATTTTTAATCTCCAGGCACTTAAGGATATCTCTGTTAGGTCACTGGCTGACCACTAAGATAATAGGACAGAGTATTCCGTTACCACATATAACACAGAATTTCAATCTTTGAAGAAATTATTTAGAAATGTCACTAAACAAATGGATACCTCCAACCACAGCAGTCAATAGCAGCAAACCTTGGGGAAGAAAAAGCGTCTGATTTTTGGAGCTACTACCTCAAAATGTTTGAAATATCCAGTTTTCAAAAAAAATTATATAGTAATCAAAGAAATGGGAAAGTATGGCATATGCACAGGAAAAAAGAAATTGACAAAAACATCCTGAGGAAGCCCAGATATGGACAAACCAGACGAAGACTTTAAATCAACTATCTGAGCTATGCTTAGAGAGCTAAAGGAAACCATGGACAAGAGTTAATTGAAACCAGAGCAGTTTATAAACAGAGAATATCAATAAAGAGGTGCAAAGTATAAAAAGGAAACAAACAAATGCTGGAGCTGAAAATACAAAACCAAGTTGAAAAATTCACCAGAAGGTTTTTCAGTAGCATATCTGAGCAAGCAGAAGAAAAAATGAGCAAACTTGAAGATACATCAATTGAAATTATCTAGTCTGAAGAACAGGAAAAAAAAAGAATTAAGAAAAATGAACAGGGGTGCCTGGGTGGCACAGTCGGTTGGGCATCCGACTTTGGCTCAGGTCATGATCTTGTGGTTTGTGAGTTCGAGCCCCACATTGGGCTCTGTGTTGACAGCTCAGAGCCTGGAGTCTGCTTCCAATTCTGTCTCCCTCTCTCTCTGCTCACACTCTGTCTGTCTCTCTCTCAAAAATAAATGTTAAAAATTAAAAAAGAAAGAAAAATGAACAGAGCCTGAAGGATCTGTGGGATACCATCAAGAATAGCACAATACATATTATGAGAGTCCAAGAAGAGAGAAGGAAAATGGCAGAAATAACACTTGAATAAATAATAGCTGATCACTTCTCAAATTTGATGAAAACCATGAGTCTACCCATCAATGAAGCTCAACAAAAACTATGTAATCTAAACTCAAAAATATATACACTGAGACCATTATAATGAAATCAACAGGTGAGCACATAAATTGTGAAACATATTTATAATATATATTATTATATTTATTAACCCATACAAAGGATTGAAGTACTGATACATAGATACATGAGTGGATCTCTGAAATACTATGCTAAATGAAAGAAGCCAGAAAGAAAAGATCACATACCATGTGACTCCGTATATATAAAATATCCAAAATAGATAAATTCATTAAAACAGATATCATACTGGTGCTTGCCAGAGTCTAGGGGGAATAGGGAATAGAAAAAACTGTTTAATGGTTCCCTGTTTTCTTTTAGGGTGATAAAAATGTTTTGGAACTTAATAGAAGTGGTGGTTGCATAGTATTGTGAATGCACTGAATAATATTGAGTTTTTCACTTTAAAATGGTTAATTTTGTATTATGTGAATTTCACATAAAATGATTTGGAATTAGATCTTGAAGGCTAATAAGAAAAATATTGGAATATTTTTATTTCTGCATGAAATAATAAGGATAAGACTTGGATATTAACATTTCCCATACAAAGATAACTACTGTGAGAGACTGAGATGGAAAAATCATTTGGATTTAAAGGACTTGTCTGAAGGGACGAAACAAAATTTCAGACTATAGTGACTTAGTGATCTAAATATAGATAAAAGAACAAATGAAATTTCAGAAAGAACTTGGTTGCTTGTATACTATTATATGGGTATTTATAACATTATATTGACCTTCAGGCAGGGTAATTCTGGCGGTGTCTGTAAGACAACAAAATATCAATTCCAGGAGTATATTTTTTATTGTTGTTAAATATATCTTTAACATAAAAAACATAAATACTTAATAATTCTGGTAGTAAAATCACAGGTGTTCAACTTTTTCCCTAAATTTCTGATTTTTAAAAAATGTTTCAAAATAAAGACAATAAATGAAGGCACGGAGAGTAAATGAATCTGTTTAAAAATGAGAGCATGAGGAAGAATAGGTTAGCTAATTTCTAGTTGGGGGAAAGATGAGAATATACGTGTATAAAGGGAAATTGTTATTTATGTGTTAGTTCAGGCTGCCTAATAAAATACCATAGACTGGGTGGTTTATACAGCAGAAATTTATTTTCTCAAATTTTGGAGGTGGGAAGTTAGAGATCATGCATGGTACCATCATTGTTGAGTTCTGGTGAGAACTCTGTTTCTAGTTTACAGAAGGCTGCTTTAGTGCTGTGTCTTTCGATGGTGGAGAGAGCTCTGGTTTCTCCTTTACCTCTTATAAGAATACAAATCCCATTGGATTAGGGCCCCATCTTTATGGCCTCATTTACCTTTAATTACTTTTGCAAAGGCCCTATCTCCAAATAGTTACATTGGAGGTCAACATATGAATTTGGGGGTGGAGGGACAAAAACATTTAGTCCATAACAGTATATGAAAATTAAAAAAAAAACACAAAGAAGATGGTGGACAGAGAGGAAATGATTGATTTTGCAATGTCATACAAACAGATATAGATAGCATGGAATAGAATAGCCTGTAATAGATAGCACGAAATCTGAAGCTTCAGCTGATTTGATAGGAATGTAGGAATATTCCTCTTGTATAGAGAGGAAGAAGAACTAGAATTCACAGAGACATTTAGAGGCAGTGAGGAGAGGAGGTAATTAGAAAGAAGATTTTTTTAATTACATGGTCTCAGTCTTTCAACCAGTTTGTAAATGTATTCATTTATTGAGAGTAAGAGATGCTGTGATCAAATTATACCCTGAGGAGTGCATGAAGAATTTGAAATGGTTTCCTTGGTCATTATAACAGAAATTCAACAAGAAGTGCATATTTTTTTTATTGTCAAGGAGCAGTGAAGGAGCACTTGAGGTTAGAAGACATTAATTTGCAGTGGATTTTCAAAGTAAATGATCATATATTTCTTCTGATCAACTCTTGACAGCACAGCTTGGTAATTGGCATGACAGATCTGGTAGTGAAAGTTTCCATGTGAAAAAGAAAATAAGAACCATCAGAGATGACAACTAGTAGTTGATGTAGTTGTTTCTAGCTAGACCATGATGCTCCTCTGCTGAAGATAAAACCACAGAATACCATCATCAGATAAAGGTTCTCCATGACTGTGATTGAACAAGACAAGAACAAAAGACAAAAGCTCTATAATCATCCAACCACAAACATCCCCCTCTTTCAGCTAATATAAGTAATTATTGCATCTTGCTTAATGATAACTTTAGTCCCACTCCTTTCCTCTTGCCACCTAGAAAATTATAATGACCCAATCCTCAAGTTATTCTTGCTTTCTGACTACATACACTTCAGAACAGGCATTCACTTTTTGGAGGGGCCTCCCTAAATCAATTAGCATAAACCCAAATCCTAGGAAGATCCCTGGACTCTTTATTAGTGGAGTATCTCACTGTTCCTCCTGATTTAATCTCCATGTTGCAACAATAAGCTTAACTTTGTTGACTGTAGGTGTCCTTGGTGGTCTCTCTCTGGAGGATGTCAACACAGGGCAAACAATTTTGACTTTCATCACTAACACAGCTGCTTGTGGGGTCCAAGCCAGGAAGACACTAATGAAACCAGAAAGGATCTGATAGACATGAAAGCCAGAGAGATAGCACTTAGGATAATGGTGGAGATGTGGTTTAATGTATGAGAGACTGGACAGGAAACATGAGAGAACAGACTTCACACTGAAAATGACATCTTGTACTGATCACTTACTATTTACAGCTGTAAGTACAGCTTCTTGAATTCAGTAGACTGTACTTTGATTAAAAACTAATTGGTATTTTGAAGATGGAGCTTAGAGCTCCTTCTCTTTTTTTTTTTTTTCCTTTATTATCTTTTTATTAAGATTTAATGATTGACAGTACAACTAAAATAGAAATCATTGGTGTCTTTCACTGTGAGAAATGACCATCTGTAGTGGATATTGTGGTAATTGGCCCAGATCCTTTCTTCTGCGCTACGTAGTCATGTCTTAGTTGTTGGGAATATGGCTGCTGAAAGCTCAAAGTTTTGCCCCTCAGC
>CM053579.1:77103301-77132695 GCA_028646485.1 Cryptoprocta ferox | reverse complement strand
TTTATCTTGATGAGGTCCCAATAGTTTATTTTGGTTCTTGATTCCCTTGCCTTTGGGGATGTGTCGCGTAGGAAATTGCTGCGGTTGAGGTCATAGAGGTTGTTTCCTGCTTTCTCCTCTAGGGTTTTGATGGTTTCCTTAGAGCTCCTTCTCTTAATTTTCTTTTATCTCAAGAGAAGTAGACATTTGCATATCAACTCAGCCTCACAAAGTATGTCAGAAACACAAGGATTCTGTAATGTTCTCTCTCTTTCTCACTAACCTAATAGAGAAGAAAATAGGAGGAACCATTGCCAAAGAGAGAAGCTTAGGAATGCACTTTCTCTACTCTTCAGGCATGGCAAAGTGACTCAAAATAAAATGTAATTTATTTGTTTTGTCATTCAAAGACCACCCTTTACCACTAACTTATCAATAGAGAAAAAATATCACTAAATATTCTATTTGGTGTGAACTTAGTGTGATCCAAAAATATTGAGGAGTATCATTCAGAAATGCAGATAATACAGATCATCAGGTTTTGAATAAAATATTTCATCTTTAAGACAGCCTCCCCTTCCCCTCACTTCCCTCCCTAAGGTGGTGCCAGGGTGTAAGGATAGAAGGGTTTTAAGTATCTCCCTGACATTAAAAAAAAGCCAGGGTCCTCAAATGTGATGCCCTCTATTCTTCTGGTCTCTGGGACAAGATTCCTTGTAAACACTGGGTGTGATTAATCCTGCTGAGAACAATTGGACCTCAACTTGGTCTCCTCTGGTGGCAGGTTACTGATTGCAGCTGTTCCCCCATGGTGTCTGCTGGCTCAACAGCTACAGTGAGCCCTTCTTATCAAAACAGTCAGATTGCAATCTGTGCCATATGAGAATTGGGGTTGGCTCAGCAAAGGAAAATTTCAGGGCTTCCCTCTGTCAAATCCCCTTATAAGACCAAGTTCCTAGAGTCTTATTCAAGATTGAAGGGAGAGGTAGCCCAAGAAGTGACTTTTTCCTAATTTCAGTGGAGAGTGAAAGCATCAGCTTCCTTCTTAGCCTTTAATGTTATCCTTTTCTCCAAAAGGTACCTCCATTCAATATCCTTCAGCCACAAGTGGGGAAACTGGTGACTACTTCCTTCTTTCCCTCTTTCCTTCTTTTTCCTCTTCCTTCCATCATTTCCTAGCCAGAAAAGGGCATTATTTCCCTAAACTTCCCCTATGCTCTATTTTTCTTATATGTATACACTGAGAAGTAAACTTAAAAGCCAGTAGTCATTCAAGGGTGGGATAAGGAATAACTCTATAAATTCACTTAGTATGGTTGACACTTCATCGTCTAAGATTTGGAAAATACTTTTCTAACGAAGGACACTACCAGACTCGCAAGGCTGCCACCTAGTGTCATAAGATCACCCTTCAGACAGATGAATGCATAGGAAAAATTAAATTAATTATGATTTGCAGTGAAAGCCATTAAGAGACTAACCTGTTGGTTCAGGGAGAACTGATTCATAAAGAAATTGCGATAATGGTGTCAACTTGTGAGAGCAAAACAACAACCAGGAAGACCACTAATATAATTTAACATGTTCTATTGCATCTGAGTGTTTTGGGTGGTGGTAGAGGTCCTCTGATTATTTTCATTGGTAGTAGGACATTTGACTGTTAACTCAGAGACAGCACTATACAGAGGCTTTCCATCCCTAGAGACTTGGTTTATCCTATAGGGTCAAAGAAAACACAGATGGTGATCATAAATGTTTTATATGCATATTTTTGGATTTATTAAAAATTTCTAGTCTATGGTGATTATTATAAATCTATTTTTCCAATCAACAATTAGATTCATTTGCCCTGTAATTCTCTGTTGCAACTATTATAGAACTATGAGGGAAATACCGAGTTTAAGATTTGAGGATTGCCGTAATTAGAAGAAAGAACTGAAAATTTTCATAAGCCTCTTTAAAATGCTCTGGGGTCTTGGGGCGCCTGGGTGGCTCAGTCGGTTAAGTGTCTGACTTTGGCTCAGGTCACGATCTCATGGTTCGTGGGTTTGAGCCCCGTGTCAGGCTCTGTGCTAACAGCTAGCTCAGAGCCCGGAGCCTGTGTTCGGATTCTGTGTCTCCCTCTCTCTCTGACCCTCCCCCATTCATGCTGTCTCTCTCTCTCCCAAAAATAAATAAAACATTTAAAAAAATTTAAAATGCTCTAGGGTCTTTAATAAAAATGCTAACATAATGCAAAGTATACTATTAAACATATTTACACACTAAATATCCCTTAATGTTGTACAAATACTGGATCTTACCAGAAACTGGTTTATAGTCCATGTTATTAAAATCTCATTTTTCCCACTTCATAAATTATTTCAGAGGCACTTTTCCCTAGCAAGTGACTATAAAGTGCTGGTGTTTTTTTATCCTCTTTAAATACATTTCAAAATTTAACACAGTGGGAAATTGCTCCTCTGTTGGAAATTACATAATAGCTGTGCTCAGCAAATGAATTTTAGTTGTCTTTCAAATTGAACATATTAATTTCTTCCAGTTTTATTGAGATATAATTAAAAAATAAACATTTTATATATTTAAACTTGATGTTTTCATATGCTTGTATATTGTAAAATAATCACTACAATTAGGCTAATTAACATATCCATGAGCTCACATAGTTACCATTTTTGTGGGTGTCTGTGTGTGTGTGTGTGTGAGATAAAAGAACACTAAAGATCTACTCCATTAGTAAATTTCAGGTATACAATACAGTATTGTTAATTTTAGTCACATTGCTATAAATTAGACCTTCAGAACTTACTCATTTTGCATAACTGAAAATTTGTACCTTTTGACCATCACTTCTCCATTTTTCCCTCCCTCTAGTCCCTAGCAAACACCATTCTACTCTGTTTCTATGAGTTTGATTATTTATAGTCCACATATAAATGAGATCATGCTGCATTTGTCTTTTTGTGTCATGCTTGTTATACTTAGCATAGTGTCCTCCAGGTTCATCTATATTTTCACAAATGGCAGGATTTCCTTCTTAATAGACACACACAGGAATATTATATATACCACATTTCTTTATTCATTCATCTGTCAATAGACATTTAGGTTCTTCTATATCTGGGCTATGGTGAATAGTGCTGTAATGAAAATTGGAGGACAGATAATCTCTTTGAGATACTGATTTCATTTCTTTTGGGTATATACCCAGAAGTGAAATTGCTAGATCATAAGGTGGTTCCATTTTTATTTTTTGAGGAACCTTTATGTACTCTATTCTGTAGAATGATTGTAACAATTTACATTCCCATAATACTATACAAGGGTTCCCTTTTCTCCACATCATGGCCAACACTTGTAATTTTTTGTCTTTTTGCTAATAGCCATTCTAACAGGTGGTAGGTGATAATCTCCTTGTGGTTTTGACTTCCCTTTTCGTGATCCTTAGTGAAATTGAGCACCTTTTCATATAACTATTGTTCATTTGTATGTTTTCTTTTGAGAAATATTTATTCAGATTTTTTCCCCTATTTTTTAATTGGGTTGTTTTTCTGCTCTTGAGTTGTTTGAGTTACTTACATGTTTTGGATATTAATCCCCTATCTGATATATGGTCTGTTAATATTTTCTCCCATCCAGAGGCTACCTTTTCACTCTCATTTGTTTCCTTGGTTGTGCAAAACCTTCTTACTTTGATGTAATCTCACTTGTCTATTTTTTTCTTGTGTTGCCTGTGCTTTCAGTGTCATATCCAAATAATCATTGCCCAGACCAATGTCAAGAAGCTTTTTCCCCCTATATTTTCTTCTAGTAGTATTACAGTTCAGGTATTATGTTTAAGTCTTTAATCCATTTTAAGTTATGTTTTGTATATGGTGTGAGTTAAGGGTACAATTTCATTCCTCTTTACGTGTATATCCAGTTTTTCCAACACAGTTTATTGAAGTGACTATCCTTTCCCCATTTTGTGTTTATGACACCCTTGTTGAATATTAGTTGACTATAGATGCGTAGATTTATTTCTGGGCCCTATTCTGTCCAATGATCTATGTGTCTGTCTTTTTTAATTTATTTTTTTAACGTTTATTTATTTTTGAGAGACAGAGACAGAGTATGAGCAGGGGAGTGGCAAGGAGAGAGGGAGACATAGAATCTGAAATAGGCTCCAGGCTCTGAGCTGTCAGCACAGAGCCCAATGTGGAGTTCAAACTTACGAAATGTGAGATCATGACCTGAGCTGAAGTTGGATCCCTAACTGACTGAGCCACCAAGGCACCCCTCTATGTGTCTGTCTTTATGCTAGTACCATATAGCTTTGTACTGTATTTCAAAATCAGGAGTGTGATGCCTCCATCTTTTTTCTTCTTGCTCAAGATTGTTTAGGCTTTTGGGGGTCTTTTATGATTCCACATGAATTTTAGGATATTTTTTCTATTTCTGTTAAGAATGCCACTGGGATTTGGATAGAGATTGCATTTAATTGAATTTGTAGGTCACTTTTGGTAGTATGGACATTTTAACAATATTAATTCTTCCAATCCATGAACATGAGATGTTTTCCACTTATCTGTGACTTTAATTTTATTCTTGATGTTAAGGAAAGCAAATTAAATTCCATATTGTAGGATGTCAACCTGATTTAAAACTTGTAGTTTAATGGTTAAAAATAACTATTGTTTTAAATAACACATCAAATTAGGTTAACAAATAGGTTAATCAGCTTGTATCAGTTGAATGATCTAGTTTCATTTGGAGATGACTTATTTATACATACAAACCATAAAGTATTATTGATTTAACAAATGTACTTCATTTCATTTAGCTTATTTTACATACACCTGCCCACAGACCACAAAATATTTACTAGATCTGTCATAAATATCTCTTTAATAAAAATACTGCAAGTATTAAAAAATACTGCAAATATTACTACTTCCACAATTCTCCTTACTTCTCTAACTATAGAAATATTTGGGGTCTTGCCTTTACAATGGCAAGCTTATATTATAGACTGTTTTCACAGTTTCAGATTTCAAAGAGCAGAGTACTATTCCAGATAGTAATTCCTCAGAACCATGGTCATAAAGGAGCAGTAGTTATAAAGTCACTCAATTGACTCTCTAATCATCTCACATGCCTACAGTGGTACTCAAACCTTTTGATCCCTGGAGCCATGCCATGGATAAATTGGTCTTTTAATCAGAACCTACTCAACCAGGCACATTGACAACTGAATTGAATTTGAAATCAACTTAGTTCTGTCAGCATAACTGTATGCAGTCTTCAGCGAATCTTCTTGCCTTTGAGCATCAGTCAAGAGTGACACTGAAAGGACTAAGAACAGTGGAATAATGACTGTCTTCTAGACACCTGAATTGACCCCAGAAACCAACATAACCAAAGTAACCTTTAGGCCTACCAAAGCCCTACCATTAGCAACATAGAGTAAAATGTCTTATTCATCTGGGTATAACCCCTTGTCCCCTGAAGCACAAAAAAGTCAAGACAACTCCAGCAATGTTGTCTTAGAACAAAGCACAATGGCAATAGATACGGAGTTGCAGATCATTATGTTGAATGCTGTGGTGATGTAGTCATGAAGGACATAGACTCTGAAGAAGGTATCCCACTGCATGTAGGAAGCTTAGCAAGGGAAAGGTAGATATCCTAAACCGATACTAGTAAGTCTTAGTATCACAGAGACAAGATGAGTGTATGGTTTTAAAATATATCTGAAAACTCATTAACAGTCTTCCCATCAAGAGATGAAGTCTAATTTCCCACCTCACTCCCTTTAGAGTATAGAATGGCCTTTAGTTAACAACGTCTAATAAAGAGACTGTAGCTGAAGTGATGCTGTGTAACTTCTGAGGCTAGTTTAGGAAAGGCTGTAAAACTTCCCACCGGCTTTCTGAGGATACTTCCCTTTAGAACAAAACTGCTATAGTGTATGGAAGCCTAATGCACATAGAGAGACCATGTGTAGGTTTTTCTGTTGTTAGCCCCCCCTGAAGTCCCAGTCAACAACTAATATCAACCACCCAGACATGTAAGGAAGGCTTTGAGATGGTTCACAGCTTCAGCCATCGTTCAAGTGCAACATCATGAGAGATTCCAAGTAAATCTCTTTCAAGCCGAGCTCAAGTCAACACCTAGAACTGTAATGGAATAACAATTAAACATTAATTACTATTCTTGTTTAATACCACTAAGTACAGATCAGATTGTTAATCAGGAAGAGATGATTAAAACGATAGGACATATAAAGGGGTAGTAGCTTTTAGGCATGACTTATGAGAACATTACTCTGAAGCTAGCATGTTTCCCTGTTATCATTCAAGGATTAGGGCAAATCTCAGGTCTCTATCAGAGACACTCTGCTGTAATTCATGTAAAAGAATGTAAGATTGAAAATAATACCTACCTACTTTGTATATTGTTTCCATAATATGTAGGAAAATGATTTGTTGAAATTTAAGAAATGAAGAGTTAAAGAGTAAGCATTATTCCATTCATGAGAGTGTAACTTCATCATTTGTCATGACAAAATGAAGGGTGAGGACTAAGTGTACCCATGAATTAGGCTAAATGCTCTCAATTATTACTTAACATCTGTGGGCCACTAATTTCTAATGTTCTATATACAGTATTAAATTTAGACAATTATATAATTCAAGAGGCTTACCAAATGAAATCAAATAATTACTCAAGAGCACTTACTCCTTGAACTACAAAAATGTGACATTTTTTTCTAGAGAGGAGTGTCGAAAAAATAAGACATTGTGCACCACAATGAACATCTTTTCAATTATTCTGTTGACAAAGTCCAGAGTATATATATTTTATTTTGTCTTCTGTTTTTCTTTTTTTTTCTTTCTTATGGTTTAAATTATATAAGTGATACCTTTTTATTGAAGAAAATAGGAAATTATAAATTAAAAGATTAAAAAATACTTTCTTCATCTTGCCACCACTTGATTTGAAATATCTCTTTTATCAAATAAGAAATTCTGCACATATTACTCACTTTTATTGAAATAATGACCAAAAATCTTCAAAATTTGGTGAAAACTATAAACTTAGAGATTCAAGTAACTCAAAATCTAAGCAAAAGAACACAAAGAATACTACACCAACATACATCATAATCAAATTGCTCAACACCAGTGATAAAAAGAAAATCTTAAAAGCAGCCAGGGAAAAAAGACATGTTATATAAAAAGTGATGAATTTATGGATGACAGCAAATATCGTGTTGGAAACCATACAAGTGAGAAGACAGCACTGCGAAAGAAAAACTATAAACCTAAAATTCCATTACCAGAAAAAATATCTTTCAAAAGTGAAGGCAAAATTCTTTCAGGTGTACAAAAGCTGAAATAGTTAATCACCAATGGAGCTGTACTACAATAAATACATATACAATGTGATACCTTTATGCGGCTGTGCCCGTCAGACTTTTTGAGTTGATGGAAATAGATACGGACTTGGAGATACTGATTTGGGATATCAGATATCAGTTGATATTAGTCAACATAAAGATGACTGATATCATAGGTGCCAAGGGGATTTTGTAAAATAAGAAAGGAGGTACAGAGCCAGAAGATGAGAAATGAGAGTTAAATTTGATGAATGCCTAATGTACCAGATACCATACAAGGTATTTAACCTATCTTATCTCATTTTCCCCTTCCATTAGGCCTATAAGGTAGATAGAATTATCTTTTCTTTATAGATGAGAAAACAAAGTCTTGAGTTTGTAAGTTAATTTCCTAAGAACATGCTGCTTAAAAATAGCAGAAGCAGGATTGGAATCCAGGGTGCACATCTCCACTATTAGCTATCATATTAATATCTCTACCATGTTGCTTAACTATCATTTTACCTGGAAAAAAAATACTTGGCTCTTCTGTCTAGCTACCTGTCTACCCATAATATGTTAATTTTATATTAACATAAATATAAAATGTTATATGCACTGAAATGCACTGACATAATCCTGTGCATTTCCTTTGTAGCTCTTTTTATAGCTGTGATTGAATAATTACTGATACAATTATTTGCCACCTCTGCTAGATTTTCAGTTCCATGGTCCATGGAATAAAGGTATCTTTTTCACAGTGTCTGAAGCAGTGCTCCGGAAGTAGCAGTTGCCCAATACATCATGTTTGAATGAATGCTTCATAACTCTGCTGTTGCAAACAGGCTGAAAAGGAACTAGTACCATGACTGAGAACAGGCTATTGAATTTACCAACTAGTGATCCTCTAAAGTCACATGACTTAATATGAAGTGTCCTTCCCATTATAAGCAGCTGTCTACAAGAATGACGCAGTTAATAGTCTGTACTAGCACCATCCAATAGAAGTATAATATGAGCCTCATATGTAGTTTAAAAATTTCTAGTAATCCATTAAAAAGGGGGAAACAGGTGAAATTAATTTTAATAGTACAATTTGTTTAACCCAACATATCTAAAATATTAACATTTCAACAACTAATCATTTTAAAATTATTTATGAGAGGTGCCTGGGTGGCTCAGTCGGTTAAGCATCCGACTTCGGCTCAGGTCATGATCTTACGGTTTGTGGGTTTGAACCCCGCATCAGGCTCTGTGCTGACAGCTAGTTCGGAATCTGGAGCCTGTCTTCGGATTCTGTGTCTCCCTCTCTCTCTGACCCTCCCCTGTTCATGCTGTCTCTCTCTCTCTCAAAAATAAATAAAACATTAAAAAAAAATTAAATAAATAAATAAAATTATTTATGAGATATTTTACACTCTTTTATTTCCATGCTAAGTCTTCAAAAGCCACTGTGAAATTTATACATGCAGCAGATCTACAATTTTTCCATAAGAAAAATCAAGGAAAGCTTTCTATGGTGGAAAAGCATGATACCGTTGCCATATGTTGAACAATTAAAAGTTATGTCTCATCTAGAAAAATATGTTTGAGGGGCGCCTGGGTGGCTCAGTCGGTTGAGCGTCCAGCTTCGGCTCAGGTCATAATCTCGCAGTTCGTGGGTTTGAGCCCCGTGTCAGGCTCTATGCTGACAGCTCAGAGCCTGGAGCCTGTCTTCAGATTCTGTGTCTCCCTCTCTCTCTGACCCTCCCCTGTTCACGATGTCTCTCTCTCTCTCTCTCTCTCAAAAATAAATAAAACATTAAAAAAATTCTAAAAATTAAAAAAAAAGAAAAATATGTTTAAAACATGAATAATGGTGAGGAGGGAGTTGAGAGTTTCATGCCAAGAGAAGAAAAAAAGGAATGCTGGAAGGTATCTAAGCTAAGGTTCCTCTATCATTTTGGTCATATTAAATATTAATATATCAGTAACCAGGTTTTTGTCTAGAAATCCCCTACATTAAAGCTATTAGGTATACTCTAGAAGTGGATGAAATTCATGGGTGAATTACTGAGAACTCTGAATTTTTCATCCCTATCTCTACCTAAGTTCTGCACAGAATCCTCTCTACTAAAAAGCTTGGCTGCTAGAAATGAAATGTTAAAAAGGAAGAAAACTCTGTTGGAAAAATAAACTATGTAATAATCGCTAACAGTTTTGTCACAGATATGACAGTAAGAACTCCCTGCATTCTGAGTAATCATGTTTATAATAGGAGGGAAAATGTGCAAAGCTCTTTATTTATGAGCCAAACCCATTTCCTGGGGGGGCATATACATTAACTAATATTAGGATTTAAAAATGAGAGCAATCTGGCTTCTTTTTATTTTGTGCAGGCAGAAAATGAACAGAGGGTAGAACAAAAACAGAAATAATTGGAAGTTACTGAAAAACCGTTGGCTGCAGTGAGGAGCGTATTGTGCTCGACAGTGGGTATTTCCAAGCAATTCAGAATTTTGCTATGCAAGTCTCATTCCCGCCCTCCTCCCTGCGGTGGCCTGTGTTCATGCGAGATGATGCCACAGTCCTCTGGGAGAGACCAGATCCTCTGCCCAACTTGCTGCTGATTTAGTCTGGCCATTCGGAAATATGTTCCTGTTGCTGCCGTGATCTCAAGATGCATCAGGAATGTTGATTTTTCAGTGTGTTCTTTCACACTGGCCATTTCTCTGGCAGGCTATATCGGTGAATGTACTCAGAACGAAGAGTATTATCCAAACAGTGGGAAATAAAATCACAGCTGGGTGTTATCTCAGCCTCAGGCATTGCATCGTGAGCGCTCTGTATTGTCTGGCTGATTGTACCCGAAACTGCCAGAATGCTGAGAAACTTCTGTCATGGATAGCACTGTAAGTTGGAATGAGAAGACTTCTGTGATCTCAGAGACACTTGGAGATGAGTTTCACATGGCCCTGGAAGCCTCCTTCCCTGGACCTAACTTTGCTCAGAGTCTGAGGTGGTGACACGTTTACCTTTATTGTCTTCCCTGAGGAAACAGTGACATTCTCCTCCCTCTCGACTGTGGAAACACAGGTGCATGGGGTGTTTAGTGGCTCCCATCACTCACACACATATGCAGCACTGTAGCATGCAGGTAGGTTATTTTGAGAAAGGCACAGGAAGATTCTCTTTGCCCAAATAAATGTCTCTATTTTATTTTAATCTAATGAACGGAATGTAGTAAGATAGTGGCACAGAGTGAAGTGGCAGTGTTAAAATCATGATATATTTTCCCCTCCATAAATCCATTCTTATGAGTAATGTGAGCATGACTAAATAGCAAACAGATTCTCTTGCTGGAGACCAAGAGTGTCACGCATTCTGAACAGGAGCACAAGTTGTAGAGCAAGATATGCCATAGTGAGGGCAGGTGACACTACTATCTGAGTGGGCTTGACACCCTCGGAAGATGTGATCGTTCTTCTTTTTGTCATGCCTACTTCCAAATTTTCACTCACGTTTCCACTGTACTTGTCAAGCTGAACTCCTAAGTTAGGCCCATTTTGTCCTATCACTAAACTGTTTTTTACAACAAATAGCATAACTCATAACAAAATAGTACTATATTATAACCCAAAGTATAAAACAAATATCCATGAATCCATGCTAAAATAAATAAATGATTGAATAAATAAATAAATTGGGGAAAAGAGACAAATCTCCCATGGAGAAGAATTCCAAATAATTTTAGGTAGATACTCCAGCCTCCAGGAAGTAGAGCATAACTCCCATTTCTTAAGTGTGGGCCGCTCATGATGACTTCCTTCCAAAAAGTACTGAGATGGAAAGGGGAGAAAAAGAGTAACTTTACAGTGGAGAAACCTGACAAACACTACATCAGCCAGGTGATCAAGGTCAACATCAACAGTGATAAATAATGCTGACAGTATGTACCCTGGATAGGATGTGTGAGAAAGACACTTCACCTCTATGATCTTCCTTCCCAAAACTCATACCCCCAGTCTAATCATGGGAAAAACATCACACAAATCCCAACTGAGGGACATTCTGCCAAATACCTGACCAATATTTCTCAAAGCTATCAAGTTTATCAAAAACAAGGAAAGGCTGAGAAACTGTCACAGCCAAGAGGAGGGTAAGGAGACATGATAACTAAACGTAATATGGTATCCTGAATACAATCCTGGAACAGAAAAAGAATAGTAGGTAAAAACTAAGGAAACCTAAATAAAGTATACACTTTAGTTATAATGTATCAATAATAGTTCATTAATTGTGATAAGTGTACCCTATTAATGTCAGATGTTAATAATGGGGAAACTGAGTATAGAGTATATGGGAACTCTGTATAAAATCTTGGCAATTTTTCTGTAAACCTAAATTCATCCTAACAAATTATTTTTTAAAGGGGTAAGTAAGTTCCCCAATAACACACAACGTTTACACATGTAAACTGGAATTCAAATGGAGGGTTTTGTGATGCACAATTCTACACTCTTTTTACTATACCATACTGCCTTATTTCACAAGTCCCTCCAAGGCGTACCATGTGTGGCTATTCTTATTTTCCAAAAGTATCCTTATTTTATTTTATTTTATTTTATTTATTTATTTCTTTTGTGTATTTATTCATTCATTTATTTTTTAAGAGAGAGAGAGAGCATGTGTGGGCACACACACAAGTGGGAGGAGGGAGGGGCAGAGGGAAAAGGAGAGAGAGAATCCCAAGCAAGCTCCACACCCAACGCAGAGCCTGACACGGGGCTCAATTTCACAACACTGAGATCATGACCTGATCTGAAATCAAGAGTTAACACTTAACTGACTGAGCCACCCAGGTGCCCCAAAATATCCCCATTTTAAGAGTGAAACACAAAAAGGAAAGTAGCAGCTCCTGTCCAATTCTGCATTTAAGGGTGGAAAGCAGCATAAAGAGGAATTAACATTAAGAAAGTAATTCAGTAAATGCCAGTCACTCCCCAGTGTGTTTGCATGTGTTTTTTTCTCTAATTCCAATAACAATCCATGGACATTTTTGTCAAAGACTATCAGCTGAAAGTAACAGAAAACTCAACTCTATTATTTTCTTGTCTCTTCTTCCATTATGTTGGCTCCTTTACCTATACTGCTTGCCTTATGAGTACGGGATGGCTAATCTCTGCCAGGCTTTTGTCCATTTGATAAACAGCAACAGGGAATAATGAAGCCAAGGGGAGACATCTATATTGGAAAAGAAAATATTTCCCTGCACACTACTACTTATAGCTTATTGACCAGAACTGTGTGAAAAGGGGCATGTCTCATGGCACAGGGTCCTGGAGAAGCAAATATTTATGCTGCACACGTTGCCTGGACAACATCATGGTTCTGTTAGTAAAGAAGAATGGATAATAGATCCTAGGTAGGCAACTAGCAGATACTGCCCTTCTTTCGACTGTATACATGAAGAACTTCATAAATATTTCATAACAAAATTTCATAAGAAATTTTAAGCTACCTTCCCAGATCATAGATAATAAGTGGAAGAGATGGAATTTAACATAGAACTGACTGGTTGAAAACGTTTACTTTTTCCTTCAAACCAGACTGGGAAAGCAAAAAATCTACCTACCCCTTTTTGCCTAATGAATCACTTCTCAAAACCTAAAGAATAGGTTGCTTGAAGTCACAAAATTAGTGGAAAATTCATCTTAGCGCATGGTCTTGCAGATTTCTACCTGTGACTTTTAAAAAATATATATTATTTACTATATTCCCTATGTTGTACTTTTCAGCCTCTTGTTTATTTTATACTTGGGAGTTTGTACCTCTTAATCCCCCTCACTTATTTTGCCCATCCCCCACACCCCTTTTCGTCTGGCATGCACCAGTTTGTTCTCTGCATTTAAGAGTCTGTTTGTTTTTTTAGATTCTACATATAAGTAAAATCCTTTGGTGTTTGTCTTTCTTAGTCTGATTTGTTTCATTTAGCATAATACCCCCAGGTCCATCCATGTTGTCACAAATGGCAAGATTTCATTCTTTTTTTAATAGCCGAGTACTGTTCCATTTGATATACACACCACATCTTTATCCATTCATCTGTTGATGGATACTTGGGTTGTTTCTATATCTTGGCTATTGTAAATAGTGCTGCAATAAACATAGGGGTGCATACATCTTTTTGACTTACTGTTTTCATTTTCTTTGGGTAAATACCCAGCAGTGGAAATACTGAATCATATGGTGTTCTGCTTTTAATTTTTTGAGAAACCTCCATACTGTTTTCCACAGTGGCTATACCAATTTACATTCCCACCAAGGGCACATGAGAGTTCCCTTTCCTTCACATCCTTGCCAACACTTGTTATTCTGTCTTTTTTATACTAGCCATTATGACTTGTGTGAGGTAATATCTCATTGTGGTTTTGATGTGCATTTCCCTAATGATTGGTGATGTTGAGCATCTTTTCATGTGTCTGTTGGCCATCTGTATGCCTTCTTTAGGAAAATGTCTATTCAGGTCCTCTGCCTATTTTTTTTAAATTGGATTGTTTGTTTTCTTTTGTTGTTGACTTATATAAATTCTTTATATATTTTGGGTATTAACCCTTTATCACATTAACCATCTGCAAATATCTTCTCCCATTGAGTAGGTTGCATTTTTGTTTTGTTGACAGTTTTCTTTTGCTTTGCAAAAGCTTTTTATTTTTTTTTTAATTTTACTTATTTGTAAGTAATTCTGCATTCAATATGGCTCTCAAACTCATGGCCCTCAGATCAAGAGTCACATGCTCTTTTGACTGAGCCAGCCAGGCACCCCCATCAGCTTTTCATTCTGATGTAGTCCCAATAGTTTATTTTTGCTTTTGTTTCCCTGGCCTCAGGAAACAGATCCATAAATATGTTACTAAGGCCAATGTCCAAGAAATTATTGCCTATGTTTTCTTCTGGGAGGTTTATAGTTTTGGGTCTCACATTCAGGTCTTTAATCCATTTTGAGTTAATTCTTGTATATGCTGTAAGATAGTGGTCCAAGTTTTATTCTTTTGCATGTGGCTGTCCAATTTTCCCAACACTTTTTGTATTATATATTTTTGTCTCCTTTGTCATAAATTAATTGACCAGATATCTGTGGGTTTATTTATGGGCTCTCCATCCTGTTCCATTGGTCTGTATGTCTCTTCTTGTCCCAGTACCATATTGGTTTGATTACCATAGCATTGTAGTATCTCTTGAAATCTGGGATTGTGATACCTACAGCTTTTTTTTTTAATGTTTGTTTATTTTTGAGAGAGAGAGAGAGAGAGAGAGAGAGAGAGAGAGAGAGAGAGTGAGCAGGGAAGGGGGAGAGAGAGAGAAGGAGACACAGAATTCCAAGCAGACCAGGCTCTAAACTGTCAGCACACAGCCTGACGCGGGGCTCAAACCCACGAACCGTGAGATTGTGACCTGAGCCAAAGTCGGACACTCAACTGATGGAGTCGCCCAGGTGCCCCTATGATAACTCCAGCTTTGATCTTCTTTCTGCAGATTTCTTTGGCTATTCAGGGATTTTTGTGGTTCCATACAAATTTTAGAACTGTTTATTATATTTCTGTGAAAAATGCTATTGGTATTTTGATAGGGACTGCATTGAATCTAGATTGCTTTTGGTAGTATGAACATTTTAATAATATTCTTCCAGTCCATGAGCATGGTGTACCTTTCCATGTGGTTGTGTTATCTTCAATATCTTTCATCAGTGTCTTATAGTTATTAGACTATAGGTCTTTCACCACTGTGGTTAAATTTATTCCTAGGTATTTTATTCTTTTTGGTGCAATTGTAAATGGGATAGTTTTCTTAATTTCTCTTTCCGCTAATTCATTATTACTATATAGAAATGCAGCAGATTTTTGCATATTAATTTTATATCTTGCAGCTTTACTGAACTCATTTATTCTAGTAGTTTTTTTGGTGAAGTCTCTAGGGTTTTCTAAATATAGTATCATGTCATTACAAATAATGACAGTTTTATTACTTACCAATTTGGATGCCTTCTATTTCTTGTCTAAATGAAAAAGACTCTAAAAACAAGAATATCATTATCACTCCTACATAGTAAGTAGAATATCTTAATCTCATACAATATCTAGCCTATACATTGCAATGGGTTATGTCCCTTAACTCTTTTTGTTGATAGAATGCCTCTCTTTATTTTCTTGCCATTTATTTTTTTGGGGAAATAAAACCCTGAAGGGTTTCTTCCATACTGTTTCACACAATCTGGATTTTGCTAATTAAATCCCTGTAGTTTAGTTTAGCATGCTCCCTTGTCTTTCTGGTGTTTTATGTAAATTCTTGATTAGATCTAGAACTTTGATTAGATTCTGATGTGCATTTTTAGGAAAACAGCTTCATACATGGGATGATTTGCTGTTTTTAGAAGGCACAGAATATTAACACTCTCTCTGTGTCATAGTAACAGCCACTGATGGGCTTTGCCTTGTTCCATCATTTCATTAAAGATTGCAAAGTGATGGATTCAAATTCAATTATTTTTTTTCCATTTATTAGCTGAAATGCTTTTATAAAGAGGCACCTAAAGTTACAGTGAGTTCTGGAAAAGCAAGACTAATGCCTAATACTTTTATTTATTTTCTAAGTGATGAATTTATTCCTTTGTATCCTGCATTCCCCAGAGTTGACCAGTGAATGTGATGGGGTGTGTGTGTATAGGTGTGTGTGTATGTATGCGTGTGTGTGTGTTAGAAAGTGCTCATGGATCTAAACATATTTTAAAACTTATTTGTTTTCAGCATGAGAGACTCTTGAATACTGAAAACAAACTGAGGGCGGAAGGGAGAGGGGGAAAGGGAAAGGTGAGTGATGGTCATGGTGGAGGTCACTTGTGGGGAAGAGCGCTGGGTGTTATATGGAAACCAACCTGACAATAAACTATAAAGTTAATAAAATAATTAATTAATTAAAAAAAAACTTATTTGTTTTCTATTCATTGTAGTAATTATTATTATTCATGCTCAAACTGTCCCATTTTGACAAAATATGATTCTTCTCTAATTGGTTTGACATGATTTATATATTATTTAATAATCTTCTTGTTTTCTAGTATGTACAGATGTCTTGGGTTCACTTTCTGCATTTTTATCTCCCAAGTGTATAATCACCCATTTCTATAAAGAGACTTGATTTTCTTATTTTAAATCTTTTTTTAAGTTCTATTTTTATAGACTTTGCTTTTCATTTCTTTCCTCTCTGTTTTTTTGTTTTTTGTTTTTTGTTTTCTGTGCTTTCTGTAGCAGTTATTCTGTGTTCCTTGTAATTTCATCATCATTTAAAATGTTTTTTTTCTATTTGTTTTCTGAATTCTGTTGATTAACATTTCACATCATCTTATTTTCAGGCCGTCACTACCTGTTTTTGATCACCTTTTTTTCTTTTTTGAGCTCTTATATTTGTGCTCTGTGATAGTCCTGAATAACTATAATTGCTTTTTTAAGCTTTTGTTTTTGTTTTCTCCTTCCTTTTTTTTTTTTTTACTTCTTACTGTAACGTTATATTTTAATATTCATCTGCTTTGTCAAAATTATTTTTAGGTGAGTTTTCCTATTATATATAGGAATCGATATTGCTTTCATTTATGATTTATTCTACGGCACCTTTGTGTGCAGGCAGCACTTCCTCATTTCCTGTTTCTTGCATTTACATGGGATGGGGTTTTCCTACACTTGTAGTTGGAGATGGAGCAGAGGATACAGGGATGTGACAGCACATCATTCCAAGTTTCATAGCTCACATCTCCCTCCTGTCACTACAGTGAATGTCTTGCAAATTGTTAATTTCTGTAACTGGCCCTGCTCTGACTCTCAGAGCCCAGCCTGGTTCTGGTGACCTTCTTCCCCCAGCTCTGCATTTCCTACTTCCCTCCACAGCCCTTTCTCTCACCATGATGCACTCTTAGACACTATTTCTTGCTGGCACATCTGCTGTCTGCTACCTCTGGGCTCTTGGACATTTTCTGAACCTTGTCTCTCTCTTCCTTCCCCAGTGCTCTTGAGATGCTCAATCTCAGTTATACTCACAGTAATCCCCTCTCAGATAGGATGCTGTCATTTGGGAATCAACTATCTGCTGGAGACGTGTGAGAGCCACCAGCCCTCAGAGCCCCTTTCCCCACTCTGCCCTACCCTCAGGTCTTAAAATCACCAGCTTCTCTGTGGCTTCACCATTGCTGTAATCCTTATGCAGCTGGAAGTCTCTGAGTTTTCTGTGTCTCCTAGTTTCACTGAAGATATAAAGTTGTGTTTAATTTCTTCTTTTTTCTCCATATGATTGCCAGGAGAAAAGAGATATTCCAAAATTAGTTGCTTGGTTATAAAGCTTTTGGGTATGAAGTTTGATTTCCAAACTTCCAAACACTTATAGGAGTAGGTATCACTTACTAAGGGCTGCCAAGGGCCAGGCTCATTGCCACGGACTCTAGATATAATGACTCACTAGAACAAACTGGAGCACTAATTGCTGCCATTATCTGATTTTCAGATGGAGTAAATGAGGTCTAGAAAGGTTAAGTAATTTGCTTAACCTGCCACAAAGAGAATAAGTTAGAAGAACTGGGATTTAAAACCAATTTGTTTTAAATCCGGAGGCCAAACTCTGATCCCATGAAATGGCTTGCCACATTTCCTGCAGATTTTAATATCCCAAGATTAAAATACTTACATATATTTCCTATTGCGCATATAATGGCACATCTTGTCATGGTTTAAGATGGACCAAGCATAAAGAGCTTGCTTTATAAACTGCACTGAATATGATTTCCTGAGAGCTTCACATATTTTTCAGTCCACTTGAAAGTGGAAATTTTAACATGAAAAGTATGTCCTACATTTCAGTAATGTATGAAAATAAAAGGAAATCTTTAATCTTTTCTCTAAAACTTGACAAAAACGCTAAGTTAAAGATAAACATGGAAACAAAGAAGATATTTTGAGCATATTGCATTTGTTGAAATCCTAAGATATTATATCAGGGTACACATATTGTCCACCATGACAATTTGTACCTTTTGATTTGTCAACATCTTCATAAATTTATAATTAGTGCACTATATTCCAAACATAAACTGTATCATAACTATAGTTTCGAGGTTATACGTTTGTGTGGTTTAAAACCAAAGTGTGTAGGGGTCTGGGTGAGTCAGTCAGTTAAGTGTCTGACTTTGACTCAGCACATGATCTCACAGCTCGTGGGTTTGAGCCCTGCATTGGGCTCTGTGCTGACAGCTCAGAGCCTGGAGCCTGCTTGGGATTCTGTGTCTCCCTCTCTCTCTGCTCCTCCCCAACTCACTCTCTGTCTCTCTCAAGAAAAAAACTAAAAACTAAAAAAAAAAAAAACCCAAAGTGTGGATGCTAACATTTAACAAACACCTATTATATATATGGTAGATATTATTAAATACATAGGTTTGTAGATATGGACCTGATACTTAAGAATTTAGTTTTAGGGGCACGTGGGTGGCTCAGTCAGTTAAGCATCTGACTTCGGCTCAGGTCATGATCTCGCAGTTCATGAGTTGCAGCCCCGCATCAGGCTCTGTGCTGACAGCTCAGAGCCTGGAGCCTGCTTGGGATTCTGTGTCTCCCTCTCTCTCTCTGCCCCTCCCCGACTCCCTCTCTGTCTCTCTCTGTCTCTCTCAAGGAAAAAAATAAACAAAAACTAAAAAAAAAAAAAAAAAAACCAAAGTGTGGATGCTAACATTTAACAAACACCTATTATATGGTAGATATTATTAAATACATAGGTTTGTAGATATGGACCTGATACTTAAGAATTTAGTTTTAGAGGCACCTGGGTGGCTCAGTTGGTTAAGTGTCTGACTTCGGCTCAGGTCATGATCTCGTTGTCTGTGAGTTCTAGCCCCACGTCAGCTCTATGCTGACAGCTCAGAGCCTGGAGCCTGCTTCAGATTCTGTGTCTCCCTCTCTTTCTGCCCCTCTCCCACTCTGACCCTGTCTCTGTCTCTTTCAAAAGTAAATAAACATTAAAAACATTTAAAAAAAAAAGAATTTAGTTTTATTTATACATGTGTGAGTGTGTATATATACGTGTGTGTATGTGTATATATATATATATATATATATACACACTTTGTTTCCTATCGCTTCTGTAAGAAATTACCATAAACAAAACAAATTCCCTGTCTTACAGTTTTGGAGGTCAGAAGTCTGAAATCACTTTCACTGGACGAAAGTCAAGGTGTCTGCAGAGCTGTTTTCTTCTGGAGGCCTTGAGAGTTGAATCTGTTTCCTTGCGTTTTTTAGCCTTAGTGGCCATCTGTATTTCTTGGCTTGTGGCCCCTGCTGCCATCTTCTGCTTCTCTCCATCTCTGCTTCTCTCAGCACAACCTCTTCTCCTCTTCTGCAGTCAACTCTCCCTCTGTCTCCCTTATATAGAACACTTGTGATTACAATTATGGCCTTGGATAAACTCCCCATATCAAGATCCTTAACTTAATTCCACCCACAAAGTTATTTTTGCCATAAAGCATAACATTCACAGGTTCTAGGGATTAAGACCTAGATACCTTTAGAGGCTATTATACAACCTACTATATATATGCTATATATACTATTCAGTCTAATACATATATATTATTTTTATATTATGATATATATCATACATATTTATATTTTGTGTTATATGGCATAAATGTAAACATGTATGTATGTCCATATGTATCTATATTATATAACTTATAAAAATTAAATACAATTACATTATTTTATATATATGATTACTGGCTTTTAGTCTTCATCATAAAACAACCAATCTGAGGCTCAGAGTGTTTGAACAATCTTCCAGAAGTACTTTAGCTCTTTACTGTCAGGGCTGGGGATAGAATGCAGTACTCCTTGATTTTGAAAGTCCTTCCTGATTTTCTTGAAGAACTAATGTATTCAATAAAGAGAAACTGCATCTTGCAAAGATGTGAACTGGAATGAAAGAAGGAGAAATTAATTTGCAGCTAATTTATTCTGAAGTTTAATTTTATGGTGAATTCTGATTTTGTGGACACTATCATTTCTGGATCAAAATTATTTAGATGTATTCAGGAAGTATCCACACTGCTCAAAAGCCCTGGATAATATCTGTTTTGTCTCATCATGGTATCTTTCAGTTGAGGACAAAGCCTGAAGGCAGAACTAGAATTAGACAGGTAATACAAGTCATATACATTTATAGTAGTCAGCACCAGCTGACATAACAAAATACCGTAGGCTATATATATGGCTTAAACAACAGGGATTTATTTTTCAGTTCTGCAGACTAGAAATCCAAGATCAAATTGCCAAAGGACTGGATTCCGGTGAGAGTTCTCTCCTTGGATTGCAGATGGCAACCTTGCTGTGTCCTCACGTGACCGTTCCTTGGTGTGTGCATGTGGAAAGAGTGGTGAGGGCAGCGGAGGATAGAATCTCTTTCTTTCCCTTCTTATAAGGCTGTCAAACCTATCAGATTAGAACCTCATCCTTGTGCTATCATTTAACTTGAATTACCTACTAAAAGCCCTATCTTCACTTTTAGTCACAGTGGTGGTTAGGGCTTCAACTTATGAATTTTGGGGGAACACAATTCAGTCCATAGCAACATTAGACACGAAAATACTCTTTCCTAATATTAAGTAATCCATATGACATAATTATGCAACTTTGTGTTTTCAGCTAATATATCCTTTAAATATGATCAAATACATTAAAATGGTATCACACGCAAATTTGCATTTTTCTTTTTGCCATTCTTAGTACATTAGTGGAATGTGTGCACGTGAGATAAGGAAGGTGATCACCAGTTCTTCTTGCGGCATGCTATTACAAGCTTAGAGGGCTCTAAGTACTATCCAGGAACAAGAACCATTTCACTTTTCTTCATTAGTTGGTGAATATTGATCCAATTCTTAACAAATAGAAAAGAGTTAAATTTCTTTTCAGACATGTATGGCACCCAGCAGCCTGACTGACTGCACAGTCATTTAGAATATATATTACTTTTTTAAGGCTGAGGAAATGTACATCATTTAAATGACATCTGCTAGGAAAAAAAGGCATAAATGTTCAACAAGTGTTGGAATTCGGTAAATGAGTATAAGTGAAGAGGTGATTGAGTATTCTAAGTAAAAATTCATATTTTGAGGGAGACTTCCAGATTCAGCTCCAGCCTATAAAGAACTTGAACTCATCATTCCTGTTCTTAAATCTATAAGAAGCCTGAGTAAATTGAAAATGGATGATATTAAAAAAATTTTTAAATGTTTATTTATTTTTGAGAGACAGAGACAGAGCGTGAGAGGGGGAGGGGGAGAGGGAGAGGGAGACACAGAATCTGAAGCAGCCTCCAGGCTCCAAGCTGTCAGCACAGAGCCGGATGTGGGGCTTGAACCCACGAACCGCAAGATCATGACCTGAGCTGAAGTCGAAAGCTTAACTGACTGAGCCACCCAGGCACCCTGACATTTTTTGAACTCATCAGAGAATTAAGGTCATGGGGCAAATGGCCACACTGAAATCTGGAGAGATGTGCTAATCCAGAGAGTAACAACTGAGGCTTGTTTTCCTGGAGTAAAAGACACTGGAGCCATAAGCTTGTAGGAAAACTTAAATTATAATTTTGAAGAATTTCTGGAGGCTGAGTGTGGACTAGTATGAGAACTAGTATGGTAATCACTGTCTTAGTCTCCTCACTTGTTTCTTGAGTCATATCAACAAGAATCCCACCAAGTTCTTATAGTGAAGAATAAAGAAGGATCTCTTCATGACTCTGGCAAGAGGAAGAGGAAAGTAACCATTGTAAAATATTTCCAGAGAATTCCTCATAACAAAGGACTGTTCTTCAGGGGAAGAGACTTAATCAGAGCCTAATCCCACCTGGGAGAAGAGAATTTCTCTGACTTTAGCTTTCTCCAGCCTTCTGTTTTATGTAGATGGTGTGGAAATTAAGGAACACTTGTGAAGGGCACAAACCTACTAAAAGACTGAGATTTGATCATAGGATTATAGACCAGTTATTACCATCCTCTTCACACTTTACCACCACACCAATAAAGCTTCAGTATAATTACAGTTGGTTGCAGCAGAAGGACCTGCAAGATCCAGACTGTATCTAAGGAGAAGTTTTTGGAAAGCCCAAAGACAACAAGAGACAAAAACAATGACAGTAGAGGAATTGGAAGACTCTGGGACCTCAACTATAAGCAACCATTTAAAATAGCTCAATTCATGGGTACCTGGATGGCTCAGTCATTTAAGTGTCCAACTCTTGATTTCAGCTCAGGGCATGATCTCATGGTTATGAGATCGAGGCCTGTGTAGGGCTCCGTGCTAGGCATGAAGTTTGCTTAAGATTCTCTCTCCCTCTCCCTCTGCCCTTTGCCTTCTTGCTCACACGTGCACATGTGCTTTCTCTCTCTAAAAAATAAAAATAAATAAATAATAAAACAGCTCAATTCTGAGTGACATTAACATAAAGCCAAACTCTATAGGCCTATTTACTTTAGTTCCTATTACTTGATACTCCATTTCCCGATTTCTACTAAAAATTACAAGGCATGCTAGAAGGCAAAACAAAAGCAAACAACAACAACAAATCACAGTCTGAAGTGATAAAGCAAGCATCAGAACCAGACTCAGACATGACACAAATTTTGGAAGTATCAGATTTGGAATTTAAAATAACTCTGATTAAAATAAATAAATATAATAAATATGATTAATATATTAAGGGATCTAATGGAAAAAGAAGATAATGTGCAGGGGACAAAATGGCTTATAGAAGCAGAGAGATGGAAACTCTAAAAAAGAATCAAGAGGTAATGCTAGATATCAAAAACATTTTCACAGTAATGAAGATTGCAGTTGCTGGGCACATCAGTAAACTGGACACAGCTAATGAAAGAATCAGTGAGCTTGAAGATAGGTCTGTAGAAACTTCCCAAGTTAATGGCAAAGAGGAAAAAAATTTAAAAAGCAGAACAGGAATATAATAACAGTGGGCCAGTTTCAAAAAGTATAGCATAGGTGTAATTGATTTATCAGAAGAAAGATAGAACAGGGATTGAAAAATGTTTGAAATCACGGTGATTGAGAACTTTCCAAAATAAGTGACAGACATGAACTAAAGATCAAGTAAGCTCAAAGAAAACCAAGCAGGAAAAATAATTTTAAAAATCTACCAGGCATAAAATATTCAAACTGCAGAAAGCCAATGACAGAGAAAATCTTTGTGTGTTAATGCTTAATTATTTTCTCCTTCAGTTCCTCCAGTTTTTTGCTTCATGTAGATGCAGGCTCTTTTGCAAGGTGCATATATGTTTATAGTTCTCATGTCTTCCTGATAGATTGACTCTCTTAATATTATGAAATATCTCTCTTTACCTCTAGTAACTTATTTTTTAAAGTCTAATTTGTCTGGTGTCATTAGAGCCACTCCAGCTCTTTTACGGTTGTTGTTTGCATTGTGTCACTGTTTTCCATCCTTCTCTCTTTCAACCTATTTGTATCTATGAATCTAAAATATGTCTCCTATATATATCACAGAGATGGATATTACTTTCTTCGAACATGTTTATTTATTTTTGAGAGAGAGAGAGAAAAAAAGAGCACGAGCAAGGGAGGGGCAGAGAGAGAGAGAGAGAGAGAGAGAGAGAGAGAGAGAGGGAGGGAGGGAATGAATCCCAAGCAGGCTCCACTCTGTCAGCACAGAGCCCAACACAGGGCTCTATTTCACGAACCAGCAGCTCATGACCTGAACTGAAATCAAGAGTCGGATACTTAACCAACTGAGCCACCCAGGCACCCCTGGATTTTGTTCTTTTATGAAATCTAACTATATCTGGTTTGATTGGATTATTTAATCCATTCATATTTAATGTATTGTTGATATGGTTAAATTTACACCTGATGTTTTTTGTTTTTTGAAGATTTTATTTTTTCCCCTACCCCCTCTATCACCATTCCATTCTCTGCTTTTATGAGTTTGACTTTTTTAGATAGCACATGAAAGTGAGATCATGCATCATTTATCTTTCTGTGTGTGGCTTATTTCACCTAGCATAACATCCTCCAGGTTCATCTGCATTTGTTGCAAATGGCAGGATTTACTTCTTTTTTAAGGCTGAATAAAATTTTATTGTATATGTACATAAACTGCATTTTCTTTATCCATTAATCTGTCAATGTATGCTTACCTTATCTTGGCTATTGTGAATAATGTTGCAGTGAACATGGGAATGCAGATATCTCTTTGAGATAATGATTTCATTTTCTTTGGATGTGTACCAGAAGTGGTAGTTTTATTTTTTTTAATTTTTCCAATGTTTATTTATTATTTTGAAAGAGAGAGATAGAACGTGGGTAGGGGAGGGGCAGAGATAGAGGGAGACACAGAATCCAAAGCAGGCTCCAGGCTCTGAACTGTCAGCACAGAACCCAACGTGGGGCTCGAACTCACCAACTGTGAGATGATAACCTGAACCAAAGTTGGATGCTTAACAGTCTGAGCCACTCAGGCGCCCCTAATTAGACCTTTCTTTGCAAAGAAATGCTCGTGAGTTTGAGCTCTGCATCAGACTCGCTGCTGTCAGCACGGAACCCACTCCAGATCCTCTGTCCCCCTCTCTCTCTATCCCTTCCCTGCTCCTGCTCTCTCTCTCTCAAAAATAAATAAACATTAAAAATATTTTTTTAACAGCTGAACATCTCAGATAATTCATTATAGCAACTCTGGATACTGACCTTTCTCTAGAGGTGATTATGGTGGTTGTTTTTTGCTTGTTTTGTGATTTGGCTCAACTATTTCTACAAAGTGTATTTCCCCTTGGTTATTTTTCCCTTATTTTTGTCTTTTAGTCTGGCTGGCTAGAGCTCCCTTCTGTTGTTACAAGGCACTTACTGGTCAAGGTTATGTTTAAGCCCTCTTAGCCAGTTTGTATTTTTACTCTTTAACATGGGGTATTTGTGTGGTTTAGAGGCTGCTGCTCTCTGAGTTCAGACAGTTTGCATTTTTTGCCCCATATTCAGCTAGGCACTAGTAGCTTGAAGTTTGTCTCTCTGATAACTCTAGATAGAGTACAGCTTTGGGTATGTATACAGTCTTCCAGACTGCCAGAGATTACTGTGATATTATTTTTAAGCCTTTCTTCTTAGAAAGTGCCTGGGTTAGAGTACTTCCCTGGAGAGTCAGTGTCTTGTTAGAGGTTTTGATTAGTCCCCTTGTGCCAGCAGACTTCTGCCCTGTATCAATGGATCTTCGTGTGGTTCTGCCTCATGTTCTGCTCTGACTAGTTCTCAATGGGTGAAGTATAATACATATGCACAGACTTCAACTCTGGAGTTGGCTGTGATCCTAGGAAGGTTCTTCATATCTCGTTCTTTGGTCCTCACCATTAAAGTTCTGGCTGTTCTGCTGATTTGTTTACCGTCAGAATTACCACCTTCAGTCCACCAAGGTCTCCTTTGTTGTCAACAACACCCTCAGGCATGAGTTCTTCACTCACTGTTCCAAATAATGTCCATCCATCCCCTCAGTCAGAGCTGGGGAGTTCTTGGCCCATAAAGCTTATCCTTATTCTTGGAAAGAACCCTTGTGGCATGCACTGGAGCTGATGATGAGGACCTACCTTTCCAGAGTAACAGTCTCATTCTAACAATGGGCACTGAGGGGACTGCAGTATTATCCCTGGTCTTCTCAGCATCCCCTCCAGACATGAAACTTCTACTGTCAGTGAACTGGGGCTCTGACAATCGAGGCCAGTAGTCTTGCCCTGCAGCAACTGCGGTAGAGCATTCACTTGATGGATGGGAACTGGATGTAAGAAGGGAGACCCAATTCTCTCTTCTCCTCACTCAGAATAGAGGTTCTTCACTTTGAGAGTGAAAAGAGTGAGAAAAACCAGCACCATGTCCTCCTTGTGATGACAGTATAGCCTTAGACTGGGAACTGGGGTGACAGGGATCCAGAATATTCTTTGCTGCACATGCCTGGAATAGAACTTCTGTAACACGGTACTGTGAGTTGGTGGTAATGGACTGGGTGGTGGCTCAGATGCCACAGATTCTCACCACTCTTACCATGATTCAATAGATTTAAAAAATAAATAAATGTTTTTCCTATGATGTATGGTTTTAGGAAAATTGCCAGAAACTTGAAAAGATTTTTTGTTTTGTTTTGTAATTTTTACTGGTTACCTTGTTTTGCTAGGCAGGGGTTTTTGCCATGCTTCTTATGCATCACTGCTGAAGTTCTACCTCCAGTAACTATTTCATATTCTTTGTACTCATAGTTCCTAGCCCAGGATCTTGTGTCTTCCTACTTGTTGATGCTAAAAGAATGAATGAAGTTTCAGGAGATTGGCAGGCAAGCTCTTCAGGATGGTGTTACTATGTCCTGCACAGCTACTTGTCCTTTTCCGACTCTGACTCTGTATTGGGAAGAGGGAATTACATCTTTACTCTTTACTGCATTAATGAGAGCACTGTTTCTTTCCAGTACATAGAAGGCAGGCTTTGTGCATTCTTCCTCTCTTATGCAATGTTGTATTTCTAGTGTCTGGGGACTTTAAAATTATTCAAAAATCCATAAGCAAGTCAGTCCTTGATTATCTGCCATGCTACCCTAGAGTTTGTAATGAACTCTTATTGTGGCACTGGACCATTTATCCAATAAGCTAAAACCTTTATTGCTTTTTGATAAAGCAAAACAATCTAATTTTTCCGGGACGCCTGGGTGGCACAGTCGGTTAAGCATCCAACTCTTGATCTCAGTTCAGGTCATCTCATGGTTCATGAGATTGAGCCGCATATCGGGCTCTGTGCTCACAGCATGGAGTCTGCTTGGGATTCTCTCTCTCCCTCTCTTTCTGACCCTCCCCCACTCGCGCTTTCTCATGCGCACACATTCTCTCAAATAAACATTAAAAAAACAAATTATTTTTTCCATGAGAGCTCTAAGAGTCTTTAGAAAAATTAAATGGTGTTCCCAGGAGTCTTCTTTACACTCGACAAAAAAAAAAAAAAAAAATCAAAGAATACTGTTACTACTCCTTATGTATTACTTTGGGTTATTTCTCTTGGGCTACAGTTAGTATGATTTCAGAGAAGTTGTTTCTAATCAGTACAATGTGACTCTTCCCTCATGTAAACTGGACACTACTTTTTTTTTTAAGTTCATCCATTTATTCTGAGAGAGAGCTCAAGTTGGGGAGGGGCAGAGAGGGCGAGAGAGAGAATCACAAGCAGGCTCTGCACTGTCAGCACAGAGCCTTATGTAGGGCTCAAACTCATAAACTGTGAGATCATGACCTGAGCCAACTGAGCCACACAGGTGCCCCTGCAGACTACTTCTTTTAATGCAGCCTAAGTTGGAGGCAGATAGGCTCTGGAATTAAGCATTGCCAGATATTTTGGCTTATATTCTGAGAGCCATCACTGCAGTGAACAAATTTCTAAACAGAAATGTATATATAAATAGCTGAGCCGCAGTTCTAATAATTCATAGTTCTCATGTGCACTTAGAGCTCTCTATTTTCACCCTAAATCACTGCCCATAATGGCAAGTGACTGCCTGATCTATTTTCTGGGTTTGAGAAAGTACTTTGGCTTTCTTTCATATTAAAAAGCAATTATTTCTTACCTTAAAACTTCTAAAATTTTCTCTTTCTATTTCCCCTTGTACACAGGATCTCAGTTGAATTGTACTTTTATATGGGCCAATGTGTTTCTTTTTATAAATGTTTTTAGTCTTCTAAAAGACTGAAAGAACTATTAGGACAGTTGCTTTTGGAAAATATCAACTTAGTCATTCTTTAAAACAGACAATTCCCTTAGCTCTATCCAAAGTGAAAACACATATAGAAAACGTACTGATTTTACAAGGTTGTAAATAACATAAATGTAGGTGCCAGGATATCGAGGTAGGGAAGGGGGCATTTTTTTCCTGGAAATATACTCAATCTGCAGTTAACTAGTAGTGTGGGCTTTGCAATATTATTGCCAAACTCACTAGAGAAAATGATGGGCGGGAGGGAGGGAGATGTCAGCAACAAACTTTATTTCCACAGAGTTGATTTCTCTCTCAGAGGATACATAACTGCCATCATTAAGTTATTTCTCACATTGTTAACCTGGAAAAAACCATTTTTGATACCAGTGTCAAAGAGCAGTATCAAAGAGAACAGCTGTTTATGTGCTCATAGTATTTTGCTTCAGAAGCATGCATGGCCTTTACTATTTCATGCCTGGTATGAAAATAATATTTATATGAACAATAGGACTACTGAATTATTAAGCATATGAAAAGGATTCAGAAAAGGATTCTGCTACCAGAATGCTGTAGAAGAATTCCAATATGTGACTACCTAAATGCCTTCAGATACAGGATGGGAACATGAAAGACTTTTTTCTGATTCCCAAGTTTTCTGGTTATAAATGTGAGCTAAATACATATGTCTGACTATGTAAAACTTATACTGCTTCATGAGGATTAATAATACAGTACAAGGAGTTAAGAAATGAAAAATAATTATATTTACAAGCATAATAAAACACAGATATAAATGTTATATTTTTTTATTTAAGCTAATTGTATATAAAATGGTCCTTTTTATTATTAATTATTTTATTTTTAGTTAATTACAATTATTATTATTATTAAAGTGGGCCTACAATATTTTACCATCTCCATTTTGTATCCTCTGTACACATTGTTTTTTAAGGAATTTTATTTTATATAATTTACAACCACAATATTTTTAAGGAGATAGATATAAATATAATTATATATCATATAAATGTTTAAATGTAATAGGTATATAAGTAATTAAAATTAATTGGGGCACCTGGGTGGTTCGGTAGGTTGAGCGTCTAACTTCAGCTCAGGTCATGATCTTGTGGTTCACGAGTTTGAGCCCTGCATCGGGCGCTGAGCTGACAGCTCGGAGCCTGGAGCCTGCTTCGGATTCTGTGTCTCCCTCTCTCTCTGCCCCTCCCCTGCTTGTGCTCTGTCCCTCTCTCTCTCTC
>CM053579.1:77075588-77102801 GCA_028646485.1 Cryptoprocta ferox | reverse complement strand
TAAAATTAATTGGGGCACCTGGGTGGTTCGGTAGGTTGAGCGTCTAACTTCAGCTCAGGTCATGATCTTGTGGTTCACGAGTTTGAGCCCTGCATCGGGCGCTGAGCTGACAGCTCGGAGCCTGGAGCCTGCTTCGGATTCTGTGTCTCCCTCTCTCTCTGCCCCTCCCCTGCTTGTGCTCTGTCCCTCTCTCTCTCTCTCTCTCAAAAATAAATAAACATTAAAAAAATTAAATTAAATTAAATGTTTTTTATTTGGTTATAAAAACTCAAAATCTAAAATTCAATACTTCATTAATGTATGAGAATTCAAAATTTATTTTTGTCCGAATAATTAGCATATTGATAGTCTATGTATGTGTGCGTGTATGTAATTAAATAATGTTTTACTTTTCACAAATAATAATGACTTTGCACTTCAGTCTGGAAATATATGAAAGGTAACAAATATTTAGATACACCACTTCCTACAATACTAATATTTTTCTAGGGACTTAAGTATAATCTTTTCCAATAAGAAGTTATAATACATCATGCAATTTCAATAAGCCAACTTAAATTATACACTTTATCTCCCTTAACTGTGAATCTGACAATTCAAATTCTTAAAAATAAAATACTAAAACTCTGAAGGAAGGTATGCTTTATTTTATCAACTAACTACTTTACATTCCTTTTGCTCTAAAGCAGGATGGTGGTTGTCTTAGCACTGCCAAAATAATTCAGGGTGTAGACATCATGTGATTCTCATAATGTCATAAAATAGTTTAGGTAACTTGTTTGGATAATAATATACTTCAATCTTTATGTGGTTGTAATCACTACCAGATATGCAACTCGTTTTCCTTCAAAGTCAATTAAATACCTAATTACAAGTTACTCCACATGTCTTCCTCCCATGGCTGTCCTTTCAAATTCTTCAGGGTCATATAGCTCTTTACAAAATCATATAAAATAATTTATGCAAACTGTATCCTACATAGCTTAAAAATATTAAAGGTTCCATTTTATAATTTCTTCTGCTCGGTGATGAAGTGATATATCCTCATCTTTCTAAAGGCCAGAAAGTGTCTTCATTCTTGAAATGCCTGGTTTTGCAGGTTTGGCAAAAAGTAAGAGTGGAAGGGAGAGCAGGTCATGAAAAAGAAATGGGAGTCAGGCAGCACCTGAAATGTGGCAGGATGACGTTTAGGAAGAACTAAACAAATTTACCCTCTTTTGGATATTTCTTTCTGCCCTGTGACTCTCATTTATTCAGTTGAATAACCATTGGTGTGAGTCACCTTTGGCTTTTGAATTTCAAACATCTAGGATCAGAAGAATAGGAATAATTTGTATTCAGAGATAACATATTTATAAGAAGTTATGATAGGTAAAAAAAAAAAAGATTCCTTGATTTGGTGATTCAGGTTAATAATAGAAGTGTGAAAAGTAATAAAAGTCTGTGAGGGTTTAGAATTTAGGATGAAAGGGAGTGACATCAGCAACATGGACAGATAAGAAATTCTTCATTTTTATTCCTCTCACAACAATTTGACATGCAGCTGTGAACAAAAGTGCCTTCGTGGGAGCTGTGAGATCCAGGTAGAAGGCTGTGAAACTTCAGTACAGTTTTTACAAGAATGAGGAAAGTTGTTTTGAGAAAAGAGGCCTCCATTCAGGCAACTAACTTCCTGACCACTGTCCTGGCTATAGACCTAGATACAGCTCCAAGAAATAAGGGGAAAGCTGGAAATTTCACAAATATATGGAAACTAGCAACACACTCCTAAACAATGAATGAGTCAAGAAGGAAATTAAAAGAGAAAATTGAAAGAATCTTGAAACAGGGGTGCCTGGGTGGCTCAGTTGGTCGGGCATCTGACTTCATCTCAGGTCATGATCTCATGGTTCATGAGTTTGAGCCCCGCATTGGGCTGTGCTGACAGCTCAGAGCCTAGAGCCTGCTTCAGATTCTGTCTTCCTCTCTCTCTGCCCGTCCCCAGCTTGTGTTCTGTCTCTCAGAAATAAACATTTTTTAAAAAGTTTGTTTAAAAAAAAGAATCTTGAAACAAATGAAAATGAAAATCCAACTACCAAAATATATGGATGCAACAAAAGCAGTTTTAAGAGGAAAGCTGATAGCAATAAATATTTAATTTAAGAAAAAAGAAAAATCTTGGGGTGCCTGGGTGGCTCAGTCGGTTGAGCAGCCAACTTCGGCCCAGGCCATGATCTCGTGGCTCACAAGTTCAAGCCCCGTGTCGGGCTTTGTGCTGACAGCGCAGAACCTGGAGCCTGCTTCAGATTCTGTGTCTCCCTCTCTCTCTCTGCACCCCCCCCCCGCTTCTATTCTGTCTCTCTGTCTCTCTCGCAAAAATAAATTTAAGAAAAAAGAAAAATATCAAATAACCTAATTTCCTTATACCTCACAAGGAACTAGAAATAGAATTTTAAAACTAAGCCCAAATATTAGCAGAAGGAAAGAAACATTCAGAGCATAAATGAAATAGAGATCAGCAGAACAGTAGAAAAGATTGACAAAACAAAGAGCTGTCTTGTGGAAACATAAACAAAACTGACAAACTTTAGCTAGACTAAGAAAAAAAAAGAAGAATCAGACAAAATCAGAAATGAGAGGGGAGATATTATAATTGATACCACAGATAATATAAAGGATTGTAAGATACTATTATGAATGATTGTATACACCAACAAATTGAATAACCTAGAAAAAAATGGATAACTTCTTCAAGACATGCAGCCTACCAAGACTGAATCATGAAGACTTAAAGCCTGAGCAGACCCAATAACATTTAAGGACATTGAATCAGTAATCACAATCCTCTCAATAAAGAAAATCCAGGACCAGATAGTTTCACTGGTGAGTTCATTTATTTTTTAAATGTTTATTTATTTATTTTGAGAGAGAGAAACAGAGAGAATGTGCACACACACAAGCAGGGGAAGGTCAGAGAGACAGAATCCCAAGCAGGCTCCATGCTGTCAGCGCAGAGCCCCATATGGAGCTCAGTCTCATGAATTGTGAGATCATGACCTGAGCTGAAACCAAGAGTCAGACTCTCCCCCAGCTGAGGCACCCAGGAGCCCCTCTACCAAACATTTAAAGAAGAATTAAAGACAATCCTCAAACTCTTCCAAAAAAATTGAAGAGGAAGGAATACTCCCAAACTTAGCTTTTGAGTCCAACATTACCTTGATACCAAAGGCAGAAAAACACACTACAGGAAAAGAAATTACAGGTCAATATCCCTGATAAATATAGATTCAAAAATACTCACCAAAATATAGCAACTAATTCAACACCACATGAAAAGGACCATACACCATGATCAAATGGGATTTATCCCTGGGATTGAAAGATTATTTAACATATATAAATCAATAAATGTTATATACCACATTATTAAAATGAAAGATAAAAATCATATGATTATCTGAATAGATGCAGAAAGATCATTTGACAAAATTCAACATCCATTCATGATAAAAACTGTCAACAAATTAGGTATAGATGGAATGTACCTCAACATAATAAAAACATAATAAACGACATACATGACAAGCCACAGCTAACATCATACTCAAAGGTGAAAAGGTGAAAGCTTTCCTCTAAGATTAGGAAGAAGATAAGGGTGCCCATTCTAACTTCTTTTACTCAACATAGTACTGGAAGTCCTAGCCAGAGTAGCTGTCAGCAGTGGGAGAGTCTGCCTTGTGTGAATGGAGGTCCAAGTTCTTGGATTTCCCAAGAAAGATTTATGTGAGACTCTGAGTTTGAATAAAGACAACCAGGAGGAAAGTAGCAAGCACAAAGCAGTTTATTAAGGACAGTATGTTTTCTATCTTTTTTAAAAAAATTCAAATTTTCTTATTTTAGAGAGAGGATGAGCAAAGAAGAGTGGCAGAGGGAGAGAGAAAGAGAGAAAATCCTAAGCAGGCTCCATGCTCAGCCCGGAGCCTGATGTAGGGCTCAATCCCATGACCCTGGGATCATGACCTGAGCTGAAATCGATAATCAGACACTCAACCAGTTAAGCCACCCAGGCGCCCCAAGGGCAGTACATTTTCAAGAAGGGAGAGTGGGCAAGCCTAGAGGTGGCAACTGTCCTTAGGCTACTAGGATCTTTTCCTTTTATGTCAGCGACATGGGGGGAGGGTGGATGGGGTCTTGGGTCTTGGACAGGGTGGTCTCTAATGGAGGATACTTCCAATCATTTGAGGGACTCCTCTCACAGGTTAGGAGGGGGAGTGTTTGACCCTACAAGGCTTGTACTGGAACCATCATGGCAACCTTCCTCCATGGTGGAGGGGGGTGTCTATAACTACAATGCAAATGGATTACAGTGAGTCCAGAGGTTACCCTGGGGTAGAGGTGGAAGAAGAGAGTGTGTGTTCTGTACCTGTGGCTCTTCGTCTGTTAGCCTCAGGGTCTTAGAAGCCACAAGGCCAGGATATTGTGCCCCCAGGCTTCTAATGTATGATGTTGTGCACCCACACAGACCTTCTAACATGTAACCTATTTATCACCATCCTTCCCTCCTGCTCATACCTAACTAACTGCCTAGTCTCATAACTAGGCAAGAATCAGAAATAAAAGGCATCCAAATCAGAACAGGAAGAAGTAAAAATATCTCTTTGCAGATGACATAATGTTATAAATAGAAAATCCTAAGGACTCCACCAAAAAAACTAGTAGAACTTATCCATGAATTCAGTAAAGTTGCAAGAATCAAAACCAATATACAGAAATTAATTGCATTTCTATATACAAAGCAAAATATTTGAAAAAAAATCCCATTTACAACAGCATCAAAAACAATAAAATACTTAGGAATTAATTTAATCAAGATGGTAAAAGATCTTTACACTGAAAATAACAAGACTTTGATGAAAGTAATTGAAGAAGACACAAATAAATGGAACAGTATCCTATATTTGTGGATCCAAAGAAAAAATATTGTTAAAATGTCTATACTACTCACCGCCACCTATAGATTCAATGCATTCACAATCAAAATTCCAATGACATTTTTGAAAAAAATAGGAAAAACACTCCTAAAATTCATATGGAACTACAAAAAGATTCCGAATAGCCAGAGCAGTCCTGAGAAAGAACAGAGCCAGAGCTTCCCACTTCCTGATTTTAAACTATGTTACAAAGCTATAGTAACTAAAACAATATGATACTGGGACAAAAACTGACACATGGACCAGTGGAACAGAATCAAACACCCAGAAATAAACCTTCACATATACAGGCCACTAATATTTAACAAGGGGGCTAAAAATGGTCATGGGGAAAAGATAGTTTCTTCAATAAATAGTGTTGGAAAAGCTGGATAATCACATAGAAAAGAGTGAAGTTGGACTCTTACACCACTCACAAATATTAACTCCAATGGATTAAAGATTTAAACAGAAGGCCTCAAACCACAAAATTCCTGCATGAAAACATAGGGAAAAAGCTCCTTGACACTGATCTTGGCATCAATTTTCTGGATATGATGCCAAAAGCACAAATAACAAGAGAAAAATAAATAAGAGCAACTACATCAAACCAAAGTCTTATGCCCAAGAAAGAAAACAATCAATAAAATGTAATGAAAGCTAATGGAATGGGAGAAAATATTTGCAAACCATTTATCTACTAATATGTTAACATCCAAAATATGTAAACAACTCAGAACTCTTGTATCTCAATAGCAAAAAAAAAAAAAAATCCAATTAACAAATGGGCAGAGGACCTGAATATTTTTCCAAAGCAGATACACAAATGGGCAACAGGCACATGAAATGGTGCTCAACATCACTCTTCATCAGGGAAATGCAAATCAAAACCCCAATGAGATAACATCTCATATCTATTAGAATGGCTATCATCAAAATGATAAGAGATATTAAGCATTAGCCAAGATGTGGAAAAAAGTGAAACCTTGTGCACTGTTGGTAGGAATTTAAATTGGTGCAGCCATTATGGAAAATAGTATGGAGGTTCCTCAAAAAAAATTAAAAATAGAACTACCATATGATCCATCAGTACCACTTCCGGGTATCTATCCATCCAAAGGAAGTGAAATCACGACCTTGACGAGATATCTGTACTTCCATAATCATTGCAGCATTATTCACAATATCCAAGACATGGAAAAAACACGCACTGAAGGATGGATGAAGAAAATGTGATAGATATATATCATAAATAAGTATTGTGTGTGTGTGTGTGAGTGTGTGTATGAAATGGAATATTATTCAGCTGTGAGAAAGAAGGAAATCTTGCCAACTGCAACACAGTGGATGGACCTTGAAGGCACTATGCTAAGTGAAATAAGTGAGACAGAGAAAGACAAATACTGCATTATCTCACTTATATGTGAAATCTGAAAAAGCCAAACTCTTAGAAACCGAGAGTAGATGATGGTTTCCAGGGGCTAAGGGGTGAGGGAAATGAGGAAAAAATTCCAGTTATAAGATAGATAAATTCTGGAAATCTAATGTACTGCATGGTGACTATAGTTAACAGTACTGTATTATATATGTGAAAATGTTCTTACCACAAAATAAAAATTGTAATTATATAAGGTGATGGAGGTGTTAACTAATTTTATTGTGGTAATCATTTCACAATATATACGTGTACTAAATCATCACACTGTATACCTTAAACAATGTTATATGTGAGTTGTCAATTATATTTCAATAAATCTGGGGGTAAAAAGAATTTAGAATGGAAGGACCCATTCTGGAATGAACAATAGACAGGAACAGAGACTAATAGAGACCATGAACTTCAGGGGCAATTTTGTTGTCTTATGGTTGGTAAATGGTAAAGATTAAAAGGAAAAATATCCCTTTGGTAACAGCTTATTTCCTGTTGAATGTCCAGCAGGTATGATGTTACTTTGACCTCTAGATTTTCCCAGTTCTCTTTAACTTTGCTCTAGATTTTCCCAATTACCATTTAACTTAGTCAGGACAGGCCTAATTGTCAATGTCTAAAGACACTCATATACCCTGAGGTATAGGGTGGGACCTAGCCATCTTTAGAAGTGAGTTTGAAGAAAAAGTCTCTTGCATACAGACATGGTGGAACTGAACAGAATCAGCTCAATAACTTTCCCTGGTCAGGAGAGACACAATCCAGTGAGATGAAAAGGATCTTTCAGGTCACTCTCATCTTGTGAACGAACCTAAGTTTACATTGCAGAACACTCCTATACAAGAGTTGAGTGTGTCTCTTTCATCCTTTTGGCATCATTCAAGACAGTGAGTAGGTTGTACAATGAACTGTGCAAGCAAGATCAGCGTAAGCAAGCTTGTGAACTATACTGTCCTTGTGGACATGTACAGTTCAGGGATGGATGTATCTGTAGGATATTAGCTCACATACTGTTTTTGTGTAAAATATACCATGACCCTAAAAGCTACAGAGAGAAGAGAAGAGAACTCTACAGTGTATTTCTTCACTGTTTTCTTAGCGTGGATTTTGCATAAAGCAACATGTGTCACAAAAGCTTAACGGCTACTACTTTATTGGGGGGGGGTAACCCTAGAAGCAGGAGGGAGGAGGACATGGTGAGGTAAAGAAGGAATGAAAATCAATACAAGTTAATACAGCATAGAACTTTTGACCGACCAAATGCTTGGTATCAAGCACTGTTGGTTGAGCCATCACTTGGAACCAACTTCCAATATGCCATGTGAACAACTGCATTTCAGGACAGTCCATCCAGAGGAAGAGTGGGAAACTTAACCTGCTGGCTCCAATTTCGCATTGTCCACTGTTCCCATCGCTGCAATATTTACTCCACTGGTCTTCTGTATGGCCTTAAGCAGATATTGCAGCATCTGAGGTCTTAGAGTCAAACAAGGATGTGCTAGAGAAATGTGACATGAGAATTGCTATTGGTTTCCACTTTGTGAAGTTGGTCAGAATCTATGCCAAGATGGTTGTCACAGTAGCACCTGGACCAAAACAAGTGCCCAAAGAGAATCTGAAGTGACATGTGAGATGCATTTGATATAACTTTTCCTATCCTCCCCCCAGCCAAGGGTTACCCCACTTGGGGTAGGAAATCTCTTCTAAGTAGCCTAGAGAATACACAGCCATGGGAAATATATTCGCCCCATTCCTAAGTGAAACAGTAAATGAAAGGTGAGCTATTTTTCTGAATTCGGACATGGACAGTGCAGAGGATTAAGATATGGATGGGTGGTCACAATCTGAGTCTGAGAAATGCCTTACATTTATGAAATCTGAGAGGCTAAGTATTTGAGGCTCTTGGCACTATCAGGGCAAAACAACCACTGACTGGGGCGCCTGGGTGACTCAGTCGGTTAAGCGTCTGACTTCAGCTCAGGTCATGATCTCACTGTTCGTGGGTTCGTTCCCTGCGTCGGGCTCTGTGCTGACAGCTAGCTCAGAGCCTGGAGCCTGTCTTTGGATTCTGTATCTCCCTCTCTCTCTGACCCTTCCCTGCTCGTGCTGTCTTTCTTTCTCTCTCTCTCTCAAAAATAAATAAAACATAAAAAAATAAAAAACAACCATTGATTGTGGGAAAATATCTGAGTTAAGTGGAGCAAGTTTATGGACCAGTAGACAGATGAAGAGAGTTAACAATCTCTTTAACACTGTCTAGAAGGCTGGACAGAACAGTAGCTATATTTATGCTAAGGTCGTATGAATTTGATGCACTCTGTGTTGGCAGAAACAGCTCTAAGTGAACTATAAGAAGTAGCCAAAAGCAGGACAGGCATTCATACAATATTACAAAGGCATAAAATTACAAATAAAATTTCAAATTTCCTAAAACTACTGTACCAAGGAATCACAAAACAAAATATGGCCAAATGAAATTGGAAAAATCAATGACAAAAAGGTAACGGCCACAAAACGCCAATCCAGTTACCTCACAAATTAGGTGTGCATGCTGAATAATTTTTTGGTAAAAATAGAAATCACAAAATTTTTGTAAAAGAAGATGAATCACTATATTTCAAACCTGCGTTTTGCATCTAAAGCATCAGTGAAGGTGAGATGCTTAGTAATTAACAGTTACTAGAAAACTAGAAAGCCTGATAAAGAAAGAATATTTCAACTGAAGGAGGAAAAAAAAAAAGAACAAGCAAAATCAAAGCACCCAAAACAGGGCAGCAGTAATAATTAAATTAAAAAAAATGAACCCACACACAAACTTGGCCAATAAATTAGAATTTTCTCATTTTTGGTAAGAAAAATGAAATAGGATATTCTATCAAATATTACCTTGTTTTTTAAAGAGGGGCTAGGAATAAACATCAGTAGTGAAAATGTAAATATAATTTAAGCTTTTAAAAATAAATGTAAAAACAGTATAATACTTTGAACATGTTGATAAGGATAAATATGAAAAGCTAAGTGGCATGGAAAATTTTCCTAGAAAAGTATAAATTAATAAGATGGTTGGTTAACAACAAAAAGAAAGCTATATAGTAAATGGGAAAGTAGTTAAATTTCTTCAATAAAACAGACATCAGACCCATGTGGACTTATAGGTGGGTTCTACTAAATGTTAAAAAAGCAGCTAATGCCAATTGTATGAAAGCTGTCCCAAAACACAGAAAATAAGATGGAAAACTACTTAACTGATTTTATGAGGTTAGTAATGACTGTGACCCTAAAGACAGAAAGTCACAAGAAAATAAAATTTTACATTAATCATACCTATAAACATAGAAGCATAAATTCTAAATAGATCATCAGCAAACCTATACAATCAACAGTTTACTATAAAAATTACATCACAACCAAGGGCTAATCTCAAGACTGCAAGAATAGAACCACGTTAGAAAATTTATCAAAGTAATTAATTCACTACAATAACAAATGAGAGAAATATTTCATTAATAATAACTCTTACTATACCATTTAATAAAATGCAGCAACTATTCGTGATAAATATTTTTGGCAAAGTTAACTTTCATAAGTGTATCTACCAGATACCTATAACCAATATATGTACAATATAAGATGCAAAGATGTAGGATAATTTACATTAAAGGCAGGAATAAAATGATCACCCCTTATGATAATAGATAGCATTGTGCTCAAAGTCCTACCCATTGCAATAAAGCAAGAGAGAAAACTATGGAGTGTGGGTGTGAAAGAGAAGATGAAAAATATATTATTTTCAGACAATATGATCATTTATGAACAAGTCAAGATAATCAACTAACAAACTATTAGAAGAGAAAATTCAGCATTGGAACTTAAATCTATACTGACAGCTATCTATAGGATTATGCTATTTTACTACAGTTGTGTTTAGTACACCAGCAAGAAGGAAGGCGGAAGCATTTTGAGTTGGTTTGTCAGTTGCATGTGGTTAAAATATAGCAGTTTAGGCGTGCCTGGATGGCTCAGTCAGGCGTCCAGCTTCTACTCATGTTACGGTCTTGTGCTTTGTGAGTTTGAGCGCCGTATCAGGCTCTGTGCTGACAGTTCAGAGCCTGGAACCTGCTTCGGATTCTGTCTCCTTCTCTCTCTGCCTCTCTCTCTCTCTCTCTTTCTCTCTCTCTCTCTCTCTCTCTGTCTTTCACAAAAATAAATAAACATTAAAAAATTTAAAAAAATAGAAAAAATAGGGGCACCTGGGTGGCTCAGTTCGTTAAGCATCCAACTTCAGCTCAGGTCATGATCTCATGGTTTGTGAGTTCAAGCCCTGCGTTGGGCTCTGCACTGACAGCTCAGAGCCTGGAGCCTGCTTCAGATTCTCTGTCTCCCTCTCTCTCTGTGCCTCCTCCACGTGCACTCTGTCTCTCTGTCTCTCACTCTCTCAAAAATAAACATTAAAAAAATAATAAAATAAAAATTAAAAAATAGCAGTTTAATGATGTTAAAAGGAAATTGTTTGGAAATAGGTAATCATTGAGATCTGCATTTTATTTTTAGACTTACCCCTTAAATCTAAATATACCAGATAATTGTCAACTGCATTTCCAATTATGTGAATTTCCATTATGGGGATATAAATAAAAGAAGAAAGTAAAATTTAAAGCACAGACATCCTAGCTTTTTCTTTTTAATATACTCCTCCCAAAAAACTCAGTTGAAAATCTCTGAGAAAGAGCAGAATTAGTTTCTTTAGTGGAACAAAATGTCCTGACTAATAAAAATAATGTGTTCAGATCTCTTATTCAAAGGAACATGGTTTAGTTAACGAATGAATGATAAGGAGAGATGAAATTATGTTCAATGCAAAACAAAGCTACCATCATCAGAGAGTTTCTTCAAGAATAATATATAACTTTTATTACTCCATTGATACATAGGTATGACATTAAATAGACATTGTTTTGAGTTGATAACAGCATTCTATCAGTTCCTGAAATGTATGTGTCATGTAGTTTCTTGATTTAATGTACATGTGAATAAAAAGAAATCAATGCAAAACTCATTTTTCATATGGAAATGAAAAGGAATGAAGAAACCAAGATAACTACATATGCTTTGCTCAGCCCTGCTGCAATGAATTGTACCACATTGAAAGCATTTTTATTAGATTTTAAACCTGTTGATTGATGAGCTATTTTTAATATTCCTTCTCTTGGAGATGCACCGGGTATGCTTACACATAATGCAATTCATTTCTCATATACAGAACCACTTAAAGTTGAATAAAAACAAACAGCATTCTAATCTCATGACATTTGGAAAGCAGCATGTAGAAAAGAAATTAGAGTATAGATTTGGCAGTAAAATAAAATGACAGAATTGGATTCCCTCATCTATTCTTCTCCAGCTTGAGAGAGACCTAAATTTAAGAAGGTGATAAAGAAGGTAAAACGAGCCAATTACAAGTAAAGCCAACTATTTCAAAAACATTTCATTTTTAAATGTGCCTGTGATTTATTTATGTGCATATTACTTTAGCACGTTTCTTTCACTTGTAAATTTTGGAAGTTCGCCTTTGTGGCAAGTGACCGACAATGAGCTCAGTCTTTTTCAATTTAGGAAAATCAAGTCTGCTCAAAGTGCTAGCAAACTGTTATAAGAAATGCAATCCTGCCTCTCTTGTAAGAGATTTAGAAGTCTCCGATGCAACAGTGGTAATAATAAGATTTTGAAAGCAATTTTAACCCAAAAAGTCAATGACCTGTAGAATTGATTCTACATCACTGAGGGTGTATTAACATGCCATTTCTTTGGATTTCAGAAATAATAGATTTATTTCACTATAGACACAAAAGCAGTGATGTCACCTTTATTTTTGATTTACTAAATTATTTCATGTCTATGTATTTTACAAAATATTATTTAGAATTAGATAGGGAATAAGATACTTGGGAACTACTTTAATGTGTCAGGTTAGTTTTCTGTAGCTGTTGTGAGTATAGCTTCTGTTAAATAGGAAAATTTTTCCTTTTACCCTTCTAGGTTCTTTGGCTGGTCTTATAATTAAACTGACATAAGACAGATTAACAGGAGAGAAACAAATTTAATTTCATATGTACAGGAGCCCCATAACTATATGAGACCCAAAAGCAGCTCAGACCTTTGGGGTTTATATGCCATCCTAAACTAACAAATGGGATAGAGACCTGGGACTTCAAAGGGGAGGAGGGTAATTGACAGGACGATTAGAAGAGCAGATGTTGGGGCACCTGGGCAGCTCAGTCAGTTGAGCATCTGACTCTTGGTTTTGGCTCAAGTCATGATCTCATGGTTCATGGGTCCGGCTCTGTGCTGATGATGTGGAGCCTGCTTGGGATTCTCTTTCTCTCCCCCTGTCACTGCTCCTTCCCCGCTCACTCACTCTCTCTCAAAATACATAAATAAAAACTTAAAAAAGAAAGAGCAGATGTTTGGTAATTCGATGTTTGCCCTGCCATACAGATGGGTCATTCAGAGAAAAGTTATCTCTGGTGATAACTCTCTGAGTTAGGCCCTCTAATCTAAATTCTTTTAGGTAGTTAAGAGAGATTCAAGTTTTTCTTGAGTCTCCTGGGTCTTGATTGCCTTCAGCTGAAAATAATCCACATGCCAAAGTGACATATTCTTCTTTCTTTTGGTTCTATTGGCCAAATGCATTATTTGAATCTATTATTATATAAAAATGCTCCTTTTGGACGGAGTATACAGGTAAGCTCCACTTTCTGAGCTGACACTAAAGCAATTATTTAGCATACTGATAATAAGGACCAAGATTGATGGTGTATTTCCTGTAATATAGGGAAAATGAGAAATAACTTGTTCATTTAGGAATATTAAGTTCAAAAGATTAAAAAAGCACATTGTCAGTTGTTGATGCCATCTAGTGCTGAATGCATGGCAGAGGTTGGGGGAAATGCTGTTATAAATACAGAGGAAACAAAGAGTACAGAGCCACCTAGTGATTATTTTAGCACTTCTATAAAATAGTTACATCAAATAGGATGTATGAATTGTGTTTAGGAGACGTTCCACAAGTCTAAAGTATTTTTAGTTTTTAAGTAGCATCAAATTTCATTTCATTTCATGGATCTTGATCCTCTAAAACAAAGGTCAACAAACTATGGCCTATGGGCCAAATTTAGCCTGCCATCTGTTTTTGTACATTGCATAACCTAACAATAGTTTTTATACGTTTACATAGTTGAAAAGCATAGACAAAGGATAATACTTTGTGATATATGAAAATTGTATGAAATTTCAGTGACCATAAGTAAAATTTAATTGGAGCACAACTATGCCCATTTATTTACCCGCTGTCTGAGGTTACTTTAGAGCTATAATGAAAGAGGTAACTAATTATATGTGGCCCACAAAACCTAAAATATTTATATCTGGCCCCTTACAGAAAAAGTTGGCTGACCCTGTTCTAAAATATATTGGATTTTGAAAAACATCCCAGGGAAGAAAGAACACATATGTATATTACTTAGTATGTATAATATATGTGTTTACATGTGTTTGTATTGTATGTATAGCCCTATTTCTAGTTTCTTTAGCACGTCTGTTTGTTGTATTATTTTTTCAGTTATAATTAAACGTCACTTTCCATAAATACAGGATATGATCCTTTTTAGAGCTTTGCTCTCAAGGATTCTGGGGTATAGGCTTCAAGTTTGAGCTCCATTATTTTTCTCTTTATTTCTTTCTCCATGCCTTATCCTGAGTACACAAAGCCTCCAAGACATTCCTGCATTGCACTGTTCAGGAGTGTTTCACACCATCTGGGTAACTTTTTTGTAAAGGTTCCTACATAGTGAGGAGTTGTAAATCATTGCTTGGCATTTCCAAAGGGTAAACAAAAGGGATGGAAATTTTATTAGCATTGCTTGAGGAGTACAGGCCAGTCCCCATCTTCCCTCTCTGAAGAGTTTGATAGAATGATGTTTCTATAAAATGGAAACAAGCCCAAAAGGAAGCTAAAGATGCCAATAGTAAAGGTTAAAAAACTCCAGTAAAATTACTCTAAGAAATATCCAGGTATTCTGGCTGCTTTTGATATGTGAAAAGGGAAGAATGGAAAATTACAGGAGGGAGATGAATTAATTATTGTTTACTGCCATGGACATTAGGCTGCAATGCTTGGACAGAATGATTTTGAAACATACTTGAGATTTGTATGATATTTATCTTCTCAAACTCCCCTGACATACAGAATTCGTTTGTAATTTGGTTTGTAAAACAGTGAGACATAATAAAATACATTTTAAGATGCGCGTTTTTGCAGATAAGCATTTACACATTTTTATTCCTTTCTCCATTTTACAGCCTTAATTTTACTAATACCTGTGATATGTGAAGTCAGTGCAAAAAACCAACCCTTGTGTGTGTGAATGGAATACTTTATAGAAATTTCATACAAGGCCTCTGCTCTAACGTCTCTGGCCCAGTAGAAGATACTGCTCATCGATATTCCTGTCAATGCTTTTTGGGAAACAGAAATGGTTGGAGTCCCATTGGGGAATGGGGCTAACAGTGCCTCTGGGCCAGGAATCCAGAATTACTTCAGTACTACCTAGCCTGCAGGATTTTCACTATCGCCTTCCCAAGAAAGGTACATGAGAGGCACAGTAAATAAAGAGGTACTTTACTATTTAATGGTTGTGTAGTCCTAAACCTCACGCAGAGCACTACAAGATGATCTAATTTACCTGTCAAGGTTCATAGTCCTGTAGCCTGGAGGAGAGATACTTAGAGCTCAGAATCAAAGCAGGCTGAGTGGCCTCCTAGCTTCCATAGACCTGCAATGAAAAATTTTTGTTTACTATTTCAACTAGACAAAAGGCTGCACCAAATTTTCATGTTAAATTCTGGCCCTTCCTTAGACCCCACTTCTGTGAACAAGAAAAGACTCATGAATGGTGCAAAAGGATAGAGCTGCTCATATGAGGCCAACCCATATGGGTGAAGAGGAAGAGAGAACATACGGAAGGCAGAGAAAGATCATTAGATCTTTAGTGCTAAGCACTTAGCACTAAATCCAATCAAGGACTGACTCACAGATTAGGATCCTTGCACATTGAGTGTACACATTTTTTGCCTTCATTATCTCTTTATTGAAAAATGAATAATAAGGTCATAGGGATCAATTGTGATTTACTTACGGGGAAGTTGCCTATTCATTTGTTTTAACATGTGGAATTTTTTTCCTCTAATTGATCAAAATTTTACCTTTACTTCCCTTGTAACTTTTTCTCAGTCTTTGCTTCTAGGTCTGCCCTCTGGATGTACCTAGTTTTTCATGAAGCTGCTTGTGTGGCAGTATTTACCCTTTATCACCTCAGATGAAAAACTTGATTGCTACTCTCTCCCCATACACATACACACAGAGGCAGAAAAAGGTATCATCTGAATTCTTGAAGAACCCTGACTTTAGGAAACGGCAGTCTTTTGAGGGGCTGCTAGCAACTCTGTCTAACCTTTGCCCTAGAGACAGTCTTTATTGTGGCTGGCATCTGAAGTGGGGGAGGTGGGGCAATGTTGTGGAACTGATGCCTTAAACTGTGGAATCTGATGCTATCTCCAGGTAGATAGTATGAGAATTAAGTTGAATTCTCGACACCCTGCTGATGTCTGAGAATTGCTTGGTGCTATGGGAGAAACCCTTCCCCCCCGACACACAGATTAGAATGGGGTCCTGGGACCAAAAAAGAGGAGGTAAATAAGTTTAGATGAAGTCATGAGGGTGGAGTCTCCGTGATGGCATTAGTGTCTTTATAAGAATAGGAAGGACACATGGGTGTCTCAGTCAGTTAAGTGTCCGACTTCGGTTCAGGTCATGATCTCATGGTTCGTGGGTTTGAGCCCTGTGCTGGACTCTCTGCTGACAGCTCAGAGCCTAGAGCCTACTTCGGATTCTCTGTTCCCCTCTCTCTTTCTGCCCTTCCCCTGCTCGTACTCTGTCTCTCTATGTCTCTCAAAAATGAGTAAAAATGTTAAAAAAAATTAAAAAGAAGAGGAAGAAACACCAATGCTTGCTATCTCTGCGATGTGAGAAAAGAGCAACAAGGTGGCCTTCTGCAAGCCAGGAAGAGGGCCATTACCAAAAGCAAAACTCTGCTGGTATCTTGATCTTGGCCTTTCTTACCTCTAGAACTGTGAGAAATAAGAATCTGTTCTTTAAACCACCCAGTTTATGGTATTATGTTATAGCACCCAAGGTAACTAAGACAGTATTCCATAGAATTGGCATGCCATAATTGACTAATGATTCTGAACTATTTCCCAATTAGTGCCCTTTTAGATTTTTTTCCCGCCAAGTGTCTTGTTGTTACAAAAAAAAAAAAAATACTGGAGTAAAAATCATCCTTTCTACTTATAGCTTTGTAAATATGTATGAATATTTCTGTAGGAAAGATGAATAGAAATGGAATTCCTTGGTTAAAACAGGTACATTGAGAAATTTGAAGGATATGAACAAGTTGCCCATGTCAAATTATATTCCCCCAGCAGAGAGTTTCAAAAGCCTGTTTTCTTAAGAGTGTTCACATACTTATGACCTCACCAAGGATAAATCTATAGAAAACTATTATTTAAAATTAACATTGGATAGTACTTTTGAGTTTAATATAATTTTACCTTTATATCAAATTTATCCCTACAAAAATACTGGAAGCTGGCCCTTATCAGTTCTAATTTTAGATAAACTAAGTGAGCCATTTCAATAAATGAGGCTATGGAAAAGAGAGATGTAATCAGAACTTCCACTGCTAATTTCTTACATTTTGTATTCAGTGCTGCTGGCTTTCCCTGACACAAGGTATGTGCAGTCCAAGAGGTCATATAGCAAAAAGAATGCAAGAGCTTCCTACTGGAGTATTTCTAGAATATATTTCATCCCCCAAAGGCAACTTTGCTGTATAGCTCCATCACAACATTTTCCAAGATTGAGTTCCATGGCAATGGACTTGCAACCAGGGACTCATACTGAGCTTAAAGTCAAGTAAAACTCTAGTTTTATTTGTTTGTTTGTTTGCTGCTACTGTTGTTATAGTTTTAACAGAAATGAACACTTAGCCAGGTCTTCCCAACCCATTTATATATGCGATGGATTTTTCAAATCCTGAGTAAAGAATTTACATGTATCCTTAGAGGATATAAACACATCACCTTGCTAATTCTAGCTCATATATCCACTTGTCAAGATCCTGATATTGATTCTATCATCTATCATATTAGCTGACTCTTCCCATTTCTGCATCACCCATGCATTTAAAAGCATACATTCTTTCATGAATCCATTCAACTCACTTATTAAAATGTTGAACAGGACATATCCAAACATAAGCACATATCTGTGCCACCAGCATCTTTTCTGAAGGTGGACATCATTCTATGTATGTCTGTCTTTTATCAGAAGAGCCATGGTCCTGAATTGAAATGGCTCTGATGTCACTAGCCCAGACATGGGGTATAGGTGATGATTGTGGCAGGAAAAAAAATGTAAATGAAAGGGACAAAGCTGCAACTTTTCATTCAAATCTGTATTTAAACTGGCCTCATGTGAAAGATGATATAGAAGGACAGTATATAAATTGAATTAAATTCTTATAAAATGAGGTGACTTGACTTTATTTTTTTCCTGAGCATCAGTGTAACGAATAATTAAAAATGCCATTCTCAGATTTTCAGAAAGCAGGAATTTTTTCATATTCACTTGACAAATTGATTGGCTAATATTGTTCCTTTTCTTTTTTCAAAGAGGTCATCTGCCTATTGAATTGTATTGCTATTCATTTTGGCAATTATTTTATTTTATTTTATTTTTATTTGAGAGAAAGAGAGAGAATGTGAGTAGGGGAGAGGGGCAGAGGGAAAGAGAGAGAATATTAAGCAGGGTTCACATTCAGTGCAGAGCTTAACGTGGGGCTCAATCCCATGACCCTGGGATCATGACCTGAGCCGAAATCAAGAGCTGGACACTCAACCAGCTGAGCCACTCAGGCACCCCCACAATTATGTTTTTTTAATTGAGATAGAATTTACATAACAGAATTCACCATTTTAATCATTTAAAAATGTACAATTTAGTGGTTTTATTATATTCACAATGTTGTACATCTATCATCAATAAATAATTCAAGAACATTTTCCTCATCCCAGAAGGAGAGCCTAAACCCATTAAGCACTCATTCCATTACTTTCTCTCTGGCAGCCACTAATTTACTTTCTGTCTCTATGGATTTATCTATTATGGACATTTCACATAAATGGAATTATGCAACAAGTGGCCTTTTGAATCTGGCTTTTTAATTAGCATAATGTTTTCAAGGTTCATCCATGTTGTAGAATGTATGAGTACTTCATTCTTTTTATGGTTTAATAATATTTCATTAATACACACATACATACAGACACACACACACACACACACACACACTACATTTTGTTTACCCATTGTTCAGTTAGTAGACATTTAGATTGTTTCCAGTTTGGGGCTACTATGGATAATGTTGCTATGAACATTTATGTCCAAGTTTTTGTGTGAACATACATTTTCAGTTCTCTTGGGTATATACTGAGAAATGTAATTACTGGGTCATATTGTAACTCCATGACTAAGCTGGGGTTTTTTTGAGAGAGAGAGTAAGTGCAAGTGGGGGGAAGGGGCAGAGAGAGAAGGAGATAGAATCCCACACAGTCTCCACACTGTTGGCACAGAACCTGATGTGGGGCTCAAACCCACAAACCATGAGATCATGACCTGAGCTGAAACCAAGAGTCCTAAACTTAACTGAGCCACCCAAGTGCCCCAGTGACTAAATTTTTTAAGGAACTGACAAAATATTTTCTATAAGAGTTGTGCCATTTTATATTCACACTGGCAGTGTTTGCGGGGGCTAGTTTCTCCACATCCTCACCAACACTTCTTTTTTTTTTTTTTATCTTAGTCATTCCAGCTGGTATGAGGCAGTACCTCATTGTGGTTTTGATTTACATCCCCTTATTGATTAATGATGTCAAGCATCTTTGCCTGTGCTTATTGGCCATTTGTATGTCTTCTTTGAAGAAATACATATTCATGTCTTTTGCTCATTTTCTCAACTGGGGTGTTTATTTCTTTGTCATTGGGTGATGAGAGGTATTTATATATTCTAGCTTTTAGGCCCTTATTAGATATATAATTTGCAAATATTTTCACCCATTCTGTGGGTTGTCTTCACTTTTTTGATAGTCTTTTGATGCATAATGTATTTAATTTTGATGAAGTTCAGTTTAACTATTTTTTCTTTGGTCATTTGTTCTTTTGGTGTCATTTTTAAATAAAGTTTGTTTATTTTTGAGAGAGGGAGGGAGAGAGAGAGAGCGAGCGAGCGAGTGAGCATGAGTGAGTGAGGGGGAGAGGCAAAGAGAGAGGGAGAGAGAGAATCCCAAGCAGGCTCTGTGTGAGATCATGACCTCAGCTAGAATCAAGAATTGGACACTTAACCAACTGAGCCACCCAGATGCCCCATTTTGGTGTCATATTCAAGAAACTATTGTCTAATCCAAGGTTATAAAAATTTACATTTGTTTCTAAGAATTTTATACTTGCAGCTAAGTGTACCTCAATGCATACCTGAAAGTCTTTGAACCATTATGAAATAATTTTTGTATACAGCATGAGATAGGAGTTCAAATTCATTATTTTGCATGTGAATATTGAGTTGTCCCAGAACAATTTGTTTAAGAGACTATTCTTTCCCCATTGAATAGTCAAAAATCAATTAACCATAGGGGCACCTGGGTAACTCAGTCAATTAAGCATCCAACTCTTGGTTTTGGCTTAGGTCATGAACTCACAGTTTGTGGGATTGAGCCCCACATTGGGCTCTGTGCTAGCAGCATGGAGCCTGCTTGGGATTCTCTCCCTCTCTCTCTGCCCCTCCCCTGCTCTCTCTTAATAAATAAATAAATAAATAAATAAATAAAGTTTTTTAAAAAATCAATTAACCATAGTTGTAGAATTTTTTCCTTAGATTTCCACTTCTGTTTTATTGATTTGTATCTCTATCCTTATGCCAGTACCACACTATTTTGATGACAGTAGCTTTGTAGTAAGCTTTGGAATTAGAAACTGTGAGCCCTCCAGCTTTGTTTATCTTCAAGATTATTTTGGGAATTCTGTGCCTTTAGTTTTTCTATATGAATTCAGATCAGTTTATCCATTTCTGCAAAAAAAAAAAACCCACACATTTGGAATTATGATAGTGATTTTATTGACTCTGTAGATCAATTTGTAGAGTATTGCCATCATAACAAAATTAACTTTTCCACTGCATGAACACAGGATATCTTTCTTTAAGGTTTGTTAAAGGTTTCAAGTTCTTTCAACAGTGCTTTTTAAATTTCAGCATACAAGTCCTACACTTACTTGGTTAAATTAATAAGTATTAGTATTACTAAGTATATTCTATTTGATGCTGTTGTAAATGGCATTGTACTCTTAATTTCATTGGGTTTTTCATTGCAAATGTATAGAAATACAATAGATATTTATATATTGGTCTTGAACCCTGCAACTATGCTGAGCTCATTTATTAGCTCTAATAACTTCTGTGGATTATTCAAGACTTCTGTATATAAGATCATGTCTTCTACAAATGCAAAGTTTTACTTCTTCCTTTCAAATCTGGATACATTTCATTTCCCATTCTTTCCTAATTACCTCGGAGAGAACTTCTAGCACAGTGTTAAATAGAAGTGGTAGCAGAAGACATCTTTGTCTTGTTTTTAATTTTAGGGGTAAAGTATTCAGTCTTTCACCATTAATGTCATGTTAGTTGTGGATTTTTCCTAGATACCCTTTGTCAGTTTGAGGAAGTTCCCTTCCATTCCTATTTTGTGAAGTGTTTTTATCATGAAAGAGTGTGGATTTTGTCAAATGCTTTTTCTGCATACATTGAGATAATCATTTGGAGATTTTTCCTTCTTCTATTACTATGACGTATAATATTGATTGATTTTCATATGTAGAACCACTCTTACACTCCCGGGATAAATCCCATTTGATCAAGGTGTCTGATACTTTTAATATGCTGCAGTCTACAGTTTTCTAGTATTTTGTTGAGTGTTTTAACATTTATAGTCATAAGGAGTATTTTTCTATAGTCTTGTGATATCTCTGTCTGGCTTTGATATTAGGTAATACTGACATTGTGAAATAAGTTAGGAAGTTTTCCCTTCTCTTCTATTTTTGGAAGAGTTTGAGAGCAATTGGTGTTAATTTTTAAATGTCTTGTAGAATTCACCAGTAAAGCCTGTTTTTTTTTATTACAAAGTTTATAATGATCAAGATAAATCTTTTCACTTTTTATGAGTCTATTCATATTTTCTGTTTCTTCATAAATCAGGTTTGATAGCTTGTGTTTATAGGAATTTGGCCTTTCCATTTAGGTTATGTAATTTGTTGGCATTACAGTGGCTTATAATATTCTCTAATGATCCTTTTTATTTTCTGTGAGGTTAGAAGTAATGTCCCATTTTAACTGCTGGTATTAGAAGTCCAAGTCTTTTCTCTTTTTCTTAGTCTATCTATCTAATGGTTTGTCCTTTTTTCTTGATATGTTCAAAGAACCAACTTTTGGTTTTATTGATTTTTTCTATCACTTTCTATTCTCTGTTTCATTTATCTCCACCCTAATTTTTATCATCCCTCCTGCTGATTGCTTTGAATTTAGTTTAGTCTTTTCTTTTTCTCGTTTCTGATGGTAGCAAGTTACATTATTATTTTGAGATCTTCATTCTTTTTTTAATGCAAGCATTTATGGCCAAAAATTTCACTCTGAGCTCTACTTTCAATGCATCCCCTAAGTTTTGGTATGTTGGTTTTTCTTTTTTTTATCTCAAAGTATTTTTCTAATCTGTTATTTCTTGTCTCAGACGGCCGAGGCTAATATATTTGCCATTAAATGCTTTTGATAAATGCCCACTGGGAGGCTATCCAGCTGTGAGAAAGTTTCACATTTGCAAAACAAAAGCAAGCCCTTGGAACTGAACCCTCAGAGAGCCATCAGACAAGTCAAAACTCCAATTCTTTGTAAAACAAAATTTGTATTGCCCCCTCTGGTACCTATAAGCAACTCTCAGAACTACTGGTACTGCAAAGCTAAAAGAGACCTTGAGGAATTTTCCTCTTCTTCTACAGTATTTGTTCAAACTTTTCTAACATCTATGTCTCCTTGTTAGTAGTAAAAATGCTGCCTTCTCTTCTGGACTTTAATTCCAAAAGTTGGACTGTGGCTCCAATGATCCCTCATTCCCCAAAAGTTTTGACACCACCTGGCAAATAATAGCTGCTCAACAGATGTGTGTTAATCAGCTCAGCTCTTTAAGGTAAAGAAAATAAGACCTGGGAAGATTGATATGACTTGCAGTGGCTGACACAGCTAATCAGGAGGGAAACCTAGCTGAACTCCTGAAGATCCCAGAAAAAATATTGTGTTGTGTTAATTTATTCCTTTGGATTTTAATCTTTCCTTGCTACTTTGATTTGTCCTTGAGGACACAGACCATGTGTTGTACTCCTAGAATATTGTGTTAGTTTCTCCATGTGCCTAACTCTAATGCCAATATGCAGGGATAGTCCCAAAAGAGATCTCTAAGAAATATATGGACTACTTTATTCTAAAAATTTTGCTGTTAAAAAATACTTCAAGAAAAAAACACTTTATGGTCAATCTCAACTGCTATACAGCAAATTGCCAACCATCATTTCCCAGATTTCCTACAAATCTCAGGGCTAAGTAGAGACCACAAGGTAACAATTTCTGTCTACTGTTTGTCAGTTTATCCCAAATAATATCTATCCCTTTAAATGACCAGTTAAGTAACTTTCAGCTCTTGGAAATTCAGTAGGATAAAACCTATGTAGTAAATGTCACCATGTAATAATATATGCCACCTTGTGGGGGAAAAAGGTACAAACGTGAATGACATGAATCTAAGAAACAGATCTTCTAGATTTTATATAATCAGGAGGGAAATCATCCATTTCCTTTATCGTACATAATGCTTCTGAGAATAGCATCACTCCAAAATGCTAATCCTTACTCACTGCTCCCAGGCCTTGCCCTCAACCCCTATAGGAAAAATTCACTCTGACAGCGGGCAGTAGTTCAGTCACGAGTAGACAAAGGCATGAAACTGATAAACTAAATCCCTGCGCCCTTAGCCAAGGAAACAGTAAATAAATTCAACGGGTGTATAATGAACAGGCTGCCCATCCAGTGTTCTGAGCTCTCCAAGCAGGGATTTAAGTCCAAATATGCACCAGTGTGCCCCCAGCAGATGAAAAGCACAGATGAAAGAGAGAACCAAGATAAAGGCATGCAGGCCTCCCAGAATTCAACAAGAAGCTTAGTACGCAGTAATCATGTCAATCTGTTAAGGTCAAACACTAATACTTTCTGCCTTTGGAAGTCTCCTTAGGTCCAGCCAACAACTGTATACAATTGTCTAAAAAGGAAAATCTTTTCTTTTTAATGGAAAATCTTATTTCAGGGGGTGGGGAGACAGTATAGAAAGAAAAGACAAACATTCTTATGGCCAACACTCCATGTTTTGTTTTGTAGGATGTTGTTTGTAAAATTTACTTCTTCCTTCTGAGAATTGTTTTTCAACCATAAAGCTTTCAAAATATAGTGTATAGAAGGAGAGAGAGGGCAAGATGGTGGAGAAGTAGGGAGTTCTATACTTCCCGCCTGCATTTATCAAACAAAGAAGGACTGAAGCCAAAAGACACTGAACCACAAGAGTCTGAGAGGAAAAGAGACAGAGTCCACTAAGAAGACAGCCTCATAGGACTACCTCAAGAAACAAGCCAAAGTACACATGGTGGAGAGTCCCAAATATCACTGAGTAGGGAAATAAAATAACCAAAGGCACAATGAGACCAAGGGACACTATTAAAAGAACACTTCCTGAATGGACAGGCCTGGACAGTCAATGGGCCTCCTTTAATATAGCAATACTCACAGGTGCAGAGCCCATAACAAACTTTTAAAACTGACAAGAGACAGAAAGCTAGCCAAAATGACGAAATGGAAGAACTCTCCTCTAAAGAAATTCCAGGAAGAAGTCACAGCTACAGAATTGGTCAAAACAGATATAAGCAATATAACTGAGCAAGAATTTAGAACAATTGTCATAAAATTAATCGCTGGGCTTGAAAAAGTCATTGAAGACATCAGAGAAGCTATTGCTACAAAGACTATGGACCTTAAAAATAGTTGTGATGAATTAAAAAATGGTATAAATGAGGTGCATAATAAAATGGAGGCAGCCACTGCACGGACTGAAGAGGCAGAGAGGAGAAGAGGTGAATTATAAGACACAATTAGAAAAAAAGAGGAAGCCGAGAAAAGAGAGAAAAATTGATCCAGGAGCACGAAAGGAGAATTCAAGACCTGAGTAATACAACCAAATGGAACAATATCTGTATCATAGGAATTCCTGAAGAAGAAGAAAGAGAGAAAGGGGCTGAAGGGGTACTTGAACAAAATATAGTGTATATAACTCAAAGCCTTTAAAATTTATGTTAAAGGATTTATTAATGTTCTTATAAATCAGCACTTGGTAGTAACAAATTATCAGAATGAGCTGTAGATTAAAATGACAAATCAGAATTTAATAGTAAAGGTAGAAGGTGTTCTCAAATAAGACAGCCAAAGCACTAACTAATGAGACCGTTTGGAAATGCAAAAATGATTCACAGCAGGGCTCTTGGTTAGAGTGGTAAATCTAGCAGAAGATTTTCCATCTATCAACTAGGACTTTTGGTCCATTGTTTATAAATCAGAGAAGTTAATGAAGAGTCAGTGGTCTATAAATCCAGATACTAAATTAGAAATTTTTAACTTTTGTTTTATAAATAAGTAACCTCAAGAATTACTTATGTAACTAAGCAAAAAAATAAAATAAATAAATAAATAAATAAATAAATAAATAAATTGTGTTTAAAACCAGGTGAAGGTTAGCATTTATAAATCAAAGTTGTAAAAAAAGATTACCAATATCAACTCAACCAATTCTACAACCATAGACCATAACAGGGATGTGTAGAGCAGTATGCCAACATTTAGCAACTTCTGTGAAATAATTAGCTCTTGTGCACCCCTCACAGACCTGTTTGTTCACCCCCAAATAGCTCCTGAAAGGAGAGGTAAGACTCTCATCACAAAAGAACAGGAGTGAAGCAGAATCAAGGGACATTAAAGAGCACAGGCTTAAGGAACCCAGACAGGTGACTGACTCAGAGATGAGCTTAAACATGGCACATTTGCCTTTCCCTGGCTATGTTTCAGAGAGACCCCATTGCTGGACTGTGTCCCTGTGAGTTACATCACAGGGAAGAGCTGGGCCCAATGGAGTTTCAGGGAGATTGATCCTGTGAAAGCTCCTCTGTCCTGTATCTCCACATCTACCCAACCCTTGACAGTCAAGTGCCTTGTTCTGCCAGCCATCCTGAGGCTGCGGTAAAATATCCTGCCTTCCAGTTCCGACTGCTCTCTGTCCTCTCTCCATACCACATTAGTTAGTGTGTCACTAATTAATGAACTCATATATGCTCCAGATTTGGATGGTTGTTAATCCATGACCTTGCGTGGGCTAATAGCTTTATATGTTAATAAAGACTTTCATTTGCTTGATGACCAGATGGTAACTTCTTGTCTTTTTTAGGACTAGGTCAGGGACTTTAGTGGCCCACCACCCAGACTAATCCTCCCCAGGAGCGTGACACCATGAGAATATATCTGACCTCGGGACCTAAGTTGATATCTCTGTATCTCAAGAAGCACTTCATGAAGAGCTTACCCTGCAGGCTTTCAAGTCAGGAAATACTGTTGCCTACACCCCTTATGTGCCACTTCTAGACTTTTCAGTGGCAATGAAGCTCTGAAAGAGCTATTTGGACTCTAGCTGCATCTCTCCTCAGCTTGCCTTGTGGATGTGTACCCTCTTGTACACACGTTTGTTATTACACTGGAAAGTGACATCATGACTCTATGGAAAATGGCCCTAATTCTAGAAAGGATTCTAGAAGGCCATGCTGGGCATGGCCCCGTAGTTGCTGAATGGATCATAGGGTAGTGAGGGGAGACTGTCTAGGGCAATAACAAGGAGGAAGTCTGGCAGCTCAGGGAAGTGGCCCATAATCCACTGGGACTCAAACACCTCAGTATATTAACATAGTTTGCTCACCGCTCAGGTACTAGATCTTAAATCCAGGATGGGCAGCTTTGATGACAAAACATAGCTTTTCCTATTAATGACATTTTGGTCCAGGTGAGGAATACAGATACAGAACCAGCTAAGCCACTTGCAGGCTGTGTCTACGGCATGTTCCTCATTCTTCAGCAGTGAAATAGGGGTGACGACACATACCTCACAGGGGTGTTGTGAAGATCAAAGGAAATGGGAAGGTGCTCAGCATAGTGACTATACATAGACATTGTGCAGTAACTACCAGAATGTAATGGTACACCGGAAGGGACCTAGGTAAGATCTCATCCAATCCTTTGTTGTACATGTGAGAAACTTTACATCCTGAGATGGTCACTTCCTCGTGGTTACCCAGTAGTTCATCACAAGCTCAGAAGAGGAACATAGATGTCCTGTTTCCCAGTGGAATGTTCTTCTTTCTATATTACACTATAGCTCCTTGATCCTTTCACAAATAATTTACTTTGGGGCACCTGGGTTGCTCAGTAAGTAAGCCTCCGGCTTCAGCTCAGGTCATGATCTCACAATCCGTGAGTTCGAGCC
>CM053579.1:77055830-77075488 GCA_028646485.1 Cryptoprocta ferox | reverse complement strand
ATGGACTCCTTCTTTCAAGAATGATTAGTCAGCGTGATGCCATTTTCATTTCTTGTCCTCACAAATATTTCCCGGTTATTCTCTGACTTGATTCCCCAGAAGCTCATGAAGAGGAGTATATTCTGACAGAACACAGACCACCTTGCTTTGAGAACTGTTGCCACTAAGTCTCCTGTGAATCTGCATTTCTCTAACTGGCTGCTTTAAGATGACATTTACAATAAGCAGCGATGTTAAGTAACTAGCCACAACACGAAGAGTACTTTCAGCAGATCAGCGCCATGCCTGACTGCTGGGCACAGCAAACTCATGTTTAAAGAAAACTGCCTGATATATCACCCTACTCCCTGCTTTTTGTTTAATTATCCTTTGTCAATAAACAGCACTGTGTATGGGGGAAAACAAAGGAAACAAGCATCAGGCCTGGATTTTAGCTGCCCTCTCTTTCCCTGCCTCCTCCCTAATCTGTAGATCTATAAATGAGCAGCTCCATTGATGGGAGCTGAGATATGATTCTCTGGTTCATCGGTGTCTGTGTTTGTGCGTGTATATTATTTTTCCATAGACACACAAACTCTTAATAGTTACTAAGGCAGCAGAACACGTCTACCTTCCAAGAAGCAGAAGAATCAGTCACAATCTGTCAGAAAACAACTGTTTACTAACTTATTCCAAAAGTACTAACCTTTGTTTAACATGTTACTCGTTTTCTAAACTGTTAGGTATGGTTTATAATGGCATTGACCTACATGATACCATGCTTTACATCAATTAATACCTAGTTTATTAAAACATTAATGTTTGCCATAGACAGTTAACTGACAAAGTGATTGTGTGAGGGACTTATAAGAGATTTTTTAGTGAACATTAAACATTAAGGGTTTTTTTAATATTTATTTTTGAGAGAGAGAGAGACAGAGAGACAGAGAGACAGAGACAGAGTGCAAGCAGGAGAGGGGCAGAGAGAGAGGGAGACACAGAATCCGAAGCAGGCCCCAGGCTCTGAGCTGTCAGCACAGAGCCCTACACGGTGCTTGAACTCGCAAACTGTGAGATCAATACCTGAGCCAAAGTCGGACGCTCAACCGACTGAGCCACCCAGGCACCCTGTTTTGTTTTGTTTTTTAATGGCTTATGGTAGCTCTCCAATATATCCCAGACTCTTACTGTCTTTCTCTTTCTAGAAGAAACAAGCCGGTGCTATGCAAGTATGCAGCCTCTCTGGACTTAGTGAGATAACCCACAATTAATCATTGGAAAGCACATGCATAATTAAGTAAACATCACTACTGATGGAAAAGTGTGTGTGTGCATGCACACATACTTGCAGAGAACTTGAGAATAGGCTAAAGAAGAGAGTTCTAAACTATGTAAGAATACTAAATGTTGCTCCATTGTTAGTGAAAGATAAGATTCATGTCTATTCTTTAATAGGAAGTGTCTTAGTCTATTAGGGCTCCATAACAAAATACCATAGACTAAGTGGCTTCAACAACCTGAATTTATTTTCTCACAGTTCTGGAGGCTAGAAGTCCAAGATCAAGGTGCCATCAGGGGTGGTTTCTTGTGAGGCATCTCCTCTTGGCTTGCAGCTGGCTGCCTTCTTACTGTGTCCTCACAAGATCTTCCTTGCCTTCATGCGTGTACAAAGAGAGAGAGGAACAGAGAGCACTCTGGTATCTCTCTTCTTCTTATAGGGACATGTTCCTGTTGGATTAAGGCCCCACCCTTATGACCTTATTTAACCTTGACTATCTCCTTAAAGGTCCTATGTCCAAATACAGTCACACCTGGGATTAGGACTTGAACATATGAATTTGGAGGGAGGTAGCATGACATACAGAAAGTGCTGGATACTGGAATCTTTTTGACCCGGTTTTGAGTACTGTTGATTTCCAGTTGTATGGCCTTGGACAACTTACTTTATCTTTCTGTGCCTCAGTTTTCTCCTTTGTCTGCCTTGCAAGTTATTAGCCGTTAACAGGTATAAACTATTATTTTCGGGTTTTTTTTGTTTCAGGAAATTTAATTATAAGGACTTAGCTTTACTCTTCATATAACTTGTCAAAAACTATTATAATAGAGTTCTCTTTTTATTCTGTGTGTGTGTTTTGTTGTGTTCTTCTTGGGGGGGGGGTGTAGTTTACTTTCAATTTAATTGTAAGCTCTTTGAGGACAGGGAACATAACATCTTATATATCTTTTTATATGGCATCTAGCATGGTATATTTTACATAGTAGACCTTTCAGCAAGTCATGTTAATTTGGTTGGTTTGAAAGTTTCGGCACCTACCCTCTTGATTTGGGGGCCATTTCCTCTATCCTTATACCTCCATTGAGTATGGCCCTATTAATTAATTTTAGCACATTACGTGGGATTTCTGAAGTGCTTCAGTTAGTAATTAATGGTTGATGTTTCTGCATTATTTTCCACCTCATTATAGAAAATAATTGTCAATATATGTCAAGTTCTGAAATGAAAAGATTCACTTGTGTTGGTGTCAGCTATTGAACTCAAGTCAATCCATTTTCAACAAAGTTCTCAAAAAGGCAGAGACAGACTGTTACCTATTAAGCTTAACTTGTTTATGTTCATTACTACACAGTAATGTTTTACCCATTTTATAAAGGGTCTCTGTCAAGTCTTTCAAGCCATTGTTTTTTATAAATTTTATCTGAAGACTATGATTTTCAGAAAAGGAATAAGTAGACTTCGTTGTGTGTCAATAATTTGAAGAAATAGTTAACAATATTTATTACTGCTAAAAGAAAGTAGAGACACATTAGTTCAAAGAGCTTATGGTCCAGTCTGGGTGACAGAATCTAAGGCAATATAACAAATGAAAACATAATAGTCTAGTCAGGATTCAGAAGAGAACACTGTTTGACCTCATCAAGATTATAGGTCCCTAAAGAGAAGGGATAAACTTACATTTTCTTTCATATTCCACAATAACTGTTTCAGTGCCAGGCACAATTAATGTTCAGTAGACCTTTATTCCATGAATCAGCTAACCAGTTTCTTGACCCACATTGGAACATTTTCTGACAAACATTCAGTTTCTGTGGTTTTTTTTCTTCATGATTCCAGATGGTAAAGATTGTGAATATAAATAAAACAAGAACATTTAAATGACTTGCATTGTCAGGGCAAATATGTATTTATGTATGTCTTTTAATGCATGAATCAACAAGATACACCTCCTTTATTAATAATGCAATAATAGTGCAATGTTTTCATATATAGTCAAGTTAATTGCATGTTTAACAGCACCACTCTGTTCTAAACTTCTACGTAATCTCCAGCTTAGTTTATCTTCTTAAAATCTGGGTGTAGACTGCTGAATTGTGAAGTCCCAGGGTTCTGTCAGGAGCTAGTATCAGCTATAGTTCACACAACCACATGCCCTTCTACAGGCTAACTTTTTCTCTTGACTTCCTCTTCCTATGAATGTACATCATACTGCCAGTCTCGCATGCCCATCCCAGCCACACAGGTCACTGATATCATTCATTTTGTACCTCTATCTTTTCCTTTTTCTCACCCCTCAAATACAAGCAATGGTTAGGATATGAGGAGTTGAGAGTCTGACTTGATTGTTGTTTCTTTCATTTCCACTGCTTCTAGTTCAAATTATCATTACCTCTCACCTACCCCTAAGTGAACTTCTGGTCACCATTTTCTCTTTGTTCCAGATACTAGCTTGAATTTCTCTGTCACCAGATGTCTATATAAATATGACCTTGATTCCACCTTGGTGATGGGCTCCTTCCTCCATTCGTGCCCCACCAGTCTACTGCTTACCTTATCCACATGCTTAGCTTCTTACCATGTCCACATATCGAAAGTGTGTCTCTTCTTTAATCCTGTGCAAAGTCTGTTTTTATAAAACATTTCCTATTTAAACTCCTACAATACTGCCAATGCACCCTTCTAGTAACATTTATCACAGGCTCCCTATAACAGTGGTTACTGGTATATTGAAACCTCTTTCAGGTATTTGATTTATATAGTATCTAATCTCATGCTTTATGCCTAAATTTCTTCATTACTGGCTTATACCCTGGGAGTTTAAAAAGGAAGAAAGTTTAAACCATCATAGGTTTATGGAAGAAATACAATAAATAAACCAATGTAACAAAGTTTGGGAACACAAGAAATTGGGAATTCAAACAGGCAAAATCATGTATTCAGGTATCATGTATTAGAATATCAGGCAAAATCATGTATTATTGTATTTCTTAAACAGAAAGATTCTTAAACTTTACTATAAATCACAATCATTAGAGAAACTCAAAGATAGATAGATAGATAGATAGGAAAATAGAGATATATATGTTCATCAAACTATTTTATTGTCCCAGACCTTTTGCATAGAAGATATTACTGGCCTGCTCATAGGGGAATTCAGTAGGCATGGCATTAAACAATGGTTAAGTTGTGGGTTAGACTACATAATCTTCACTTTGAACTACAACTTAATTGAACTTATAAATATCAGTCCCTAACAATTTCCTGGGAAAAACATTGTGTCATCATTATATTAAGAAAGTGTTATATTTTTCTTCCTGATTATCAGAAATACTGTAAAATGCCAATTATTAAAGAAAAATGTAAGGGTGGCTCAGTCAGTTGAGTGTCCAACTTTGGCTCAGGACATGATCTCACAGTTTGTGAATTTAAGGCCCACATGGGGCTCGCTGCTGTCAGTGCAGAGCCTGCTTCCACTTCGGATCCTCTGTCCCTCTCTTTCTCTGCCCTTCCCCAGCTCGCTCACTCGCTCTCGCTCTCTCTCTCTCTCAATAAGTAAACATTAAAAAAAAGAAAAATGTAAGTAATTTTCTATAGCATCTGTAGTACAAAACAGAAGAACTAGGTAGTTACTTTGTTTAAGCAGCAGTGTTAGTGACTTATACTACGAAGCCATGTAGGTCCTACAAAATGATGACTGTTGTTTATTTATGCCAAATGTACATCGAGAGTGAAAAAGTCATGACGGTAGTAAAGGCTTAAATGTAGTTAGAATTTAAGGCTCCAGTTACTTTACTAGACCATTCTTGGTGGTTGTCAATATATTTTTTATTGTCAGTCATTTCATGGACTAGGTCAAGATTTCACAAAGTTTTAGTTATAGAATAGTTGACTCACAAGATGCCCCAAGATAAAAAGGGTCAATACTAATATAAATAATTGAATTAAGAAATAAATTGAGAAAGTACAGCTCTTCTTTACAGAATAATTCTAATTAATAAATGAAGAAGGAATGAGGGAAATAGAAAATCACCTTTAGGCAATCATCAGAGTAGGAATTTGTACAGGCAAAAACTGTTGATTTGATGCTAAAATTAGCTGATGGAAGTATGGTGAGAAACAAGATATTTGCATAGTCTCAAAGCCTGTCCTCACAAGATATTTATTACCCACAAAAAGAAGAAAGCAGTGACTTTTTGTTTTTATTTAAAGAAATGTAACAGACCTCACCTAAACAAGTGATCACATTTTACACCACCTGCAATAAGACACTTCAACATGACGAATCCTGTGATATGATTTACTAAGGACAAATTATTTCTTTGTTCTTCTTGCCAAAAATACATAACTTCACTCTAATCATGAAGAAAAAACAGACAAATCCAAAGTGAGGAACATTCTAGAAAATAACTGACTGGTGTTTTTCAAAGTGTCAGTGTGATGAAAGGCATGAAAAGAATAAGGAACCGACATTAACTAAGGAGATGTGACAGCTGAATGCAAATTCGGGGAACTCTGTTTGATGGTGGAGTAAAAAAGAGACATTAACGGAGGGTGGGGGAGAGGGGAAAGTGGGTGATGGGCATCCCACTTGTTGGGATGAGCACTGGGTGTTGTATGGAAACCAACTTGACAATAAATTATATTTTTTAAAAAAGAGACATTATTGGGAAGACTAGGAAAATTCAAATAAAGTTTGATTTAGTTCATTGTATTGTGTCACCATTAATGTTCTGGTTTTGATAATTGCATTATTGTTATGTAAGATGTGAACATTAGAAGAAGCTGAATGAAGGGTACACAGGAACTCTGTGCTATTTTTTGCAAGTTTTCTACAACTCTAACATTGCTTAAAATTAAAAAAAAAAAAAAAAGCTTAAAAATACAGGAACTGGTTTGAAGGGGTTCCAGGTAGCCAAACTTGGGGCACTTTGGGCATCAAAAAGTATGATGATGGTAACAGATTTTAAGACCTTAATGCAAAAATATCAAAAACTATGGTTAAGCATATGCAACTACATTGAAAGGATTGATTATTTAATGGTGCCTCATTATACAAAACAAAGCAAAACATGAAATTCTTTTAACTATGCCAAGTATGTGACATTAATATTGCTCAATATTTCTAATTTCTTGTCATATAGTTATACCTTTTATAAATTTTAAAATGTAAAAAATAGTTTGGAGCTATTCATTTTTAAAAATTTAGAGCATTAAAGAATTAAATTTTACTTTGAATGACTAATTTAAACTTAATGGTTTTTTTCTTGCTTTTACATTTAAAATTTTATATTGGGGAGCGCTTGGGTGGCTCAGTTGGTTAAGTGTCCAACGTTGGCTCAGGTCATGATCTCGCGGTTGGTGAGTTCAAGTCCCGTGTTGGGCTCTGTGCTGACAGCTCAGAGCCTGGAGCCTGCTTCCTGTGTGTCCCTCTCTCTCTGCCCCTCACCCACTCATTCTCTCTCTCTCTCGCTCTCTCTCTCGCTCTCTTTCTCTCTCTCAAAAATAAATAAATATTTAAAAAATAATAAAATAAAATTTTATATTGGGAATGAAACTATAATGTTCCCATTAAATTATTGCCTTTCTCATTGTATCTACTAATTTGTCAGATATACATTTTTTAAAGTATAACATATACTGGACCAAGTTTTCTTCGAACATATAAAATTACAAAGCAATAAGGAATTAAAGTGACTTCTGATAGATTTTTTTTCTTCATGTAGTTGCAGGGGAATGTAGACTGTCTTGGGGCAGAAAAGCCACAGTGTTAACTGAATCAATAACTACTAGACAATATTCCTAAATTGTTATTGTTTATAAATTTATTTATTTATTTTTGAGATAGAGACAGAGGGAGAGAGCAGGGGAGGGGCAGAGAGAAGAGAGAGAAAGGAGAATCCTTTCAGGGATTCAAACCCACAAATCATGAGATCATGACCTAAGCTAAATCCAAGAGTCGGACGCTTAACTGACTGAGCCATCCAGGCACAGCACTGCTAGAGAGTATTACTAATAGCAATGCCTGAAGCTCATTTCTAAGGAATTACACTTGAAAGCCACCATCAATTTTGTGATTCCCTTAAGCTTAACATTCCAAAGCCCATTGCTATAAGCACTGAATGTGATTTTCTTTAAAAATCTAGATAAGATTGGCTTCACCTGTCTATAGGTGGATCAATGTCCCCCCAAATATTTTTGCAAATTCCTGATAGGAAGGACTTATTTTTTTATGGCCAATTACACTTCTGATTTCCTGCCTTCTCTGTCTTCTTGTCCTCCCTCCAATCTGTCTCAGGAGTGTTCCTTTATCTCCACCTTAGTTGTGTGTTTAATATGGTACACACTACCCTTCTCTTTTGCCAAAGCCAAACTTGCATGCAGACTCTTTGTTTAGGCAGAATTTTGCTGAAAAATATGTCTATGTATAACATAGCAATTAGTTCCAAATTGCTCTTAGATATGCTTAATCGCCTGTTACAGGGGAATTTTTTCCTATTCCTACTATCACATGTGGCATCCTGGCTTCTTGACATTTTCCTGAGTTTGTTGTTCTCTCACTGGCATAGTTCTATCACTATATTATAAAGAACACAATGAAGCTTCTTAATACTTATTTCCTGAAGAACTATTTATGTCACAGGTCCCATGATCTCTGTGGTATAGCATACTTGAAGTGAGCAATGTCCAGCCAGTGAAATTTATCCTGTCAAGTACGCCAGCTATAAAGGAGGAGAAATTTACCTCTACCCTTTTATCTTCTTTGTCTGATAAATTGATATAAGACAGATTAACTGGAGAAAAACAAATTTAATTACCAATGCATGGGAGCCAGACAATTGAGACTTATATGCCATCCTGAGATAAGGAATGGAATTGGACCTGGGGCTTCAAAAGGGAGGAAGGTAATTCAAGGGACAATAAGAAGAGTAGATGTTTAGTAATTAGATGTTTACCCTGCCATACAGGTAGGTCTTTCAGATAAAAGTTATCTCTGGCAATAGCTCTCTCTGAGTTAGGCCTTCTATTTAAATTCTTTTAGGTAGTTAAGGGAGTGGCAGAAGTTTTTCTTCAGTTTGCTGGGTCTTAAATGCCTTCAGCTCAAAATAATCCACATGTCAGAGTGGCACATTTTCGGGTCATTCTGCTCTTTTTCAGAACGTACATTGAGTTGGGCTTTTATATATCTCTAATCTTCACAAAGCAATTACAATTGTGCTCATTTTACAGATAAGGGAACTGAAGTTAAGCATTGTTAATTGGTCTGTTTAAAACCACATAGCTGTTAAGTGGGCCTGCTGGAGATTTTAACCTGATATGTACAAGCCCCAAATCTATTAACTTTCCCACTCTATCATGCTGCCTCTGCATGCATTCTTCCTTCTGAGCAGAGGAAGCACTGTTAGTTTTATGAGGAAATAACTACTGAACTTCCACTTTTATTATTCTGCCAAACATAAGTATTTGCTCCCTAAACTCTTTTTAAATTGAAAGTGGAAGCTGGAGGAAATGGGGAGATATTGGTCAAAGGTTTCAAACTTCTAGTTATAAGATGAAGTTCTGGGGATCTAATGCACAGCATGGTGGTTTGAGCTAATAGTACTGTATTATATACTTGAAAGTTGTTGAGAAAGTAGATCTTAAATGTTCTCACCACACAAAAAATGAAACAGCAATTGTGTGATGGGATGGAAATGTTAGGTAATGCTATGATAGCAATCATTTTGCAATATATAAATGTATCAAGTCAACATGTTGTATACCTTAGGGGCACCTGTGTGGCTCAGTCAGTTAAGCATCTGACTCTTGGTTTCAGCTCAGGTCACAATCTCATAGTTCATGAGTTCAAGCCCCATATTGGGCTCCATGCTGACTGTGTGGAGCCTGCTTGGGATTCTCTGTCTCCCTCTCTCTCTCTGCCCCTCCCCTGCTCACTCTCTCTCTCTCTCTCTCTCAAAAAATAAATAAATAAGCATTAAAAAAAACACGTTGTATACCTTAGATCTACACAATTTATATGTCAATTATATCTCAATAAAGCTGGCAAAATGGAAACTGGAGAACTAATATTTATTACACAATAGTACATAATTTAAAGGAACAAACACAATTATCAGCTTCTCTTGAATTTTATTTGTTCTTTCAGATAGACACTGCTTTTAGTGTGAGTGACAGAAATACATATAGAAATAGGGAATCATTGGTTTGTGATACTGATATGTAATAAGCATTTTCTCTCTCTTCAAACATCTTACATACATGTGTTTTCTCAAAAACCCAAAGATTCATGCAGAAATGAGAAAAAACAAAAACAAGTACTAAGGGCCTAGTTCTCCAAATAAAAGGGGAATATCACAGAAATATGAGGCAGCATGGCTTCATTGGTCTTTTGTCTACCTGGGGCATCACAATGTCTAGTACAACATGTATACTATGTTATATATGGTATCATGTAATAACATAGAACAGACAATGTCTGTGTTCTTACAGATTACTTATTTCTGCTGAATAACTTGCAGCAGGGCCATTAATCAAGAGAAAAATGAAGCTGATTTTTGGTGATGAAAATTACTTTCCAGTGACTGATTACACTAATTAGTCTTCTGAAAGGGAAATCAAGAGTAAAATGGCCAATAATTCCATAATGCTGCAGCACACATGGAGAAAAGCAACTCTTGAGAAAATGTTGTGGGATAAGTAAGTTTGGGAAGCACTTCTAATTTGAAAATTCACACTGAGTTTTTGGGACACCAAAGGTTATAAGAAGTAGAGAAACTGACTTTACTCTTTTCAATTCTATTTCTCAAGTATATTTGATCACGGATTCCTTTTTTTTTTTTCATCAAACATGTAACGTGTCCAGAGACCTATGTGTTCTGAGGATCTTGGATGAGAAATGCTAATGTAAAGAATGACAAGTCCCTGAAGGGGTGGTATGACCAGTGTTATATTTAGGAAGAGGAATCCTGCAGAAGTGTGTAAGATGAAGTGGAGAAGAAAGGAGCAGGAGGCAAGGAGAGCAAATCTGAGCAGGGAGGGTAGTCATGACAAGAAAAGATAAATGGTACAGAGATAAACCAAGTGAGAACACACAATGTGCAAAGACTTTAGCTAGACAACTCTCTCCTTTTTACAAAAAAATTATAGTATTAAATAGACCTTTATACATGTGGAATTTCTGTTGTCAAATTTTGGACTAGTGTGTACTATAGCCCTGTAGGAGTTTCATCTTTTTTTTTACTTTGGTTTATTTATTTTACCTGAATGTGTATAAAATGTATTTTCCTACTTTATCTGAATGACATATTTCTGATGGTATATGTTCAAGAATTTAGCCAGCGATCCCTGGAAAAAATGCAGATGGCAAGCATGAAGAAGAAGAGGGCCTATGATAAAAAATATATTCTTAAATTCCTTACATATAATTTCTGACTAGTGGCTAAGGAAGTATCAACCTCTAAAGAATTCTTCCCCACACCCTGCTCTTCCCTTCACCCCACCCACCCCAAATGGCTAGGTCTATTTGACTCCTTACTTCCAGCAGAGACCAGTGAGAATTTTTGTCCTCACCCCACTTTCCAGAAGTAGTTATTATGTACCATAGACCTGAAATTGCTGAATTTAGATGAAATGTCCATCAAGAGGCCAGGAGGACAAAAATGCCACATATGATTGGAAATTTCCAGTTTTCCAGAGAGAGGTGGTGTTCATTTCTATATGCAGGTTTTAGTGTCAGTAAATTAGTTTGAAAGGTTTATCTAAACAAATCTGGCATAAATGTGTTTGTACTGTATTCCTTACTTAGAATCTGTCTAAAATTAATAACAATATTCTAAGCTTTGATAATAGGTAATGCTGGGGAACGTTTGCTACCACTGCGCCTAACAATTCCGTGCCATGGCGCTTCCTCCAGATTGAGTGCTATACATTTGTTCTGTTTCTACTTGAGGGCAAAACTGAATAAGAAATGGCAGTTCTACTTTCATTTAAGGTAATGTTTAGAAATGATATAAAACACTTGCATAATGAGAACATAGGCTTCAAAATCTACGTCAGCCATTGGGAGCTGTGTTGTTGTTGTTTTTTTTTTTTGACCTCTTTCATATTTGAAACAGGTTCTTAATAATATGGTATCAGTCTGTTATAAAGCATTTATAAAATAGCACTGCATTTTAGAAATTATTTTATAAATTATTTACATGTCTCCTGAATGTGGTAAAAATCATTTTTTATAAGGGCACCTGGGTGGCTCTGTCGGTTAAGCGTCTGACTCTTGGTTTGGGCTCAAGTCATGATCTCATGGTTCATGAGTTTGAGCCCTGCATTGGGCTCCACGCTGACAGTGCAGAGCCTGCTTGAGATTCTCTCTCTCCCTCTCTCTCTGCCCCTCCCCTGCTCGTGCACACTCTCTGTCTCAAAAATAAATAAAAACTTTAAAAAACCACATTTTTATAATAAATTATTACAGAAAAGGCAATGCTATTATTCATTAACTATTAATAGCATATTTATCAGTTTCTTTATATTAAAATAGCATATCGATATTTAATATTGAAAAAAGTCCACTGAAATAAGAATTTTTTTTTGCAGATTCTTGACTCTAGACTAAAATACTTAGATTTTACCTTTTAAAAATTCTACAGTAAGTATGAATGTAGATAAAACAAACATGTTTGAATTTTTTAAGATATTCGACCTCTAGAGGCACCTGGGTGGCTGAGTCAGTTAAGCATCTGATTCTAGTTTTGGGCTCAGGTCATGATATCACAGTTCCTGAGATCAAGCCCCATGTCTGGCACTGTGCTCTCTGTCTCTCTCTGCCCCTTTCCTGCGCACATGCGTGCTTGCACTGTCTCTCAAAATAAATAAATAAACATTTTTAAAAAAGATATCTAGCCTCTAGAGTACAAAAGAGCTCTGTGAGAATAAAAGTGAGGTAGAAAAAATTAAAATTGGGTTGTGTAATATAACTTTAAAGCACTCTCTGCAATCCTTAACCAGGAAGTGTCTCTAAATATTTATTCTAATATGTGACTATTTAGTGTATTTATGCCATCTTCTGGCAGTGGTCCCTTAAACTAGGAATATTCAAATTAACAGTCTCTGGTAGCATTTGGTATTTCCACACAGAATTGTTAGCCAATATTCTTCAGGTTGTATGGAGTGCTGTAAAACCAGAAATGAGGCCATAGTAGTGGCTCTCCTTAGTAAATAGAAATAGGGTGATTTTAAAAAATCATTGTTCTTTTAGTCTGCTAGCCCCAGTTTACCAAAATAGATGCGAAATACTCAAAAAAATGGTAAAAATTTAAACATTTGGAAAATAACAAGTGCTTATGAAGAGCTGGAGCAACCAAAACTGTATTTCACACAGTGCTTATAGAAGTAGAAGTTGTAAAACAGTTTGGTATTTTCCAATAAAAGTAACAGGAGCATACCTTATGATTCACAATTCCACTCTTTAATATATAACACTGATAATACTGATAATATTTTATTCTAAATCTGGTGTTGGGTACACGAGCGCTTATGTCATTGTCATTCATTATTGTTCATTACATGGTAATTATCTTGTCAAGTAATTCAATAAATTGATATACCCCTTTTTGTAAGTATGTTGTTTTTCATAATAAAAAATGTGATTGTGAAGCAAAATGGTTTTAGGCTTGGCGGTTTGCTCAGAGGCAGACTCTGTCAGATGTGGACTTGCTCCTCTTGAGTGGTAGAAATCATTTACAATATTTATGGTGATTTGGAGCACCTGGGTGGCCCAGTCCGTTAAGCGGCTGACTTCAGCTCAGGTCATGATCTCATGGTTCATGAGTTCGAGCCCCACGTCGGACAGCTCAAGCATGTCTGTGCTGACAGCTCAGAGCCTGGAGCCTGCTTCCCATTCTGTGTTTCCCTCTCTCTCTGCCCCTCCCCCACTCACACTCTGTCTCTTTCTCAAAAATAAATAAATGTTAAAAAAATTAAAAATATATATATTTATGGTGACTTGGACATAACACCCTCTAAGGATCTACCTACACCAACTTGATCTTAATGCATATTTTTTTAATACACTGTTGAATTCAATTTACTGATATCCATTGAGGAATTTTGCATCTATGTTCATGAGAAATGTTAGTCTGTTTTCTTGTAATGTCTTTGTCAGATATTGGTATTAGGATAATGCATAAGTTAGGGAGTGTTTTTTCTTTCAGCTTCTATCTTCTGGAAGAGACTATGGTGAATTGATATAATTTCTTCCTAAAATGTCTCGTAGAATTCACCAGTGAACCCATTTGGACCTGGGGCTTTCTGCCTTGGAAGGTTATTAATTATTGATTCAATTTCTTTAACAGATATAGGCCTATTCAGATTGTCTATTCCATTATTTTTAAGTAGAAAAAGAACTCAAATATTTAGTCAAACTGGATTTAGACTTTATATTATAAATAAATACTATTTATAAGTTTAATAATTGCTTTTCCCACATTTAATTTGACAGTTTTTTAAATTGTCTCACCTTTAGGGGCTCCTGGGTGGCTCAGACGGTTAAGTGTCTGACTTCGGCTCAGGTCACGATCTCACAGTTCGTGGGTTCGAGCCCCACGTTGGGCTCTGTGCTGACAGCTAGCTCAGAGCCTGGAGCTTGTCTTCCGATTCTGTGTCTCCCTCTCTCTCTGACCCTCCCCTGCTCACACTGTCTGTCTCTCTCTCTCTCTCTGTCTCTCTCTCTCTCAAAAGTAAATAAAACATTAACAAATTTTTTTAAATAAAAAATAAATAAATTGTCTCACTTTTATAGAATCACACCAAAGTATTTAACCTAGTTTTCACATAAGCTACTCTCTCTTATATTATTTATATTGCTTTTAAATAGTAATTAAATTATACAATTATCAGAACTTGTACAATACTATAAACAGATATCGTAACAAACACAGATCATTCTTTGTAAACATTTATCTCTCCGTGAGATTGGGCCTACAATAGAGTAGCCTACTAGCTCTGAGTCTGGAGTATGTCCTGGGCATCAGTGGGCTTGCTTTACAGAGATCTTAGAGAGCACTGGTTAATTTGGTGATTTGGTTGAGTAGACATATTTGATAAATGAGCTCATGATTTATTAAAGAACATACAAAGTATGGTGGTAAAAGGAAATATGAACTAGAAAGCACAGTTGGCCTGACATTTATTATCTCTCACTTAATATTCCAGGACTTCAGTTAATTCCTTGTACAGTAGTGATAACAACTCTACTATACCTAGTGAAGAGATGTTCTAGACTAGGGAATTATTTGGGATTCCTTGGGGGGGGGTATAGAGGAAAAGGGAGAGGAAAACACAATTATAGTGCATTGAAACAGCTTTGCATCCATTATGTAATGCAATATTATCTTTAGACTACACAAGTTTAAGGTCCTTATTGTAATCAATGCAAAGTAAAAGGCTACTTCTGTAAAACAGGATTATTTTTACAACACGGCAGATGGCCAAGAATAATGACATTTAAAAATGTTTATTTATTTTGAGAGAGAGAGAGAGAGAGGCAGGGAGGGAGAGAGGGAGAGAGAGAGGGAGAGAGAGAGGGGGAGAGAGAGAATCCCAGGCAGGTTCCACATTCAGTGCAGAGCCTGACGTGGGGCTCTATCTCACGATCATGAAATCATGACCTGAGCTCAAATCAAGAATCGGATGCTTAACCGGCTAAGCCACCCAGGCGCCCCAAGAATAATGACATTTTTTAACTTATTATAAACAAAATAGATTTTTTTTAAGTGTTACATGCTAGATGTCTTCACTCAAGACATCAACTTGCTTCTCATAAAATGAAGCCTGTCTCTAAAAAGTAAAAAAGGTATTCCATGAGAATCATGAGCATAAGCAATGCACATCAATTTAGTTTTTAGAAAACTGATGTGCCTGCCTCTGAGGCACACAAAAATACTAAAACATATGACCAAAAGAGCATTCAGAGATTGGAATGAGAATGACAGTGAATTGGTAAAAACATTCAAACCATTAACATATTTGAATAGGCACTGAAGAGCAGAATATATTGAGAGTTCTATAAATATCTACATATGTCTGTGATTCTGTTTTATCTTTCTTGCTTTATTAAAAGCGTGATATCTTGTCAAGTAATAATAAAGCATTATCAGAAACCACATTTTTGGGGCATCTGGGTGGCTCAGTTGGTTAAGCGTCCGACTCTTGATTTTGGCTTGGGTCGTGGAATAAAGCCCTGCATCAGGCTCTGCACTGAGCATAAAGCCTGCCTGAGATTCTTTCTCTCTCTCTCTCTCTCTCTCTCTCTCTCTCTCTCTCTCTCCCCCCCCTCCCTCTCTCACTCTGCCCCTCCCCTGCAAATAAAAAAGTTAAAAAAAAAAGAAATCACATTTTCACTTACTTCAAGGCAGTAGTCAAAAAATAGAACTCTGATGTTGATCACCCTGAGTCTGTGCCAACCATGAAAAATTGCTCCCTGCAAGGATTACTCTACCACCTTGTCTTTCAGTCTTAATTGTCAACTCTAACGATCAATACATTTTATTCTCTTTTATTTTCTACATGACCTACCAACTATTTATATAAATTGAACTTATATAATTTTTTAATGTAAAGTGAACTTTACTTGTCTTTCACTTTAATTCTCTCTATTTGCCAGTTATCTGGATTTCATTTAGAATAGCTCTTCCATCCAATAAGCTGGGGAGATGGGATCTGCCTTGAGATGCTGATTTCCCTGGAAGAGCTCTTACGCAAGGTGGAACTGTGAAGTCCTGTGTACCATCTCTAGCTTAAATGCCGTGGCCTTCCGTCATTCTTACTTAATTACCATAGATTTAGTTAAATAAATGCTTCTCACTTTGTTGTAAGTCCTCTGATGGGTCTCTAGAGACTTTGGGTGATTGTCTATGCCAGTTTTAGCAGCTTAACAGATGTCTCTCCAGGGGTAAGATTTCCCCAAACTTCTCCTATCACCATTCTGGAAGTCCCACCTCCCTCAGAATCTAAAAGATGGTTATTTGAGATACTGCTGGTAAGGCATCATTATTTATCTTCATCCATCAATTAACATATCACCAGATGCATGAGATGCCATAAAACTAATTTAAGTGGCAGCATAACAAACCAAGGTAGTTGAGAACCAGTGAGTCTAGAATACACTGATGCCAGTTAAGGTTGACAATGCTAATTGCTAGTGGCACCAAACTCGGTGACAATTAGAGCCTGCTGAGAAGTGCACAGGAAAGAAACGCCATCTCCTGGGCAACAGGTAACATGTTGAAGGATAGGGCATAAAGTGATGCATTTTTATTTGCTTAGCAGCTGCTTTGGTACCACTACTTATAGTAGAAGTTGAGCCCCAAGAGGCCTGAGATCATGTAGATCAGACGTTTCTCAAAGTTTAACTTGTATGCAATCAGCCACTATGAATCCCGTTAAACTACAGATTCTGATTTAGGTCTGGGGAGAGGCCCGAGCTGTGCTTTTCTAGCAAACTCCCAGGTGATTCCAGTACTGTTGGCGTCCTTGGCCCACACTTGGAGTAGCAAGGATGGAGGGCACTAGGCATGGACTATACTGAATGAGCAGATGCGGAGAAGAGTAAGGGAGGGGACCAATAGAGATGCGAGACAGATACGGAGCTGATGAGGCAAGCCAGACGTGGAAGACTTTACTCTTCTCAGTGTAGCACCACTTACTTGTGACTTCTCAAGAGTCCACAAGTTTAATAATTCAAAACTATATAGTTCGGGGCGGGGGGGGGGGAACAGTGTTTTCATCAAACGGTGCTGGGAAACCTGGATATCCACATGAGAAGAATGAAGCTAGACCTGGACCTTAATCATATAAAAAAATAAAAATGAGTCAAAGACCTAAACATAAGTGCTTAAACTATGAAACTCAGTAGAAAACATAAAGCGAGGCTTCATGACACTGGATTTCTTAGATAGGACACCAAATGCTCAGGCAAGAAAAGAAAAAATATATAAATTGAAATTAAAAGCTTTTGTGCATCAAAGGATATTATCAAGAGAATGAAAAGGCAACTGATAGAATGGGAGGAAATATTTACAAAGCATATATCTAATAAGGGATTGATATCCAGAATATATAAAGAACCCCTAAAACTCAACAACCAAAACAACCCAATTTAAAAATAGGCGAAGAATTTGAATAGACATTTCACAAAAGAAGATAAAAAATGGCCAATAAATACATTAAAAACTACTCAGTTTTCACTAATCACTAGGGAAATGCAAATCGAAACTACAGTGAGATACCACTCTCATCTGTTAGGATGGTTATAATAAAAAACAAACAAACAACAAAATAGAAAATAAGTACTGGGGAAAATGTGGAGAAATTGCAACCCTTGTGCATTGCTGGTGTGACAGTAAAATGGTGAGTTGCTGTGGAAACTGGGACAGTAGTTTCTCCAAAAACTAAAAATAGAATTACCATATGATCCAGCAATTCCACTTCTGGGTATATACCCAAAATAATTAAAAATAGAGACTTGAGCAGATTTTGGATGCCAGTGTTCAAAGCAGCAAGATTCACAATGGCCGAAAGATGGAAATAACCCACATGTCCACGGCCAGGTGAATGGTTAAACAAAATGTAGTATATAAATGCAATAGTCCCCCTTTATCAGTAGTTTTGCTTTCTACCTTTTCAGTTACCTGTGGTCAACCCCAGCCCAGGAAGCAGATGATCCTCCTGAGAAATCGGCAGGCCAGCAGTAGCCTAAAGTTATGTCACAATGCCCATGTCATTCACTTCTCTTCATCTCATCAGGTAGGCGTTTTATATCACCTCACATCATCACAGGAAGATGGGTGAGTATAATGTAATATATTTTAAGAGAGAGACCACATTCACATAACTTTTATTACAGTATATTGTTTTAATTGTTCTATTATTGTTGTTAACCTCTTACTGCGCCTAATTTCTAAATTAAACTTTATCTCAGGTAGATATGTATAGGAAAAAGCAAAGTATACATAGGGTCTTGGACTAACTGTGGTTTCAGGAGTCTTGGACTCGAATCACGCCTCAGATAAGGGAGGACTAGTATACAATGGAATCTTTTTCAGCATTAAAAAGGAATGAAATTCTGATGCATGCTACAACGTGGAAGAACTTAAAAACATTATGCTAAGTGAAATAAGGCAGACACAAAAGACAAATACTATATGATTACACTTGTATGAGATACATGAGAGGAAGGACCCATTACTCTGCGGGCACCAGCCTCTGGGTTCAGAGGAGGGAACTGGCCCTGCACTGGGCAGGAGCCGGCGCACTCCAGCCTTTCATGCCTGGAGCAAGAGCCTGAGGCCAAGGCCCAGGTGTAGACCGCCTCTCTCCCCTGCCCCGTGGCTTCCTGCAGCCCAGGGGCGGCTCGGCGGGGCGGAGCGGGCGCCGGCAGAGCTCCGTGCCGGGCTGGCGGCGAAGGTCCGCGGCGGGATCGGCGTAGCTGCCGCTGCCGAAGACCCCCACCCCGGCCGGCAGCCCCCGCAGACCCACCTTTACGGTGCGCGGCGGCTCCGCTGCTTCCCTCCAGAGGAGTTCGGGCTCCCCGCTCTCCGGACCCGCCTGGCGACCTCGCCTCCGGCGGGGCGGGTGGCCGCGGCGCCCGGGGCATGGCTTCGGCGGGCAGCGGCATGGAGGAGGTGCGCGTGTCGGTGCTGACCCCGCTGAAGCTGGTCGGGCTGGTGTGCATCTTCCTGGCGCTGTGTCTGGACCTGGGGGCCGTGCTGAGCCCGGCCTGGGTCACGGCCGACCACCAGTACTACCTGTCCCTGTGGGAGTCCTGCCGGAAACCCGCCAGCTTGGACATCTGGCACTGCGAGTCCACGCTCAGCAGCGGTGAGGGCCCGGCGCGCCGCGACCCCTGCTCCCGCCCCGTACCGCCCCGCGCCCCACAGCCCGGACAGCCACCGCCTCTCCCCGCACCTCCACCCTCAACCTTCTGTGTCCCCTACCCTTGTCCGCCCCAATCCCGCCTGCCCCTTCGGGGACCCTGGGGCTGCAGCCGCCTCCCTGACGGCCACCCCTCGCCTCTCCCCGGCCCGGGTCGCCAGACCCAATGCGACGTCCCACGCCCTCTCCGTCCTCCCGTGGCCATTCCTCGGGCTCTGGAGTAACACGTATGCTATTTGGGGTAATTGTTATCATTTAAGGCGAGAACCGTGTGGCTGTGTTAAAAATGCAACGCCTTCCACACTCTCGTTAAAAAAAAAAAAAAAAAAAAAAAGACAAGCAAAAACGCCCCAACTCCACCGAGACGTTGTGGGTTCTCTGCTCGCTCTTCTCCACTCTATTCTCCCTCTGCTCTCAAGGAGGAATTTGCCTGAGTTTACCTCTTTGTGCCCACGTTTCTGCCAGCTCTACTCCACTTTGG
>CM053579.1:77007546-77055330 GCA_028646485.1 Cryptoprocta ferox | reverse complement strand
GCCATCGACAGGTACACGTAGGAGGCGTGGAGCTCCAGGTTGATGTGGCTGTTGACGGCGGCCTCGCAGTCGGGGTGGTAGTTCTGGCGCACTGGAGAGAGCGGCGCGGTGGCCATGGCTGGCGGCACTGGCACGAACACGAGGGCGAAGGTGGCTCCGAAGCGAGGGATGCGCGGTGGGCAGCGGCGGGGCCGAAGGCTGCGGCGGCTGCGGCCTCCGAGATTGCCCAGTGTGAGTGAAGACGGAAGCCGGAGGAAGGTAGGTTCCGTGCCAGGCAACCTCTCTGTGATAGGGCCAACAGATTGAATCAGTTACCGGGAAGTGGTGGGTGCAGGGTGAGGAGGAAAGATCCGTCATGTGGAGGTGGGGGAGAAAGAAGTGAAGGAGGGAAGAAGTGGACGGGTCAGGAGCTCTGTGTTCAGGTTCTATCAGAGTCTGAGAAGACAAGGAGACTCCTGAGCGCCTGGCTTCTAATGAGTTTTTAATTTTGCATTAATTTTTCTAGTTTGCAAGAACATTATCTTATTCTCGAATTGTTCTCTTCTATAGCAGCCTTTTCTTATTTTATAAAGTAATTCTCTCCCTTAAAATAATTTTGAGAATATGAATTTGAATGAATATTTTGGTGAAGTTTTCTTCTGTTTCCTATATTATATCTGTTTTTTTCACAGATATTTCTGTTTGCTCATCATAATTTTCTCTTTTACCTTTGTCAAATACCTGCCAAAGCTTTGTTTACTTATATTTAGGAATAAATGACTTGTTTGATTAGCCTAGGTAATTAGCAAGGATCTGATCTATAGTTGTGATGTTCATTTCACCAATATGCTTCTCCTTAGAACGGGAAAGGTCAGGGTGTGTAAATTATTCAGTGATTTTGTCCTTTGTGAGTATAGAGAATGAAACTTGGATAGTGATCCTCCCTGTTAACAAAATAAATGTATTTTTGACATTGGAAGGGTAATGTTTTTTCCTTCTGGGTAGATGTGCCCTTTGGTTTCTCTTCTGTGAAGGTCTGCAGTTGTCTTAAACTCTTTCACCGTCTTGGGAGATTAAAGGTGTCAGATGCCACAGGGGCTTACTTCCCATTGTAAATAAGAGTTGGGGAGGGTCAGAGTAGGCCAGGAGAAATACCTCTGATGTTCAGAGTAGCTCTTTCATCTCACAGCTGACCCAGAAGCCTCAACAGTGCTACAATTTCATTTGCTTCTGACCCAGGCAGCTCAACCATGCTACAATTTCATTTACTCCGGTGTTATGAGCTTCTCTGAATGTGACCAGGTTTTCTGCTGCAGACGGTGCAACTTCTCTGAATTGGCCAGTCTGATAGCCTCTTTTCCTGTTTTTCCAGAATTCCTCACAATATCTGGCCTCCTAATGGCACCTTTTCTACTGTGTTTGTGTCAGGGTGTGTGTAGATAATTTTTGTGTTCAGTTCACCACCATGATTTAATTATCTTTTTAATAAACTTTAAAAATGAAAACTCTACTTTCTGAATAAGCAGTGCTTCTACCCAGTTCTGAAACCACAGAGTTCCCTCTGTAGGCAACCATTGGTATTATTTGTGATATCAGTAGGAGAAAAAGAATGAAAAAAAAAAAAAGAAATGATACTTACATTAAGAAAAATCAGAGAGTTAAGAAACTTTAGAAACCTTTTCCTTAGTAGCACTTTTTTTCAAGTGCACATAGACTATTTTCTAAGACCATTATCTAGACCACAACACAAATCTCAATAAATATAAAATTACTCATATCATGAAAGATATGTTCTTGGATCACAGTAAAACTGGATTAGAACTTGTTAACATAAAAATATTTGAAAAACACTTAAATATTCAGAAGTTGATAATACATTTCCAAACAACCCTGAGGGTCAAAGAAGTGATCAAAGGGAAATTAGAAATTATTTGGATTGAGTGAAAAGAAAAGATAGCATATCAACATTTGTGAGATGTAGCTAAGGCAGTGTTTGCATGTTAATTTTTGAAAGCTTTAAAAAATTCTGATATTAGAAAAGAAGAAAGGTCTCAAATCCATTATTTAACCTTCCACCTTAAAAAGAAGAAAAAGAAAGGACTCTCAGGTGGCTGAGTCCGTTGAGCATCCAACTCTTGATTTTGGCTCAGGTCATGATCCCAGGGTTGTGGGATTGAGCCCTATGTTGGGCTCCAGGCTGTGCATGGCAACTGCTTGAGATTCTCTCTCTCTCTCTCTTTCTCTCTCTCTCTCTCTCTCTCTCCCCCTCCCTTCCTCCCTCCCTCCCTCCTCCTCCTCTCCCTTGCTTGCATGTTCTTTCTCTAAAATAAAATTAAAAACAAGAAAAAGAAGACCAAAATAAACCCAAGTCAAGCAGAAAGAAGGAAATTATAAAGATATGAGCAGAGTTTGTTTTTATACATGTATGTTAAAATGAGTAAGTTATGAGTTAAACTTGTTCAGTAAGTTGAGGGAAATTGGGTCCAGTATTTGGGAAGGTGGCTCAGTGTACTGGAGATTCCCCAAAGTAAGAGGACCTGAACATAAGTGGTAATTTTGTAAACAGGTTGAAAGAATAAGGGTTGTGAAAAGAGAGATAGGTTTCTGGTCATTGACCAGAGGTAGCAGTTAAAACAGGAGTCTGGGTCTAGGTAAAACCCCTCAAGATGAGTATGTTTAATTATTTCAGATTCAGAGACAGAAATGAGTACGCATAGACTGTTTTCTAAGACCATTATCTAGACCACAACACAAATCTCAATAAATATAAAATTACTCATATCATGAAAGATATGTTCTTGGATCACAGTAAATTCTAGCTCTTTAATGCTGTAGACATAAGATTTTTGTCATGTTAATAAAACTTTCCGAACCCCCGAAAATAAAGATATGAGCAGAAAAGAGTGAAATTGAAAACATAACAAAAATAAATAAAAACAGTAAGTCAAATCAATGAAATCAACAGGTTCTTTGAGAAAATTAAACAAACAAAAAGATAAATCTCTAGACAGACTAATCAGGAGAAGACACTAATCAGGGAGAGAAGACACAAATGACCAGTTACAGGAATGAGAGAAGAGATATCATTACAGATCATACACTCATTCAAAGGATGATGAGGGAGTATAATTGTGATATAAGATACCTATATTTTGATTTTTCATCCCCAGTTCCTGACCAGAGGTTCTAAAACCTTTGTAATTTTCTAAGTGATAAGAGTGATAGAAACCTTTTTGTTGTAATACTTGTTTTTTTTTCTTTCCCCTAGCTCCTCAAACAACTCTGGAGTGATAAAGATGAAAGGAGAATCTTTTTTTATTCCTGACAAACTCCTTTCAACCATACCTGAATTTATAATAATGATGTGACTTCTGGAAAGCCCCTAAGGATGGAGAACTGTTTGGCAGAGGAACTAACCATGTGATTTCAGCCCTTCCTCCTGACCTCCTGAGGGGAGGAAGGGCTGGAGGTTAATGGATTGATTTGATTAATCATGCCTAGGTAATAAAGCCCCATAAAAACCCTAACTGAAGGGATTCAGAAAGTTTCCAAGTTGGTGAACACATGGAGGTGCTGGGAGGGTGAAATACCTGGAGAGTTTCCATGCCCTTTCCCCTTCTACCTTGCTCTATGCATCTTCCATCTAACTAATTCTGAGTTGTATATTTTTATAATGAACTGGTAATCAAGTAAATAAACTGTTTTCCTGAATTCTATGAAACATTCTACAAAATTATCAAACCTAAAGAGGAAGGCATGGGAACCTCCAGTTTATAGCCTGTCTGTCAGAAGCACAGGTGAGAACCTAGATTTGCAATTAGTACCTGTAGTGGTGGGAGCAGGGGAGGGGCAATCTTGTGGAATTGAGTCATTAACCTGTGAGATCTGTGCCAACTCCAGGTAGTGTCCTGATTGGATTTTAGGACATCCAGTTGGTGTTGGGGAAGTTGGAGAATTGGTTGGCATGGGGAAAACCCCCACACATTTGTTGTCAGAAGTATTCTCTTCAGTAACAAACAACTTTATACCAATTATTTCACCAATACAGATGAAATTCAATTACAGGCTAATCTAATGTATAAACATAGATACAAAAATCTTAAATACATAAGTTACCAAAACAAATCCACAGTGACCATGTTGTGCACCTGTAGGCATTAATGTTCATTCAACAGGAAATATGTACCCTAAAATAGCCCTATATCTTTAATTAAATGGAATTTTAGTTAAAATATTCCCATGAGAAAACTCCAGACCCATTGGCTTTACTGATGAATTCTATTGAATATTTAAATAAGTAGCAAGTAAATTATGCAAGCTCTTCTAGAAAATTAAAGAGGACAGAATACTTCCCAACATATCCTATGATAACCAGGCAGAAAAATTACAAGAAAACTACAGACCAGTTTTCTTCATAAATATTGCCACAAATATTCTTAATAATGTGTTAGAAAATTGAATCCAATAATGTACAAAATAATGGCGTATTGTGACCAAGTGGGGTTCATCTCAGGAATGCAAAGCTAGTTCAAATTAAAAAAAAAAAACAATGTAATTCATTAATGTAATACATCAATATCATTCATCACACTAAGAAATATCACATAAGCATCTCAGTAGATTCATAAAAAGCATTTGACAAACTCAAATATCCATTCCTTTTTTTATTACTTTTTTTTTTTTTAGAGAGAGAGAGAGAGAGGTTGCAAGGGAGAGGGGCAGAGGTAAGAGAGAAAATCTTTAGCAGGCTCCATGCTCAAGGCAGAGCCTGACATGGAGCTTGATCCCACGACCCTGGGATCATGACCTGAGCCAAAATCAAGAGTTGGAGCCTCGACTGACCCGAAACACTAGACGCCCCTCAAATATCCATTCCTGAGGTTTAAAAATATCTTAGCATAATGGAAGGAAATTTCTCAACCTGATATAGGGCTTCTTTGAAAAACCTACACCTAGCGTCATACTTAGTGGTGGAAAATTAAATGATTTCCACACTAAGGTCAGCAGCAAAACAAGGATGTCCATTCTCCTCACTCCTAATCAACTTTAAGCTGGAGGTCCTAGCTTGTGAAATAAGGCCAGCAAAGGAAATGAAAGGCACACAAATTGGAAATGAAGAGATAAAACTAGCTCTACTTGCAGATAACTTAATTGTCTATGTAGAAAATCTTAAAGTGTATACAAAGAAGCTACTGAAACTAATAAATGAGTTTAATAAAATCTCAGGGTATAAGACCAATATACAAAAAACAGTCTTATTTTTATATACAACAATGAACAATTGAAAAGAAAAAAAACTAAAATTCTGTTTAAAATAGCACCCAGTTGTAGCAATATTTTGGTGGACTCTTTTGGGTTTTCTACATAGAGTATCATGTCCTCTGCAAATAGTGAAAGTTTGACTTCTTCCTTGGCGATTTGGATAACTTTTATTACTTTTTATTGTCTGCTGAGGCTAGAACATCCAGCACTCTGTTCAATAACAGTGATGAGAGTGGACATCTCTGTCTTGTTCCTGACTGTAGAGGAAAAGCTCTTGTTTTTCCCCATTGAAGATAATACTAGTTGTGGGTCTTTCATATATGGCCTTGATGATGTTGACATATGTTCCCTCAATCCCTACTTTGTTGAGGGTTTTTATCAGGAATGGATGCTGTAGGGGCACCTGGGTGGCTTATTCGGTTAAATGTCCGACTTCGGCTCAGGTCATGATCTCATGGTTTGTGAGTATGAGCCCTGTATCCGGCTTTCTGCTGTAAGTACAGAGCCCACTTCAGATCCTCTGTCTCTCTCTCTCTGTCTCTTCCCCTCCCCTGCTCACTCACTCTCTTCTCAAAAATAAATAAACATTTAAAAAATCATTTCAGAATATATTTGTACTTTCTTAAAGTAATACATGTCGACCCCTTGAAATTTGGTGATGTATGCTAAAGTATTAAGTTTTAGCAAAAAAGGAACAGTGATTAATGCATAGTTTCTATTTTGATCACTTTTGTGTAGACTTTTAGACTTATCCTGATTGTAGGTAGGGAATGATAGTCAAATTTGATGATTGTTTTCCTCTTTTGGAAAGGAGATTATAATATTTGTATGTTTATGTTTTATCCTGCCTGTATAAAGAAAATGAGTTAATATTTTTTCTGCATAGGGAAAAAAATCTGTACCATAAAATAAAACCTGAAGATAATTAAGTCAATGGTACCTTCAGAATTTTGTAAAATTCTGGAGTGGCATATGGGCTAAACTCAAATTCACCTAAAGGAAATACTCAGTCATGCAAATTGCTTTCATTTGCATGAGATTCCTGAATATATAGTACTCTTTATAGGAATTGTTTTTATGGAGAACTGTAGAGCAATTTAGAGAACAGCCTGTGCAAAGAACACCAGATCAGAAACAAGGAACTGCACAAAATTTATGGACAAATCAAGCAGTAAGGAGATGTAAGATTCAAGAAGTCCGTTTGTTAACTCTATATAGACAGGATGAGAAGAGATGATGAGGACCTGCCTACTTACCATTTGGCAAGCACTGGGCCGTCCACAGACTTATATCTTCTGAACTTTAGAACAGCAAATCTATTAAATGGAACCATGTATACAGGTAAAATAGTAGGTATCAATAGTCCCATTTTACAAGTAAAGAAACCAAGACTCAACAAGGTAACTAAATTGCCCAAAGCCATATAGCTAGTGGCAGAACTAGGAAGTAAACCAAAGTCTACCTATTGCAAAATTACTTTGTTGCTGACAGATAAAATTTCTAAAGATAGTGTCTAGTTATTAGAACTAAGAGAGTCTAGAACAGCACTGTCCAGTAGAAATACAATAGCCACAAATGCAAGCCATATACTCAATTTTACCTTTTATTGTTTTTTTTAACTTAAATTCAAGTTATTTAACATACAGTGTAGTATTGGTTTCCGGAATAAAATTAAGTTATTCATCAATTACATATGACACCCAGTGCTAAGCCCAACAAGTGCCCTCCTTAATGCCTGTCACCATTTAGCCGGCCCCTCCAACCACCTCCCCGCCAGCAACCCTCAGTTTGTTCTCTATAGGTAAGAGTCTCCTATGGTTTGGCTCCCTCTCTGTTTTTATCTTATTTTATTTTTCCTTCCCTTTCCCTATGTTCATCTGTTTTGTTTCTTAAATTCCACATATGAGTGAAATCATGATATTTATCTTTCTATGACTGACTTATTTCACTTAGTTTAATACAGTCTAGCTCTGTTCACATCATTCTTATTTTTAAGGCTGAGTAACATTCATTATATGTATATACCACTGCTTCTTTAGCCATTCATCAGTTGATGGACATTTGAGCTCTTTCCATAATTTGGCTATTATTGATAGCACTGTTGTAAACATTGGGGTGCATGTGCCCCTTCAAATCAGTATTTTTGTATCCTTTGGGTAAATACCTAATAGTGTAATTGCTGGGTTGTATGGTATGGTAGTTCTATTTTTAAAGTTTTGAGGAACCTCCATACTATTTTCCACAGTGGCTGCACCAGTTTGCATTCTCACCAACAGTGTAAGAAGGTTCTCTTTTTTCCACATCCTCACCAACATCTGTTATTTCCTGACTTGTTCATTTTAGCTATTCTGACAGGTGTGGGGTGATACCTCATTGTAGTTTTGATTTCTATTTTCCTGATGATGAGTGATGTTGAGCAACTTTTCATGTGTCTTTGAGCCATCTATATGTCTTCTTTGGAAAAATGTCTGTTCATGTCTTCTGCCCATTTCTTCATTGGATTATTTGGTTTTTTTGGATGTTGAGTTTATAAGTTCTTTATATATTTTGGATACTAACTCTTTATCCACTATGTCACTTGCAAATATCTTCTCCCATTCTTTCACTTGTCTTTTAGTTTGACTATTTGTTTCCTTTGCTTTGCGGAAGTTTTAATCTTGATGGAATCCCAATAGTTCATTTTTGCTTTAGTTTCCTTTGCCTCCAGAGACATGTCTAATAAGAAGCTGCTGTAACCAAGGTCAAAGAAGTTGCTGCCTATGTTCTCCTCTAGAATTTTGATGGTTTTTTATCTTACATTTAGGTCTTTCATCCATTTTGAATTTATTCTTTTTTTTTAATTTTTTATGTTTATTTATTATTGATACAGAGAGAAACAGAGCAGGAGTGGGGGAGGGACAGAGAGAGAGGGAGACACAGAATCTGAAGCAGGCTCCAGGCTCTGAGCTGTCAGCACAGAGCCCGACAAGGGGCTCGAACCCACAAACTTTGAGATCATGACCTGAGCCAAAGTCGGAGGCTTAACCGACTGAACCACCCAGGCACCCCTGTTTTGAATTTATTCTTAAGAAAGTGGTTCAGTTTCATTCTTCTGCGTGTTAATGTCCATTTTCCCGCACAATTTGCTGGAGAGACTCTATTTTTTCCATTGGATACTCTTTCCTACATTGTTGAAGGTTAGTTGGCCAAACATTTGTAGATCCATTTCTGGGTTCTCTATTCTATTCCATTGATCTGTGTATCTGTTTTTGTGCTAGTACCCTACTGTTGGGCTGATTACAGCTTTGTAATGTTCCATGTGCACTTGAAAAGAATATATATTTCACTGTTTTAGGATGGAATGTTCTGAATATATCTATTAGCTCCATCTGGTCCATTGTGTCATTCAGAGTCACTGTTTACTTGTTGATTTTCTGTTTAGATGATCTATCCATTGATATAAGTGAGATGTTAATGTCCACTAATGTCCATTATTGTATTACTATCAATTACTTCCTTTATGTATGTCATTACTGGCTTTATGGATTTGGGTGCTACCATGTTGGGTGCATAAATATTTATAGTTGTTATATCTTCTTGTTTGATTATTCCCTTTATGATTATATAGTGTCCTTCTTCAACTCTTATTACATGTATTGTTTTAAAGTCCATTTTGTCTGACACAAGTATTGCTACCTTGGATTTCTTTTCACATCTATTTGCACAATAAATGGTTTTCCATCCCTTTACTGTTTTTTTTAAGTTTTTATTTGTTTATTTTGTGGGGGGAGGGGCAGAGAGCAAGGGAGACAGAGGATCCAAAGCAGGCTCTGCATGGACAGCAGAGAGCCTGATGTGGGGGTTGAACTCATGACCTGGGCCAAAGGCAGATGCTTAACCAACTGAGCCACCTAAGCATCCCTCCGTCCCTTTACTATTAATCTGCCTGTGTCTTTCAGTCTGAAATGAGTCTCTTGTAGGCATCATATAAATATGGGTCTTGGTTTTTTTTATCCATTCTATCACTCTTCATCTTTTGATTGGAGCATTTAGTCCATTTTCATTCAAAGTAATTATTGATAGTTGTGTACTTACTGCCATTTTTTTTACCATTTTTTTACTTATTGTATGTTTTTTTTAGTTCTTTCTTCTTATCTCCATTTGTTTAGCTCTCGTGAGATGATTTTGTCCTGTTCTTTAATTTGGCACATATTCCTCTATCTTCTCATATTGTCTTTCTTACTATGTCTATATCTGTGTGTTAGGAAAGTCGCCTACATCTCCTGCTCTTGAAAATTGTGGTGTTATGAAGAAGAGGTCCTGTAGTGCCCTGCAGTGCAATGTGCCTTCTTCACCAGAACCTGGTTCTTCAGAAGTGTTTTCTATGTGTGTTGTATGCACCCTAGTGTTGTGGTTGAGCCATGTTTGCCTTCAGTCCATTCATTTGCAGCGGCTCTTTTGGTCTGTTGTGGGCAGGGCTTGGTTCCTGTATTGTTAGTGGACTAGTCTGGGGCCACCTTGGGCATGAATTGAGTTAGAATAGGTGTTTGTTGGGGCTCCTGGGTGTCTCAGTTGGTTAAGCATCTGACTTCAGCTCAAGCCATGATCTCAGAGTTCATGAGTTCAAGCCCCACAGTGGGTTCAGCACTGTTAGTGCAGAGCCTGCTTCAGATCCTCCATCTCCCTCTCTCTGCCCCTCCCCCACTCACATGCACACACGTGTGCTCTCTCTCTCTCTCTCTCTCAAAAAAAAAACATTAAAAAAAAAAAGAACAGGTGTTTGCAGAGCTCCAGTATCACAGAACTGCAGAGTGATCTCCCTGTATTGTTCCCTGAGAAGGTTTTGCTGGTGGGTGAAGTCTGCAGTTAACCAGATGCCTACTCCCAGCCCACTGGTGGGGCTGCAGTTGGACAGATTTGTGAGGTTATCGTCCCTTCTCCCTTGGGCAGTAGTCACTTCGGAGTGCTGCTGGCTGCTGTTGGGCGTGCTTGCACCCTGTCAGGCCTGTGGCACCACTTTGATTGGGCTCTGGCCAAGAGTGTATTAGAGGGAGCAGGTCTCCAGGAGAACAAGGGGGTGGGTCGTGTGGTGCCAGCAAGTTCTGTTTTGGTCCACTGTGGGAAACGACCTGCAACCACCTGGGAAAACTGCTGAGGCAGACTGGGCTGGAGGAGGCAGATCTTCAGAAGCTCATGAGGGCAGGGTGCAGTGTTTAGCAAGATACGTGGAGTGTTGGCACTATGTTGGTCCTGGCTGGTGTCTGTGTATCAGGGCAGGGGAGGGAAATGGTACCCTCCAGCAGTTTTGTTCTTGGAAACATCGCCCAAAGATCCCTGCCTTTCTAGCACATGCTCTGAGATTACTAAATAAATCTCCTTCCCCTATATCCCAGGCATTTTTCAAACTGCTGCTTCTATGCTGTATCTCAGCAGCGCTGTTTGTTGTGTTTTCTCTGTAAAAGTGGGGACTCAGTTTCCTATTACCCTCCCATTCTCCCAGAGCAGAGCCACTGATTTTTAAAGCTTCTGCTGTTAAGCAATACTGACTCTAAGATCTTATAAAATTAGGCCCTTCTGGTTTCTGATGCCAAATATTATAGGGATTTGTCTTTCCAGGGCAGGTTCCCTGTGCCTTGGGTGCCTGGTGTGGGATCTTCTCTCCTCTCTCAGTGTGGGGAATAAGCTTAGGAATTCCCTGAGCCTGTTCTGATGGGTTAACAAGGCACCTTTCTTTTGCTAATTAGCTCCTCTCTGGGCAACTTCCCCCCTCAGCAGCCTATAGCCCTATTTACCTGTTTACCTAATTTGGTCCTTCCTTCCTTCGGGTGAAAGCAGCTTTCTGCTATAGTACAAAGTTGGGGGGGGTGCTTCCACTCCAAATACCTAATCTTGTTTACCTCATATACCTTTATTCTATATTGGGGCCTTTTCCCTGCCCTCTCTATACCTCTGTACCTGCTTACCTAATCTTGTTTATCCAAACTTGGGTGTGAGCATCCTATGGCTTTGTAATTCTTTTTGCCTTGTTAACCCATCATTGCAGGCTCAGGGAATTCCTAAATTTATTCCCCACATCTCTGTATTCCTGGTTTCCCTCCCTCCCTCCCACCAGCAATCCAGCAGGTCATTTTGGCTCCTGACCAAGTCCCTGCCCTTTCTGCCCTCTTTGATGTGGCCTCTTCTTTACATTTAGCTGTGGGGAGTTTGTTCTGCCAGTCTTTGGGTCATTTTCTGGTTTATTTACTCTGATACGGATGTTACCTGGGTGTAACTAAGGGACAAGGTGAGCCTAGGATCCTTGTACTCCACCATCTTCCCCAGAAGTCCTGAATATTTCTTTTTAGCATGAGTTTGATGAAAATCAACATATTTTTAAGAGGCAGAAAAAAGTTAGTTTTTAATGGTTAAATGTGAGGGATTATGGCTAGTTGGTACTAAGGCATTTACTGATGTTTATTGAAGTCATATCTAAAATTTAATAGGTTCCCTCATTGAAATAGTGTTTTGATAATCCTTGAAGATTAATTCAATAGGTGGAAATTTTAAGCATGAATATTGCCAATGAAATTTTTGTCTCCAAATTTAGTGCCTTGCCTCTATGAGGAAATGTTAGGAAATGCTACCTCAGTGCTTGTGAGTGTATACATGGTTCCTGCTACAACACTTAGAGTCAAATTCAGAGACGCTGGGCAAAGATCACTCTTGTTTTTACTTTGGCTTTCAGTTCAGCAGCATCTGAGCTATAGGCACAATGGAAAATGTCTAAATAAGTAAAACCATAGGGTCAAGAATTTTAGAGTAGAAAGATACTCGATAGGTCTTCCAGTTCAACATCTTATCCAGTCTAGAGATAAATGTTCCTTCAGCTGTGTGAATACTTACATTATTGGGAAATACATTCTTGCCTGACTCAGCTAATTCCAGAGTTGGGATGTTTTAATCCGTTTTTATATTGTCTCTGCATCTGCCTCCCTAATGTTGCCACCATTGGTCTCAATTCTGCCAAATGGAACAAAAGAAAATAACTATGACTCATTTGAAAATTTTCAAAACCTCATTTCAAAAATGTTGACTGCCCACATATCAGTATCACCCTAGCGACCCACACTACCCACTACACTGCTCTTATTTATTCATATTTGTATTTTAATAAGAACCTTAGAAAGGCACACATTTTCCAGGTGACATCTGATCATTTCAGAATACCATGGGAGTTATCTGTCCATTAATTTGGACATGACACTCCTATTAATTTATAATAAGATTCCATTAGTTTTTCCAATGGCTCAGTTAACACTGTTAATTCATATTAAGAGGCAAACCTTGTGGGTTTTTTTTCACATTAATTGCTGTTCAAGCTGGGTCTTCTCTATTTAGTACTTGTAATCAATCTTCTGGACTTGAATGCAAGGCTCTCATTTTTCTTAGTAGGTCTCAGATTGTTAGCTTCACCTCATCATTGTCTCCCATCAGATTCTTTAATACCTGATTCTATTATCTGAGGTCTCTGCCAATTGTCCTCTGTAGAAATGAGTTAATATAGCAGGCCTGAGACTAGTATCCTTAGGAAGGCCTGCTTGTAAACTTGGCCCTTAGCTGGTATCTGGGAGTTGGGGTTTCAGGAGAGTTCTTTTTTTTCTTTACCAGATATTAAGATTTATTATAAGCTTATAGTAATTATGGCAATGTGGTACTGGTGTTGGGTTAGAATGCTCAGGTGGGAAAAGGAATGGCTATCCTTTAGGATAGTAAATGGTGCTGCAATGATTGGCTACCCACAGGCAAATAAAGGAACTGTCTATATCACTCCATACATAAACAAAAATCCTATGTGGATTAAAGACCAAATTGGAAAAGTAATGCTTTTAATCATTTGAAGACAATGTAGTACACAATCTTTATAATGTGGGGCAGAAGAATATTCTTAAACAAGGCCCATAAAGTACATATCATAAAATTTAAAAATGACATATTCAGCTCTATTAAAATTAATAATGACTGTTTATCAAAATATACCTTAAAGACAGTGACCAGATAAGCCACAAATGAGGAAATACATTTTCCACACAACCCAGAAAGGATCAGTTTACAGAATAAAGAATCTCAAAAGGCTATATGATAAATACATATACAACCTGATAGAAAATTAGGCAACAGATAGGAACTGTATTTCTTAGGGAGGTACTTTGAGACTTGAGTGCCTATAAGCTGGCTTCTCTGTCCTTTTGACATGTCACCAATCATTCTTTGAGGACTTATTAATGCCACGATAAGATGTTCCAAGCTCATTTGCACTTTATCTTTCCCAGTTTTAGAATCAGCCATTTCTCCAAGGAACCCTGAAAGCAAGATTTGCATGCTAGGTGCGATTTTTAGTATTGTGGTGTTGCTGCTCCCATTCCTTCTGTTTGGACAGAGGTAGGGAATATTTGTACACACACACACATAGACACACACACACACACACACACACACCTACACATTTACATCTATGCTTATACCCATGTATATCTACAATACTGAAAACCATTACATCATACCGACACCTCCAATTTCAATCCAACACTACAACGTTCACCTCATTTTGTCCTTGGATCTCATTATCCTTAATCCTTTTACTTATTTCATGATTTCCTCATATGCACCAATTTCCCTTTGCCACCACCAGGCCCTCCCTTATAACTACTTCCTTACCCCACTTGGACTATAGAGCTGCTGCACCTAGATGCCACCATGTGGACTCCCTCTTCATCCTACCCAGTCTCTGACACCCTGACCCAGGCCACCCTCATGTATGGGCACGCTGTTCACCCTGCTCAGTCTCCAGCACTCATGGTAGACCTTCCTCCTATGCAAATGCTTATCTTACCTCACTCTGGGCCACCATTGCTTTCCCTGTCCTGGTGCAAATGCCTGCCCTGGTTGTCTCTACCTAATGGCTTTATGACTGAGTTGTTCTGGAAAACAAGGGGGGAGGAAGAGGAAAAGAAGAGCTACTTCTAGATCTGTCTGGTTTCATTTTTTATAATCTCTTTAATCCATGAGAATATGTTATAATTTAAAGGTAATTTTACTTCTATCAATTCATTACTTATTAATTAATCCTTTGTATTCCCATATAAATATCTTTGTGATTAATATACAACATTGAAATAAATAACAATGTTTATTTTTTAAGAAAGAGGTAGAAAGACAACCCTAGGTGCAAAAAAGCCAGTTTGTTTGAAATTGAGTCTACAACTGAAAGAAGAAAAATAAAGTTGAATTTTAACAACACTAAATACTCCTTTTAAGAAGATAGTAGGGGGGCCCCTGGGTGGCTCAGTCGGTTAAGCGTCCGGCTTCGGCTCAGGTCATGATCTCATGGTTCGTGGCTTCAAGCCCCGCATCAGGCTCTGTGCTGACAGCTAGCTCAGAGCCTGGAGCCTGCTTCAGATTCTCTGTCTCCCTCTCTCTCTGACCCTCCCCTGCTCGTGCTGTCTCTCTCTCTCTGTCTCTCAAAAATAAATAAAAAAACATAAAAAAACATTAAAAGATAGTAGGTAACATTCAGTTTGGAAAGTTTTAAAATTAAAATTAAATAGAGAAAGCTACTCACTAAAATGTGAAATCTTTAGGATGATCAAATGTAATCTAATCACATTTGGGCTCTGTGACTGAGATCTGTTAGTTGCTCCTGAAGGATTATTCTCTAATACATATCTGTTTCCATCTAGAAGAATAACTAAAAAAGCCCTTTCTTACCCTTGGTCCCATTTCTTTGAATTATGTCAAGTAAAATTAAACATTGAAAACTAAAAACTATCCAAGGAAAGCATGGATTGAATTGGTATGAGCATATTTATTGTTGAGTATTGTGTAAGAAGACCATCTGCTGAGTTTTTAGTATAGATTATACTTTTCCATGTATCGCTCAATTCTTAATAGATACTGTTATTGCCTCAGTCTTGCCTTGAGCCAGAATCAAAGGAGTTCTTTTTTTTTTAGTTTATTTATTTGGGGAGAGAGAGAGAGAGTGAGCAGAGGAGGGGCAGAGAGAGAGAGGGAGAGAGAGAATCCCAAGGGGGCTCCATGCTGTCAGCGCAAAGCCCGATGCAGGGCTTGAACTCATGAACCATGAGATCATGACCTGGGCTGAAATCAAGAGTCAGTCGCTTAACCAACTGAGCCACCCAGGCACCCCCAGAATCAGGAGAGTTCTTAATATTCTCTAATTTATAGGAGTATTTACTGTGCTTAGACTGTTTGCATAATGTGTTTTATTCTGAGCACCTGCCTTCCTTTTGGAAGTCTGGACTTTCTACTTGATAGGCAGAGGGTGCCTTTGTGATTAGTCTCCAGTAAAAACCCTAAAATGAATCTCAAAGGGCTTCCCTGGGCAGAAACATCACACACATGTTGCTGCATTTTCAGTGCCGGGGGAAGAGGATGCTCTGTGTGAGCGCTCAGGGGAAGCAGAGAGTATAAGAAGGCCTGCACACAGATTCCTCCAGTCCCCACCTGTGTCTCTTCCCTTTACGTTCTGGCCCTGTATCCTGACTGCACTGCTGTGATAAGTCCTAGTGCTGAGTACAACTATATACTGAGTTCTATGAATTCCTTTACATGAGTCCTTGCAGTGAACCTCTGAAATTAGTGGTGATATTGAGGATCTCTGACACCCCTGACTTTGAACTACCTGCAGGTCCAAATTGCCTGATTTCAACCATCAAACAAACACAGAAAGGGCAGGGAAAGGGGGAGCTTCAAGGATGGATATGACAGTCCCATCTTTGAAGATTTATGTGTATGTCTTCACTTGTGTGTTGTGACTAATAATGACATTGGATGTTTCCTGATGGTACCTGCCATCTAATAAGGCAGTACTTCTTAAATGGGTTCTGATAGCTGTCATCCCATAACACCCTCCGTGAAAAAATGACCCCCAAGGTCAATTATTTTGGGAGTTTTCAATAAAATGGACTCCACGTTGACATTTACAGCACCTCATAGCACAGTCCATAACTGACAGACTTCCAGAGCAAGGAAGATGGAACTCCTCTTGTCTCTCTATGAACTGCTTCTAATGTGCAAAAGAAATGTAGACAATAATATAAAAATCACCCATCTATTTCCTACCCAGATGTATTCACTGTTAACATTTTGTCATGCTTGCTTCAGTACATTTTCTTTTGTAAAGAAATTAAATATTTTTGGGTCAGAAGCTGCTTTTGCATGCCTCCTCAATGGCATTCTCAAAGCTGCTCTTCCCAAGAGGTAATCATTACCTTAAAGTGTGGTTTATATTTCCTGTCTTTGTTTTCACACTTTTTCCATCTGTGTAGCTGGTGTTTTTTGGAGTGTGTTTAATATTTATGAAAATAGTTTTGATGTTATTTTGTGCTCTTTGTTTTGCAGACTGTAAAATTTACCCCTATAGATATGTGTAGCCCTTACCTAAATATCTTAACTCATTTATACAAAGTAATTTTATATCTATTTCACCATCTATTTCTTTATGGATTTCTACTGTTTTGTTTGGGGTATTGTTTGTTGTTGTTATTGTCATTATATTTGGCTATTACAGAAATTTTTGGCCATGTGTATCCTTGTAGGAAGTTCTTTGTGTCCATGTGCACTTGGGAGTTTCTCTTAGCTAGATTACTACCAGTTGAATTGCCATTTGGTAGAGAATGTACATCTTCTGACATGTGGGAGAAGGGAAATACTAAGCTCTTGCTTACTCTAGAGGTCCTGTCCCATCTAAGGGGATAGAAAAAACTGAGAAACACTTGTGAAGTTTACAGTCCAGAGGCATAGTCTCACTAAAGGATTGAGACCTAATCATAGGACTAAAGAATGCTTACCCTTTCCCCACCACTTACCACTGTATTACTGAAGGCCTATTTGTAGCAGTTCCTTTTACCCAGTACATCATGTCAGGCAATCAAGAAAAAATTACAAAGCATATTAAAAGACAAAAAAAAAAAAAACAACACCACAATTTGAAGAGACAGAGCAAGCATCAGAACCAGCCATGGCAGGTGAGTTGGAATGATCAGACAAGGAATTTAAAACAACCATGATTAATATGCTAAGGGCTCTAATGGATAAAGTAGACAGTATGGAGCAATAGATTGGTAATATAAGCAGAGAGATGAAAATCTTAAGAAAAGACCAGAAGGTAATAGTAGCAATAAAAGACACTGTAGCATAAATGAAGAATTCCTTTGGAAGCTTTATTACTAGACTGAACATTGCAGAAAAAAGAAAGAATCTCTGAGCTGAAAAGCAAAGAGAACAAAGACTTTATAAAAACAGAGCAGAAAACTGAAAGCAAAGAGAACAAAGCCTGAAAAAAAAAACACAGAACAGAATATCCAAGGTCTATAGGACAATTACAAAAGCTGTAACATATATATATAATAGGAATACCAGAAGGAGAAGAAAGAAAGGAGCTAAAGAAATATTTGAAGCAATAATGACTGAGAATTTGCCCTATATTAAGGTCAGACACTGAACCACAGATTCAGAAAGCTCAGAAAACTCTAAGCAGCTTAATGTCAGGAAAAAGTATACCTAGGCAGATCATTTTCAAATTACAGAAAGTCCAAGATTTTAAAAAAGTCCTGAGGAGCACCTGGGTAGCTCAGTCGCTTGAGCGTCCAACTCTTGATCTCAGCTCAGGTCATGATCTCATGGTTCATGAGATCGAGCCCTGCATGGAGCTCTGCATTGACAGGGTGGAGCCTGCTAGGATTCTCTCTATCTCTCTCTTTCTCTCTTTCTGCCTCTATCCCACTTGCATGCTCTCTCTCTCTCTCTCTCTCTCTCTCTCTCTCTCTCTCTCTCTCAAAATAAATAAATATTATTTAAAAAGTCCTAAAAGAAACCAGAAGAAAATAGCTCCCTACCTATAGAGGAACAAAGATAATAATTACATCAAACTTCTCAGAAACTATGCAAAGAAGAAAGTGTAGAAATAAAGTGTTGAAAGAGAAAAAAACCTACAAACATGGAATTCTGTACCCTGTGAAATTATCCTTCAAAAGCAAGAAGAAATAGGACTTTCATAGACAAAAATTGAGGGAATTTGTTGCCAGTAGACCTGCCTTTCAAAAAACAGTAAAAGAAATTCTTTAGAGAGAGAAAATAATATAGATTAGAAACTTGGATCTATATAAAGGAAGAGCATTGAAGAAGGAATAAGGGAAACTATGCAAACATAAAAACTGTTTTTTTTAAATTCGTTTAACATTTATTCATTTTTGAGAGACAGAGAGAGAGAGAGAACACGAGTTGGGGAGGGGCACAGAGAGAAAGGGAGACACAGAAGCAGGTTCTAGGCTCTGAGCTGTCAGACCAGAGCCCGACATGGGGCTTGAACTCATGAACTGGGAAATCATGACCTTAGCCACAGTCCGATGCTTAACCAATTGAGCCACCCAGGTGCCCCAAAACTTTTTTTTATTCTTAATTGATATAACAGATAAGTTTGTTTAAAATAATAGCGACAATATATTCAACTGTGTATGCTTATATATATATGTGTCAGCCAATATATACATGTTTATGTATGTTTAAATACAAATGAAATGAATGACATCAAAGATATAGAGGACAGGAAAAAAGAAATAAGATTATTTTGTTGTAAGATACTCACACTACCCATAAAGTGGTATATATAGTGTTATTTGAATTATGACTTGGAGAAGTGATGTTACTAAGATAGTGGAGTAGGAGACCCCAGTCTCTCTCCTCTCACAAAGATCAGCAATTATATAGTTATCTATGAAAAAAAAATAGCTCTGGGAGAGCTCAGATATCTGCAAGAGGACACATATAAACAACTTTAAAAAATCAGGAAAATAATGCAAAATCAAAATGAGAAGTTCCACTAAGAGAGAAAATATAGAGAAGAAACAGAAATTTGGGGGCTGAAGAATACAATAACTGAACTCAAGAATTTATCAGAGAGATTCAACATCAGACTGTACTAAACAGAAGACTCAGTGAAATCAAAAACAAAAGGTTTGAGGGGCACATGGGTGGCACAGTCAGTTAAGCATCCGACTTCCGCTCAGGTCATGATCGCACAGCTGGTATGTTCAAGTGCTGCATCAGGCTCTGTGCTGACAGCTCAGAGCCTGGAGCCTGCTTTGGATTCTGTGTCTCCCTCTCTCTCTGCCCTTCCCCGACTCTCACCCTGTCTCTCTCTCTCAAAAATAAACATTAAAATTTTTTTTAAAAAAAGAGTGTTTGAAATTAAACAGTCAGAAAAGCAAAAGGAAGAGAATAAAAAGAAATGAAGGAAGCTTACAGGACTTATAGGATACCATTAAGAGAAACAACAAAGTTCCAGGAGAAGAGGAGAAAGGAGCAGAAAGCTTATTTAAAGAAATAATGGCTGAGAACTTCCCAAACTTTGGAGAGATTTAGATATCCATTTTCATGCAACTAATAGGTCAACCCCCAAATTTCAATCTAAAATTATTTTCTCTAAGAAATATTATAATACAGTTGTCTAAAATCAAAGTCAAAAGAGAATATTTAGAACAGCAAGAGAAAAAAAGTTTCTTTCATATGAGGGAACTACTCATAAAGCTATCAGCAGACTTTTCATCAGAAATCTTTCAGGCGAAGAGAGAATGGAAAATATATTCAAAGTGCTGAAAGAAAAAACTATCCAACCAAGAATACTTTACGTGACAAAGTGGTCCTTCAGAAACAAAGGTGAGATAAAGACATTCCAAAACAAACAAAAGCTGAAGAGGTTATCACCAATCAGCCTGCCTTACAAGAAAGGCTAAAAGGAGGTTTTCAAGCTGGAATGAAAGATTGCTAACTAGTTATACAAAAATGTATGAAAATGCACAACACACTAGTAAAAGTAATCATATAGGCAGATTCTGAATACTCTGTATAATATGATGGTGTGTTAACTACACCACATGAGCCTTATACCCTTCACATAAATTAAAGGAGAAGGGTCTGAGTAGACATTTTTTTTAAGAAGACATGCAAATGGCCAACAGGCACATGAAAAGATGCTCAGCATCACTAATCATCAGGGAAATGCAAATCAAAACCACAAGGAGATATCACTTCACACCTCTTAGAATGGCTGTTATCAAAAAGACAAAAAATAACAAGTGTTGGTAGCTAAGAGCCTGCTTCAGATTCTGTGTCTCCCTCTCTCTCTGCTCCCCCCCCCCCACTTATACTCTGTTTCATTCTCTCTCAAAAATAAATAAACATAAAAAAAATGTTGGTAAAGGTATAAAGATAAGGGAACACTTGTGCACTGTTGTTAGGGATATAAACTGATGGAAAACAGTATGGAGGTTCCTTTAACAGTTAAAACTACTGTATGATCCAGCATGTTGCTATTATTTGTGATAGCCTAGACATGGAAATAACCTGTGTCTATTAGTAGATGAATGGATAAAGAAAATGTGGTATACAGACATACCTCAGAGATATTGTAGGTTCAGTTCCAGACCACTACAATGAAGCAAGTACTGCAATAAATTGAGTTGAATGAATTTTTTGGTTTCTCAGTGCATATAAAAGTTTATGTTTACATTATACTGCAGCCTATAAAGTATGTAATAGCATGTCTAAAAAATAATGTATATACCTAAATTTAAAAATACTTTATTGCTAAAAAATGCTAACCATCATCTGAGCTTTCAGTGAGTTGTAATCTTCTTGCTGGCAGAGGGTCCTGCCTCTATGTTGATGGCTGCCTACTGATCAGGGTGGTGGTTGCTAAAGGTTGGGGTGGCTGTGGCAATTAAAAAAAATAAAACAACAGTGAAGTGTGCCACATCTTCCTTTCATGAATGATTTCTCTGTAGCATGTGATGCTATTTGATAGCGTTTTTCCCACAGTAGAACTTAGATTGGAGTCAATCCTCTCAAACCCTGCCTCTGTTTTATCAACTAAGTTTATATAATATTCTAAGTCCTTTTTTTTAATTTCAACAATCTTCACAGCATCTTCATCAGGATTTCATTCCATCTCAAGAAACCACTTCACTCATCCATAAGAAGCAATTTCTTGTCCATTAAAGTTTCATCGTGACATTATAGCAATCCATTCCCATCTTCACGCTCCACTTCTAATTCTAGTTCTCTTGCTGTTTCCACCACATCTGCAGTTACTTCCTCCACTGAAGTCTTGAATCCCTCAGAGTCATCCATAGGGGTTGGAATCAACTTCTTCCAAACTCCTGTTAGTGTTGATATTTTGACCTCTTCTTGTGAATCACAACTGTTGTTAATGGCATCTAGAATGGTAAATTCTTTACAAAAGATGTACTTTGCTAAGATCCATCAGAGGAATCATAATCTATGGCAGGTAATAAATAGCCCTACAAAATGTATTTCTTAAATAATAAGGCTTGAAAGTCCAAATTACTCCTTGATCCATGGACTGCAGCATGGGTGTTGTGTGAGCAGGCATGAGAACAACATTAATCTTTTTTTAAATATTTATTTTATTTTGGGGGAGAGCACAGACGGGGGAGGTGCAGCAAGAGGGGGACAGATGATCTGAAGCAGGCTCTGCACTGATAGGCCGACAGTAGTGAGCCATGTGGGGCTTGAACTCATGAGCTGCAAGATCATGACCTGAGTGGAAGTCGGATGCTCAACCGACTGAGCCACCCAGGTGCCCCTGAGAACACTAAAAGGAATTGAACATTGAAAGGAATCTTTTTTCTGAGCAGTAGGTCTTAACAGTGGGCTTATTCAGTAAACCACGTTTACTGTAAACAGATGTGCTGTTATTTTGGCTTTGTTCTATTTATAGAGCACTGGCAGAGTAGATTTAGCATAATTCTTAAGGGCCCTGGGATTTTTGGGAATGGTAAATGAGAACTGGCTTCAACATAACCACCAGTTGCATTAACCCTTAACAAGACAGTCAGCCTATCTTTTAAAGCTTTTAAGTCGGGGATTGACTTTTCCTCTCTAGTTCTGAAAGTCCTGGATGGCGTTGTTCTTCCAGTACAAGGTCATTTTTTATACATTGAAAATCTTTTGTTTAGTACAGTCACCTTTACTAATTATTTTAATTAGATCTTCTGGATAACTTGCTATAGCTTCTGCATCAGCACTTGCTCCTTCACCTTGCACTTTTATGCTATTGAGATGGCTTCTTTCCTTAAACTTCATGAGCCAACCCCTGCTAGCTTCCAACTTTTCTTCTACAGCTTCCTCACCTCTCTCATTCTTCATAGAACTGAGGAGAGTTAGAGCCTTGCTCTGGATGAGGCTGGCTTAAGGGAATGTTATGGCTGGTTTGGTCTCCTATCCACATCACTAAAAATTTCTCCATATCATCAGGATGTCTGTTTGGCTTTCTTATCATTCTTATCACTGGAAGAGGACTTTTAATTTTTCAAGAACCTTCCCTTTGCATTCACAACTTGGCTAACTTTGGCACAAAAGGCCTAGCTTTTGGCCTATCTTGGCTTTTCACAGGCTTTCCTCACTAAATCATTTCTAGCTTTGGGTTTAAGGTAAGAGATATATGACTCTTCCTTCACTTGAACACTTAGATGCCATTATAGGGTTACTAATTGGCCCAATTTATTTTTTTTCCCGAGATTTTATTTAAATTCCAGTTAGTGAACATACAGTGTAATATTAGTTTTAGGTGTACAATTCAGTGATTCAACACTTCCATACATCACCTGGTGCTCATCACAAGTGCACTTCTTAATCCTCATCATGTATTTAACCCCATCCCCCCACCCACCTCCCCTCTGGTAACCATCAGTCTGTTCTCTATAGTTAAGAGTCTGTTTCTTGGTTTTCCTCTCTATTTTTCCCCCATGTTCGTTTGTTTTGTTACTTAAATTCCACATATGAGTGAAATCGTATAGTATTTGTCTTTCTCTGGCTGATTTATTTCACTTAGCATTATACTCTCTAGCTCCATCCATGTCATTGCAAATGGCAATATTCCATCCTTTTTTATAATTGGCCCAATTTCAATACTGTTGTGTCCTAAGGAATAGAGAGGCCAAGGAGAAGGAGAAAGATAGAAGAACTGCCAGTCAGTGGAGCAGTCAGAACACACATTTATTAAGTTCACCATCGTATGTGGTTCATGGTGCCCCAAAACAATTACAACAGTAACATCAAAGATCACTGATCACAGATAACCACAACAAATATAACAATAATGAATAAGTTTTTGAGATATTGTAAGAATCACCAAAATGTGACACAGAGACACAAAGCGACCAAATGCTATTGCAAAACCGTGCCAGTAGACTCTCTCCATGCTAGATTGCCACAAACTTTCAGTTGTAAAAAATACAATATCTGCAAAGTAATATTCATAATAAAGTGAAGCTTAGTAAAACAAGGTATGTCTGTTTTTCTATTGATATTTGTATTTGTATTAATTTAGTTCTTGTAAGGTTTGGCTCATGAAATTATGGAGACTGGCAAGTCCCAAGATCTGCAGTGGGCAACCTGGAGACCCAGGAAAGCCCATCATGTAGTTCTAGTCAGAAGGTCAGCAGGTTTAATGCCCAGGAAGAGCCAAAGCTTCAGTTTGAATTCAAAAGCAAGAAAAATTCACCCTTACTCAAAGTAGGGTCAGGCCTTTTGTTCTATTCAGGCCTTCAACTGATTGGATGAATCTTACCCACATTGGGGCAGAGCAGGGCTGGGGTGGGGTTGGGGGGGAATCTGCTTTACCTTAGTCTGTCCATTCAAATGTTAAACTTATCCAGAAACACCCTCACAAACACACTCCATGTTTGATCAATACCTGGATACTCCTTTGCCCCGCCAAGTTGACACAAAATTAAACATCACGTAAGTCCTTTGTCCTATATATAATATTATAAATATTCTTTTCCAGTTTGCAACTTGTCTTTTAGGTTTTAATTTTAATAAAATCCATTGGATCAACTTTTTCTTTTATTGTTTGTGGGCTTTGTGTCTTATGAAAGAAATGTTTGTCTACTCCCAAGTTTGCAAAAAGATTTTCTACTATGCTTTCTTCTAGAAGTTTTATAGCTTATATTTTATCATTAGTTTTATAATCTATGTTTAGTCAATTCTCATTTATATTATGAGTTAAGGATTTAGGTTCATCTTTACTGATATTGATAACCAATTGTTGTAGAACTTTTGATGAAAAGATTATCCTTTCCCCACTGAATTACCATTGAAACGTAAGCGACTGTATATATATGTGGGTCTAGTCTATTCCATTCATCTAAATGTATATTCTTATACCACCAAATACCACAATATTTTGATTATTGTTGTTTTCATGTTGCTTTCATGCTAGTCTTGAAGTAAAGCAGTATGGGATTTCCATCTTTGCTTTTTTTTTTTCTTTTTACAAAATTGCTTTGGAGACGTTTGGATTTCCATATAAATATTAGAATTAGGTTATCAATTGATATGAAAAGTCCTGGTGAGATTTTGATTGAAACTATGTTGAATATATAGCCACATTTAGGAAAGGTTGGCATTTAAATAATGTTTAGTCCTCTGATCTGTTTATGGTACGTCTCTTCATCTATTTAGTCTTCTTTAATTCCACTAAACAGAATTTTATAAATTTCAGTTTTACAACTTACATATACTTTGTAAAATTTATCCCAAGCTATTTCATGGTTTTATGCAATTTTAACTGATAACGTTTTCAAATTTTTATTTTACAATTGTTCATTGTTTACTAGTATAGAATACAATTGATTTTTGTATATTGATCTTGTATACTGAAACCTTTTGTTGTTTGTAAGTGTAGTTTTAGTAGCTTTTAGAACTAATTCCTTAGAGTTATACGTAAATCATGTTGTCTGTCAGTAAATAGAGTTTTACTTTTTTTCTTTCCAATCTGGATGCCTTTTTGCCCTTTCTCTTACTTTATTTAGCTGGCTAGTATCTCCTGAAAATATTGATTTGAAGTGATAAAAACAGACTTGCTTTTCTTGTTTTTGGTCTTAGGGGGAAAGTGCCCACTATTTCACCATTAAAAATAATGTTAGCTGGAGAGCTCTTTATCAAATTTATGGTGTTGCCTTCTATTTTCTGTTTGCTGAAAGTTTTTATCATAAATGTACATTAAATTATGTGAAATGCTTTTTATGCATCTATTGAGATGGTCTCATTTTTCTCCATTATTCTGTTATTATCCTGAATTAGACTGATTGATTATTAAATGTTATGTCAGTCAATCTTTCATTCCTGCATTAAATCCTAAATGTTCATGATGTATTATTCTTTGTTATATATTGATGGATTTTGATTTGCAGTGTTTTAAAGATGTTTCCATGAATGTCCATGAGGGATATTTTTCTGTAGTATTCCGCCCCCCCCCCCCATAATGACTTTGCTTGGTTTTAGTACCATGGTGATGCTGAACTCATAAAGTGAGTTGGAAAATGTTTCCATTTCCTATATTTTCTGAAAGATTTTGTATAGGATTATTATTACTTATTATTTCAGTGCATGACAGAATTGATCAGTGAAGAAAATTGTCGTTGGTATTTTCTTTATGGAAAGATATTTAATAACTTTCATCAATATACATGTATTCAGATTTTATATTTCTTCTTGTGTCAGTATGAGTAATTTTGTGTTTCAAGGAATTTTCCATTTTACCTAAATTTATAAAATATATTGGTTTTCAGTGTAAAAGTCTTGTACTCCTTGGTTGAATTTATTTCTAAGTATTTTATTCTTTCTGGTGTTATTGTTAGTGGAATTGTTTTCTTAATTTCCTTTTCAGATTATTCATTGCATACATATACAATACAGCTGCTTTTTGTGTATTGATGATGTACTCTGCAGCTTTGCTAAAATTTGTTTATTCTAATTTTTTGTTGGCGGTGGTTATTTAGGATTGTCTTCATATAAGATTATGTCATCTGTGAATAGAGATAGTTTTACTCCTTCCATTTCAATTAGGATGTCTTTTATTTCTTTTTTTGCCTAAGTTCTATGGCTAGAATTTCCAGTAAAATGGTGAATGGAAATGATAAAAACAGACATCTTTTTTTCCCTGACCTTAGAGGGAAAGCTTTTAGTGTTTCACCATTGAGTATGATGTTAGCTTTGGGTTTGTCATAGATGTTTCCTTCTATTTGTAGTCTATTTGGTGTTTTAATATTAAAAGGGTATTGATTTTTGTCAAATACTTTTTCTGTGTCAATTGAGCTGATTTTTAAATTCCCTAATCTTTCTGTTAATATGATTTAATTGATTTTTGTATGTTAAACCAACCTTGCATTCCTAGGAAAAACCCTACATGATCATGATGTAAAATCCTCTTAATATGCTGCTGAATTCAGCTCTTTGTTGAGGTTTTTACATCTATATTCATAAGGGATATTCTGTAGTTTTCTTATGATGTCATTGTCTGGCTTTGGTATCAGGTAATGCTAGCCTCATAGAATGAGTTAGGAAGTGTTCCTTCTTCTGTTTTTTGCAAAACTTTAGGAAGGATCAGTGTTAATTCTTCTTTCAATGTTTGGTAGTGAAGCCATCTGGTCCTAGACTTTTTGGTGAAAGGTTATTTATTACAGATTCAATGTTTTTACCTGTTACAGGTATTTTCAAGTTATCTGTTTCTTCTTGATAAAGTTTTGGTAGTATGTGTCTTTCTAGAAATTTGCCTGTTTCATCTAGATTATCAAATTTGACATATAATTGTTCATTGCATTCTTTTAAAATACTTAATATTTCTGCAAAGCCTGTGGTAATGTCCTCATATTCATTCCAGATTTTAGTTTTTTGTTTCTTCTCTCTTTTTTCTTAGTCTAACTAAAAAGTCTGTTACTTTTTAAAGAAATAAATTGGGTTCATTGATTTTTCTCTTTTGTTTTTCTATTGTCTATTTCCTATATCTCTGCTCTTCATTATTTATAAAGAATAGTCATCTTTAATATTTCCTTCCCTGTGACACCTATATTTTGCACTTTTCTTCTTCTAGTTTTTTAAGGTGTAAAATAAGTTTGAGAGCTTTCTTCTTTTTAAATATAGGCCCTTATAGCTGTAAATTTCTCTCTAAGCACTGCTTTAGCAGCATCCCATACATTCAAAGTAATACTGATAAAGGAAAACTTCTGCCATTTTTCTATTTGTTTTCTCTATATCATTCGTATTTTTTGTTCCTCAGTTTTTTCACTATGAACTTCTCTTATGTTTAATTGATTTTTTATAGTGAACCATTATGATTCACTCTCATTTATTTTTCTGTATATATTACTTATTTTCTTCGTGAAAATCCTACAGATTGCAGTTAATATCTTCAACTTAGAACAATTTATTTTGAATTAATAACAACTTAGCTTCAGTAGTATACAAAATCTATAACCATGCAGCACCATATTCCCCCTTTTATGTTGTTGTTCTCACAAATTATATTCATATATATTGTGTGACCATTCATATGGTTATAATTAATTTTTGTGCATTTTCTTTTAAACCCTATAGGATAAAAGAGGAATTATAAACCAAAAATACAATCATACTGGGGGCACCTGGGTGGCTCAGTGGGTTAAGCATCCGACTTCAGCTCAGGTCATGATCTCACAGTTCGTGGGTTCGAGCTCCGCATCGGGCTCTGTGCTGACAGCTCAGAGCCTGGAGCCTGCTTCCAGTTCTGTGTCTCCCTCTGTCTCTGCCCCTCCCCATCTCAAGCTCTGTCTCTCTGTCTCAGAAATAAATAAACAGTAAAAAAAAATACTGTCTTTCATATGCAGTTACTTTTACTACTGTTCTTTATTTCTTCACATGTAGAATATCTACTTACTGTTATAAATAAACACATGAAAATATATGTCATGCCACTAGTAATTAGAGAAATTCAAATCAAAATCACAGTGAGGTACCACTCACGCCCACTAAGATGGCTATAATTAAAAATAAAAAGGCATTTTTATGTATTACGTCTTTATGTAGAGAACTGGGGCCCTCACATATGTGAGGTATAGCATATGTGAAATATAGCATATCAAAAACGTGCTCAGTGAAAGAAACCAGACACAAAAGAATACATATTATGCTTCCATTCATATTAAATGTCTAGAAAAGGCAAATGTATAGAATAGATCATTGTTTGCCAGGGGCTGGGGGTGGTATTGCAGAGTGACTGTAGTGGGGCGCAGGATAGTGATGGATTGTTCTAAAATTAGATCGTGATGATGGTTGCACAACTCTGTAAATATATTAAAATAATCAAATTGGGTGATATCAGGGTCACTAGCAGAGTAGAGAACTCCAACGGCTTATCCCTCCACACAAACACCCGTTGGGTGGAAACATTCGAGAGCCTGGGGACAGTGACAGAATGAATGATTCATCATAAATTTCTTCATATGTTTTGATTTCTGAATCTTGCAAATGTATTACTCCTTCTAAAATTTAACACAAATTAATTTTTTCAAGGAAGTCAGAAAGTACCGGTGACTCTTTTAAGAAATCTGTGACCTAAAAGTAGAGAGAGCAGCCAGTTTGTGATATGAATGAGGATTAGGGACCTGTGCATTTATTGAACACCAAGTGTAGGATAAGCCATCCAGGGCTGGGTGCAACAGAGACTGGGACTCTGGGACTGAACATCTGGTAGGGATGTGTAAACACTACCCATAAACCTGTCGTTTTTTAATAAGACAGGGATAAAGAGATTCATCTCAGAGTACTGTTGCTTAAATGAAATCACCTATGTAATGGGGATCACATAGCTCAAGGGATTGAGATGACAGCAGAGCAGAAAATATGCAGAGTTTATCTCTTTCCGAAGCCAGATGATTCTTGCCCTATCACTTACCAGCTGTGCTGTCTCAGAAAATGACAGGACTCTGAACCCAATTTCTCATATGTAAAGTAGGGAGGATCCATAGTACACAAGGTTGATGTACAAGGTTTTCAGACAACAACAAAATATCTGAAAAGCATCTGAAATAGCACCTCAAATATAGCATGCACTTATAACATGGGTTATTCAAAAAAGGAGAAAACCTGATGGGTTTAACTTTGAGACTAAAAATTGCCTTCTCTTTGTAGTCCTTTTATATATGTTAGACTAACCATATGGAACAGAATATCAACATATACACTACCTGTAAGATCTGAGACAAATCAGAAAGAGGAGAGGTCCTCAAAGCAGGCAGAGAAGGAAATAAAGCAAAAAGACTAACTTTTACTAAACAGAGTAGAGGGTCAATAGCATTTCCTGTAAACTGAACTCAAAGAACCATAATCCTGATTTTTAAGGAAGTGTTGAACCACAGGCATGGGAAATGTGGAGTGTAATTATTGCTTACCTAAACTTGTTTATATCTTACTAAATGCTTCAAAGCCATCTGCTGGCTTTAAGAAACTACCCATGTGTCTTTGAACGTAAGATACAAAGTCTATAAATTTTTATCTTTGTAGCCCACACATGACAAAGAAGAAACACAATATTTTGAGTATTTTTCTCAGATCAGTACTGGGGGTTACATGGTTGATGATTTGATCTGGTTAAATAGAAAATGAACTAAGAAAGAGGCAGAGTTTTGAAAGGGGAACATAAACAAAATCATACAAATACAGGCCTTTTATTTCCTTTGGAAATTTTTTTAACTGGGACATAATTTCTTTTTACACATAGCCATGAAGATTTAAAAAAAAATCTATATCTTTACCACATCCTGAAGGAAGAAACCAGAGGCCACAATGAGGTCAGGAACAGGCTGATTTGAGAATACATGGGGAATGCACATAAATGGCCATTACAGTCTGGAATAAGATAATGGTCAAGGTGGGGACAGCAGCTTTCTGGGTGTTCAAACACCTCAATTCCTTCTCTAAATGTTAGCTGCCTTGGGCTTCAGGCTGACTGTGCCATACTCTCTCTACATTGTTTCTGGTGAATTTATCCAGTCACAATGCTTTCCATGTGTGTATTTCTAAGTTTGACTTCACATCTGAGTTCCAGATTCTTTTTTTTCCAGCTCCCTGCATAACCGTCTCTTTGGATATCTAATGGGCATCTCAGATTTTACATGATATGCCTTCCCACATTTCCACGCCAGATGTGCCTCCGGCAAAAGTCCCCAAATTAATAAATAGCACTACTGTCCACCCAGGTGTTCAAGTCCAAACATCAGAATCTAGATTATTTTCCTCATTTCATATTCCTCACTTTTGGTCCCTGAGCAGATCTTATTGATTCATCCAAATCCAACTAGAATTTTTCTCATCCTCCATTTCATGAGCCTCCACTCCAATTCAGACACCCATGTCTTTCATTGGACTGGCTACAATATCTCCTGACTGGCCTCCCAGCTTCAACTCTCCCCTACCCACTACATTCTTCAAAGCAGCCAGACTCACTGGCTTAACGTTCACAGGGATTTATTCTACTTCATATTCAACATCACAAATTAGAGCTTCAACCTTGACCATGTATTCTTCAGCCCTTCTAATAAGGTAATTTTGTTTGTTTGGTTGGTTTGGTTTTTTTTTTTTTTTTGGTACCATGTTACTTTAATGGAAGAAAGGGTCCAATTGAAGAGGAGAAAATATATTTGCATGTTTTGTAAGGGCAATATGCATGTCCAGTTTGGTGACCTAGAAACTCACTCCCTTGTCTATGGGAAAGCCAGTCAAGGCTCAGTTACTTTGTCATAATTGCCCAGGGTACCTTGTTGAAGAGATACTCTGCAACATTGGCTTCTGGGGTCTCCATCTTGCTCCTCAGTTAATGTTAACACACATTAACATTTGCATATATTAGTAAACTAAGGATTTTCTAGTAAAATTTAAGAACCCTTTATTTTAATCCCAACCCAATCCTATTCCCTCTACTTTTTCCAGTGGCAACCTCAACTGTGACTGTCGGGTCATTTTTTTATACTTTTACCATGCACAGGCTCCCAAATTGATCAGGGCTCCACTCCACCCCACCCCACCCCACCCCACCCCCATATACCTACATAATTTCTAAGGGGAAGATTGATTTTGTGTTTTCCAGGATCCCATCCACCTCCCACCTTCTCCCTCCATCTTGGGAGATCCCGAGCTATGTGTGGATGGGGCATGGGTGACCCGAGGGACTCCTGGAAAGGTGAGAGATTTCCACACACGAATCACCCAGACCTTTATTTATTTCAGAACCAAATAACTTTATTGAAACCAAATAACTTTATTGGAAGAAAAAGGCTGGAACATTTTGCAAAGGCAATGCATTTTATGCATGCTCGGCACGGTGACCAGGGGAAGTCACCGTGCACCTTGTGGCTATGGGGAGACAGTCCCAAATCAGTTCTTGTTGCTGTTGCCCAGGGTGAGCTTGTCAAAGAGGTACTCTGCCAGGCTGGTTTCTGGGGCCCCCATCTTGCGCAGGTTGGTGATGTAGCCCCCCAACTCTTTGATGGCCTTGACTTGCTCGTGCAGGTAGTTGCTCTCCAGGAAGCTGCACAGGTGGACGTCATTCTTGTCGGTGGCCAGCTGGTGCAGGTCGAGCAGGCTCTGGTTCAAGGTCTTCTCCAGGTGAAAGGCGCACTCCATGGCCTTCAGGCCGCTCTCCCAGTTGTCGCGGTCAGGCTTCATGATGTCGCGGAGGCGGAGGCGGCCTCCACGCTGGTTCTGCAGCTGCATCAGCTTCTCGGCATGCTCGCTCTCCTCACGGGACTGGCGCAGGAAGAACTGGGCGAAGTTCTCCAGGGCCACGTCTTCCCGGTCGAAATAGAAGGCCATCGACAGGTACACGTAGGAGGCGTAGAGCTCCAGGTTGATCTGGCTGTTGATGGCAGCCTCGCAGTCGGGGTGGTAGTTCTGGCGCACTGGAGTGAGCGGCGCGGTGGCCATGGCTGGCGGCGCTGGCACCAAGGCAAAGGCGAAAGTGGCTCGGAAGCGAGGGCTGCGGGGCCGAAGGCGGTGGTGGCGGGTCTGCGGCACCTTTTCAGAGTGGGCGACCAGGCAGGCCTGGGGGCCGTCTCGAAGATGCGGCTGGAATGAGGTCCGTTACTCCCGGCGTTCGGGGTTTGAGTCTGTTACGCTAATCGTTACGCAAAGGGGCGTGGTCACGAAAGCGGTGGGGGGGGGGGGGAGGGCGGGGCGCCGCGTTCAATGTTCCATCTGTGCCTGTGTGAGGCGCGAGGCCCAGGGCAACTCCGTGCCGAGTGTATGGAAGCCATTTTTTAAAATAACCCTTGAGATACCATTCATATACTATAAAAGTCACCTTTTAAAGTGAATATCTACGTGGTTTTATGGTATATTCATGGTGTTAGGCAACCGTCACCACAATCTAATTTCACATTTTCATCATTCTTGGGCTGGCGGCTCTGGGGCTCTGGGCTGGAAATGGAAGGTCCATCTGTTACCCAGCAGTTGGGGGAGGGGTGAGAATTGGTTCACAGATTTTGGGGGTCAGAGGGAAAGGGGCGCGGGACTGTGGAGGGGCGTGGGGGTGGGGCTGAGCGCAAAAGCTGTTCTAGGTTCTAAGGAGCCTGAGTGACACAGGGAGACTGTGCTGAGCATGTGGTCTGTATAATATTTTAAAATGTTACTCATGAATATAAGTGCAACGGTTTTGAGTTAGTCACATTCATGGTTTCTTTGAACAATTTACTTGAATATTGTCCTGATGTGATTGTGCATTAAATTCAGTGCTTTTGTGTATCATTGGAAATTTTAATATCATAAGGCTTTATGTGGATGGCAGCTATCCTCGGGGACTCAGTATCCATGATGTTGACATTTCTGATAGCTTCCTCACTCGGTTCCTAGACCTTACTAGTTTCAGTGACCTCCGCTTCAATTCATGGTCAGGTTCAGATTTTTCTGCCGGCAGAACAACAGCACCTTCAAAGTCTCAGTGAATCTTTCTACCTCTCAATCTTCCACTCTTTTTGCACTTGTACTTCATTCCCTTTATTCTCTCTCATTTCATAATCTTTCAGCACAGTCCTAAAAACACATTCCTTCTGCCATGTCTGGATCCCAAGTTGGACAGTGTCAATGATCTCTTCACTGACATCCTGGATTTGCCCACTCCATCTCACCTGGCTTGCTAATTCCCTTCCTCCTGGGTAAATCCAGATTTCTCTTTTCTCTCACAGAAAACAAAAGGTTTAGGTGCATTCATAAGTATTTTTTAATGTTGATTTATTCTTTTTGAGAGAGAGAGAGAGAGAGAGTGAACAAGCAGTAAGGGGCAGAGAGAGAATCCCAAGCAGACTCCACATTGTCAGTGAAGAGCCTGATGTGGGCTGGATCTCACCAATGGTGAGATCATGACCTGAGCTGATATCAAGAGTCGGCTGCTTAACCAACTGAGCCACCCAGGCACCCCACCTAGGTGCATTTTTTTTTCCACCAAGGTGCATTCTTAAAGAAAGCACTGCTAACCATGTGGTTGTGTTCCTCCTCTCCAACCTCATCTGTACTTTCATTGCCACTCAGCAAGCCTTTTTTTTTTAATTTCTCAGTTATGTTCTACAGAATGAGCCACAGTGGTAAGAAATACCACCAATTTCAAATTGCCTTTTATTCATTCATTCACCAAATATTTATTGATTACCTAATATGACCCAGGTACTAATCTGTGATTTGGGCATACATTAGTAACAAAGAGAGAAGTCTCTGTTTCAGTGGGGTTTGCGTTCTAGGAGAGAAGCAGACCAAACCAAACAAACACAAAACTGCCATCTTTCCCCTCTTACTGTTGCAGGTGCATACATACAAGATATTACACATGTGTATGGAAATTAAAAAAAATAATATATTCTTAGAATTCAAGGATATTATAGTGGAAAATATATGATCAACCTAGGTATCTATACTTAATTTGTGCCTCAATTCAACAACCATTTATATATTCCAAATATATATCAGACACTGTGTTTGATTCTGGAGATATACAGAAGAATCAAATGTGGTTTCCATTCTCAAGGTACAAGATAGAGTGACAGATGATTTTTATTGCTGTCAAATAAAGTTAGTATAAAATGCCCATTTTCATGGAAAATTTTAATCCCATGGCTCTAACCGATGCACCTTTTTTTGGTCTTTTTATTCCTCTTTGGAAGCTTATGCTATTTTACAATCAGTTTTATGAAGAAAGAAAAGAATCGTATATGAAATGTCACAGTATAAACTTCTCTAAAAGGCAATTGTTGATTCAGTAAGGAAATGGAATAATAACACTGTCTACTTGATAAGTTGATTTTAATGATAAAATCACACACTAGAAATGGAAAAGAACTACATGATCAGCTCTCAGTGACATAAAATTGTATTCTGTATTTGCTTAACACAAGTGCTTTGTCTTAATATAATTGTAAACTTTCAAAATTTCCTTGTGAGATTCCATTGTGGACTTCACTGTAAGAATCTATTTAAATAAAAGAGGTCTTGATTTTGTGGAATATTTCCTTATTATATTCCCGAGATTGTTTAATAATTAATTTATCCCTACAATTTTACTCTATAAATATTTAAAATAATAATGTTATTGAGTAATTTTATGTGTACCATGTACTAAGGGGTGCTAATGGTGTATTTCAGATATTTCATCCTTTATCATTACCTCCTAGGGAAGTAGGTAGCAGTAAAATATATAACTAAGAGAAACATAAGACATAAAAATTAACTCTTCTAAGAGAAAATCAACAAACAAGCATGGACTAGGACCTCAAATTTCCACAAAGGAAATATGTATATGTATAAACAGAAACATTCTATCCATTTTTTCTTTAGTGAGGAATATAAAATTAAATACAAACATAGAATGGGAAAACTTTAGAGTAGCTCATGTTTTTAGAAAATATGATTATAGGAACATAAAATGAAATGTTTGTGGTCAGTATTTGTGTTAGGGTTCTCCAGAAAAACAGAACAAATAATATATATATAGATAGATAGATATAGATAGATAGATATAGATATCTTATTATAAGAAATTGGCTTGTATGGAAGTATTAAATCACTAAATTTTACACCTGAAAATAATGTTACACTGTATGTTAGCTAACTGTAATTTAAATAAAAACTAATTACATTAATTAATTAATTAATTGGGATGGGGGAGAAATTGGTGCATGCAATTACAGAGGTTAACAAGTTCCAACATGTACAGTCAGCAAACTGGAGACCCAGCAGAGATAATGGTGTGGGTCCAAAGGCCAGCAGCATTAAGAACCATGAACAACTGATTTTCAGTTTAAGTTTGAAGGCAAGAAAATAGTAATGTCCCAGATTGAAGGAAGTCAGGCAGAAGGATTTCCCTCTTACTCAAGGCAGGGGGGGGTCAGCTTTTTTGTTCTTTCAGGCCTTCAGCTGATTGGATAAGTCTCACACCTGGGAGGGCAATCTACCAATTCAAAAATGTTTTAAGGCAAGATGTTTTTCCAGTTTTACTGAGATATATAGGCATTGTATTAGTCCAAGATGTACAACATAATGATTTGACATATATATAGGCAAATGATTACCACAATAAGTTTAATTAATGTTAATTACCTGAAAGAGTTACAATTTTTTTGTCTTATGATGAGAACTGTTAATATTTACTCTTTTAACAACTTTCAAATATACAATACAGTATTGTTAACTATAGTCACAACACTGTACATTACATCCCCAAAACTTATTTGTCTTATAACTGGACATTTTTATCTTTTGACCACCTTTACCCATTTCCCCTACTCCCCATTCCCCATCTCTGGCAACCACCAATATGTTCTCTGTGAGTTTGGTTTTTTGGATTCCACTTATAAGTGAAATCATATAGTATTTGTCTCTCTCTGTTTGGCTTATCTCACTTAGCATAATGCCCTCAAAGTCCATCCATGCTGTCATAATTGGCAGGTTGTGCTAATGGCTAAATAATATGGCTTTTATATGGCTTTTTTTATATGGCTTTTTATATGGCTTTTATATGGCTAAATAATATTCCATTGTGTATATGTTACAATTTCTTTATTCATCCATCGATAAATACATAGGTCATTTCCATGCCTTGTCTATTATAAGCAATGCTGCAGTACATGAAAGTGCAGATATATTTCTGAGACAGTGATTTCAGTTTCTTTGGATATACACCCAGAAGTGAAATGCTGGATCTAGTTCTATTTTTATTAATAGTAGTTCATATTGTATTTAGTAGTTCATAGTAGTATTTATATGAGTATATGGTAGTTCTATTTATAATTTTTTGAGGAATTGCCATATTATTTTCCATAGAGGAATATCCATAGTATTTTCCAAAGTGGCTATACCATTTTCCCTTCCCACCAACAGTGCACAAGTGTTCCCTTTTTTCCACAGTCTCACCAGTGCTTGTTATTTCTTGCCTTTTTGGTGATAGCTATTCTAACAGGTATGAGATGATATTTCATTGTGGTTTTTATTTGCATTTCCCTCGTGATGAATGATGTTGAGTATCATTTCATGTACCTGTTGGCCATTTGGATGTCTTCTTTGGATAAAATGTCTATTCAGTTTCTCTGTCATTTTTTTTAAATTTTTTTTAATGTTTTAGATACAGAGAGAGATAGAGCATGAGAGGGGGAGGGGCAGAGAGAGAGGGAGACACAGAATCCGAAGCAGGTTCCAAGTTCCGAGCTGTCAGCACAGAGCCAAACGCGGGGCTCGAACCCACGAACGTGAGATCATGACCTGAGCCGAAGTCGGAGGCTTAACCAACTGAGCCACCCAGGTTCCCCTCTCTGTCATTTTTTTAAAATCAGATTGGTTTTGTTCCCTACTGAGTTGTATGAGTTCTTTATATATTTTGGATATTAGCCCCTTGTCAGAGATATGATTTGCATCTGTTTTCTCCCACGCAATATATTGCCTTTTCATTCTGTTAACTATTTCCTTTGCTATGAAGAAGCTTTTTAGCTTGATGGTCCCACTTGTTTATTTTTTATTTTGTTGCCTTTGCTTTTGGTGTCAAATCCAAAAAGTCGTTACTAAGACTAATGTCAAGAACCTGACCCCATATGTTTTCTTCTAGGAATTTTATGGTTTCAGGTCTTATATTCAAATTTTAATCCAATTTGAGTTTATTTTTGTGTATGGTTTAAGATAGGGATCCAGTTTCATTCATTTGTGTGTAACTGTATAATTTTTCCAAAACCATTTATTGAAGTGACTCTTCTTTCTCCGTTGTATATTCTTGCCTCTTTTGTCATAAATTAATTGACCACTTATTTGTGGGCTTATTTCTATGCTCTCTATTCTGTTTCATTGATTTATGTGTCTATACCAATTCCGTATTGTGTTGATTACTATAGCTTTGTGAAACAGTATGAAATCAGAATGTATGGTACCTCCAGCTTTGTTACTCTTTTTCAAAATTTCTTTGGCTGTTTGGGTTATTTTGTGCTTCCATACAAATTTAAGGATTGTTTGTTCTACTTCTGTTAAAGATACCATTAGCATTTTGATAGGAAGCACATTGAATCTGAATCTACATTGCTTTGAATAGTATGGACATTTTTAAAGTATTAATTCTTCCAGTCTGTGAGCATGGACTATCTATTCATTAATTTGTGTCTTCTTCAGTTTCTTTCATCAATGTCTTATAGTTTTCAGCATATAGATTTTTTCACCTCCTTGGCTAAATTTATTATTAGTATTTTATTATTTTGTTGTAATTATAAATGGGATTGTTTTTAATTTCTCTTTCTGATAGGTCATTGTTAGTATATAGAGATGCAACTCATTTTTGTATATTGATTTTGTATCTTGCAGCTTTACTGAAATTATTAGTTCTAACAGTTTTGGGGTGGAGTCTTTAGGATTTTCTTGTGTTTCTAAAAAGTGTTTATATATTTATTCTGAAAGAGAGAAAGAGTACCAGTGCATGTGTGTGCATGAACAGGGGAGAGGCAGAGATGGGGAGATAGAAAAACCCAAGCTGGCCGAGGCAGGGCTCAATCCCATGAGCCATTAGTTCATGAGATCATGACCTGAGCTGAAGTGAAGAGTTGGATGCTTAACCAGCTGAGCCACACAGGCACCCAGAGGGTTTTCTATATATAATATCATGTTATCTGCAAATAGAGACAGCTTTACTTCTTCCTTCCAATTTCGATGTGTTTTATTTCTTTTTCTTGACTGATTGCTCTGGCTAGGATTCCCAGTACTTTGTTGAATAGAAGTGATGAGAATGGGCATCCTTGTACAATTAAAATGTCACCCTTACAGATACACCCAGAATGTTTGACCAAATATTTGGGTACTCTATGGCCCAGTCAAGTTGACACATAAAACTAACCATCACAGTATTATTCATAGCACATTCAGAGTCAGCGAATAAAAGTTCTAGTGTTATAGTCTATGAAAACTATTTATTTTGACTTTGAATTCCTGTCATCATTTAAAAATGTTACAGAATAATTACACGACTGATAGTAGGCAATAAGTTCTTTTTTTTTAAGTTTATTTTTTTTGTAATAATCTCTACACGCACCATGGGGCTCGAACTCACAAGCCCAAGATCAAGAGTCTCCTACTCTTCCGACTGAGCCAGCCGGGCACCCATAGACAAGAAGTTCTTACTTGGTGTCAGTGATTAGCTCTCATTTATTCATTTGTGTATTTTTATTGAGCACCTTTTTTATGCCAGGTATTTTTATAGGTACTAATACAAAAACTTGTTCTATAAATTCCTCATATTTGTACTGTTTTGTAGCTAACTGCTCTTCTATGTTCTATATAATCTCTTCTTTAAAAATTAATACATGCAGTAGGTTCTATGATATATTCATAGTGAAACTGACTATAGGTAGCAGCAGTTGGTGGTTTATCTCACTTTCCATACATATATATGTATGTTTGTGTATATTTACACATGTGTATATAAATGTGTATGTGTGTATGTGTGTCTACCTATGTATGTGTGTGTACATGCATATGTATAACAAATAAGGGTTAGTGAGGGGTAGTGAAAAGTGATGTATCAACCCAATTTTAAACTCATATTTTATAGATAAAGACAATGTGAATTAAAGAGTATGTTAGCATGCTCAAGCACACATCTTGTAAATAGAGGGTGACCCTCTGAACTAGATTCTTCTCTAGGTAGTTTGGAAAACTTGACTGGACCATAAGTTCCTTTAGAACAAAGACTGTTTAACTTTTTTTAATACTAAATTTCACATAGTAGGGGCTCAAAAACATTAATTAAAAGATTGAGTAACCTTTTAAAGTTTTAGTCTCATTATATCCAAATTAAAACAGTGAGAGGGAGTAGATGTTAAATATGTGTTCAAAGTATATTTCCCTTTAAAAAAAAGGAAATATACCCAAGGATGACAAATTATTATTATTTTATTTTAGTGTGCATAAACATAAAACTAGGTATAAATATCTGTATGCTTAAAGGTATGCTTTTATAACTATAAAACAATTTATAAATATATGCAAATAAAACTATGAAATAATACAATTATAATTAAGAAACTTAAAAAAAATTTTTTTAATGTTTATTTATTTTTGACAGAGACAGAACATGAACAGGAGGGGCAGAGTGAGAAGGAGACACAGAATCCGAAGCAGGCTCCAGGTTCTGAGCTGTTAGCACAGAACCCAATGAGGGGCTCAAACCCAAGAACTGTGAGCTCATGACCTAAGCTGAAGTCAGACTCTTAACTGACTAAGCCACTCAGGTGCCCCTACAATTAAGAAATTCTAATTATGTTTCAGATTATCCTTTTTCTCTTAAACACAATCACATCTCACTGAGAATTGATGTAAGTTCTCTTCTCCATATACTGAGATTCAAATTCCCTTTTGGGTACCATGCCTATAGACTCTCATATTCATAGACCATCTCAGTTCTTGACAAGTCCTCTTTATTGAAATGATTGACACACTTCAGTTCATAGGATAGTTCTTAATGTAATTTTGCTTTCAGATAGTGGAAGCCATCATTCAAATATGTCTGTCTGTGTTAAAATACTTTATTCTGGTACAGTTTGTTGATTTTATGAAGTACCATTAAAAGCCTCAATAACTTTAATAACTAAAGGTACTGAAGTTTCACTCTATCCAACTATTTTTTATTTCTTAGTCATTATTTAGTCTTTATGGCTGGTAAAATAAGTCAATGTGACTATAAGGGTGGACGTGGGACAGTTGTCTTTTTTAAACTAGGACATACCAATCTAGCAGCAGTCACACATAGCCTCAGAGCACACATGCAAATGTGGACTCTGAGTTTGTGTGGCTGTCTTGAGCTATGAGGAAATCAAAATGATCTTGAAAATACTTACAAGTAGTTTCTAATTTAGATATAAACACAAGAACAGATCCATGGAATTCTCAAATACAGATAGAGAACACTGAGTTAGAACGGTGTGAACACACCATTTATCTAATCAATAACTATTTAGTACTGGGGGCCACCCTAGTGGCTCAGTTGGTTAAGGGTCCACCTTCGGCTCAGGTCATCATCTCACAGTTTGTGGGTTTGAGCCCTGCCTCGGGCTCTGTGCCGACAGCTCAGAGCCTGGAGCCTCCTTCAGATTCTGTGTCTCCCTCTCTCTCTGACCCTCCCCTACTCATACTTTCTCTCTTTCTCTCAAAAATAAATAAACATAATTTTTTTAAAATAACTATTTAGGACTGAATGTTTGTCCAGCTTTGTGTGAAATCCTGAATGATTGTAGCAGACATTGACCTTAATCTCATGGCTCAAGTATCTGTTTCTCTTTGCTTTTTTACTGAAAACTGTACATATGACCAATATAAAACTAGTTGCTGGGGTGCCTGGGTGGCTCAGTTGATTAAGCATACAACTTCAGCTTAGGTTATGGTCTCACTGTTCAACAGTCCGAGCCCTGCATGGGGTGAGCTCAAGCCCCACTTCAGGTTCTGTGCTGACAGCATGGAGGCTGTGTGGGATTCTCTGTCTCTCTCTATCTTCCTCTCTCTCTGCCCCTCGCTCATTCATACTCTCTCTCTCTCTCTCGAAAATAAATAGATAGGTAGATAGATAGATAAAAGTTGCAAATGAATTACAGCTAATAATATATGTATTTTTTATGAAATATTTTAGCAGCTTTATTGACTTATAATTTATATACCATAAAATTTAGCCATTTAAGTCTACAGTGGTTTTTAGAATATATACAAAGTTGTGCAGCAATTACCATAATCTAATTGTCATCACCACCCCTCCCCAAAATCATATCTATTAATAGTCACTTTGCATTTTCTTCCATCTCACCCTTAAGTAATCACTAATCTACTTTCTGCCTCTTTAAATTTGCATCTGATAGACATTTCATATAAATGGAATCATATAATAAATGGTCTTTTGTGACTGGTTTCTTTCACTAAGCATGTTTTTTGAGGTTCATCCATATTGTAGTACATATCGGTATTTCATTCTTTTTATTGCTGAATAATATTCCATTTTATGGCTATACTATATTTTACTTATCCATTCATCAGTTGATGGACATTTGAGTTGTTTCCACCTTTTGGCTAGATTCTTAAACTCCTAATAATTTTTCCTACATGGAGCCTATTTCTTTTCTTTTTTAAAAAATTTATTTATCTAAATTCAAGTTAGTTAACATACAGTGTAGTACTGGTTTCAGGAGTAGAACCCAGCAATTCATCACTTACGTATAACACCCAGTGCTCATCCCAACATGTGCCCTCCTTCATGCACATCACACATGTAGCCCATCCCCCCACCTATCTCCCCTCCAGCAACCCTCAGTTTGTTCTCTGCATTTAAGAGTCTCTTATGGTTTGCCTCCCTCTCTATTTTTATCTTATTTTGCCTCTCCTTCCCCTGTGTTCATCTGTTTTGTTTCTTAAATTCAACATATGAGTGAAATCATATGCTGTTTGCTTTTATGTATTTATGTATTCAGTAATATGGAAATCTTCACTTCTGTTGTCATGGACATGGAAATTGCTACAGAATTGCTATAGAAATTGTTCATACCTTTCCCTACATAGAGATTATGTTTAATTAAAATATATTTGATGGAATTATATTAGTTAGCCTAAAGGTCCAGAATGTCTTGAGTGAAACTGCAGATACCTTATTACACTAAAATCAAGTGTAACAAGTTTTCCCAAACAAGTTGGGAGAAAAAAGCATAAACCTTATAAAACTTTCCTTATGATTCCATATCTTACTATAATATTAACACAGTATGTTCATAGAACAAACATTTAATGTCATTATTATTCTTCATAATTTGACACAAGTGATTTGCTCTCACTTTTTCATTTTCTAAAGTTTTTCCATATTCTCAATGGCTTATTTGCTTATTTCCTCTTTTATAAAAATATGATAATGATCTCAATAAACCAATGTTAAAACTCAGTGAAAAACACAATTTCCATAGTAATAGTTCTGTAAAGTGTTTCCTTTGTGCTATTCACATTTGTCACCTTCACCCTGAACTGTTCATTCTTCAGTTCTTGCTCATACATGAAAAATGAACAATACCTTTTTGACATAATTTCTTCAAGTCTTTTGCCACTTTCCAAATACATCTCTGAGCATTTAAGGTCAGTTAAATTCATTTAGAGAGTTTCAAATTTCCAAGAAATATCTGATATTTAGTAGCATTCTGCAAAAATGATTTTAAACCTCATTTATTATCAAGTACATTACTGGACTGGGATATATTCTTTAGCTAGAAAGATTATCAATATTTTGCTTTTGCTAATGCAGATGGTGCTCTTAAATTATGATTTCTTACATGACAAACAACCCATGAGGAAAGACTTATTAATGATCTGCTAAATACTGTCAGCCATATGACTTGACTTTCTATTAGTAATGTTACCCCTTGATTTTCTCCTGCCAGGAAAATGCTGATTCTCCAAAACTGTTGGCAATAAGATGAATTTATACAGTGTGTGTGTGTGTGTGTATTGGAAGAAGGATTGAGTGTAAAGACAAAACTTAGCATTCCTTTACGAAACATGAATTAAATATGTGTTGTGGAGTAACTGACGGATTTGGGAAGGAAGGTGAGGTCAAAGGCAGCCCTCTTGAAAGCAAAGAGGCTGTTGAAACTGGAAATTGAGGGGGAGAAAACTATTAAAAAGAATTACTCTTCCCTTTGGCTGTATGTGGTAAAGTCCCTGGCCTGGAGCAGAAGGGGAAAGCTGGGCTGAGGACAACTTCTGGTGGCAGGGAATATTCTTTTCTTGTACACGTAATTGCTTAGCATTCCTTAGAGCTTAAATAACTGCCAAAGACTAAAAGCATTAATGATAACTGGAAATGTCAGTTCTATGTCCAGTATAATGTATTTACAGTGCTTCCTTCCCTGTTTTGCCATGTCTCTGTCAATTATCAATGCTTTTATTACCCCCTAAATCATTATTTTGGTTCTTAATCAAATAAATGTATTCTGCAATTATGCTGTAGAGAAATGCAATTTTCCCAGTGTGGTCCTTCTCCCTTAATTCTTTTTTTCTTTTTCACATTAATAATCCCTAGTTTTTAGAAAAAAAAGTTTATAAATGAATCAAGGTACACAATTTGCCAAATTATGAAAATGAATTCCTATATCATTATAGATTGGTAAATACATTGATCACATTGGAGTACTTTAGTAATCATTTTGTCTACAGAGATTATAGCTACAAGATGAAAAAACATACTTGGTTTATTCAGTGGTTACAAATATAGGAGGGGGAAATGAAAATAGGAATAAAAAGATCCTATCCTATGCAGAACCAAAAATCCACTTTCTTTTCTCCCAGAGACACTGTTTGATAAACCATGGGGGTGATTCTTTTAGCCATGCTATTAAATATATGTGGTTTGATTACATTCTAAATTAAACCAGTTCATTGGAATAAATCCTTGTATGGGACACTGGGTTTTATAAAACTACTTCATAGCTGAATCATGTAGAGCATCCCTCAGACTATCTTCTTGCAAAGAAGGAGTGTTGTTGGGTCAAATGAACAAGAGAAAATATGTAATAATATATAGTATTAGAACATTTTTTTTAAATTTTAAACAGAGAGAAGTGCTAATAAGGGAGAGGGGCAGAGGAAGAGAGAGAGAGAATCTGAAGCAGGGTCCATGCTCAATGCGGAGCCCAATGCAGGGCTTGATTCCACGACCCTGGGATCACAGCCTAGCTAAAATCAAGAGTCGGACGCTTAACAGACTGAACCACCTAGGCGCTCAGAACTATTTTTATAAAACAATCATTCCATTCATATTTTGTGATAGGTTCAATAACATCTTAGAAAACTATGGTGTGTGTATGTGTGTATTTAATGCATACATTTGTGTGTACATACTAGGCTTTGATAGTTAATGTCAGTGTTAACTAAAATTTAGGATTGTGGTATGAATAAATATATATTACATTTTTATAAAATACAAATACTATATATTTTAAATTGTTCTAAAGAAAAATAATTATCAACATGCAGTCATAGGCTATATTTCATAATTAGCATTACAGATATAATTTATAAGTAATAATAATATGAATATTTTGCCTGCCCTTCTAATGTTGGACATTACTCAGGTAGACATTAGTGAGAATATGCATCTTAGCTGACTGTGTGTGTGTATTCTGTGAATTTGAATTTCTTTAAAAAATATAGGGACGGCTGGCTGGCTCAGTTGGTCAAACGTCCAATTCTTGGTTTCGGCTCATGTCACGGTCTCACAGTTTGTGGGTTTGAGCCCTGCATCGGTCTTCATGCTTATGGCATGGAGCCTGCTTGGGATTCTGTCTCCCTCTCTCTCTGCCCCTCCCCTGCTTGCTCTCTATCTCTGTTTCTCACAAATAAACATTTATATATATATATAAGTATAATATATATATATATTAGAAGCCATTTATATATATTATATATATTATATTAGAAGCCATTTATATATATATTTTATATATATATATATTATATATATATATATATATATATATTAGAAGCCATGGAGTAGAATTAAATGAGCACTAGTAGAAAACAGATTATTGATTGTTCTGCATTTTCATATACATAATATGAAATAAAGTGATTTGGGAAATTTTTTGCTAGCTATTAGAAAATAAGGCAAGATTTTAAGTTTTCATCCCTTAATATGTTGTCTGTAATGAGCACATGAATCTTGAGAATTTAGATCATTAATGATCTATATTCTCAGTGTACCGCTGCGTCACTTAAGGTACATAGGTACAGAGTGAATGCAATAAACATTCTTTATTTCCTTCATTGGAGGTGGTGAAAGATGTAGGGTTCTGTGTCAAATAGACCTCAGTTGAAAGCCTGGCTCCATGCCTTCCCAGCTATGCAAACTTGCTAATAGTGACGTACGCATTAGAAAAAATGGTACTAATGATATGAAATAGTATAAGGATTAAATTAGGTGATTCATTTAAGATGATGCTAATATTACACTTAGCTCATAGGATCCAATCAATCCATGGTAAATATTATTTTAGGAACTAAGCTCATCCTGATAAAGTAGTATACTCATTATATGAAAGCCCATTTAATTTTTTAATTTTTAATTTTAGATTCTTCTGTTATAATTCTGGAAGGCTAATAGTTTTTCTCTTCCCTCTTATTCTGTTCCTTTTCTAATTTAAATAGTCACTGAAATCTCTTTTATGTTATTTCTAGTGGAAAGGTTAGCAGGTAATACAGTTTTAAAATGTGAATAGCTTTTAATTTCTATACCTAATAATGAAGTAGCAGAAAGAGAAATTAAGAAAACAATCCCACTTACAATTTTATCAAAAATAATAAAATACCTAGGAATAAACTTAGTGAGTAGGGGAAAGACCCGCACTCTGAAAACTATAAACATTGATGAAAGAAATTGAAGATGACACAAATGGAAAGATATTACATGCTCATGGATTGGGAGAACAAATATTATCATAATGTCCATTACCCAGGGGTGCCTAGGTGGCTCAGTTGGTTAAGCATCCAACTTCAGCTCAGGTCATGATCTCACGGTTTGTGGGTTTGAGCCCAGATTTGGGCTGTGTGCTGACAGTGTGAAGCCTGGAGCCTGCTTCGAGTTCTGTGTCTCGTTCTCTCTCTGCCCCTCCCCTGTTCACGCTCTCTCTCTCTCTCTCTCTCTCAAAAATAAATAAACATTAAAAAAAGAAAAAATAAAATGTCTATTACCCAAAGAAATCTACTATCAAATTTAATGCCATCCCTACTAAAATACAAACAGCATTTTTCATAGAACTAGAACAAATAATCCTAAAATTGGTAAGGAACTACAAAAGACCCCAAGTAGCCAAACACCAGTTTGCATTCCTATCAAGAGTGCAAGAGGGCTCCCATTCTCGATATTCTGGCTCACATTTCTTTCTTCTATTGTTGATTTTAGCCATTCTGACAGGTATAAAGTGGGATCTCACTGTAGTTTTGATTTGCACTTCCCTAATGATCAGTGATGTTGAACATCTTTTTTTTATTATAATTATTTTTTCTTTTATAGTTTATTGTCAAGTTGGTTTCCATATAACACCCAGTGCTCATCCCCACAAGTGCCCTCCTCCATACCCATCACCCTCCTTCCCCTCTCCCCCTCCCCCATCAGCCCTCAGTTTGTTCTTAGTATTCAAGAGTCTCTTATGGTTTGCCTCCCTCCCTCTCCCCAACTATTTTTCCCTCTTCCCCTCCCCCATGGTACTCTGTTAAATTTCTCCTGTTCCACTTATGAGTGAAAATATATGGTACCTGTCCTTCTCCGCCTGACTTATTTCGCTTAGCATGACACCCTCGAGTTCCACCGACGTTGCTACGAATGGGCAGATTTCATTCTTTCTCATGGCCATGTAGTATTCCATTGTATATCTAACCACATCTTCTTGATCCTTTCATCAGTTGATGGACATTTAGGCTCTTTCCATGATTTGGCTGTTGTTGAAAGTGCTGCTATGAACATTGGGGTCCATGTGCCCCTATGCATCAGCACTTCTGTATCCCTTGGGTAAATCCCTAGCAGTGCTATTGCTAGATCATAGGGGAGTTCTATTGTGAATTTTTTGAGGAACCTCCACACTGTTTTCCAGGGTGGCTGCCCCAGTTTACACTCCCACCAACAGTGTAGGAGGGTGCCTGTTTCTCCACATCCTCGCCAGCATCTATAGTCTCCTGATTTGTTCATTTTAGCCACTCTTACTGGCATGAGGTGGTATCTCAGTGTGGTTTTGATTCGTATTTCCCTGATGATGAGTGATGCTGAGCATCGTTTCATGTGTCTGTTGGCCATCTGGGTGTCCTCTTTGGAGAAGTGTCTCTTCATGTCTTCTGCCCATTTCTTCACTGGATTATTTGTTTTTTGGGTGTGGAGTTTGGTGAGTTCCTTGTAGATTTTGGATACTAGCCCTTTATCCGATATGTCATTTGCAACTATCTTTTCTCATTCTATCGGTTGCCTATTAGTTTTATTGATTGTTTCCTTTGCTGTGCAGAAGCTTTTAATCTTTATGAGGTCCCAATAGTTCATTTTTGCTCTTGATTCCCTTGCCTTTGGGGATGTGTCAAGTAGGAAATTGCTGCGGTTGAGGTCAAGGAGGTTGTTTCCTGCGTTCTCCTCTAGGGTTTTGATGGTTTCCTGTCTCACAT
>CM053579.1:76964952-77007446 GCA_028646485.1 Cryptoprocta ferox | reverse complement strand
TTTGTGTATGGTGTGAGAAAGTGGTCTAGTTTCATTCTTTTTTATGTTGCTGTCCATTTCTCCCAGCACCATCTGTTAAAGAGGCTGTCTTTTTTCCATTGGATACTCTTTCCTGCTTTGTCAAACATCAAGTGGCCATACATTTGTGGGTCCAATTCTGAATTCTCTATTCTATTCCATGGTCTAAGTCTCTGTTTTTGTGCCAATACCATAGTGTCTTGAATCCAGCTTTGTAGTAGAGGCTAAAGTCTGGGATTGTGATGCCTCCCGTTTTGGTTTTCTTCTTCAATATTACTTTGACTATTTGGGGTCTTTTGTGGCTCAATACAAATTTTAGGATTGTTCTACATTTGAGAAGAATGCTGGTGCCATTTTGATTGGGATTGCATTGAATGTGTAGATTGCTTTGGGTAATAATGAGATTTTAACAATATTTATTCTTCTGATCCATGAGCATGGAATGGTTTTCCATTTCTTTGTGTCTTCTTCCATTTTCTTCATAAGTTTTCTATAGTTTTCATCATACAGATCTTTTACATATTTGATTAGGTTTATTCCTAGGTATTTTATGGTTTTTGGTGCAATTGTGAATGGGATCAGTTTCTTGATTTCTCTTTCTGTTGCTTCATTATTGGCGTATAAAAATGCAACCAATTTCTGTATGTTGATTTTGTACCCTGCGACTTTGCGGAATTCATGGATCAGTTCTCGTAGGCTTCTGGTGGAGTCGGTCGGGTTTTCCATGTAGAGTATCATGTCATCTGTGAAAAGTGAAAGTTTGACTTCATCTTTGCCAATTCCGATGCCTTTTATTTCCTTTTGTGGTCTGATTGCTGATGCTAGGACTTCCAGCACTATGTTAAACACCAGTGGTGAGAGTGGACATCCCTGTCGTGTTCCTGATCTCAGGGGGAAAGCTCTCAGGTGTTCCCCATTGAGGATGATATTAGCTGTGGGCTTTTCATAAATGGCTTTTATAATGTTTAAGTAAGTTCCTTCTATTCCGACTTTCTCAAGGGTTTTTATTAAGAAAGGCTGCTGTATTTTGTCAAATGGTTTTTCTGCATCTATCAATAGGATCATATTTTTTTTCTTTTCTTTTGTTAATGTGATGTGTCACATTGATGAATTTGTGAATATTGAACCAGCCCTATAACCCTGGAATGAATCCCACTTGATCATGGTAGATAATTCTTTTTATATGCTGTTGAATTCGATTTGCTAGTATCTTGTTGAATATTTTTGCATCTGTGTTCATCAAGGATATTGGCCTGTAGTTCTCATTTTTTGCTGGGTCTCTGTCCGGTTTGGGAATTAGAGTGATGCTGGCTTCGTAGAATGAATCCGGAAGTTTTCCTTCTATATATATATTTTTGGAATAGCTTGAGAAGAATAGGTATTAACTATGATTTAAATGTCTGGTAGAATTCCTCAGGGAAGCCATCTGGCCCAGGGCTCTTATTCTTTGGGAGATTTTTGATAACTGATTCAATTTCTTCACTGGTATGGGTCTGTTCAGATTTTCTATCTCTTCCCGTTTGAATTTTGGTAGTGCATGTGTATTTAGGAATTTATCCATTTCTTCTAGGTTGGTCTAGTTTGTTGGCATATAATTTTTCATAGTATTCCCTCATAATTGCTTATTTTTCTGAGTGATTGGTTGTAATCCATTTTCATTCATAATTTTGTCTATTTGAGTGCTGTCTCTTTTCTTTTTGAGAAGTCTGGCTAGAGGTTTATCGATTTTGTTTATTTTTTTCAAAAAACCAACTCTTGGTTTCACTGATCTGTTCAACATTTTTTTTTTGATTCTATATTGTTTATTTCTGCACTGATCTTTATTATTTCTCTTCTTCTGTTGGGTTTAGGGTGCTCTTCCTCTCCCCTTCTAGTTCCTTTAGATGCACTGTTAGATTTTGTATTTGCACTTTTTCTAGTTTGTTGAAATAGGCCTGGATTGCAATATACTTTCCTCTTAGGACTGCCTTTGCTGCATCCCAAAGAGTTTGGATTGTTGTATTTTCATTTTCATTTGTTTCCATATTTTTTTAAAATTTCTTCTCTAATTGCCTGATTGGCCCAATCATTCTTTAGTAGGGTGGTCTTTAAATTCCATGTTTTTGGAGGTTTTCCAGACTTTTTCCTGTGATTGATTTCAAGTTTCATAGCACTGTGATCTGAAAGTGTGCATGGTATGCTCTCAATTCTTTTATATTTATTGAGGGCTGCTTTATGACCCAGTATGTGGTCTGTTTTGGAGAATGTACCATGTGCACTCGAGAAGAAAGTGAATTCCATAGCCTCAGGATGTAGGGTTCTAAATATATCTGTCAAATCCCTCTGTTCCAATGTGTCATTCAGATCCAATGTTTCTTTAGTGATTTTCTGTCTAGTTGATCTATCCATTGCTGTAAGTGGAGTATTAAAATCCCCTGCCATATAGCACATTCTTATCAATAAGATTGTTTCTGTTTGTGATTAATTATTTTATGTATTTGGGTTCTCCCCAATTCAGTGCATAGATGTTTATAATTGTTAGTTCTTCCTGATGGATAGACCCTATAATTATTATATAATACCTTCTTCATCTCTTGTTACTGCCTTTACTTTAAAGACCAGTTTGTCCGATATAAGTATGGCTACTCCAGCTTTCTTTTGACTTCCAGTCGCATGATAGATATTTCTCCATCCCCTTACTTTCAATCTAAAGGTGTCCCATCTTTTTTTTTTTTTAAGTTTATTTATTTTGAGAGAGAGGAGGGGCAGAGGGAGAGGAGAGAGAATCCCAAGCAGGCTCTGCACTGACAGCGAGTAGCCTGACATGGGGCTCAATCCCACGAACTGCTGAAATCAAGAGTCAGAGAATTAACTGACTGAACCAACCAGGTGCCACTGTGTTGAGCATCTTTTTATGTGTCTTTTCACCATCTGGATATCTTCTTAGGAAAAATATCGATTCATGTATTCTGAATCCATTTTTAATTGGATTATTTGTTTTTTGGGTGTGAATATGTATAAGTTCTTTATATATTTTGTACACTAATCTTTTACCAAATATGTCATTTGCAAATATTTTCTCCCATTCTGTAGGTTGCCTTTTAGCTTTGTTCATTGTTTCCTTCACTGTTCAGAAGCTTTTACTTTGATGTGGTCCCAATAGTTTATTTTTTGCTTTTGTTCCCCTTCCTCAGGAGACATACCTCGAAAGAAGTTGCTATGACCAATGTTAAAGAAGTTACTATTTGTGTTCTCTTGTAGGATTTTTATGGTTTCAAATCTCACATGTAGATATTTCATCCATTTTGAATTTATTTTTCTGTATGGTATAAGAAAGTGATCTAGTTTCTTTCCTTTGCATGTTGCTGTCCAGTTTTCTCAACACTGTTTGTTGAAGAGACAGTCTTTTTCACATTAGATATTCTTTTTTTTTTCCACATTGGATACTCTTTCCTGCTTTGTTGAAGATTAATTGACTATATAGTTGTGGGTTTATTTCTGAATTTTCCATTCTGTTCCATTGATCTATGTGTCTATTTTTGTAGCAGTACTATACTATTCTGATTACTGCAGCTTTATAATATAACTTGAAGCCCAGAATTGTGATGCTTCCAGTTTTGTTTTTCTTTTTCAAGGTTGCTTTTACTATTCAGGGTCATTTGTGGTTCCATACAACTTTTAGGATTGTTGTAGCTCTGTGAAAAGTGCTGTTGGTATTTTGATAGGGATTCCATTAAATGTGTAGATTGCCTTGGGTGGTATAGACATTTTAACAATATTTGTTATTCCAATCCATATGCATGAAATATCTTTCCCTTTGTGCCATCTTCAATTTCTTTCCTCATTGCTTTATAGTTTTCAGGGCACAAGTCTTTCACCTCTTTAGTCAGGTTTATTCTCAGGTATCTTATTGTTTTTGGTACAATTGTAAATGAGATTGAATCCTTAATTTCTCTTTCTGGAGCTTCATTATTGGTATATAGAAGTGCAACAGATTTCTGTACATTGATTTTTTATCCTGCAACTTTACTGAATTAATTTATCAGTTCTATCAGGTTTTTTAGTGGTCTTTTAAGTTTTCTCCATGTAGTATCATGCCATCTGTATACTGTCACATTTGGTTTCTCCTTTCTACTCAAAGAGTCCCCTTTAATATTTCTTGTAAGACTGGTTTAGTGGTCATAAGCTCCTTTACTCTTTGTTTGTCTGGGAAACTCACTATCTCTCCTTCTATTGTGAATGATTGTCATGCTGGATAGAGTATTCTTGGCTGTAGATTTTTCCCACTCAGCACTTTGAATATATTATGCCACTCCCTTCTGGCTTGCCAAATTTCTGTTGAAGGATCTTCAGCTAGACTTATGGGTTTTCTCTTGTAAGTTAATCTCTTCTTTTATCTTGCTGATTTAAGATTTTTTCTTTATCACTAAATTTTGCAAATTTAATTACAATATGTCTTTGTTATTGGCCTGCTTTTGTTGATTTTGATGGACACTCTGTGCCTCCTGGATCTGGATGTCTCTTTCCTTCCACAGATTAGGGCATTTTTAGCTATTAGTTCTGCAAATAAATTTTCTGTCCCCTTTTCTCTCTTGTTCTTCTTCTGGGACCCTTTTAATAAAATGTTAATACATTCCATGCAGTCACTGAGTCCCCTAAGTCTATTCTTGTTTTGCATAATTCTTCTCTCTTTTGTTCATTTTCATTGCTTTCCATTACTTTGTCTTCTAGATCACTAATTTGTTCCTCCGTTTCTTCCAGCCTGCTGTTCATTGCATCAAGTGCACTTCTAATCTCATTGATTGTATTCTTCATCTCTGATTCTTTTTTAACCTTTTTACCTCTCTGGTAAGAGTCTCACTGATGTCTTATTTTCTCAAGCCCTGTGAGTATCTTTATGATTATTTTAAATTCTCCATCAACCCTGTTACTTATATCTGTCTTGCTTAGATCTCTGGCCATGGCCTTATCTTGTTCTTTCATTTGGGATAAATTCCTCCATCTTCACATTTTATCTACGTCTCTGCTTTCTCTGTGTTTGAAAAGCCAGTTATGTTTCCTGCTCCTGAAAGTAATGGCCTTATGAAGAAGAGGATATGTAGTGTCCAGGACCTGGCACTTCAGAGAGCATCTCTGGACACTGTCTGCATGCTGCATGCTCCTTGCTGCGTGCTCCTTGCTGCATGCTCCTTGCCTGCTGCAGGCGGTGTTTGGTTTCTGGCCTGAATGTGGCAAGAGGTGTGCTCTGGTCTGCTTGTGAAATGAGACCTGTCTCCACCTCCACTAGAACTGAGGCCCTGCAAAACTCTCTGGCCGAGAGACTTGATGTGGCAGAGATTTTTGCTGTTCTGCTGGGGGAGTGCCTGCTGAGCTGGGACTGAGGCATGCATATCTGAGAAGAACCATTCCACAGGAAAGCAGGGGGTGGGGCTTGGTGTAAACAAGTTAGGCATCCAGTGTCAGCACTGCTCTGCTTCCTGCAGTAGCTCTATGTTTATACTGAGGAGTAGGGGAAACCCAGCGGAGAAATGATGCTAGCCATCTCCTTTGTTCCTGGAGAGGTGTCTCCTGTGAATGCTGCCTTTCCAGATGCACTCCAGAAGCAAGAAGAGCAAATAACCTCCTCATTGTGTGCCCCAGGCTCTTTTCAGATTGCTGTTCTGAAGCTGTCTGCCCCCAGGTTGTTTGCCTGCCTTCTCTTCTAGAGCAATGCAGGGCCCTCTGGGCTATCCCAGCAGACAAACCCGCTGACCTTTAGAACTCCTGGCTTAAGTCCCACTGGTTGCAAGAACTCACTTAATTCAGCCCCTGTTGTTTTCCAAGCCAATGACAATGGGGAACTGTTCTCCTTGTGCATTCCCCTTTGTGCTCCTCTCTCTCTTGCCTTTCTCCACAACCATGGCTCCCTCCCATCTGCAGCAGCCAGAATTCATTTCTCCCCTAAACCCCATCTCCACACATCCTACCTTCTTTGGTGTGGCTTCTTCTCTCCATTTAGTTGTTCAGTTTTTTTCTGGCAGTCTTTAGGTCTCTTTCTGGGGTATTGAGGATGATTTGCTAGTTATCTAGTTTTATTCATGGACAAGGTGAGCCTCTAGTCCTCCTACTCTGCCATCATCTTCTCAACTGAGATTTGAGCGACTTTTCTAAAGTTATTTTCCACTGGATGCTTGAAAGAAAGTATAGTTATTGGAGTGAATTCAGCAAGATGGCAGAATAGGAGGTTCCTGGCTTTAGTGTCGCTCACAGAAAGACTAACTAACAACTATGCATAGACAAGAATGCCTTTGTGAAAATACCAGAATGCAGGAGTGAGGCTGAAGTACCCTAACCCTTGAACCACTAAAACTAAGAAAAACCACATTAGAAGTATAAAAGGAACAGTTTCCCTTTGACCACATAGCCTCACCCCAGGCCACCACAGAGTCACACCAAGAGGGTTCTCCAGTGGGGAAAGAAGAACCCAATATGAACATTCAGGTTTCCCAACTTTATGGAAAGATTCCTGAGACATCCTCTTTTATTTTGTCCTATAGGGAACACTGGGAAAATTGGGAAAGCTAGACCACCTAGAATCAGCTAGAAATAAAAAAGGGGATGGGGCTCACAGCAACCAGCACATGGAACTTGCTGGACTGTGTATCTGATGGCACTGGTACCTGATTAGAGCATAGCTAGCAGTTCTGCACACCTGTGCAGTGAAGACAGTGGTCTTCTCTGGCCAGGAAGCATGTCAGCAGTTCTACCTAGATTTGGTCCCCGGCCAGCATTCCAGTCCAGCCATAGAGCCCATCTTATGGCCCTACCCAGGCAGAGTGGCAAGCCAGCAGCCCTGTCCAACTGCAGAGCATAGCCTCTGAGCTTGCCCAACGAGGAAGCCCCATCAGTGACCCTGTGAAGCCTTGGATAGCACCCTATTTACCTTCCTGGCTGTGGAGCCCAGCATACAGTCCTGATGGATGGCTGAGCACAGCTTGCAGCCTTTCCCAGGCAGGGAGCCCATTCAGCAAAAACTGTCCAGCCTTGGAGCACAGCCAGTGGTCTGCCCAATCACAAATCCTAGCCTGCTACCCTGTCTAAAGTGGGAGTCCAAGCAGCTGTACCACCCAATGAAGGAACACAACCAGTGACCCCACTTGACTGGAGATACTTGAAGAGCTTAGCCAATGATCCCACCTGGCCATGGAGATCAACTGGAAGTATAACTGTTACTATTTGAATCTGACATGATAATATATATGATTATATATATATATATATATATATATGCCATAAATATTCCACAAAAAAACTGTTAGAACTAATAAATAAATTCATTAAAGTTGCAGGATACAAAATTAATATAGAGAAGTCTGTTGTATTTCTGTACACTAATAACAAACTATCAGAGAAATCAAGACAATAATCCCATTTACAATTGCATCAAAAAGAATAAAATACCTAGGTATAAATTTAACCGAGGGAAAATATCCGTACACCAAAAACTATAAGACATTGATGAAAGAAATTGAAGAAGACATAAATAAGTGCTAATGAAGTAGAAGAATTAATACTATTAAAGTGCCCATACTACCCAAAGCAATCTACATATTCAATGCAACCCCTATCAGTATTCCAAGAACATTTTTCAAAGAACTAGAACAATAATTCTAGAACAATAATTCTAAAATTTGTAGGGAACTCAAAATAGCCAAAACAATCTTGAGAAAGAATAACAAAGCTGAGGTATCACAATCCTAGATTTCAAATTATACTACAAAGCTATAGTAATCAAAACAGTATGGTACTGGCACAAAAATAGACAAACAGATCAATGGAACAGAATAGAGGGTCCAGACCTAAACTCACACATATGTGATCAATTGATATACAAAAAAGGAGATAAGAATATACAATGGGGAAAAACAGTCTCTTCAATAAATAGTGTTGGGAAAACTGGACAGCTACATGCAAAAAAAAAATGAAACTGAACCACTATCTTTTACCATATAAAAAAATGAACTCAAAATGAATTAAAGACTTGAAAGTAAGTCCTAAAACCACAAAACTTTTGGATGAAAACACAGTTGGTAAGCTCCTTATCAGTCTTAGTGACATCTGTGAGGGGGAGGGTGTGACTCCAAAGGCAAGTGAAACAAAAGCAAAATTAAACAAATGTGACTACATCAAACTAAAAAGCTTTTCCGCTGCGAAGGAAACCATTAGCAAAATGAAGAGGCAACCTACTGAATAGAAGAAGATATTTGCAAATCCTATATCTGATAAGGGGTTAATATCAAAAATGTATAAGGAACTCCTACAACTCAATAGCAAAAAAAAAAATACAAATACAAATGAGCAAAGGATCTGAATAGACATTTATCCAGGGAAGACATACAGATTGGCCAACAGATGCATGAAAAGATGCTCAACATCACTAATTATTAGGGAAATGCAAATCAAAACCATAATGAGATATCACCTCATACTTTTCAGAATGGCTATTATCAAAAAGATAAGAAATAGCAAGTGTTGGCAAGGTTGTGGAGAACAGGGAACCCTCATGCACTTTTAATGGAAATGTAAAGTGCTGCAGCCAGTATGGAAAACAGTATGATGGTTCCTCAAAAAATTAAATATAGAAGTACCATATGATCCAGCAATTCTACTGCTGGGTATCAGGTATCTATCCGAAGGAAATGAAAACACTAATTTGAGAAGGTGTATGCACCTCTGTGTTTATTGCAGTATTATTTACGATAGCCAAGATATGGAAACAACCTAAGTGTCATCAGTGGATGAGTGGGTAAAGAAGATATGGTATATATGTATAATGAAATACTGCTCAGCCATAAAAAAGAATGATATCTTGCCATTTGCAACATGGGTAGAACTTGAGTGTATTATGCTAAGTGAAATAAGTCAGACAGAAAAGGACAAATACCACATGATTTCACTTACATGTGGAATCTAAAAAACAAAATTCAGGGCCATAGATATGCAGAACAGATTGGAGATTGCCAGAGGTAACAGGGGTTGGGGGGACGTAAAATGGGTGAAGGACATTAAGAAGTACAAATGTCTAGGTATTAAATAAGTCATGGGAATGTAATGTACAGCATGGGGAGTATAGTCAATATATTATCTTTGTAAAGTAACAGATTATAACTAGACTTACTATCGTGACCATATTGCAATGTAGACAAATGTCAAGTCACTATATTGTACACATAAAACTAATATAATATTGTGTGTCAGTTATACCCCAATAAAAAAAATATATATATACAAATTTGTAGTCTCTGGGATTCAGGAACTTTCAGGTGTTACTGTAATTCTCCTTTATAATAAACATTATAAAGGCTAAGAACACCTATATGTTTGAAGCTAATATATAAGCATGTGTGTATATATTGTACACAGGTAAAGAAAGTAATTTTCTTTTCTATAAAAAAAGAAAGAGCCAATGCCAGGATTTGAATGGATAGTCTTTGTGACTTTGAATGGCCTTTGTGTGTCAAGAATGTTTCTGAGAGTAGTCACAGAGAGCAAGACAGTAATTTAGACACTAAGAAACCTTAATGAAAAAGAGGAAGTGAGAGTAGTTGATTGCATTAAGGATATGAGTGGATGATACAACCTGAGGATTTGTGTTCCCATGTACAAAGATGAAATATATACATATACTTCCATATACAGATGGATTCCTTCATTACTAGAAACAGAAGTGTGCTTTAGATCTTGTGCTACAAATATTTCTACATACAGATTTATTTGTCCCATCCAGTTTTACCTATTGTTTTGGAAATATAAAGAAGTTGCTTGATTTCTTATTTTAAATGTATGAGTGAATTTTAAATTGCTATTCACAAGATGCAAAGATTAATTTCACTTGAATAGAGGGGCGCCTGGGTGGCTCAGTGATTAAGCCTCCAACTCTTGATTTCGGCTCAGGCCATGCATGATCTCATGATTCCTGGGTTCAAGCCCCACACTGGGCTCTGCAGGTCAGTGTAGAGCCTGCTTGGGATTCTCTTTCTCTCCCTCTCTCTCTGTTCCTCCCTGGCTTGCATGCTCTCTCCCTCAAAATAAATAAACATTTAACAAATTTTTCACTTGGATAGATATGTGAGGATATTTGATGCTGCTATGTCGTTTTACTCACACAGATCTACTGTGCACATTAGATTTGCCATGGACTTGAAGCTCTCTGCTATTCTGCACCCATGTCATATGATATGGAAACATTCTTTCATGGTGAATTTTTATGAACATGTTGAAAAGTTTTAAATATATTCATTTGGGAGGTATGATAAAACAGCATAACTGAAGTTTTACCTATAATTTTGATGAATAGTTTTAAATTTTTTAAACATTTATTCATTTTTTGAGAGACACAGAGAGAGAGCACAAGCAGAGGAGGGGCAGAGAGAGAGGGAGACACAGAATCTGAAGCAGGCCCCCCCTCCCCAGGCTCTGACCTGTCAGCACAGAGCCCGATGCGGGGTTTGAACTCATGAACCACAAGATCATGCATGACCTGAGCTAAAGTCAGACACTTTAACTGACTGAGCCAGTCTAGTTTGGAGGCTTGATACAATCCTGACAGGTGAAGTAACAATTTTATTATTAAATGAAGCTAACATTATTTTGGCTGTGACTTTAACATTTTGCTTAACAAAATAATTGTAATTATTTCCTTACAGTTTTAATATAAATGAAACTATACAAGTCTCTTTTACTTGGCACATTTATTTTGAGACTCCTTTCATATTGTAGTTGACATAACTAGGTTATTTTGTTAAGTAATCCTTTTATAGTTTTATTTTTACAAATAATTGATATAATGATCTAATATTCACCATGCTATAAAAATGTAAGAAGAGTATATATTAATATTGATTTTGTAGTTAATAAAATATTGATGATCCCAGGCAGAAGGTCATTGAGAAATCTTTATAGACATTAGGTCTTAAATTGACAGACGTTGTGGAATCAAAATTATACATGCACAGTGGAATACTCATCATGAATTCTACTTGCTGTTAAAATGAAAGAGAAATCACCAAGTAAGTAGTAAATAGAAAAATGTTTAAACATCTTCATGTGGATCTTCTTGTATATTTGGGTGCATTTTCATTACTCGGTATATAGGAGTCTTAACAGAATCATAGCTCCATCCCTTCCTGGTAAACAACTTCTCAAGAAAGACTGGCATCCTGTAGCCCTTGAGTTGAATGAAATCTTTAAAGGCAATTGTTCCATAAAGATCTTCAATGATATCCTTTTCAGGAACATTTAAACTCCCATCCTGAGCTTCAAGTGAAAACTTGGGATCCATCAAAGGTTCATCATTTATTAGCTTTTTCCACAACTTGGGCTTCAGGTACCATGCTCCATACCTTATTTTCACCCAGTTGGATTTATAAGGATTCTGTGGTGGCTGGAGTTTCTTCTCCCAGTCTTTCTCCTGTAAGGAGAATCTTATGCCCTCCATCTCATCTAGCCCCTTCCTGTTCTTTAGATCCATAGGAACCTCGTTTAATTTCTTCAAGCAGACCATTTCACGGGTTAGTTTGCACTCATAGTCGGTGTCAAACAGTTTCATGATGAAGTCTTCATCAATGCCCATGTCTCCGAAAGTAGCAACCCATTTGCAGAACTTACGAACTCCTGTTGGTATTTGTCTATGAATAGGAGGAATTTTGAGCAAATCATTTGTGCTTGACCTCTTTTCTTTAGGAGGCACTTTGCTTGGATGTGACCCAGGAGTCTTCTTGTGAAGTTTGACTTTGGCTGGACGTTTCTTACAAAGCTTTGTGGGAGACTTCGTTCTTTTCTCGGTGTCCTCCCAAGAAGCCCAAGTGGCCTCCAGCTTCCTGTCAGGATCCAGCACTTCCAGCACCTTTAATAAGAGGTCTGCAGGTAGATCTTTCTGCAGACTTGGATAGAAAGCCAAGGGATGCTCAGTCAGGTGGGCTTCAGTGTCCTCTACGAATGCCTTCCTTGCTAGCTGAGCTGGGGAGAGAGTAGAAAACAGGTCTGCTTCCTTGGTCGGCTTTTTATGACTCTTTGTCGGGGCAGGTTGGGGAACTCGGTGAGCAATGATGGGGAGAAAGCCCTCCTTAGGGCTGTGAGTGATCAGATCTTCACAAGGTGGACACCCGCTCCTGAAGTCGTCCAGCCCCTCTTTCACAAATATCCACCTCCGGCTGTCCAGGGAGGTGGGGAACTTCAAAAGCTTCTTCTTCTGCTTTGCAAAACACTTGGAAGGTAATTTGTCTTTGTACCAGGGCTTGCAGTTCATGCCCAGGGGAATCGGTTCCAGCGGCCCTGGGGCTAACAGCCACTTCTTGTTCTCCATGGTACCTCTAGCCCCAGGGCGACCACCAGCTTCATTGATTTGTTTTCCGGTTGCTAGGAGACCTCTGTAGTCAGGTCCCCCAGATTCTTCCCAGAGGGAGGGCCCACGCAGTTGCCTCCTGGCAACCAGCTTTCTCCTGGGGTGGGTGCCGAAAGTTGATTCCTTTTTGTTGAAGGATACAATTCCATTATGTGGGCGTACTCCACACTTTATTTATCCATTCACCTTTTAATGGACCTTTGGGTTAATTCCAATATGAGGCTATTACAAATAAGGCTGCCACAAATATTTGTGTTCATGTCTTTGTACATCATTTCATTTCTCCTGGGTAAACTTCAGCAGAGAGACGAATAGCAGAAGCATATGATAGGTGTTTAACGTTTTAGGAAACCACCAAACTTTCCCCAAGGGGATGTACTATTTAATATTCCTTTTAGTAGTGAGAATTGCTCTTCTTCCACATACTGCCCAATACTTGGTATGATTAGCCATGTTAATTTTGGCTATTCTGATAGGTGTGTAATGATACTTCACTGTGCTTTTAATTTGCATTTCCCTAATGACTATCTGTTCATGTGCTTATTTGCCGTTTATCTTTCCTGTGGTGAAGTGTCTGTTCAAATTTTTTACACATCTTAAAATTGTATTGCTTTATATCATTGAGTTCTGAGTTCTTTGTGTATTGTGAATGTAAGTCCTTTATCAAATATATGATTTGTAAATTTTTCTCTCAATTTTTTCTCTCCATCTATGGCTTACATTTTCATTGTCTTAACACTGTTTTTCAAAGAGCAGAGTTTTGACATTTGATGAAGTCCAATTTATCAGTTTACTTTTTTATGGATTGTTCTTTTTTGTGCTGTACCTAAGAAAGCTTTTCCTACGCAAAGGTCATAAAGGTGTTTTTCATTCTGCTAAGTTTTATAATCTTAGGTTTCACATTTAGATCTGTCCTCTATTTAAATTTAATTTTTTAGGTGATGCAAAATATGGATCAAAGTTTTTATTTTTTATTTTTATTTTTTGCCTGGGGATATCCCATGGTTCCAGAATTTTTTTTAAGAATCTTCTTTTTTTTTAAGTTTATTCATTTTGGCAGAGAGAGAGCGCTCACACACACATTTGCCTGAATGAGTTAGGGATAGAAAGAGAGAGAGAGACAAAATTCCAAGCAAACTCCACATCATCTGTGCAGAGCCTAACGCAGGGCTCGAACCCACAAACTGTGAGATCATGACCTGAGCTGAGAGCAAAAGTTGGATGCTTAACTGATTGAGCCACCAGAATTTTTTTTTTGAAAGAATAGCTTTTCTCCACTGAGTTACCTTTGTAATTTGGGAGGTGTAAGTTGTCCATATTTCTGAGGGTTCATTTCTGGATTCTTTTCTTTTCATTGCTTTCTCTGTATACCAATTCCACACTGTGCTGATTACTTTGTATTTTATAAGTCTAAAAATAAGGCTGTATTCATCCTTCCAAGTTCTTTCTTCGTTTACAAAGTTGTTTTTACTCTTTTAGGTCCTTTGAATTTCTATAGGAATTTTATAACTAGTTTGTCAGTGTCTATAAAAACGCCTGTTGGGATTTGGATTAGGATTTGGTGGAATCAATAAATCAATTTTTACATCTAATATTGAGTTTCCTGAACCCTGAAAAAAGTCCAACTCTCCATTTACATGTGTTCTTTCATTTATCTCAGCAATATTTTGTAGTTATCAGTGATAGTTCTTTCACATCTCTTTTTCTCTAGATTTTCCTTAATATTTGTTTTTTTGATACTACTATAACTAGTATTGTAATTTTTAGTCACCATGTTCATTGTTAATATATACAAACTTTATTATTTTTTGTATATATTACAAATAATTTATTTTTGTGTATTGATCTTGTATCATGCAACCTTTGTAAACTGATATCCATTCTAGTAGCTTTTTTTTAAGTTTATTTATTTATTTTGAGAGAAGGAGAGAACATGTAGGAAGAGCAGAGAAAGAGGGAAAGAGATCATGACCTGACCTGAAACCAAGAGTCGAATGCTTAACCCCACAGAGCCACCTGGGCATCCCATCTAGTAGCTTTTCTCTGTTTTTTGTAAAGTCCATTGAATTTTCTACACTGAGAATCATGTCATCTCTTAATAAAGATAGTTTCACTTTTTCCTTTCTAATCAGAAAAACCTTTTTCCTGGCCTTATTGCACTGGCTAGAACCTACTTATGTTGATTAGAAGTGATAAGAGCAGAAATTTTGGTATTTTTTAAAAATTTTTTAACATTTATTCATTTTTAAGAGAAAGAGAGAGAGCATGAGTGGGGGAGGGGCAGAGAGACGGGGAGACACAGAATCTGAAGACAGGCTCCAGGCTCTGAGCTGTCAGCACAGAGCCCGACACGGGGCTCGAACCCACGAACCATGAGATCATGACCTGAGCCGAAGTTGGGCATTTAACCACCTGAGCCACCCAGGTGCCCCAAGTTTTGTATTATTTCTGATCTTAGGGGGAAAGCCATTAAGTGTGATGCTAGCTTTAGGTTTTTTTGTACATATTGTTTTTCAGGTTAAGTTCTTTTTATTCCTAGAGTTCTGAGAACTAGTGACAAATGCTTTGTTTCAGATACATGGATTGTGTCAGATGCTTTTTCTGCACCCATTGAGATGTTCATACAACGTTTACCTTCTAAAGTAAAATTTGCTAAAATAATAAATAACAGTGATTTCTGTGTGGCAAAAATACTTTGAATTCCTGAGATAAACCCCACCTGTTCTTTGTATTTATTATCAGATTAAATTTGATAAAATATTACAAACATGTATCTGCATCTCTGTTTATAGGGGTTATCTGGTGTTTCTTTTCCTTTAATGCCTTTGTTTAGCTTTGTTATCAGGGTTATGGTGACGTCATAGAATGATTTGGGAAGTATCCCATCATCTCCATTTTCTGAAACTATAGGATTGGTGTTGTTTCTTCCTTAAATATTTTGTAGAAGTCATTAGTGAAGCCATCTAGGCTTGAAATTTTCTTTGTGGGAAGGTTTTTGGTTTTTGGTTTTTTTAACTGCAAATTCAGTTTCTCTAATAGCTATAGGGATATTTAGGTTATCCAATTTTTCTTGAATGAGGTTTGGTTAGTTTGTATATTTCAAGTAATATGTTCATTTTATTTATATTGTCAAAATTATTGCCATAAAGTATCCATACTATTTCCTTATTGTCCTTTAAATATCTCTGGAATCTATGGTAATGCCACCTCTTCCATTGTTGATATTTGGAGTCTGTATCTTCTTTTTTCCATTTCTTCCTAATCAGACTGGATACAGAATAACACAATTTATTGATCTTCTTAAATAAAGTTTTTAATTTCATTGACTTTTCCCATTATTTTTTGTTTTCTTTTTGATTGATTTCTTCTCCCGACTTTGGTCTGTTGTTGTGTCTCCCTTAATGGTATGTTTATGGCAATCTACAATGCTTTTTCCAGCATGCACTTCAAAACTCTTCCAGCTTCTGCTCATTACCCGATTCCAAAGCCACTTACACATTTTTAGGTATTTGTTACAGCAGCAACTTACTTCTTGGTACCAATTTCTTAGTCCTTTCAGGTTGCCATAACAGAACATCCTGCACTGGGTGGCTCATACACAACAGACATCTATTTCTCACAGTTCTGGAGGCTGGGAACTCCAAGTTCAGGTACAGGCAGATTCGGTATCTGGTGAGAATCAACTTCCTCGTTCATAGAAGCCCATCTTTTCCTGTGTCCTCACATGGCATAAGGGTTTAAGAATCTCTCTAAGGCCTCTTTTTTTAAGAGCATTAATCCCATTCGTGAGGGCTCCACCCTCACGATTTAATCACCTTCCAAAGGTCTTATGCCCAAATACCATTATATTGGAGATTAAGTTTCAACCTATAAGTTTGGGGTAGACATAGTTAGCCTGCAGCATGTGGACATTCATTAGCTTTTATATATTTTATAATCTCCATACTACTTTTTGAATTACTTTGGCTTAAAGACTGTATCACTCTTAAATAGATTTTAACATAAAAATATTTACCAGGGTGACTGAGTGGCTCAGTTAGTTAAGCATCTGACTCTTGGATTTGGCTCAGGTCATGGTCTCATGGTTCAGGAGATCAAGCCCTGTATCGGAATCTGCACTGCTGGCATGGAGCCTGTTTGGGATTCTCTCTACCCCCTCCCTTACACTCTCTTGCTCTCTTTCTTTCTCTCTTAAAATAAATAAACATTTTAAAAGTATTTACCCATGTAATGAACAGCTTCATTGTTCTTTACTCTTTGGTTTAGATCAATATATCTATTGTATCATTTTCCTTCAATGAAAAGAAAAATATAATGTACCATATGTCTTCTGGTGACAAAATTGTTCTTTTCTTATATGCTTGAATTTTTTCTTATTTTGCCTTGTTTTTTTAAAAGATTTTTTTAATGTTTATTTATTTATTTATTTTGAGAGAGAGAGAGAGAGAGAGAGAGAGAGAGAGAGTGACTGGGGCAGGGGCAGAGAGAGAAGGAGAGAGAATCCCAAACCTAGGGCTCCATCTCATAACCGTGAGATCACCTGAGCCAAAATCAAGAGTTGGACGCTTAATCAACTGACCCACCCAGGTGCCCCATTTCAGAAATATTTTTAAAGATGTATTCTCTGTGTATAGAATTCTGGGGTGATGGGTTTTTTTCTTTCAGTACTTTAAAAAGAGATGGCTCCATTGATTTTTCATTTGCATTGTTTTGGGCGAGAGGTATAAAGTCACTCTGATTTCGGTTTGTACATAATATGTCTTTCCCCCCCTCTGGCTACTTTTAAGATGTTTTCTTTATCATTGTTTTTGAGCAAATTGATTATTATCTGTCATGGTATCATTTTTTTTTGTAGTTCTTGTGGTTGTGGCTTGTTGAACATCCTGAATTTGTGTGCTTATAATTTCCATCAAATTTAGGGGAAAATTGCCATAATTTCTTCAGATATGTTTTTCACCTTGCTTTTTTTCTTCTCTTCTTTGTAGATTCCAATTATCCACATATTATATTACTTGAAGTTTCATATAACTACTGATGCTATGCTCATATGAAGGTTGTTTTTTTCTCCTTTGTGAAGCAATTCAGGTCATTTCTCTCACTAGATCTTCCAGTACAGTAATCTTTTTTTCTGCAATATCCGATCTGTCATGAATGCCTTACAATATAATTTTCATCTTACACTTTGAAATTCTCATCTCTAGAAGTTTGGTTTAGTTTGTTTTTACATGTCTCTATTTATTTTTTTGAAAATTAAGAATACAGACATTAAAGCTGTTTTTTAATGTCTTTTCCTTATAATTTTAACATCTGTATCAATTCTGGGTTGGTTTTGATTGATTGGTTTATCTCTTAATTATAGAAGCATGTTACTCCCTCTTCCACCCTAGTAATTGCTAGATGCCAAAAATAGTAAAATTTACCCAGGTGGGTGTTGGATAGTTTAGTAATTATATAAATGTTTTTGAAGCTTGTTTCTGTATGCTGTTAAATTGCTTGGAAATGGCTAATCCTTTTGGGCTCTTTTTAAGATTTAATAGGCAGAAACGGAGCAGTGTTCAATCTATGGCAAATTATTCCCTACTCCTCCAGGTCCACAGCTAGTGCCTGTGAATATTGAGGCTTTCCAGTCTTGCTGGCCGAACAGTCACTATTCTAGGCCTGGTATACATGCCAGGCACTGTTACTTATAATCTGTTTAGGTAATTCATTTCCTGGCCTTAGGTAACTTCCCCATAAGCATGAGCAAATCAAAAATTAGTTGAACGATTAGGATGGAGGTGGGGTTGGGGTCTGAAAGTTTCTGAAGTTCTCTCTGCATAAAATTTTACTTTCTGGTCTTGAGAAGTCTACCCATTTTGTTCTCCAATGTCTCTTAGCTTAATCTCCTAATTTTAGAGTGAATGTTGGTCTCTGCTTAGATTCCCCCTCCCTGAGCCATGGCCTAACAATCTATTAAGTAATCTGGGGCAACCATAGGGCTCATCTCATTTGTTTTCTATCTCTCAGGGATGGATCTCTACTGCCTAATATCCAGTGTCTTACAAACTATTGTCTTATATTTCCACCCCCCCCCCTGTTATTTTTTGTTGTTTCAACGGGTAAATCTAGACCTTTTTTCTCTCTCTTGGCCAGAAGAGGAAATTTTATCTATCTGTCTGTCTATCTATCTATTTATTTTTGCTTTGTCTCCATGAATTTGGGACATTACTCTCTCAAAAATTACTAAAGAATTCTTAACCATCAAATACCTTATCATATTCTTATCACTGATCTTAATCATTAAAAATTGTGGATCATGGGGCACCTGGGTGACTCAGTCGGTTAAGCATCTGACTCTTGATTTTGGCTCAGGTCATGATCTCATGATTTAGGAGATTAAGCCCCACATCTCTTCACTGACAGTGCAGAGCTTGCTTGGGATTCTCTCTCTCCCTCTCTGTCTGCTCCTCTATCTCTCTATCTCTCTCATAATAAATAAATAAACATTAAATTTTTTAAATGTCTTTTTATTTTTTTATTTTGAGAGATAGAGATGGAGAGTGAGCAGGGAAGGGGCAGAGAGAGAGAGGAAGACACAGAATGTGAAGCAGGCTCCAGGCTCTGAGCTGTCAGCACAGAGCTCAACGCGGGGCTCGAACCCACGGACTGTGAGATCATGACCTGAGCTGAAGTTGGTCGCTTAACTGACTGAGCCACCCAGGCACCCGACATTAAATTTTTGTTAAAAAAATTTGTGGATCATACCTACATTGTTGAAACTTAACATTCTTCCTGAAATTTCATATCATTCATTTTTTCTCCTAGTGCTTATGATATACATCCATTTTGAAATACACAACATGAATACCAAACTCCTTACCATGCCACATTGTTATTTTACAATTCTGATCTAGCATAGCTTTTCTTTTGTCATTACCAAAATTCTCCAATACACAAATTACAGATTAGATATCATTCCTCACTTACAGCCTGATAATATGTCTTTGTTTAAATCCATTTGGTTATTTATCCTTCTATTTACCACACATTTGTTAAGTTCTCATTTTATGCCAGACAGTGTGCTGGATCCTCAAACTATTGCAATTAAAAGTATAATTACTCTGTTTTCCCAATAATGAAATTCCCATTATTTCTTTGCCAATGAAATCAGTTTTTTCATATTAATTACTTCAGAAGTTGTGCTCAGATTTCATCTTTGAGGTAAATCTTTTCTGAATAAGTATTGACTGATGTAGGCTAAGATTGCAAATCAATGAAATGGAATTAAAATGGATCAGTACAACTAGGGTGAACTAAGATTGTTATCAGAAGCCGAAGTGTGAAACTAGGAAATAAAATGTGAGCAAGAAAATAGGAACATGATCAAAGTCTAGAGATCATTGCTTGTTTTATTTTGTTTGTTTGCTGCAGTGTGAATCACTGGCAGACAATCTCCACTTAAATGCAGGGGCAAGGTGACATTTTCAGATCAGAAAACAAAGATGATGGGGTGCCTGGGTGGCTCAGTCGGTTAAGCATGTGGTTTCGGCTCAGGTCATGATCTCACAGTTTGTGAGTTCAAGCCTCATGTCAGGCTCTGTGCAGACAGCTCAGAGCCTGGATCCTGCTTTGGATTCTGTGTCTCCCTTTCTCTCTGCTCTTCCCCTATTCATACTCTGTCTCTCTTTTAAAAATAAATAAACATTAATGAAAAAGATGATTAGTAAGTTCACTAAAGTTTATGGCCAGAAATAGGATAAATTCTGATATTCAAATAACTTTAAAAGTTTTGTATCTTCCCACTTTGTCAAATGACATACAAATCATGCTTGAACAACTCCAGCCATCCCAGCCCTAAGCAACCACTGATCTACTTTCTATCTCTTTAGATCTACTGATTGTGGACATTTGATATGAATGGAATCATAGAATATGTGGTCCTTTTTTATTGGCTTCTTTCATTTAACATACTGTTTTCATGTGTCATCCATATTATGGCATATATGGGGTACTTTGTTTCTTTTTCTTGCAAATAATTGTGTGGTTATACTATATTGATTCATCAACTGAACATTTGGGTTGTTTACACTTTTTTGTTATTATTAACGTTACTATAAACATAAAGTTTTTCTCTTCAGTCTTTTGAAATTCATTATTCTTAGTTCCCCAGCTTCATCGAGGATAATTGACAATTTAAAATTTTATATATTTAAGGTGTATGACTTGGTGATTTGATATACATTTATATCATAAAACAATCAGCACAGTCAAGCTAATTAACATAGCCAGCACCTCACACAGTTACCATCTTCTTTTCTTGTGTTTGAGAACACTTAAGATCCACCCTCTTAACAAATTTCAAATATACAATATTGTTAAAAAACTTTTTTGACATTTATTCATTTTTGAGAGACAGAGAGAGGCAGAGTGCAAGTGGGGGAGGGGCAGAGAGAGAGGCAGACAGAGAATCTGAAGTAGGCTCCAGGCTCTGAGCTGTCAGCACAAAGCCCGACGTGGGACTCAAACTCATGAACCAGGAGATAATGAGCCAAGCCGAAGTTGTATGCTTAACTTACTGAGCCACCTGGGTGCCTCATATTTCAAATATACTATATGCTGTTGTTAACTGTATTCACAGTGTTGTACATTAGATCTCCTGAACTTATCTTAAATAACTGAAACTTGACCAGCAAGCTTCCCATTTCCTCCTCCCCCGCAGCCTCTGACAATCAGCACTGCTAGCACTCTCTGCTTCTAGGAGTTTATTTTAGATTCTGTATGAAAGTGAAAACACGCATTACTTTTTTTTTCTGCATCTGGCTTATTTCACTTAGCATAACATTCTCCAGGTTTATCCATGTTGTTGCAAAAGGCAGGATTTTCTTCTTTTTTAAGGCTAAATAATATTTCTTTGTGTGTCTCACATTATCTTTATTCATCTGTGGGTTACATGTAATTTGTTTTCATATATTTTTTTAAGTTTATTATTTTTGAGAGAGAGAGAAAGACAGCACGTGAGCAGGGGAGGGGCAGAAAGACAGACAGAATCCCAAACAGGCTCCACACTGTCATCTCAGAGCCTGACACGGGGCTCGAACTCATGAACTGGGAGATCATGACCTGACCCGAAACCAAGAGTCAGACACTTAACAGATTGAGCCACCCGGGTGCCTTTGTTTCCATATCTTGGCTATTGTGAATAATGCAGCAATAAACATGGGAGTAAATGTATCTCAATATACCCATGATGTCATTTCCTGGATCATAAGGTGGTTCTATTTGAGGAACTTCCATACTGTTCTCCATAGTGGCTGTACCAATTTACAGTCCCACAAACAGTGCACAAGGGTTCCATTTTCTCCTCATCCTCACCAACACTTGTTACCTTTTGTGTTTCCGATGAAAGCCATTTTCAAGTGTGAGGCCATATCTCATTGTGGTTTTGATTTGCATGTCCCTAATGATTAGTGAAGTTGAGCACTCTTTCATACCTGTTGACCATTTATATGTCTTCTTTGCAGAAATTCAGGTCTTTTGCCCACTTTTTAATCAAAGTGTTTTGTTTTGCTATCTATTTGTTTGAATTACTTATATATTTTGGATGTTAATCCTTCTCAGATATACGGTTTGAAAATATTTTCAACCATTCTGCAGGTTGCCTTTTCACTGTTGTTTGTTTTGCAGAAGCTTTTTGTTTGATGCAACCTCACATGTCTACTTTTGCTTTTGTTGCCTCTGCTTTTGCTGACATACCCATAAAATAATTGCCCAGCCTAATGTCAAGAATCTTTTCTCTATGCTTTCATCTATTAGTTTTACAGTTTTAGGTCTTACGTTTAAGTCTTAATCCATTTTGAGTAGATTTTTTTAATATGGTATGAGATAATTTTATTCTTTTGCATGTATATATCCTCTTTCCTAGCACCATTTATTAAAGAGACTCTCTTTTCCCCATCATATGTTCTTGGCACCCTTGTCAAAGATCAGTTGATCCTAGATGTATGGATTTATTTCTAGGTTCTCTATTCTGTTTCTTTGATCTATGTGTCTATTTTTATGCTAGTACCATACATATTGATTATGATAGCTTTGCAGTGTATTTTGAAATCATGAATCGTGACAGCTCCAGCTTTTTTCTTCTTTCTCAGGATTATTTTGGCTATTTGGGGTCTTAAACTCATTAACCCTTGTTTTGTGACCTAGTATGTAATCTCTCCAGGAGAATGTTTTATGTGCACTTGGGAAGAATGCATGTTCTTCTACTCTTGGATGGTAACTACTATATATGTCTGTTATGTCTGTTTAGTCTATAATGATCTCAAATCACTTGATTGGTGTTCTGTCTGGATGTTCTATTATAAGTGGGGCACTAACATCCCCTGCTATTATGTACTGCTATCAATTTCTGCTTTTAGATCTGTCAGTATTTGCTTTATATGTTTAGCTGCTCTGAAGTTGGATGCCTATATATTTATAATTATTATATTGTCCTATTGAATTGTCACTTTAATTATTATACAGTGACCTTCTTTGTCTCTAGAGAGTTTTATACTTAAAGTCTATTTTGTCTGATAAGTATACTCACCCTTGCCAGGCTGGATAAGGTGAGCAGGACAGGCCCACCACTAACAACAGCAGCCCTTTGGGGGCCCACCCTGCGGCCCTGCCTTTTAAAGTTATGGTGCTGGTACTCCAGGGTCAAGGACAGGAGAATGGTGCTCTCCATACTCCCACCACACTCCCCCTAGTACCAGCATGACATAAAAAAAAAAGCCAGTGCATAGGATTGACTGTTTTTTTCTCCTCTAACAACATAAACATATGTCCAATAAATATATATCCATTTCAACGAACTCTTGTGAGAGCAATAAATTGCCGTGACTAAAACATATTACATGAGTTTCATGCTAATGAGGTGTGAGAAGCTGATAAGTTTTTCTGTTCTTTCATTTTTGTTATTTTAGTTAGACGTTGACCAGCACTAATCAGTCCATGCAGTGCATGTATGTCACAGAATCTAATGGTAGGAAGAACATGTAATGCAAAAAAAAAAAAATGAAGGAGGGGGAACGGGGGCCATCAAAGGATATATGAGTATGTATTTATCACAACAATTTGAGATATTTACTTGTATCTTCTTATGACTGTCATTATATCAGCACAGAATTCAGTTCAAGATTTGGTACCTGGGCATTGTCCTATGCAGTTCTTGCTTACGTCGATATCAGAGCTTCTAGAACTCTGAAGCAAGTTGGAGATCCATAAGAGTTCTGAGATCAGCTTATATATACTGATAGGAAATGACCTTTGTCCTCCCTTTCTAAGTATACACATTTTTTAAACAATAAACAATCTAGAGCTGTTTCCTTTACCTTTTTGTACTTTTTCTCATGTGTAAAATGAAGTGATTGAAGCAGATTATCTGGCTTTGTAGACCAAAATAATTTAAATCAGGAAGACTTTTTCATAAATATCTGAAAAATCTCTGTGTAGGGAGAATTTTAAAGCACCATCTCAATGATCTTTAAGCAGAAACAAAGAGCTTTATCCTTCCATTAAGAACAGAGAATGAAGTTCTTATATCTCAGAAGTAAGCAGACATTTTAGGAGCTTGGATCAGTGCATTTAGAAAATAATTTACTCCTCTGTATTAAAGAATTCTTAGTTTACAGGAAAAGTTGCAGCTGCCTTCCAAGATAAAAGCCTTTGCTCCATTATCTCTCAAGATTAGTGCTCCAAGGAATGAGTTGTGTGGTCTTCTTTTGAACAATCACATTAATATTTCTTTTTTTATTATTTTTAAAGTTTATTCATTTTGAGAGAGACAGAGAGAGCAAGTGGGGGAGGGGCAGGGAGAGAGAGAGAGAGGGAGAGGGAGAGAGAGAGAGAGAGAGAGACACGGAGAGAGAGAATCCCAAGCAGGCTCCACACTGTCAGTGTGGAGCCCCATGCAGGGCTTGAACTCCCAAAACGTGAGACCATGACCTGAGCCAAAACCAGAAGTTGGATGCTTAACTGACTGAGCCACCCAGGCAGGCACCCCTAATGTTTCTTTTCAATTTTTATTTTGTTTTTCTATTCAGACAGTAATTGAATGAGGTAGTCATTTATCTGCAGTTCAGTTGTTATTACCATCCTGGCTCCATGAGTTTTAAAAGTTCAAATGGATTACTGAAAAAGCACTTTCTGTTTGGGAGAAGGTTACAGTGCCTCTCCTCTCCCACTAAGAACATACTTACTGTACTATCTTAAAAACTAACTGCAGTTTCTTGTGTTGTTTTTTCTTCTAGTAAATACCAAGGATAGCATGGGTTGGTGAATAGCTTGACAGACTTGACAGTAAAAAGCATTATAGAGCCCTTAATATATGTTTTAATATTTATCAACTATTGCTTGTCTGTAGATACTGTATCTCATTGTCTCTCTGATTCTTTTATTTACCCATGTCAATAGACTAATCAAATTCATTGGAAAATTTGAGCAAGAAACACTTCAAATTGTCACCGATATGACAATAGACTACATTTTAACAGTATGAAATTGTCTTTAAATGCAAGAAAAAAAAGATTTGTTTAATTATCAAAAGCTAATCAATGTTTCTATTTTTAAATACACTCCAGGGTTCCTGATCTGCAAAGCAAAATAAATAAGGGTGGGGGTGGGGGATGGGGATACAAAATCTTTGATTTTGTTTTCCAGAGATGGTGAACATTTGTTAATCCAGTAGTACTGCCAAAGTTTGAGCCAGGAATCCACATCCCACTACCACCCCAACCCCTGTCCAGCCTGGTAGTCCTGCCCAGATCTTGATTTCCTGAGGGAGTGAGGAAAGAGGGGAGCTAGAAAGAATCCTAATATGTCTGGAAGAAGAAAACAAGTGAGCCTTCTTTTTGGTTTTGTCATTGATATGCAGAGTGTATGCATTAACATGCATAGGAAAGTGCCAGGAATCTTCAGAGTCATTCTTGAATTCTTTTCTAAAGCAATCTGTTTAACTATATTCCCAGATGCACTTTTTTACCTCAAGGAAGAAAACAAATGCAGTAGTGTGTAAATGAGAGCTCTTACTTCAGGTGTGAAAAGAATCAATGCTGACTGTGGTATTTGATCTGTTGCGTGTATTTCAGAATCTTTGATTATGTATTTTTTCTTAAAATCTTTTGTTATTGAAGTATAGTTGATACATGGTGTTACCTTAATTTCAGGTGTACAACATATTTATTACGAGTCCATATGTTATGCTATACACACCACAGGCATAGCTGCCATCTGTCCCCATACAATGCTATTATAATGCCATTGATTATGTTCCTTATGCTGTACTTTTCATCCCTGTGACTTATCCATTCCATAACTGGAAACCTGTATCTCCCCCTCCCCTTCACCCTTTTTGCCCATCCCCCTACCACTTTCCCTCTGGCAACCATGTTTATTCTTTGTATTTACGCATCTGTTTCTGTTTTTGTTTGTTTTGGTTTTTTTTTTTAGATTCCACATATAAGTGAATTCATATGGTATGTATCTTTCTCTGTGTGTCTTATTTTAGTTAGCCTAATGCCCTCAGGTCAGTCCATCTATGTTGTCATAAATGGCAAGATCTCATTTTTTTTATGTTTTTATTTTATTTTTGAGAGGGGCGAGGGGAAGAGAGAGAGGTGGACAGAGTATGCAAATCTGGCTCCATGCTGACAGCAGCAAGCCCAATGCGGGGCTCTAACTCACAAACTGTGAGATGGTGACCTGAGCAGAAGTCAGCCACTTAACTGACTAAGCCACCCAGGTACCCCAAGATCTCATTCTTTTGAATGGCTAAGTAATACTCAATTATGTGTGTGTGTACCCCACATCTTCTTTTCTACTTATCTATTAATGGACATTTGAGTTGCTTCTACATCTTAGCTTTTGTAAATAATGCTACAATAAACATAGAGATGCATGTATCTCTCCAAATTAGTGTTTTTGTGTGGGTTCTTTGGGTAAATACCCAGTAGTAGATTTACTGGATCATATGGTATTTCTATTTTTAATTTTTTGAGAAACCTCCATATTGTTTCCCACAGTGGTTGTACCAATTTACATTCCCCAACAGTGCACAAGGCTTCCTTTTTCTCCACATCCTCACCAACACTTGTTATTTATTTTTCATATTAGCCATTCTGACTGGTGTAAAGTGGTATCTTTTTATAGTTTTGATTTGTATATCCCTGATGGTGAGTGATACTGAGCATCTCTTCATGTGTCTGTTGGCTATCTGTATGTCTTCTTTGGGAAATGTCTGTTCACAGGTCCTCTGCCTATTTTGTAATTGGAGTATTTGTTTTTTTAGTGCTGAGTTGTAAAAGTGGTTTTTATATTTTGGATATTAACCCCTTATCAGATTTTTCATTTGCAAATATCTTCTCCCATTCAGTAGGTTGCCTTTTTGTTTTATTGATGGTTTCTTTCACTGTGCAAAAGTTTTTTTATTTTGGTGTAATCTCAGTAGTTTATTTTTGCTTTTATTTATCTTGCCTGAGAGACATCTAGAAAAATATGGCTCTGGCCAATGTCTGAGAAATTACTGCCTATGTTCTCTTCTAGGAGTTTTATAGTTTCAGGTCTCACATTTAGGTCTTCAATCCATTTTGACTTTATTTTGTGTTTGGTATAAGAAAATAGTCCAGTTTCATTCTTTTGCATTTAGCTACCCAGTTTTCCCAGCACCATCTATTGAAAAGACTCTTTTCCCCATTGTATATGCTTGTCTCCTTTGCCATAGATTAATTGACCATGTAAGTGTGGGTTTATTTCTGGGCTTCCTGTTTTGTTCTATTGATCTATATGTCTGTTTTTGTGCCAGTACCATATTGTTTTGATTATTATAGCTTAGTAGTATATCTTGAAATCTGGAATTGTAGAACATCTGGAATGGAAATCTGGGTGGCTCAGTTGGTTAAGCATCCAACTCTTGATTTCGGCTCAGGTCATGATCTCATGTTTCATGAATTTGAGCCCCTTGTTGGGGCTCTCCACTGACAGCATGGAGCCTTGCTTGGGATTCTCTGTATCCCTCTCTCTCTGCCTCCCTTTCTCAAAAATAAACATTTAAAAAAGAAATCTGGAATTATAATACCTCTAGCTTTGTTCTTCTTTCTTAAAATTCTTTTGGTATTTGGAGTTTTTTGTGGTTCCATACAAATTTTATAATCATTTGTTTTAGTTTTGTGAAAAATACTATTGTTATTTTGATAAGAATCACACTGAATCTGTAGATGGCTTTGGTTTGTATGGACATTTTAACAATATTAACTCATACTCTTCTATTCCTGACAATAGAGTTTAAATAACAGGACACGTCATTTCATTTCATGATTATGTGATTTTTACATGAGTTTGGACATCTATACAAGGATCTCAAGGCATTTTTAAAAAATAGGTACATTGGCTTAGTCATATTTGGGGAACAAATGAGTGACAATTCCAGTTGTCAACCATCATGTGCAAAAGATGTTCATGTAAAAATAGCAGAAACTGTAGAAGTTAAAAGGCTAAAGAAAATTCACATCAACTGCAGATAGGACACAGATGTAAAAATCTGGGGCATTGTGTGGTGTCAGAATAATGCAAATCATTGAAATTTCACTTTCATATTACATTTATTGTATCACATGTCCCTTGGTTAAGAAAACCTTTGCACATCATCACTTCTCACTCAGTGTGCCTTCTTCAGACATTTACCACCAGGCAAAACTTTATAGGAGCAGTTGCACAAATTTGTTATACTTAACTACTTTCATCTCTTCAGTCTAGCCCAAGGCCCTTAATCTAAGTAATACTGTGTACCTGAGACCAGTGCCCTCAAGGAACATGTCAAGATAAAGGAGCAAACTGCTGTTAATCCATTGCTTTCTGCTTCCACTGCCCTCCTAGCTCTTAAAGCCCCTGACCTGTGGCTCTATGTTCCTTATCTGGTTAGCTTCCCTTTAGGCTCTCTCTCACCCGTCCAATAAATCCTCCATACTGACTTGAGTAGTACATCTTTCCAGAATCAAGACCCATCATGACACTTCTCCTACATTGGATTTCTGCATATAGAAAAAAAAATCTAGCTTCTCAGCTGAGCATTCATAATCTTCCACATGTTCTCTTGACTTGCATTTTCTACTTTACTTCATTTCCTGTGTTCTGGCCATGGTGTTGCAGCATTTGTTTCTGAGTATGTTCCACTTTCATCCTCTTTCCAGGTCAAGCCCAAGCTTGCTTCTCAGCCTAGCTGCTAGTCCCCATCCCTCCACTGCCATATCTGATGAAGATGATGATGATGATGGAGTCCTGCCCATCTTCCATGACCTTGCTCAAAATAACTTGCCCCACAGAAGCCTCCTAGATCCCTGAAGTTGGAAATAATCTTTTGCCTATATTTGCAGAATAATTTGTACCTTTCTTGGTGAACCCCTTAAGAGCTGACCTTTTTATCAGTTATTACTAGCACCTCCTTCTCACTAGATCATGAGTGCTTTTGGGGCATGGACTGTGCCTTAATTATCATTGTGTCCCCTATAGCACTTAGTACAGTGTGAATGTTTGTCAGATATTCAGGAAACATTTGGTGAAGACATAAGGTAAGATTGCAGCAAGAATATTACATGAGTGACATCCAGAAAGTAATAGCGAACATTTTGTTAGTTTTTAAGATGACTTTATTTCTGGCCTTATTTGTGAGACTGGCATTGAAGACCATGGTAGGTAAAACATTTATATCCACTTTATTGAAGACAGTCATTATATCTATTCATGCTAAATATTTAATGGTAGGATCAAATGGGGGGGGAGGCCAACATTGGTATTATTTATAGAATTTGACATTACCCAGATGTAAAAATAATTTGTTGTACATGATTATTGAAAGTCGGTTCTCCATGGGGCACCTCAGTGGCTCAGTGGGTTAAGTGTCTGACTTCGGCCCAGGCCATGATCTGTGGGTTTATGAGTTCAAGCCCCACATCAGGCTGTCTGCTTTCAGCACAGAGTCCACTTCAGATCCTCTGCCTCCCTCTCTCTCTGCGCCTCTCCTGCTTGTGCTCTCCCTCTCTCTCAAAAATAAATAAACATTAAGAAAAAAAATTTTTTCAGTTAAAAAAATTTCTCCTACTATTCTGTAACATATTTTTAGCTCATTGATCAAGAGTTCTGCCTTGTTTGCTCTTATTTTTATTTTTTTAATGTTTTTTTATTTATTTTGAGAGAGAGAGAGCATGTGTGAGTGGGGTGGTAGGAAAGGCAGAGAGAAGGGTAGAGAAAATCTCAATCTTTCTAAAATCTCTGCAAGGAAGAACTTGTCTCCTTTCTGTAAATGAGGATCTCAAGCTCAGACAGCTTAAAATGTCTGGTCTCAGATCTAACAGTCAGCAAGTAGTAGAACCAGGTTCAATCCAGAATTTCTGGCTTAAAATAACTAATCCCACCTTGGACAAAAGAATGTAGGTGAGTCATTCTATAGAAATATCATTTGTGGTCCATCCCTAGACCCAGTCAAAATTTTGACATATTCCTGAAATACATCTAGCCTTGAAGAAGTATTGCAATGACTAGAATTCCCTGTATAAACCAACTTATCTATTTGTGTTTTAGCAATGCCTATATTACCCTGAAAAATATCTATGACCATTTGCTAAGATTAGTATGGTTTGTTCTTTGAAAGAAAGAAAAATTACACCAGAGCTTGTTGGAACTCCAAAATGAGTGACATGGAGTCAATGCAAATCTTCTTGCAGATTAACTTGACCTTCAAGAAATGTTCAGGAGGAACTTCCTTTATTCTTTCTGCCTACCCCCCTTTAAAAAATTTTTTCCCCTCCCTCTGAATACCAAAGAAGTGTTTCTCAGGAGTTCCACCTCTGAAAACAGCCTGCCTGGGCCCTTTTGCTCTGTCTTCTCCAGTATCTTTGTCTTTGACTTCATGATCTTTTTTTTTTTAAGTTTATTTATTTAAGTAATCTCTACCCCCAGCGTGGGGCTTGAACTCACCACTCCAATATCAAGAGTTGCATGCTCTTCCCACTGAGCCAGCCATGTACCCAGTCATGATCCCTGAAGTCACTGTTTCTTAAGGAGTTTTTAATTTCCTCTCTTTTTGTCCTCCTGAAGAGACCCCGTAAGTCATTGGATGCCCTCTATCTGTTTCTGCCAACCTACCTGTATTTCCTAAGTCTAAATTTGTATATGTGGTTTGACAGATACAAGCATATGCTTTAAGACAGGGGAAAGGATATTTATTTAATTTGAAATTGTCCCATATCCTTTGGATATATGACACCATATCTCTCTATGTATATTTTGTGTTCCTTTATTCTGTAGCTGTGACTTACCTTCAAATGAGAAGTGAGAGACATGGACAGCCTCATTCCTAACTAGATATGTTATTTAATTCTGTTATCTATTCTTATTCATAATACCTCTTCACAAATCTCCTTGAAAAATATAGACTGGCTAATTTAGAGGTGTCTCAGATATATGTTACCACTTTCTTTAGAATTCTCTTTTCCCCAATTGTTGCACATAGCATTCAACAAATATTTGTTGAATGAATTAATAAATGACTTGACATTAAGCTGAGTTTATTTTAACTGTGGCACACATATAATCTTTGTGCCACACTCCAAAGCCCAGAGAATGGCCAACAGTCTAACATTCTTCTGTTGACCATTCTCTGATTCTTGGTGTGTGCCACAAAGATGAATTTTCCTGATAGTGCCTCTGTTTCAGCTCTGCATATCTTTTTGTCATTACCACAGATAATTCAGCCCCACTCCTATTTGATAGAGACCACTTGGATGTTGGCAATTTCCTACTACATATCTTTATCATTGCAAACTTATACAAAGACTCATGGTGCTTTTGTTCTAAACTTAAATCTGTAATGTCCAAATGCTGACATTTTTTTTCTCTGCACTCAATGAACTCAGACTTGTTTTGAAATTTTAGGTGTGAGCCTAGCAATGAAAAGGTAAACTTTATGAGAGACAGAAACTCGTTGTCATCCTGCTACTTGCATAGCAAATTGATTAGATTGTTCCCAGGTCTAAAAGGAGGGTAAATACTAACCTGATTCACTGTGAAGTCTGAAGTTAATTAAAGTTGTCAGGAGATGTTCTGTGACAGCAGGGAACTCTGTAGATTCCTAGTACCTACTCGGTACTTTTCATATGTCTTCTTGGGCAGCCAGACACCGTGCAGTCGAAGTTTGAGTTCTCCTTGCTCCTTTTCATTCCTCCAGTGATTATGCCAGATTACTGATGTTACAGTCACAGGAATTCTAGATTGGTTACTTACAGCACAGAGTTGAACTGGCTGGAAATCATGATCCTGTTGCTTTACCTTATAAATGAGGGGATGACTTTGGGCCCGGGGCTGGCAGTTTTCTGCATAGTCTCCGCATTCTGTACTCCATGCTCCTCCATTAGGGCTGGTTGCCAGTCTCCAGTGATAGGAAGAGTCTCTGGTTATGGTAAGAAGATAGCCAAGACGACAGGACGCTGAAGGGGGTCAGGAATGGGCCTTCCAAGCAGAAGGAGGAGCAGAGAGTGTCAGGGGGAGGAAACTGCAAACAGTGGTGTGACTTTTGTGAGGAGGCAGGAAACGGGAGCAGATGAGGCCCCGTGAGTGGGCAAGGCCAGGCTGGGAAGGGCGTGATGCCACCTCACCTTAGACTGGGAGCCACTCAGGCACAGGCCAGGGGTGATGCTGTTAGATTTACACTTACATCCATCACTTGGGCAGCTGTGTGGAGGGTGACCTTGAAAAGAACTATACTGGAAAATAATTCAAATTGGGAAGTAGCATGGAAACCCACAGAAGAGATCACTGAGGCCTAAAGAAAGGTAAGAGAAATGAGGAAGACAGGCTGAATTTGAGCGGTATTTCTGGGTAGTGGCATAGGTGCTGGATATGATGGTTCTAGGGATCTGGGGCTGGAAGGAATGAGTCACAGTTCTAGATGACGTGTGGCAAGATGATGGTCATTTGCAGCCGAGTCTGACAATTCAGGAGGAGGAGAAGTGGATCCCTTCTTTATCTATATTTTTAAAATAAATACAAGTTGATAGTATTTACACTATTTATAGATGTCCTTTCTCAAGGAACATGTAGCTGAAAGGCAGTGAATGGGATGTGGGAGGGCTTGAGTTGAGGGGCTGGTGACCCACCCATGGGTAAATGTCTGACAGTCAGAAATGCAACTGTGAAGCTTCCAGAGATATTAGATCTAGGAGTTACCAGCTCCCAAGTAGTAGTTGGAACCATGAGAAGGAACTTACCTACCCAGACAGTGTGGCAGAAGGACGATTCTGGGCTTGGTAGAACGCTAGAAGATTTGAACGTAAAGATGTCTATTTCATTACCTTTAAAAAAATAATTACCTTTTTAAAAATAGGTCCTGTTAGCAAGGACACCTGGGTGGCTCAGTTTGTTAAGCGTGCAACTTCAGCTCAGGTCATGATGTCACGGTTCACAAGTTTGCTGACAGCTGGGAGCCTGGAGCCTGCTTCAGATTCTGTGTCTCCCTCTCTCCGCCCCTCCCTCCCACCCTCTCTTTCTCTCTATCTCTCTTTCTCTCTCTCAAAAATAATTAAACATTAAAAAAATTTTTTTAAATAGCTAATCATGGACATTAAATGAAATCCAAATGCTTGAAAAAGGCATATAGAGAAAAATGAGTCTCTCTGCAGCTTTATCCCCTGGCTGTAGTGTTCCCAGCTCTGAAGGCTACCACCTGTATTGGTTTCTTGTGTATCCTTTCACAGATATTATCTACAGATGCAAATATTTGCAAATATGTTTGTTAGGATTATTTCACACAATGCCATATAGTGTTCATTCTGGTTGAGTTGAGTTGAGGTCCTGGTGACACACCCACATGTAAATGTCTGATAGTCAGTGAGAAATGGGAACTTTGGAGCTTGTAGGAGTGTGGGCCAAATATATGAGATGTATGAATCACTAGGTCACAGGTGGTAGTTCAAACAGTGAGTGTAAATTTACCTGCTCAGGCAGTGTTTGTGCCCTTGTAGAAGTACAACAGAGAGAAGAGAGGAGAGAGCACTAGAAAGAAAAACAGGGAGAGAAAGATAACCCCAAGAGAAGAGAAAAAGGAGTAAGACCTTACTGTGTTCAAGAAATTAAATTATTGGAAGAAAAAAGAGAAGACTTAAAGTATGTTTTTTATTTCAAACGAGCATAGGGAGGAAGGAAAGCACTATGCTGAAAAGGAAAGTACGGCACTTTGGAAGACATGGACAGACATTCCAAAGACACCCTTTCTCTACTTGTTTAATTTGCTTAGGACTGCATTTCAGAGAAGTCTTGGAAGGCCTTGAACACCACAGGCATCTCAGTGGTAACACATTGAAATGATCTGTCACTTCCTCTAGAAAACCCTAGCATCATTTTCCTCATCTGGAATGCTCATGTCTTCACCACTGTCCTAATGTGAGAAGCAGCCCTCTCCGGCTCCAGCTCGGAGGTTGTTGACTGCGGCTTGCTGGCCTCTAGTGGCCGGGAAGGACCCTCCCAGCTCCTGGCTCTGCCTGGCTTCACTGTGACTCCAGGGAGGAGAGGGGTGCCTGGAGGCAGCAGTGGATGCTAGGTGTCTTTGTTACTAACCCAGTGCTTCCTGGAAATATTGGACAATCTGCTTCTTAACCCAAACCACCATTTACCTGGAGAGACTTTCGATGGCCCAGAACAAACCATGGAGGCCTCATTTAGACCCACACTCCAGGCCCTTGTTTCTAGGATGTGGATAATGCTGTATGGATAAGCCTTCCCAGTTTCTCAGATGAAAGGTGTGGAAATAGATGGCAGGTGAGATATGTTTGGAGAAGCCTCTCACAAGCCCATGAGGAGGAAGATTGAATGGAAATAACACATGCCAAAGATGTTTGTAAACTCTAAAGAAGTACATACATAGGCAACATTATGTTTGGAAAAAAATCAGCAATCATGTGGCCTCCATAACAGTCTCTTAGACACTTGCACCTTCCCCAAGCTTTGGTTTGCTCATCTGGGAACAAGGGTATATCCCACAGGCGGGTATTGCCAAAATTACATGAGTCAGTAGGTAAGGGGCTGACCTTTTATTGTGCAGGTCTGACAGCTATTAAAGATTTAATAAATTTAGCTATCATTACTATTTTTAAGTATTATTCTCCCATCCAAGTACTAACCAGGCCCGACCTTGCTTAGCTTACGAGATCAGATGAGATTGGGCACATTCAGGGTGGTATGGCCGTAGACAATTTTTAAGTATTATTCTCTAGGAGATACAGTCCCATGCTCACATGTATTACAAGATAGACTTTTAAGCCCTCTCAGGCCTAAAATTCCACATCACATGACTCTATGACCTACATTATTACCTGCAATTTAATGAGCACAGGAAAACAGAAGAGACCAGAGACATATCACAGCACAAGCCTGTGGTCAACCTCATGTCACACACTGAGGGAAACTCCATCCTTTTGTTCTCAGACACTCTGGTCCTTCCCAATCACACAGTCAGTTGGAATGGCACAGAGGCTGCCCATGACAACAATCTCAGTCCCAGTGCCATGTGCCAAGAATGCTTTCCAAGTAGGGAGAAGATTGGCATCGAGCTAAAGTAAATCAAAACAGTAAAACTTTGCAAGATGGTTGGAAAAAATGAAACAAACCTAAGTAAATAACTGATCATAAAACCTAGCAAGCATGATTTAGATCTCAGTCTGATTTTTTGTGTTATATAAATAGTATAAATTCTTAACATTTTGGCAGAAAATAATACAAGTAATATCACATAGTTGTCCATTCTGACAGCAATAGAATTAAGAGAACCCTGTGATTAGTGTGCATAGGAAGAAACCATATATGCTTTTAATGGGACATAGAACCTACATAAACCTAATTCTTCTTTATGGAAGGGTAGAATAACAAGTTGGTGAATTAACTGCAGTAAATAATAATAGACTATAAAATCCTTAGAAGAATTGATCATTGTAAATCAGCAAACATTTCAATATAGAAGATATTATAGTTTGGAATTACAAAGCAAATATTTAATATCAAAATGGCTCGTATTCTTGACCATTTCTTGAACACCAGATGCTATGCAAAGTGCTTTTCATGCATTATAGTATTTAATCCTTGAAACATATAGCATGTAGCATGTTATCACATTTTACAAATGTTGACACTTAGGTTCTTTATAGAATTTTTTTCTTTCTCTTCATATAACTTACCACAATTCATAATTATATATTGCTTTGGGTATTTGATTGATATAAAAGATTATAATCACAGTGTAAATGAAGACTTCTCTTGTGAGAGGTAGCTGGGTCCATTTTTATGGTTGATGAGATAGAAGAGGCAGCACAGAGATATGTACCAAGTTTGATTCCAGCTCAGAGCAGCTATTGCCTGGGCTGTACCTTCCACAGACTGAGAACTGTCTACCCCTTTTCACTCCTCAGATGCTGGCTCCGAACACCAACTGCACTGCAGTCTAATGCCCTTTCCCTGTCCCCACCTCCATCCCTGAGGAGGAAATGAGCTTCCTCTTCATTATTCCAATATAGCCATTATTCTAATACATTTAAGTCAAAGAAGAGCATCCCTGAAGGATTTCATGAGTATCAACACTTAAAACCTGCAGAAGCACTCTGGGAAGTGGGAATACTAGAGGAGCAGTCTTGTTGCCAGAAGCAGAAGACCTCAGTCAGTAGTTGACGGCACTGTAGATTTCTTCAGCCAGATGAGAACTCTGCACTGGAGCAAGCTATTTAGTCATGTCTGCAGGTCCAAGATATGAGTATCATTGGGAAGATGCTATTAATATTAAGGCTTAGTCAAATGTTCTGCTCCAAAATATATCAACTATTTGATGGCTTGAATTCAGGATTAACGTGATCATGAAACCCTTTTTCCATCTAAGATTGATGTCCCATTTCCCCAAAACCTTTTATTTGTGGTAAAGATGATTCTAAAGCATTTGTTTAAGGCTTATGCCCATATTTCTTACCAGCACTTTGATTCTGTGATGTAATAGCACGAAAAGGCCTACCACAATACATACTTTTAAGTATTTTATTTGTGAAGATGGCAGAGGAGCAGGGGGACCCTAAGCTTGTTTTGTCCCTCGAACACCACTAGATAAATAGCAAATTATTCTGGACACCCAAGAAATCATCCTGAGGACTGACAGAACAAAACTGTAAGTCTACAAGTAGAATCATGGAAGGTAGAAGATGCGGAGAATTGACTTGAATAAGATAAGAACTGCTGTGAAGTGGAGGAAGTCTGCTTACGGAGACTACTGCAAGTTATTATAAGCCATGAAGCCCAAAATCTGAAGTTTTTGAAGTCTGCCATCACTGTGGTTGTGCCTGGCTTAGCGGTGCTCCTGTAGAGAAGGAGAGCAGAGACCTGGGAGTGGACAGCGTAGTCTGAGACCCCGTGGGTCACACAGGGAGAAACAGTTCCCCTGCATGGAGTACATTTGGGAGTGGTGGCAAGGCCTTTCCAGGAACAGAATGGGTGGCGCCAACGTGCTCCACTGTTCCCAGGCATTGGAGTGGGGACACAGGCTGAGAGCAGCGAGACTTGGTGCCAGCTTCTGCTCCACTTTGCCATAAACTCCAAACTACTGCGTGGTTGTGCAACCACTTTCCTGGGACGGGCCTGCAAATGGCAAAAGCATGGCAAGACTGTCCCCCAGAGGATCAGCACAGGGCTGTGCCATGCGAGTCCATAAAATTTGGAGTTTAGAAACCCAGCCACATGCCTGAGACAAGACACAGGAGTACTGTGCCTTGTGTCAGGCGAACAGCTCAGACACAGGGTGAAGGCAGGGATCTGACAGAAGCCAGAGACACAAGAGGGGTGATAGTTTGCTCTTTTGTGAGGGCTTCTTGAAGAGAGGTGGGCACATGAGCTCTCCACTCTGGGGATGAGAGAGTGGAGCAATGCCATTTTGCTCCCCATCCCCCATCAGCACTGACAGACTTCACTGAGCTAAACAGCACCACCAAGTGGAGACTGGAGCTGCTTACACTAAGTCCCACCTCCTCAACCACCTCCCCTTCCCTGTGGTGCCTTGCAGTGCATCTCTACCAGGGCAAGTCCACCTGAGAATCAGAGCAACAAGCCCCCTCCCCCAGAAGACCAGCACAAACCCCTCACATGTACCAAGTCTACTGATCATAGAGTGCTGCAAAGCTTCAGCTCTAGGGAAAACAGGATCTGTCTTCCTTTTAATGTTTACTTTTTACTTTACTTTAATTTTAATTTTAATTTTTTGGATCTAGCTTCTTTTAACAAGCAGACCAAAATACACCTAGGATCTAGCTTTTTATTTTCCTGGACAAAATGACAAGATGGAGGAATTCACCCCAAAAGAAAGAACAGGAAGTAGAAGTAATGGCCAGGGAGATAATCAATAAAGATATAAGTAAGATATCTGAACTGGAATTTAAAACAATTGTAAGGATACTAGCTGGGCTTGAAAAAAGCCTAGAAGATGCTAGAGAATCCCTTACTGCTGAGGAAAAAGAACTAAAATCTAGTCAGGTGAAATTAAAAAAGCTGTGACCAAGATGCAAGCCTGAATGAATGCCATGACAATGAGGATGGACAAAGCAGTGGAAAGAATCAGTGATATGCAAGATAAAATTATGGGGTCTTCTGGGTATCTCATTCTGTTAAGCATCTGGCTCTTGATTTTGATTAGGGCATGATCTCCCATGCCCCATAACAGGCTCTGCACTGACAACACGGAGCCTGCTTGGGATTCTCTCTCTCCCTTTCTCTATGACCCTCCCCCCAACTCTCTTTCTGTCTGTGTCTCTCTGTCTCTCGAAATAAATAAAATTTTAAAAAAGAACCATATGATCCCACCAATAGATGCAGAAAAAGCATTTGACAAAATACAGCATCCATTCTTGATAAAAAAAAAAAACAACAACAAAGTAGAGATAGATAGAACATACCTTAATGTCATAAAGGCCATATACGAAAGACCCATAGATGATATTAGCTATCAATTAGCTATCCTCAATGGGGAAAAACTGAGAGCCTTTCCGCTATGGTCAGGAACAAGACAGGGATGTCCACACTCACCATTACTATTTAACATAGTACTAGAAGTATAACCTCAGCAGTTAGACAACAAAAAGAAATAAAAGACATCACATCAACAAGAAGCCAAACTTTCACTCTTTGCAGATGACATGATACTCTATGTAGTAAACCCACAAGATTCCACCAAAAAACTGCTAGAACTAATACATGAATTCAGTAAAGTCACAGGATATAAAATCAATGTATAGAAATCGGTTGCATTTCTATACACTAATAATGAAGTAGCAGAAAAAGAAATCAAGGCATCGATCCCACTTACAATTGCACCAAAAACCGTAAGATACCTAGGAATAAACTTAACTAAAGAGGTAAAATATCTGTACACTGAAAACTATAGAACACTGATGAAAGAAATTGAAAAAGACACAAAGAAATAGAAAAACATTCCATGCTTGTGGATTAGAAGAACAAACATTGTTAAAATGTCTATACTACTCAAAGCAATCTACATGTTTAATGCAGTCCCTATCAAAATACCACCATCATTCTTCAAAGAGCTAGAACAAACAATCCTAAAATTTATATGGAACCACAAAAGAAAGACCCCAAATAGCCAAAGCAATCCTGAAAAGGAAGAACAAAGCTGGAGGCATCACAATTCCAGATTTCAAGCTGTATTCCAAAGCTGTAGTCATTAAGACAGTATGATACCACTGGGGTACCTACGTGGCTCAGTCAGTTGAGTGTCTGACTCTTGATTTCCACTCAGGTAATGAATCCAGGGTTGTTGGATTGAGCCCTGCATCAGACTCCATGCTGAGTATGGAGCCTACTTAAGATTTTCTCTCTCTCTCTCTTCCTCTGTTCCTCTCCCCTGCTGGTGCTCTCTCTCTGTCTAACATAAAACAAAATAAAATAAAATAAATAAAATAATAATAATAATAATAAAGACAGTATGGTATTGGCACCAAAACAGACACATAGATCAATGGAACAGAAGAGAAAACCCAGAAATGGACCTCCAACTATATGGTCAATTAATTTCAACAAGGCAGGAAAGAATATCCAATGGAAGAAAGTCTCTTCAACAAATGGTGTTGGGAAAACTGGACAACAACATCCAAAAGAATAAAATTGGACCACTTTCTTATAGCATACACAAAAATAAATTCAAAATAGATGAAATACCCAAATGTGAGACCTGAAACCATAAAGATGCTAGAAGAGAACACAGGCAGTAACCTCTTTGACCTCGGCTGTAGCAACTTCTTACTAGACATGTTGGCCAAAGGCAAGGGAAACAAAAGTAAACATGACCTATTGGGACTTCATCAAGAAGAAGAAGTTTCTGCACAGTGAATGGAATAATCAACAAAACTAAAAAGCAACCTACAGAATGGGAGAAGATATTTTCAAATGACATGTCTAATACAGAGTATACAAAATCTATAAAGAACTTATCAAACTCAACACCCAAAAAACAAATAATACAGTTAAGAAATGGACAGAACACATGAATAGACAATTTTCCGAAGAATACAAACAGATGGCTAAGAGACACATGAAAAGATGCTCGACATCATTCATCACCAGGGAAATACAAATCAAAACCATGATGAGATACCACCTCACACCTGTGAGAATGGCTAAAGTTAACAACACAAGAAGCAACAGGTGTTGGTGCAGAGAAAGGGGAACTCTCTTCCACTGTCGGTGGGAATGCAAACTGGTGCAGCCACTCTGGAAAACAGTATGGAGGTTCCTCAAGAAGTCAAGAATAGAGTCCCCTGAGTGGCTCAGTTGGTTAAGCGTCCGACTTCGGCTCAGGTCATGATCTCGCAGTCTGTGAGTTCGAGCCCCACATTGGGCTCTGTGCTAACAGCTCAGAGCCTGGAGCCTGCTTCAGATTCTGTGTCTCCCTCTCTCTGCCCCTCTCCCACTCATGCTCTGTCTCTCTCTCTGTCTCAAAAAATGTTGAAAAAAATTATTAAAAAAAAGAATAAAACTACCCTAGGGTAGTTTTTGCACTACTAGGCATTTACCTAAATGATACAAAAATACAGATTCAAAGGGGTACATGCTCCCCAATGTTTATAGTAGCATTATCAACAATAGCCAAACTATGGAAAGAGCCCAAAAGTCCATCGACTGATGAATGAATGAAGAAGGGGTGTGTGTGTGTGTGTGTGTGTGTGTGATAGAATAGTACTCAGCCATCAAAAAGAATAGAATCTTTGCCATTTGCAATGACGTGGATGGAACTAAAGTGTATTATGCTAAGCAAAATAAGTCAGAGAAAGTCAAATACCATTCGATTTCACTCATATGTGGAATTTAAGAAACAAAACAGATTAACATATGGGAATGGGAAACACATCATAAGAGACTTTTAATGATTGAGAACAAAATGAGGGTTGATGAAGGGAGGTGGAAGGGGGATGGGCTAGATGGGTGATGGGCATTAAGGAGGGCACTGTTATGATGAGTACTGGGTATTGTAAGTAAGTGATGAATCACTGAATTCTACTTCTGAAAACAATCTTCCACTGTATGTTAACTGATATTTAAATACAATTTTGAAACAAAAATAAATAAATAAGAATATCAAAAAAAAGTATTTTATTTGTTCCAAAGTTCAACTTCATTGGTATGAGAGAGTTGGCACCACTACAGGAATTCATTGAGAAGCTTGGATTGAAAGATTTCTTCTTCGCTTCATCGATTATTAGAGTTATCTTAGTGCCAGTCTGTTACAGACTCGAGTTACAGGTTGAATTGGGCTCTCCCCAAATATTATAGGTTGAAGTCCCAACTCCCAGTACCTCAGAATGTGACCTTATTTGGAAATAGTGTCCTTGAAGATGTAATTAAAATGACATCATTATGGTGGGCCCTAATTTAATATGTCTGGTGTCATTAAAGGAAAACTTGGATGCAGAGACATGCATACAGGGAGAACACCATGTGAACGTACAGGCAGCGATCAGAGTGATGTGTCTATAAGTCAAAGAGGGAGGCTTAGAATGGATCCTTTCCTCCAAGCTCTTAGAAGGAACCAACCTTGCCAGCCCCTTTATTTTGAAGTTGTAGCCTAAAGAATTGTGAGATGATATATTTCTGTTTTTCTAAGCCATCTGGTTTGTGGTATTTTGTTACCCTGACAGCCCTAGCAAACTAATACAACTAGTGAAACAAACTGAGAAAATAGGATACAAAAACACCCATTATCTGTGTTTCCTGATAAAATTATTCCAAAAATAGGTTGGATTCAAAGCGAGGAATTATAATCATAGCTAACTTTGATGTTCTCTATGGCCTGTTGTTTTTACAAAGTCACGCTTGGTTGTAATATTTGGTGACTAACCTGGATGTTCTCTATGGCCTGTTGTTTTTACAAAGTCACGCTTGGTTGTAATATTTGGTGACTAACCTGCACTTTTTAGTTTGGCCATTGTTTCTTTGCTGAAGAAATTGACTGAGTCTATTTCAGGTGACAACATGATAAATAATGAAAATTTCTGCCAATAATTTATTAGCATGTTTCCAAACCAAATTTCTTAGCAACATAATCACATAATCAGGTAAGTTTCATTCCACTTCAATTTAGAAGTAAAAGAAAGACATGTTTAGTGTTCTTAATATTTAGAACATTTCTATCATTTTGTATTCTTTTGAAGTCTGCATGCCAGTGCGTCTAAAGATTAGAATCTTTCTGTTTATTTGTCTCTATTTATCTATCTATCCATCTATCTTTAAAAAAATCCATGATTGCTATTTTACTTATTATTTATTTTCTATGATTACTGTTTTAATCATCATTTGACATATGAGGTATATGAGGAACCAAAGTTTTTTTTTAACTTTATAGTTTATTGTCAGGTTGGTTTCCATATAACACCCAGTGCTCTTCCCCACAAGTGACCTCCACCAAGACCATCACCCCCCATTACCTTTCCCCCTTCCCCTTCCCCCCTCAGTTTGTTTTCAGGATTCAAGAGTCTCTCGTGTTTTGTCTCCCTCCCTCTCCCTAACTCTTTTTCCTCCTTCC
>CM053579.1:76902493-76964452 GCA_028646485.1 Cryptoprocta ferox | reverse complement strand
TAATAGAAGGGATCTACAAATACAGAACCAGAGTTTGAACAGTGTAGGAGATGTCAATACAACCACATTTTCTTTTTAATTCGTATTTTTTATTTATTTTTGAGAGAGAGAAAGAGACAAAGTGTGAATGGGATAGGGACAGAGAGAGAGGGAGACACAGATTCCAAAACAGGATCCAGGCTCTGAGCTGTCAGCACAGTGCCCGATGCGGGGCCTGAACCCACGAACTGCAAAATCACGACCTAAACTGAGGTTGGATGCCTAACCAACTGAGCCATCTAGGGGCCCCAATACAACCACATTTTGGAATTAACTACTACTGAAATCATATTCCTCATAAGAAGTGGCAATTACAAGTAACAATAGTACTTGGGGCATCTGGGTGGCTCAGTCAGTTAAGCTTCGACTTCAGCTCAGGTTATGATCTCACTGTCAGTGAATTCAAGCCCTGTGTTGGGCTCTGTGCTGACAGTTCAGAGCCTGCCTCGGATTCTGTGTCTCCCTGTCTCTCTCTGACCCTCTCCCACGCACACTCCATTTCTCTCTCAAAAATAAATAAACATGAAAAAAAATTTTTTAGCAAATAATAATAGTACCATTTCTAGGGCAATTAGTATGTGCTATAAGCTGTAATATTCCTGATCTCACTTACCATGTAAATATTATAACCATTATTTTTATAAAGGAAGAAACAGACACTTAAAGAACTTTAACAAATGCCTCCAAATTTCATGCCCTTGACCATCATATTGTATCCTGCATGGAGTGGGAAAGAGAGTCTTGGACAGAACCCTAAGATGACGACTCAGTGGAAGTGGCTGGGGTTGTCTCGACAAAGAATGAGAGAAAAAAAAACAAATATGGAGAGGAAGTCTAGGTGCAGAAAGTTTAGGAAGGAGGCCTTGGGGCTCCTGGGTAACTCAGTCAGTTAAGTGACTGACTCTTAATTTGGGCTTAGGTCATGATCTCACAGTTTGTGTGATGGAGCCCCAAGTAGGGCATGAAGTCCACTTGGGAATCTCTCTCTCCCTCTCTCTCTGACCCTCCCCCTGCTCATGAACTCACTCTCTCTCTCTCTAAATAAATAAACTTAAAAAAAAGGAACCCTTAACCACATTGGTTTGCAGTATCTTTTTCAGTAAGTGAGTCTAAAGACCACAAAGGATGTATGTAGAACTTTATGTATTTATTTATTTATTTATTTATTTATTTTTGAGGAAGAGAAAGCGCTCATGCACACACACAAGCACAAGCAGGGGATGGGCAGAGGGGAGGGAGAGAGAGAGAATCCAGAGCAGGCTCCACACCTACTCAATCAACTAAGCTACCCAGGAGCCCGCCCCCCACCTTTTTTGGTAGAGCCTTTTTTATCTTAATGTTTATTTATTTATTTATGGGGGGGGGCAGAGAGAGAAGGAAAGAGAGAATCCCAAGCAGGCTCCACGCCATCAGCACAGAGCCCAGTATGGGGCTCCAACTCAAGAACCATGAGATCATGACCTGCGCTGAAATCAAGATCAGTGGCTTAACGGACTGAGTCACCCAGGTGCCCCTGTAGAACTTCTTTTTAAAAAAGTTTTATGGACTCTACTCATCCTCTCCGAGACCCAAGGTTTTCTCATAAACATAAACACCAGGCACTAACTTGAAGTGTTTTGGGGTGAACAATGGTTAACATTATTATTATTTTTAATGTGACACAAAGAAAAAGTGCTTTTACATTTAGTCAAGAGGGGATAAATAAAATGAAAGGAGAAAAATAGAAGTCAGTTCTCCGCTTTGCTGGGTCGAGACTTAGACTAACCAAGTAGCCCATCCTGATTCATTTTTAGACTCAAGCGTCAATTCTATTAACTTCTAAATTGAGTGATCATTTGTTCATGATATTGTCTCCAGTCAGTAAATCCACTGAGATGAAAGCTAGGTAGGGGGTGATGAGCTTGAGTGGTAAGGAGCAAAGGGAAGATAATTTCTTTCATGAGCCAAAGATGACTGTAAAGGCAGTGATGCCGGTAGAGTTAAGACAGATGTCAAAAATAGGCTGCAGAAATAGTGGGGCCAAGCCTATTGAGGGTACTACAACATGAAGAGGCCCATTAGCCAAATGCTCAAACCACCTTAATATTTAGAAGTACTCCTTCTAAACACAAGTGATTAGACTCTCTAATTGGTCTAATAGGTTAGTTTCTTTAGTTATATTATTAGCCCTCAGAGGATACCATCTGGCCAGCTTGATTCACTTGCAAATTCCTAAATTCCAGCAGTACCCAGTTAGTGTCTTTCTACAAAAGATTAATCTTCTGTTTTATGTTGGACTTTTCACTAGTTTCAGTTATCAGAAGGTGACCTGTTTTAAATTTTGGCCTTTTCCTGATGCCTATTTTGCCTATATTTGCAAAGCTTTTCCACCTCTTTTAGAAGGATAAACCAAACTAATAAATGGGAACTTATTGCCACACTTTTTCTTATCCACATTCCAAATAATGTTGTTCAAATATTACATATAATTTCAGCATTCTGCATTTCTTTTACTATCCCATTAACTTTACACAATATGAATTATCTTCCTAACAGCATTTATTAACATCTACATGTAAGTGCATTTATTAGGCACTCAATACATACCCAGCAGCCCTAGGTTTCGGGTTAGCACAGAAGACTGAGGTTCTAGTTGCAAGAGAGAAATAAGACCAGTGGTATTAGTTTAAGAGAAAAGAGGGTGATTAATTCATTCTGGGAGAGTTGGCAAATTTTTCCAAGAAAAATTTGGGCTGAGTCTGAAAGAATGAGTAAGAGTTCATTAGGCATTGGAAAAGGGAAAAGGTATCCCTAACACCTCCCTCCCGAAAATTGGTAATGTTCATGGAATTTAACTTAAAATAACAGGAAAAGAATGAGTAAAATGACAATAACACAAGAAGAAATCCTGTTCACTTCATGGGGGGGTGGTGCTTTTAAACACTTCAGATCTGAAAGTTCAATGTTTATAAAACAGGATTCACAATCAAGGGAAAGGGGTGGAGGAGGAAGAAGTTGTTTGTTTTGTTGTATTAAGTTAAACAGATGAGTAAAAAATCAACATTTATGCTTGAAAACACATACTACTTTTCATAAAGATCCAAATTTTGCAAATGAAAGCCCTGGAACCTTATTCAATATTACAGTATTTGCCCTAGTGTTTTATATTTCCAGTATCATTTTTAAGGGTTCTAAAGTGAGTCTACCCAAGAACTTGGCAGCACCTACACACACACACACACACACCCAATAATCCCCTCTTGATTGAAACTATCGACAGCATGCTAATCTTTTCACTTCCCCTGACTTGCACACTTTCACATGCTTCAAAGTCTGGCTTTATTTATACTATGACTATCAGAAGGCATTAATTTAGCTCTAAGTTTTGACACTCTACTTCTTCACCCTTTCGTTCAATTATTTCCTCTTCAATTTCATTAGTTTCGCTTTTTTGCGGAAGGGACACTTTGAAAATACATCAATAGCACAGTTACAAAACCAATGGATGCAGTCAGAGTCCGAACACACACTGATTTCCAATCATATCCCTCTTGAGGCTGTTCTACCACTGATCAAAATCAGCGGACCAGGAAGAAGGAAAAAGCTGAGGCAGGAAGGTTGTTCCCTTCCTTCCACTCCCTCCACGCCTGCCCCCGCCCCTGTCCCCCACGGCCACACCGCGACCTCGTACGCGCCCCCCTCCACCGACCCGCCCCCGCTGTCACCCGCCACTGCATAGAAAACAGTCATAGCCTTTGTTAAAAAGTCCATGAGCACAATGTACCAGAAGACGGACACATTCCCGGAGGCGGAGTGAAGGAGAGTCACACGAACGCCACGCCCTCCTTGGCACTAGCCTGGGGCGAAAGCCTACCTTCCCCAAACCCTCTCCCCCAAGATCAGGGACGTTGCTGGCAACTCTGCACTCTTGTGAGGCAGCGCGGGGGAAGGGATGGGCCCGGGACGCGGCTCGGGGCACCCAGCTGGGGATACTGAACTTGAAGCTGGGACACCCTCCAGAGCCCTTGGCAAGCCTCCCGGTCCTGCCAAGCCTGAGTAAGGACTTCAGTCTCTAGAGCCCTTCCTTCCTATTTTTCTCCACACACAAACCCATACCCACTCCCGCCACCACGTACTCCGCTTCGCACGCGGCCAGGGCTGGATACTCTTAGGCAGCGCGGCCAAACCCTCCCCCCGCCCCGTCGTTCGGCCAATTTCTCTTCTCGGGACCGAAGATTCCCCGGGCACTCACCCGCGCACTCCCCGAACCCTGCCGGGATGTTCGGCGCGAACCAGGTTCCCCAGCCACAAACCCGGCGCCAACACCTTACTTACCTAACGCGCGCTCCGCGCCGCTACTCCGAGCTCTGCGAGCCTCCAGCCGCGCCTGCGCGCTCCTACTGCTGCCGAACCTAGCAGGAGCCAGGAGCCAGGAGCCAGGAGCAGAGAGCTGAAGGGAAGGGTGGTGGGAAGCGGCAGGGGCGGGACCGGGGCGGGGTCAGAAAAGGAGAGGCGTGGCCAGGCGGGGTGGGAAACCGGGGGGCGGAGCCGCCGCTGCCTGGGTCCGGAAAACCAAGCGCTTAGGGCATTGGGCTGGAGTTTTCCATTCTTGCGGTCCTTTTATAACACAGGCAGAGAAGTTGTTGGATCCTCTCGGTGCACCCCCACGCTCATCCTCTAGAAAGCCCGCTTGGCGCGGGGCCAAACTAGCCAGTCCCCGGGGGCCACCATGCCGCTCCTAGAGCCACCTTGGATCCTCCCTAGCTAGCCTTTTATCCTTTTGCATGCCTATCTCCCCACATATTATTTCCCCACTCCTACCTTCCGTGCATTATTTCTCCGCTCGCGTGCAGTCTTCAGCCCTCCAGAGGTGAGGAACTTGGGGATATCTCATCCACAGGCCGCCTGTGCAGTGTATCCTCGTTAACTTGTCTCTGCTGTGTGCGAGCCCAGAACGTAGTGGGTGATTATCCAACCGGAGGCAGTTAAAACTCAGCTCTTTCGGCGCACCTGGGTGACTCAGTCGGTTAAGAGACCGACTTCAGCTAAGGTCATGATCTCACAGTCTGTGAGTTCAAGCCATGCATCAGGCTCTCTGCTGACAGCTGGAGCCTACTTCAGATTCTGTGTCTCCCTCTCCTTTTGCTCCACCTCCACTCATGCTCTGTTTCTCAAAAAAATGAATAAACAGTTAAAAAAAAAAAAACTCAGCCCTTTCCCTGAGAACAAACTCTGTTGCTGCTGTTTTGCACTTTTGGTGACAATAATCTGTTTTTTTCTTAAAAAGAGACATGAATAAGCCTACCCGAATATCTTGGGAAGAAGAACACGGGTTGTCAAATAAGACCATCTTTGACCCTACTTTTTAGGTAGCACCTTAGAATTTGAGCCTTCTAAAAGCCCCTCTGAGAAACAGAATTTTTGGCCTGTGTTGTGTGGACTTTGCCCTAATGGTTTCAGGTTTTCTGGCATTTAGCATTTAAAGAAGCCTAACTTGATTATTATTCCATGCTGCATGTGTGCTTAGTTTTAAGTTCTATGCTTTTCTATTTAGAGTCTGGTCAGCTGGGTATCTCACGTGCCTTCAGATCAGCTATTAAAATAAACACACCTGAGTGAATCCAATGTGACTTGGCCTGTGGACCTAAAGTGATATATTCCAAATTACTTTCCCTTTCTTCTTTTTACTTTAGGTATGATAGAATTGAAAACATTTGGCTTATTAAGACGGAAAGAATTGTCACAGGGCCACACCCCTAGTCCTGTCTAGCAACTGTTCTATGATGGCAGCATTTTGGGGGAGAGTCTGGTAATTGCTCTTGGAGATCTGAATATCCTGAAATTCTCCCCATTAACCTTTGTGGTTCTTCCATTTGTGTATTTTACAAACCAGACCTTCTTGAACTCATTTCTATATTGCATTTGTCAAGTAAGTATAGGGAAATTGTAGTGGGGACATATTACAAGAGGGTATGTACATTAGTAAATGTAAACACAGGCTGTAGGATGAATAAATCTGTAAATGCCTGGAATTGGACTTTGTCCTATTCATTTCACTAGTAAAACGTTTCACATACAGAAGGTGCCTAAGAAAAACCACTGGGTTAATAAAGGTAACTTTTGCATTCTTAATAGATGTGTATATGTGTTCATGAAATTTCTTTGGATTACAGGTTTATTTTCTTATTTTGTGTCTGAGTTTGTCAGGATATTTTGATTAAAGTGACCAAAAGTAAAATGAAGCAGCATAGGCAAAAAAGAGAAAGTTATTGTGTAACCCAAGCTGTGAAGGGGTAAGTCTATGATTGGCTTTAGGAATAAATAGAACAAGTAACGGGAATGCTTCAAATTCCAATTTAGGCTCTCAACCCAGCCTCTCTGGACAGGATCATTCTTTCAGAACCTCTGAAAGCCATGTTCTACAGGCTTAGAACCACGCTCTCTGACAAACTGTGGGCTCACACCTATCATGTTGTTACCAGACAGAATGGGCCTCTCTTCCCTCAGTTCCAAGTTTTAGAACACCAGATTAGGAGCATGATTGGGTAAAATGAAGTAACATAACCATTCTTGGAGAAAAAGTATATCTGTGACATAAGACTGACATCCCCCAGGGGTGCCTGGGTGGCTCAGTTGGATGAGCATCCCACTCTTGATTTCAGTTCAGGTCTTGATCTCACTGTTCCTGAGCATCAAGTTCTACGCTAATGGCATGGAGCCTGCTTGGGATATTCTCTCTCTCTCTCTCTCTCTCTCTCTCTCTCTCTCTCTCCCTCCCCCCCCCTCCTCCTCACTTGCTCTCTAAATCAATCAGTCTATCTATGTTTAAAAAAAAAAGAATGGCACCCCCAGTAGAACCACAGTTGGAGGACAAAATATAAACAAAGGGTGGGGGGAGATGCTATTTGCGGAACAAGAGAAAAGTGAAAAGTGCTGGACAGATTTTTTAAAAAGTTCACCATGGAGACGCGCCTGGGTGGCTCAGTCAGTTGAGCAGCTGACTTTGGCTCAGGTCATGATCTCGCAGTTTGTGAGTTCAAGCCCCGCAATGGGCTCTGTGCAGGGATAGCTCGGAGCCTGGAGCCTGCTTTGGATTCTGTGTCTCCCTCTCTCTCTGCTACTCCCCCATCCGTGCTCTGTCTCTCTCTCTCTCTCTCAAAAATAAATAAACATTAAAAAAAATTTTTAATAAAAAATAAAAGTGCACCATGCTTAAGGAATACAGCCTTGGAATATCTTTTACCTCTCTCTTATTCAAATATTAACCATTCTTAATAAGTTTTCTGTGGCTGCTGTAAAAAAAACACAAACTGTAGTGGCTTACACAACACAAATTTATTATAGCTCTAGAGGTCAGAAGTCTGAAAAGTGTCACACTAAGCTAAAATCAAGGTGTCAGCAGAATTGAATTCCTTTATGGAATTTATGGTTCTAGGGAGAATCCTTCTTGTCTTTCCCACATTTTATAGGCAACTTCCTTGGTTCATGGCCCCCTGCCATCTTCAAAGCCAGCAATGACATTACTCTGACACATTAACAATTCTGCCTACCTCTTCCACATTTAAGGTCCCTTATGTTTATATTGGGCCTGTCCAGATAATCCCAAATAATCTTATTTTAAGTTCAGTTGATTAGCAACCTAATTCCATCTATAAATTTAATTCCCCTTTGTCATGTAACATAATATGTCCACGTGTTCTGGATATTAGCACATTGGCATAGAGGGGAATTATAATCCCTACCACTGTCTTTATTTCCATAAAAACAACAGAGCCTAAGTCATTGGTTCCCTAACCGGGGTGCTTGTAAAAAATACTGATGTCTGGGTACCACCCTCATATATTATTATTTCATTGGACTGGAATCCATGGGGCCTCTAAATAAACACACACACAGCTGATTAGATCAGGATGGATCAGGAGAGAGCATCTCATCTATGTTAGGCCAATCAAAGAACTTCTCTGGGGATTTAGAATGGGGAGAGGGAATTGGTAAAGCTAGGTGTCTGGGGCTATAACAACAATTTAGGGACTATGCCAGCAGGAGAAGTTGAAAAAAAAAAAACAAGTCTGGAAAGGGATAGAAGACAGCAAAGAAACAGAAGTTGAAAAGAAGTAGACAGAGTGGAGCTGAGCCTAGATCCTCAATGGTGGTCTGCCTCCTGGTTATAGTAGCATTCTTACCCGTGCCTTCTATGAGGTACCACTGTATTCTCATAAGAAAGTCTTATTTAACTGAAGCTAGTTCAAATTACTTTCTCTTGCATAAACCCCCAAAATGTTCTAATTGATACATGATGTGAGCTTAATTTTCCTCCAGTTATTGTTTTATGATATGCCTCTTGTTTAAGAAATAAGGCAAGGTTAGGAACCAAATGGTCAGAGTTGGTATTCCAGCTCTGTCTACTTCACTAGCACCACATCTCCTGGTTATCCCATATTCTTCAACTACACCTATCTCTTAATATTTACTCAAAGGCCCAGAGGGGCCTCACAAGTTTTCTCAGCCTAATCCTCATTCGATACTCCAGTCTCCCTAAAACACACCAGTTGGGTATAGATCTAGTTCTCAGCTTAACTGATATCAAGTAAATCTTAATGACTTGCAAATCAAATCTCTAGCCCTCAGCCTTCTCCTCATCTCCAGATCTTCAGATAATTCCTCCCCAATTTATAAGACACAAAACTCAATTTTTCTTCTGCCTTTCCTTCTGCATTTTCTTTCCTTCTTAATAAAACCACCAAGCACCCCATCACATACATTAGAAATAGTAAAGTCTCCCATGATCCCTTATTTTTTTAAATATTTACTTATTTTGAGAAAGAGAGAGACAGGGAGAGAGAGAGAATCCCAAGCTCAATGCAGGGCTCAATCTCACAAACGTTGAGACCATGACCTGAGCCGAAATCCAGAGCCAGTCGCTCAGCTAACTGAGCCACCCAGGCACCCCACCCATTATCCCTTCTTTTATATCCTCAGTTGCTGATTCACTCTACCTTGTATATGTCTCACATATTAATCCCTCTGTCCTGCCTCACTTCAGATTCATCATCAATCACCTGACCTCCAACATGGTCTCCCAACTAGTTTCCCTGTCTTTAGTTTCTTCCAAATCCAATCCACCCTTCTGAATTCCATCAGATAGCTTTATAAACACAAACATGATTAAGCCACTGTATTTCTTAAAAATATTTCATGACTCCCACCCACTTTAACATAAAAGACAAACTCCCTAAGCACAAATTTTCTAATTATTTGACTCTAGGGCATCTTTGCAAACTCACACCCCAACTCATCATATACATGATCAGCTAGTCTCTATATTTACCTTATACTCTCATGCTGGTAGGACTTTTCTATTCTCTCTGTATGGCAGACACATTTTTAAAGATCCAGCTCAAAATACAGCCAATATGTAAAGTCTTCCTAGTGCCACACCACGCATAGTAAATTAGTTATTTCCACTCCCCTTGCTATCACAGTACTTGCAGCCCCCTTATTCTTAATACTTATGTCTTAATTCATTTATGCCTGAATCTCCCTCTTTACTGAGAACTCCTTGAGAGGAGGGGCAGTACAGCTCTGACATTAATCACAAAGCCTGACACATATAAGATTAGAAAAAAATCTTGTAGAAAAAAAGAGAAGAAACATAGGGAAGGAAGGAGATTCCATGCTGTTTTCTGTTTATGACTTGCCCGACTTTTTAAAATCCCATATGTTAAGTCATTTCATTTATTAGTGCTCCAACTTCCAATCCAATGGTTTATGCCCAATACCTGTTTCAAGAATTGGCTCAAGGAGCAACTGGGTTGCTGAGTCAGTTGAGCATCTGACTTTGGCTCAGGTCATGATCTTGCGGTTCATGAGTTTGAGTCCCGTGTTGGGCTCTGGGCTGAAAGCTTGGAACCTGGAGCCTGCTTCAGAATCTGTGTCTCCCTCCCTCTCTGTCCCTCTCCCGCTTGCTCTCTCTTGCTCTCTCTCTCTCTCAAAAATAAATATTAAAAAGAAAAAGAATTGGCTCAAACACTGATGTCTACAGAGTGGAGGGATGCTCACACTGGTTAAGTCCCTACTCTGACAAATCCTTTTCTTTTTTTATTATTATTTTTAATTTACATCCAAGTTAGTTAACATATAGTATAATAATGATTTCAGGAATAGAATTTAGTGATTCATCACTTACATATAATACCCAGTGCTCATCCCAACAAGTGCCCTCCTTAATGCCCATCACGCATTTAGCCCATCCCTGCCCCAAAACCTCTCCAACAACCCTCAGTTTGTTTTCTGTATTTAAGAGTCTTTTATCGTTTGTCTCCATCCCTGTCTTTATATTATTTTTGCTTCCCTTCCTTTAGGTTCATCTGTGTCATATCTTAAATTCCACATATGAGAGAAATCATATGATATTTGTCTTTATCTGACTTATTTCCCTTAGTATAATACACTCTAGCTCAATCCACGTTGTTGCAAATGGCAATATTTCATTCTTTTTGACCAATGAGTAATATTCCGTTGTATTTTTGTACCACAACTTCTTTGTCCATTCATCCATCGATAGACGTTTGGGCTCTTTTCATACTTTGGCTATTGTTGATAGCGCTGCTATAAATCTTAGGGTGTATGTGCCCCTTCAAAACAACACTCCTGTATCCTTTGGATAAATACCTTGTAGGGCAATTGCTGGGTCATAGGGTAGTTCTATTTTTAATTTTTTGAGGAAACTCCACATTGTTTTCCAGAGTGGCTGCACCATATTGCATTCCCACCAGCAGTGCAAAACGGTTCCCCGTTCTGTGCATCCTTGCCAACATCTTTTCTTGCCAGAGTTGTTTATTTTAGCCATTCTGACAGGTGTAAGGTGGTATCTCATAGTAGTTTTGATGTATATTTCCCTCATGAGTGATGGTAAGCATTTTTTCATGTGTCTGTTGGCCATCTGCATGTCTTCTTTTGAAAACTGTCTACTCATGTCTTTTGCCCATTTCTTCACTGGATTATTATTATTATTTTTGCTGTTGAGTTTAATAAGTTCTTTATAAATTTTGGATACTAACCTTTATCTGATATATCATTTGCAAATATCTTCTCCCATTCCATCGGTTGCCTTTTAGTTTTGCTGATTGTTTCCTTCACTGTGCAGAAGCTTTTTATCTTGATGAGGTCCCAATAGTTCATTTTTGCTTTTGTTCCCTTGCCTCTGGAGACATGTCAAGTAAGAAGTTGCTGTGCTGCAGCTGAGGTCAAAGAAGTTTTACCCATCTTCTCCTCTAGGATTTTGATGGCTTCCTGTCTTACGTTTAGGTCTTTCATCTATTTTATTTTTATGTATGGTGAAAGAAAGTAGTCCAGGTTCATTCTTCTGCATGTCTCTGTCCAGTTTTCCCAGCACCATTTGCTGAAGAGACTGTCTTTTTTCCATTGGATATCCTTTCCTGCTTTGTCAAACATTAGTTGGCCATATGCTTGTGGGTCCATTTCTGGGTTCTCTATTCTATTCCATTGACCTATGTGTCTGTTTTTGTGCCAGTACCATACTATATTGATAATTATAGCTTTGTAATACAGCTTGAAGTCCGGAATTGTGATGCCTCCAGATTTGGTTTTCTTTTTCAGAATTGCTTTGGCTATTTGGACTCTTTCCTGATTCACTACAAATTTTAGGGTTGTTTGTTCTAGCTCTGTGAAAAATGCTGGTGTTATTTTGATAGGGATTGCATTGAATATGTAGATTTCTTTGGGTAATATCAACATTTTAACAATATTTGTTCTTCCAATCCATGAGCATGGAATGTTTTTCCATTTTTTGTCTGTCTTCTTCAATTTCTTTCATAAGCTTTCTATAGTTTTCAGTGTGTAGATTTTTCACCTCTTTGGTTAGGTTTATTACTAGGTATTTTATGGTTTTGGTGCAATTAAATGGGATTGATTTCTTGATTTCTCTTTCTGCTGCTTCATTATTGGTGTATAGAAATGCAAACAATTTCTATACATTTGTTTTATGTCCTGTGACTGCTGAATTCATGGATCAGTTCTTGCAGTGTTTTGGTGGAATTTTTTGGATTTTCCACATAGAGTATCACATTGTCTGCAAAGAGTGAAAGTTTGACTTCCTCCTTGCTGATTTGAATGCCTTTTATTTCTTTGTGTTGTCTGATTGCTGAGGCTAGGACTTCCAACATTATGTTAAATAACAGTGGTGAGAGTGGACATCTTTGTCATTAACCTGACTTTAAGGGAGAAAGCTCTCAGTATTTCCCCATTGAGGATGGTATTAGCGGTGGGTCTTTCATATATGGTTTTTATGATCTTGAGGTATGATCCTTCTATCCGTACTTTCTTGAAGGTTTGTATCAAGAAAGGATTCTGTATTTTGTCAAATGCTTTCTCTGCATCTATCGAGAGGATAATGTAGTTCTTATCATTTCTTTTATTAATGTGATGTATCACATTGATCTGCAGATTTTGAACCAGCCCTGCACCCCAGGAATAAATCCCACTTGATCATGGTGAATAATTCTTTTAACGTATTGTTGGATCTGGTTGGCTAGTATCTTGCTGAGAATTTTTACATCCATATTCATCAGGGAAGTTGGTCTGTAGTTCTCCTTTTTAGTGGGGTCTTTGTCTGGTTTTGGAATCAAGGTAATACTGGCCTCATAGAATGAGTTTGGAAGTTTTCCTTCCATTTCTATTTTTTGGAACCGTTTCAGAAGAATAGGTGTTAACTCTTCTTTAAATGTTTGGTAGAATTCCCCTGGAAAGCCATCTGGCCCTGGACTCTTGATTGTTAGGAGATTTTTGATTACTGAATTAATTTCTTTACTGAGTATGGGTCTGTTCAAATTTTCTATTTCTTCCTGTTTCAGTTTTGGTAGTTTATGTTTCTAGGAATTTGTCCATTTCTTACAGATTCCCCAATTTATTGGCATATAATTGCTCATAATATTCTCTTCTTATTGTTTGTATTTCTGTAGTGTTGGTTGTGATCTCTCCTCTTTCATTCGTGATTTTATTTATTTGGATCCTTTCCTTTTTCTTTTTGATCAATCTGGCTAAAGCTTTATCAATTTTGTTAATTCATTCAAAGAACCACCTCCTGGTTTCATTGATCTGTTATGCTGTTTGTTTTTTTTTTATTTTGGGATCATTGATTTCTGCTCTAATCTTTATTATTTCCCATCTTCTGCTGGTTTGGGACTTTCTTTGCTGTTCTTGTTCCAACTTTTTAAGGTGTAAGATTACGTTGTGCATTTGAGACCTTTCCTTCTTCTTTAGGAACACCTGGATTGCTATATACTTCCCTCTTAGGACCACCTTTGCTGCATCCCAAAGGTAGTGTTTTTATTTTCATTGGCTTCCATGTATTTTTTAATTTCCTCTTTAGTTTCTTGGTTAAACCATTCATTATTTAATTTAGTAGGATGTTCTTTAATCTCCAAGTATTCATGGTCTTTCCAAAATTTTTCTTGTGGGTGATTTTGAGTTTCATAGAGTTGTGGTCTGAAAATATGCAAGATATGATCTCGATCTTTTTGTACCTGTTGAGGGCTGATTTGTGTCCCAGTATGTGATCTATTCTGGCGAATGTTCCATGTGCACTCAAGAAAAATGTGTATTCTGCTGCTTTAGGATGAAATTTTCTGATGATATCTATTAAGTCCATCCAGTCCAGTGTGTCATTCAAAGCCATTGTTTCCTTGTTGATTTTCTGCTTAGATGATCTGTCCATTGCTGCAAGTGGGGTGTTGAAGTCCCCTACTATTATGGTAATTATATTAATGGGTTTCTGTATGTTTGTGATTAATTGATTTATATATTTGGGTTTTCCATGATGGGGGGTCATAAATATTTACAACTGTTAGATCTCGATGGATAGACCCCTTGTATATGATATAATGCCCTTCTTCGTCTCTACAGTCTTTATTTTAAAATGTAGTTCATCTTATATAAGTAAGGCTACACCAGCTTTCTTTTGGTGACCATTGGCATGATAGATGGTTCTCCATCCCCTTACTTTCAATCTGTAAGTGTCTTCAGGTCTAAAATGGGTCTTTTGTAAGCAGCATATAGATGGGTCTTGTTTTCTTATCCATTCTGATACCCTATGTCTTTTTAAAAATTTTTAATGTTTATTTATTTTTGAGGGGGGGGGAGGGTAAGAGAGAGAAGGAGACACAGAATCCAAAGCAGGCTCCAGGCTCTGAGGTGTCAGCACAGAACCTGATGCATGCTCAAGCTCACAAACTGTGAGATCATGACCTGAGCCGAAGTCAGCCACTTAACTGACTGAGCCACACAGGCACCCCCTTATTTCTTTTAATTGAAGTGTTTAGTCCATTGACATTTAGACTGAGTACTGAAAGATATGAATTTAGTGCCATTGTAGTGCCTGTAGAGTTGGAGTTTCTGGTGGTGTTCTCTGGTCCTTTCTAGTCTTTGTTGCTTTTGGTCTGTTTTGTTTTGTTTCATCCTTTCTCCAAAGAGTCCCCTTTAAATTTCTTGTAGAGCTGGTTTAGTGGTCATGAATTCCTTTAGTTTTCATTTGTCCAAGAAACTCTTCATCTCCCCTATTTTGAATGACAGCCTTGCTGGATAAAGAATTCTTGGCTGCATATGTTTCCAATTCAGCACATTGGATATATTCTGCCACTCCTTTCTGGCCTGCCAAGTTTCTGTGAATAGGTCTGCTGTGAACCTGATCTGTCTTCCCTTAGAGTTAGGGATTTTCTTTTTCCCTTGTTGCTTTCATAATTCTTTCCTCATCTGTATATGGTGAATTTGACTATGATATACCTTGTTGAGGGTCGATTTTTGTTGAATCTAATGGGAGTTCTCTGTGCTTCTTGGATTTTGATGTCTGTGTCCTTCCCCAGATTAGGAAAGTTTTCTACTGTAATTTGATAGAATAGTGAAAAATGGGAAAGCAAAAAAGAAAAGAAGAAAATACAAAAAATTTAAAAATTAAAAAAGTATATAATAAAAAAGAATAAAATGAAATAAAGAACGTGAAATAGAATTTAAAAATTTACAAAAAAATAAGAAACATAGTAAAAAATTTTTTAATTAAGAAAAAACAAAAGAAAAATATATTTTTCTCATTCTGTATCCAAGAAAAAGAAAGAAGGGGGAAAAAAAGAAAAACAATTTAAACAAAGAAGCGAAAATAAAACATAACAAAAAAGATCTAATAGATGAACCAGCAAACAGAGTGAAACCCAAATGAAGTTACATCCAGTTTCCCCTAGAACTCAAACTATGAAGCCTCCTATAGTCTGTACACTAAGCAGGCAAAGAGGCTTGTGCTGGTAGGCTAGGGGATATACTTGGAGGGTGCAATTGGGTAGGACTTGGCGTAACAGCTCTGGTTTCCATGAAGTGGCGCTGGTTAGCTTGCCGGGGTGGATCAGTGTGGTGCACATGTGTGTGCACATGTATGCGTGTGTGCGGGAGAGGTGGAAATGGCTTCACCCAGCTTCCTAGTCTCTGGCACAGGAACTTTGCACTCTCACCGATCTGCAATCAAGCACCCCTCCTTTGTCTCAGGCCTCTGTTCACTCCCTGCTTCTACACTCTCCATGTCCAAGCCGTCAGCCTGCCAGGCGGCACTTGCCTCCAGAGTTTTATCTCAGGTGGGGCCATGTTTCAAAATCCCTCACTTCAGAGACCTCCGTGGCTTGGATCCACCCCAACTCTCTGGGGGAGGGTCTTGTTGAGCAATGGCTGGGTGTCACCCTGCACCAGAAAATGTTTGTGCGATCACGCAGTGGCAGAGGTTCAGAGAGTATGGCAAATCATAACACACAGCCAGCGCCAGGTTTCACCATACTCTGGTGTCTTTGTCCCAACACCAGCAAACGTGGCTGCTCTCCGGCATCCACTGGGATCTTTGCCTATGAGGAGGCTGTATCACCTCTACCAAATGCTCTCCAAGCAGGGGAACTGCTTCTCCCTGTTTGGCACACAGACCCCCCAGACCTCGTTGCCTGCTTGTGAGGATTCACCCTATTTCTTCACCAGAGCACCGCCAGGCACTGAGCTCTGGAACTGCAGACTCTGTACTCTGCTGTTTATAGAGTCCTGTAGTATTGAAACCCTCTCCTTTCTCCCTGTCAGTGGTTTTGGAGAACAGATTTCTTGTTTAGTTCCTTGTGAGTGTTTTCACTCTCTTTCTCTCCAGCTACTTTCGGGGGAGTGCTTTTGCTGTACTCTCCAGGTGCGCTGCACTCTTCTCCTCTTTATTTGTCCTCTCTCTGCAAAAACGGCTCCCTACCCTCTGCAGCCACAGTTCACCTCTCCACACTGTGTGCCTGCCAAGTTCTGTGGCTCAAGTTATAGAGATTGTTGTCTTAATCCTCAGATCAATCTCCTAGGTGTGCAAAATGGTTTGGTGCTGATCTAGCTGCATTTCAGGGAAGAGACAAGCTGAGAACTTCTATGCTGCTCCACAGTCTTGCCTAACCAGTCCTTTTCTTTAGAACGTTTCATTGCTGTCTCAGTTCGTTAAGCATCTGACTTCGGCTTGGGTCATGATCTTGTGGTATGTGAGTTCAAGTCCTGCATCAGGCTCTCTGCTGTCAGCACAGAGCTTGCTTCAGATTCTCTGTCCCCCTTTCTCTCTGCCTCTCCCCAGATTGTGCTCTCTCTCTGTCTCAAAAGTAAATAAACATTTTTTAAGAAAGAACTTTTCATCACTTATGTGCTTAATTCATAAGTGATATATTATTAGTTTTTTTCTGTCTTTGTCATATATTTCCATGTGTTTTTATTTTTAACTCCTAAGTGGTTTGATAAACTGCAAGGAAGGGTTTAATTTTTGTGTTTCTTTTGTATCTTCTTGAAAAACATTGGTAAACATACAGGTAGCATGATTGATCATGTGGGAGGCCATAAAACCAATGTCAACAAACTTAAAAGAATTGAAATCATGCAGAGCATGTCCTCTGATTACAATGTAATTAAATTAGCAATAAATACAATATGATAGCTAGACAAAATTCACATACAGTTGACCCTTGAACAACACAGGAGGTTGGTGCACCAACCTCTACCCCTTGCTGTACAGTTGAAAATCCACATATAACTTTTAACTCCCCCCAAACTTAAACCACTAATTGCCTACTGTTGACTGGCAGCCTCACCAATAACATAAATGGTTGATGAACACATATTTTTCATGTTATATGTATTATATAATGTATTCTTACAATAAAGCAAGCTGAAGGAAAGAAAATGACATTAAGAAGATAATAAGAAAGGGAAAGTACATGTAAAGTACTGTCTTTTATCAAAACAAATTTGTGAAGCACCTGGATAGCTCAGTCAGTAGAGCATGTGACTCTTGATCTTGGGGCTATGAGTTCACACCCCACACTGAGTGTAGAGATTACTCAAAAAAATAAAATCTGGGGCACCAGGATGGCTCAGTCAGTTGAGTGTCCAACTTCAGCTCTGATCATGATCTCATGGTTCATGAGTTTGAGCCCTGCATCAGGCTCACTGCTGTCAGTGCAGAGCCCTCTTCGGATCCTCTGTCCCCCTTTCTCTCTGCCCCTCCCCCTGCTCTCTCTCTCAAAAATAAATAAAACATTTTTAAAAATCTAAGAAAAAAAGTATGTGCCCTAAAAAAATTGCATCTACGTGGACCCATGCACTTTAAACCCATGTTGTTCAAGGATCAACTATATTTGGAAATGAAATAATATAAAAATCAGTTATGTTTTATATGCTAGCACACAATTAGAAAATACAATATAAAACCCATTTGATTTACAATAACATCAGAAACTACTAAATAGTTAGGAAAAAATTAACAAAAGATAGGCAAGACCTCTTTATTATAAAGTACAAAACACTGCTTAGAGAAATTCAGCAAGACCTAACTAAATCGAAAGATGTATCATGTTCATGGATTGGAAAACTCAATAATGTTAAGATATATTTCTCCCAGTTTTGATTTTAGAGTCAACACATTCCCAGTTATAATCTCAGCAGACTTAAAAACATAGCCAAACTGATTATGAATACAGGAAATTATGTATATAGGATTATGTATATAGGAAATTAAAGGATATGAAACTGCAAAGGAATAATCTAGACTATCCAAAGAAATTTTGAAAAGGAATAACAAACTTAGGGGACTCACAATAACTCACTTTTAAGACCTACTATAATGTCATAGTAATCAAAATAGTGTGGCATGATGATCAATAAAAATATCAGCAGAATTGAATAGAGAGCCCAGAAATGTCCTCGCACTTGTATGGTCATTTGATTTTTGATAACATAGCCAAGACAACCTATTGAGAACAGGAAATCCATTTCTATGAATAATGCTGGAACAATTGGGTATTAATATTGAAAGAAAGAAAATGCACTTCCTATCTCACACCATAAACAAAATTAATTTGAGAGGGAACAGAGACCTAAATGTAAAAAGTAAAATTATAAATCTTTTATTTGAAAGCATAGACTATCTTTGTGACTCGGGGGTTAGAAAAAGGTTCTAACATAGAAGAAAGCAATAACCATAAATGAAAATAATGATAAATTAATCCGCATAAAAATTTAAAACTTTGGCTCACTGAAAGGCTTCATTTAGAAAATTAATGAACTATCTTCAGGCTGGGAGGAAAACTTGCAAAACATATATCTCACAAAGCACTGGTATTAATATGCATACAGAATTCTGGAAACAACAAAAATAAATAATTTGCAAATGAACAAAAAAGTTGAGAACCCAGACACAAATGTCCAAAGAGTACATGACACTGTGTCCAAGACCACTAGTTATCAGAGAAATGCACAATAAAACCACAATTGGCTAACAAAACACACCTATCAGTTTGGTCAAAATTGTAAAGACTAATACCACCTAATGTCAGTAAAAATATGGAGCCACTGGAACACTCATACATGGTTGGTGGGAGTGTAATCCCATACAACTACTTTGGAGAAAGATTTGGCAATTTCTCCTAAAACTAGACATAGGACTACTCTATAATCCAGAGTCCTCTTATCAAGAGAAATGAAAAATATATATATATACAAAAAGGACTATTACCAGAAGTTTCATCACAACCTGAAACTGGAAACACAGGGGTCCATCAGTAAGATAATGGATTAAAAAACTGAGGCATCTTCACACAATGAGATATTATTCAATCATAAAAAGGAAAGAACTACTGAAAAAAGTAATAATGTGGATGAATCAGAAAAAAAATATGCTGAGTGAAGAAAACCTTACATGAAAGAGTATGTATTTGCATTAATTTCTAGAGCAGTTAAAATTCATGTGTGGTAGGAAAAAAAGAGAATGATATTTTCCTGTGGTGCATTAGAAGACTGAGAAGTGGTAAGGGGGCACCAGAAACTTTATGAGATGATATTAGCATTCTGTATTCTGATTGCATTTATAGAAACTCCTTAAATGGTACCTCTCAAGACATTTGCATGACATCATATAGAAATTTTACCTCAAGGGCACCTGGGTGGCTCAGTAGGTTAAGCATCAACATCTTGGTTTTGGCTCATGATCTCCCTGTTTGTGGGTTTGAGGCCTGCATGGGGCTCTGTGCTGGTGTCATGGCAGTGTGGAGCCTGCTTGGGAAATCTCTCTCTGCTGCTCCCCCACTTGCTTGTGCACTTGCTCGCGCTCTCTCTCTCTCTCTCTCTCTCAAAATAATAGATAAATAAGCTTTAAAAAAAAGAAATTTTACCTCAAAAAATTAAACTATATATTAAATCTAGCGAATCTTGCAAAAATATACTGATGTATACAATTTACCTTCAAATACATTAAAAATAATTTGGGGGGCTCCTGAGGGGCTCAGTACATTAAGCATCTTACTCTTGATTTCAGCTTAGATCATGGTCTCATGATTCACGAGATCAAGCCCTGAGTTGGGCTCTGTACTGACATCATGGATCCTGCTCAGGATTTTCTCTCTCCCTCTCTCTCTCTGTCCCTCCCTGGCTCACACGTGCCCTCTCATTCTCTCTCTCTCTCTCTCTCTCTCTCTCTCAAAATAAATAAATAAATATTAAATAAATAAATAAATAAATACTTTGGACTGATTCAAGGATAGAGAACTGGATAGACTGATAAATGTAATAAAGCAAGTTAAGTTAAATGTTATTTGTAGAATCTAAGTGGTGACTGTTCACTGTATAATTCTTCTTACTTTTCTGTATGTTTGAAAAATGTATAGCAAAATGTTGGAAATATACTGAATAAAGTGTGGCATACTTAGGATATGTTAAATAAATAAACTCTTTTTTTCTATGCATATTTACGTGATCTCATTAGAATACAAGGAACATCTTTTGGCTACAGACTACCAAAGTTAGTTAGTTACATAATGCCTATGACTGCCATTTTTATGAAAATTAGCTTACTTAAATCTTTAGATTATCCAGAGAACCAATATTCATATTTCTTAAAATGTCTTGGGGAGCCAAGGGGTTCAGTCAGTTCAGCATCTGATTCTTGATTTTGGCTCAGGTCATGATCCCCTAGGGTGGTGGGATTGAGCCCCATTTTGGGCTCCTCGCTGAGCATGGAGACTGCTTAGGATTCTCTCTCTCTTGCTTTCTCTAAAATTAAAAAAAAAAGAAAAGAAAAAAATGTCTTAAAGTGAATTTGAAATTTCAGTGTATATCTACAAGATTCAATCTGCCTGTCCATATATCCCTGTAAAAATATCTGTGAAAGAATATCCTCTGGTTTGCTGTCATGATGAATTGAGTATGGCTTTACATTTCTAATGTCGGTGGTTTATTCTGCTTACAGAGTAATTCAAAAGCACACCCTATCATCCTCCTGAATTCAGTAAAAAGGATATGTAAAAAACATATTTCATTTTCAATGAATGTTTTATATATCCAACTGACATGAAAGGTTTTTATTTAATTTAATTTTTTTTCATTTTTATTCCAGTATAGTTAATACAGTGTTGTATTAGTTTCAGGTATACAATACAGTGATTCAACAATTCCATACAACATCCAGTGCCCATCACAACAAGTGCACTCCTTAGTCCCCAACACCTATTTCACCCATTCCCCCTCCCATCTTCCCTCTGGTAACCATCAATCTGTTTTCTATAGTTAAGAGTTTGTTTCTTGGGTTTCCTCTCTATTTTCCCCCCATGTTTGTTTGTTTTGTTACTTAAATTCCACATATGAGTGAAATCATATAGTATTTGTCTTTCACTGGCTGATTTATTTTACTTAGCATTATACTCTCTAGCTCCATCTTTGTCATTGCAAATGGCAAGATTTCATCCTTTTTTATGGTTGACTAATATTCCATTATATATATTATATATATATAATATATGTTATATATATATATATAATATATAAAGATGTTATCACATCTTCTTTATCTATTCATCTATTGAGGGACACTTGGGCTACTTCCATAATATGGCTATTATAAATAATGCTGCAATAAACAGAGGGGTGCATGTATCCCTTTGAATTAGTGTTTTTGTATTTTTTTTTTTTTTTTTGGTAAATACCTAGTAGTAGTGTGATTACTGGGTGGCAGGGCAGTTGAAAGGTATATTTAAAATTTTTTTTTAATTTATTTATTTTTCAGAGACAGAGAGAGACAGAGCGTGAGCAGGGGAGGGGCAGAGAGAGAGGAAGACACAGAATCTGAAGCAGGCTCCAGGCTCTGAGCTGTCAGCACGGAGCCTGACATGGGGCTCGAACCCATGAACCTCAAGGTGATGACTTGAGCCAAAGTCAGACACTTAACAGACTAAGCCACCCAGGCACCCCGAAGGTTATAGTTTAAATAATCCCTCATCACATGATAATTGGGCAGTATAGAACATCTTGGTATAATATACTTGGGAGTACAGATACAATGCTTATCCTCAAAGAAGCTGAAAAGTAATAGAGAATGCTGTTTTTGAATCTAACATGTTTACAATAATACAAATATGACTTCAAAATTATGAATTTTAATTCAATGCAAATTCTGAGTAAAATTTTATAGCAAGGTACATCAGCATTTCTATTTTTTATTTTTTAAAGAGTTTATGTTTAAGTAATCTCTACACCCAGTATGGGGCTCAAACTCACAATCTGGAAATCAAGAGTCACATGCTCTTCTGACCAAGCCAGTCAGATGCCCCAGTATGTCAGCATTTTTAAATGCCAACTTTATTGTTATATTTGGCAACACAGGAATGAATATTTACTTACCTCTAAAATTAAACAACTTTTAGATACTTTTAAAAAATATTTATAATTTGTAATTGTTTTAAAATTAACAAGTCAAGAATTTGGTAAAATATATTCAAGAAAAGAAGTAAAAGCTTTAAATTACAAAATTTTAAATTATATAGGGTGTGAAAAAATAGGAGAAATTCTTATTCTAATAAAGTATATTGAGGATGTGTATATTATGGGCCTTAGCAGCCATTTAGGTGTACCATTCAGATTTTGCTTCAAAAAAGAAAATTGTTCAGATACTCGAAGTAGAGTTAGCTGGCAGCCTCATGCTCTATCACCTACTGGATGGACCTCAACTTTTGTTTTTTTTTTATGTTTTATTTATTTTTGAGAGAGAGAGAGAGAGAGAGAGAGAGAGAGAGAGAGAGAGAGCAAGCACGAGCAGGAGAGGGACAGAAAGAGAGGGAGACACAGAATCCGAAGATAGGCTCCAGGCTCTGAGCTAGCTGTCAGCACAGAGCCCGACTTGCGGCTCGAACCCACGAACTGTGAGATCATGACCTGAGCTGAAGTCGGACGCTTAACCAACTGAGCCACCCAGGCGCCCCTGGACCTCAACTTTTGATGGAGGGTGAGGATGATACATGCTTCATGGGTAACCCCTACCAAGTGATTGGGCATGGTGGGCCACTGGCACCTGGCCATTCCTACCCAATACAGGACTCCTTTAAGAAGCAATCCTTGTTCTGGAGCTCCCTCTTGGGTTGGCTGAGACTTTATCGATCTTCATTTTGGTCTGAGGTTGCCTTTCCAAAGTGTCACATCAGCATCTCAGGCTCAAGGTTTCCTCTGCCCAATGCTTTCACCTTTATATTTACTCACCTACCTTTCACAGATGTTACTTTTCCATCTTTCCCCTAAACCTCCTGTAATCCTGATGATCTCAGAGTCAGCTCCCTGGAGGACCCAAACAGGTGCTCTCCCTAAGCCCTAACCTCATTGAATTTGGATAATCTTTTTGGTGGCTAAACAGGTCTCAATTGTTGCGCAGGTATAATCAATTTTAATCAGTATTGCTAATATTATAATAAAAGCTAAAACTGGGGCACCTGAGTGGCTCAGTTGGTTGGGCATCCAACTCTTGATTTCGGCTTAGGTCATGATCTCATGGTTCATGGGATCAGGCTCTGAGTGGGGCTCTGCGCTGACAGTGGGGAGCCTGCTTGGGATTCTCTCTCTTCCTTTCTTTCTGCCCCTCCCCTGTTCCTGCTCATGTGGGTGCATGCTCTCTCTCTCTCTCTCTCTCTCTCTCTCTCAAAATAAATAAATATATAAACAAAAAAAGAATAAAAGCTAAAATCACTGTAAATATAAATTGCATTTCTACATGCTCTTTTATTTCTAAGGCTAACTGTTTAATTTATGATTTGACAGAATGGTTACTACACAAAAAATATTCACAGACCCTGGACAGTCATATGAAAGAGCAAGATCTATGATGAAAGATTTGATTGGCTAGGATATGGTAACCCAGAGTTTTACCTTAGAGTACCAACATTTCTGTAGAGGCTTAAAGATTATAAATAATAATTCTTAAAAATAGCTCCTTTTCAATGAGCTAATGACACCAATTCTGACACTCATTCCTTCCTACCAGTCTCTCTAACCTCCTCCCTAACAAATGAATAAGTAAATCACAGTTAATATTTGTTGAGCACTTATATGCCAGACACACTGCTATGCTCTCTTATATGTTATTCCATGTAATTATTACTTCTACCCATGGGAGTTTACTTTTGTTTCACAAAAAGCAAGTCCAAAGCTAGGGAAGGTTAAGCATTGTGCCCAAGGTCGCAGTTGGTAAAGGTCAGGGTCAATAGTATGTAATTCCAGTTCACTCATCTCTGAGATGTTATGTACCTTTACCTTAATATTTAGCAGAGCTGGGATTTAGAATCCAGGTCTTTGGACACCTCACTTTGTGCTCTTTCCTCTAAGTATCCCTATTAATGCCAGAAGTTATGACTCTTAATCTAAAATGTTTTATTGATCCTGAATTCCTTTAGTCAACCAAACATTCAGCTTTCAGGCAGAAACAGAGAGGCAACATTTAATAATTTTTTATTTGCTCTCTATTTAGTCTCAATGTTTGTTGGACATTTTGTTTTCAGTTCAAATATACCTTTAGTTTCATCACCATCTGAGTTGGTTTTCCTAAGTCTATTATCTCTGGGAGAAGAGGGACCAAATCCCCTTGAATTCCTGGGAAGAAGCACAACAGAGCCCCCCCCCCTTAATAAATGTTATTGGACAATACTTGCTTCCCTTGTATTTAGTCTTCCTTTTGGAGCTATAGCTGTAGACTTTGAGGTGTTTTTCTCGAATCTGATCCAAAGAGTGGGAAACATTTTGTCCCCAAATAATTACAAATTTCCAATAAAAGACATTTGAGAAAAGCCGAATTCCTAATTACTGAAACATTGACATGATTCTATCAGAAGCAACCTGGGATTCCACTACCTTCTTCACTTCAGCCCTTTATTGTATAACCAGAAGTAGTTATTAAGTTATTATGATCCCAGATAAGAAAAAAGAAATTCTGTTTATTTTGTCAGAAGGCAGTGATTTGCTTCTCTGATTTCTGGTGGATAGTCCCTCTGGGTGACCCAGGGCCCTACTAAAGGCTAGGTCTCAGGAGAGTTCTAATACCATCTACTTCAATATGATTTTGTAAGGTAACAACAGAGATGCAACAACATTGACATGCTTGAAAGCAGATGGTAATGGATCCTTCAGTACCAGCTACGGAAGGCAATCTCAGCTTGAAAGGACCCTGGCCCTTATTACCATAAGGTGAATGGTGCATGGAGACAGAAGAGCAAAGCCAGAGCGGTACAGGATGCCATGGGCCACAGGCAGATTGTCTTACTGTTTTAGACTTAATCTTAAAAAATGTATATAGACTTAATCTTAAAAAAATGTATATGAAGAAAGGATTGGGTCAAGTGATACTTATATGTCACAAGAGCTTTTAATTTTCATATGATTTGGGTCTTACGCGTGTGTTTTTAAGCTAATTATTTACAGAAAAATAAACCAGTTTATAGGAGAATCCCTTATGAGAAGTGATTAGGATTAGAATTGGTTTGTTAATTGGCAAAGTTGGCTAACATGGAGAATTGAAAATTTTATTTTAACATAAAACTATATGAACATTTAATTATCAGTCTTTTGACATAAAGCCCAGGACTCTTGAGTACAGTTCCACCCATAGATGGTCCAGATAGACATTGGTGAATAAACCACACATGTAGTAGCGGTAATAGTATTAATAATAATAGTTGAGGAGCCATGGCTCAGTCGGATGAGTGTCCAACTCTTGATTTTGGCTCAGGTCATGACCCCAAAGTTGTGGATCAAGCCCCATATCAGGCTCCACACTGAGCCTGGATCCTGCTTGGGATTCTCTCTCTTTCCCTCTGCCCCTCCCCTGCTGGGGCTCACTCCCTCTCTCACTCTCTCTCAAATTAAGAAAATAATAATAATAGTTGAGTGCTTACTATGTGTCAGGCACTTTTAATCCTCCCTGTATCTCTTTGAATTAGCAAATATTACCATTCTCATTTTACATATGAGGTTAAGAAACTTGCCTAAGGATACACAGACAGTAAACGGTAGAGATAAGGTTAAAACACAGGTTGTCTGGCTTCCAACTTTACATTCTTAACCAGCACATCATCTCTAATTTCCACTTCTGAGTGTCCCCCGAGAAGGGCTTTAAGAAACTTTATGAAGAAACATCTATGAAGCACTCTAAGAATCCTTCCATATTTTTATGATGTTTTTCAAAACCTTAAGTTGCCCCATACATACTTTAACAGCAATTCTTATTAGGTATTCATTTACATTAAATTTTTCCAAAGCATCGTCATGAAAATAACAGGTTTTTTTCAATATATATTTTATTAATTTATGAAACATTTAGTCTTAGTGTGAAATTAAACTGTACATATAGAATCACAAGCTTTGTGGGGCACCTGGCTAGCTCAGTTGTAGACCATGTGACTCTTGATCTTAGGGTTGTGAATTTGAGCCCCACATTGGGTATAGAGATTGCTTAAAAATAAAAAAGATATTAAAGGGGCACCTGGGTGGCTCAGTCGGTTAAGCCTCTGACTCTTGGTTTCCATTCAGCTCATGATCTCACTGTTTGTAGTTTGTCAGATTGAGCCCCACCTTGGGCTCTACGCTATCAGCTTGGGATTCTCTCTTTCCCTCTCTCTCTGCTCCTCCCTTGCTCACACACGTGCATACATGTGCATGCACTCCGTCTCTCTCACTCTCTCAAAATAAATACACATTTTAAAAAGTAAAATAAAATTTAAAAATATTAAAAATAAGAATTCCAATCTTTGTGATCAAATTATAGGTGTATATTATTTATTGAAATAAATTGGTTTTGGAAAAAGCACAACTATTTTTAGAGCAGACAACTTTACTGGTGGGATTAGAAGTAGGCATGAGTATTACTGCCCAGGACTATTCAATATGCTGTGGACATCGGTTAGTATGTTTTACAGTTGAAATGAAGATTATCAGTTAACCCATAATTCCTTCAGGAGGAGGTGGTTAAGAGAGTTTCTATCATATTTAAATTTCATCTGTGCTTTAGCACAATCACAAGTGATATAGTAATGGCTTCTCAGCTTTCTGGCTGAGACTGAGAGTAGTAAAGTAGTATAATGATGTTATGTATCTTAACCGTACCTTTATACGATTCCAGAAGAATGTGTTGTATTTTCTGTTTTTATTAAAAGTCTAACATGTCAGATATTTGACTTCATTATATGTATATATACATGAATAGCCTTTTTATATACATAGAACAATAGCTTTTTTATCTACATAGCCTTTATACATGTATATATATGAATAGAGAGAGAGAGAGCCTTTTCTTGAGCTTTCAAATCTATTTAAACTGGCTTGCTGTATCAGTTTCCTGTTGTTTTATTATTTGTAATGTTTAAAATATTATTTTATTTTTAAAATTTCATTATTATTTATTTATTTCATTATTTTTATTTTGAGAGAAAGAGGGAGAATGAGCAGGGGAGGGGCAGAGAGAGTGTGAGACAGAGAATCCCAAGTAGGCTCTGCACTGTCAACGCAGAGCCTGATGTGGGGCTCGAATCCATGAACCATGAGACCATGACCCAAGCCGAAATCAAGAGTCAGACGCTTAACTGACTGAGCCACTCAGGCGTCCCTCCTGTTATTGTTTTAACAGATTACCACAGATGTACTGACTTGACTTGAAACAACATATATTTATTTTCCTACAGTTCTGGATGTCAGAACTGTCTAAAATCTTTAAAAAGTTTAAAATCAAAGGGTTGTCAGGCTTGTGTTTTTTGGAGACTTGAGGGGAGAATTTGTTTTCTTGCCTTTCCATCTTTTGGAGGTCACTTGGATTGTTTGGCTAGTGGCTCCTTTCATCTTCCTTACATTGCTCCGTTCCTTTGCTTCTCCCCAGCCTCTGCTTCCGGCTTCCATTGTCAGATTTCCTCTTCTGTTGCCAAGTCTCCCTCTTCCTCCCTCTTACATGAAACGCTGTGATTACATTTAAGGCCCACTTGCATAATGCAGGCTAAGCTCTCCTCTAAGAGCCCTAACTTAATCACACCTGCAAAGACCCTCTTACCCTGTTAGACAATATATTCACAGGTTCCTGAGATTCAGATATGGATATCTTTGGGGGTCATGATTCAACCTATCACACTTGGCTTAATTAGAGACTAACAGACTAATTCCAAAAGTAAATCAAAAAACTAATCAGGTCAATGTTCTAAACAGGAATGTCTAGAACGCCTACACTGTGAGAAATGAAACAGTGATTTAACTTATAAAAGCAATTTAAGAACTTCGGTAATAGAGATTTTTAGATTGAATTTGGGAATTTGTTGCATACATGGCTCATTTCTCTCAAAAACAAATTCTACTTCAGGGTGTCTGAGTGGCCCCGTTGGATAAGCATCCAACTCTTAATTTCGGCTCAGGTCATCATCCCAGGGTCCTGAGATCGAGCCATACATTGGGCTCCCTGCTGAGTGTGGAGCCTGCTTGGGATTCTCTCTCTTTCTCTTTCTGTCTGTCTCTCTCTCTCTCTCTGTCTCTTTCCCGCGTGCTCACTCTCTCTCTAAAATAAAAAAAGAGAAAAAAAACAAAAAAAGACAAAAAACAAAATCTATTTCAAACTTAAAGAAAAATCCTCCCTCTCAAATGTCTTCCCTCTTTCTCTCCTTTGCTCTTATTCTCTTCCCAGTCTTCTTCCTTTCCTTCTCTCAGTATGCTCCTCTATAAATTATTTAATGGTTCTATATAAGTTCTTGAGCTTTTACAGTCATTTCTTAGTCAATTTTGAACTCAATAATAAATAAACCTCCAGCTTGAATGTGCATTTTTCTGTTATTAATCCTAAATGGAAGGGCAGTGCTTATTTGAAAAAAGATGCTAGACTTACATATAAAATACATAACCAAAATAAATATAAACCAAAATATTTATTTATTTATTTGTGCATCTAGTGAGGAAATTGCCCGATTGCTCTTTTCCAAGTTGGGCCATAAAATTAGATTAATTACTTTACTTCATGCTGTTTATTTCCGTCAGGAAGAACACGCTGAAGCACTTTGGCTCTTAGGGCTAATGTTATTAGTCTTTGGGGTGACATCAGTTTTTCTACATTGGGGGCTTAGGAGCTGTCTTCAGCTTTTTCCTATCAAGAAACTAGCATTAAGGATTTTTCTTGATTTAAGAGATTTTGCTTGTGGCTTATCACAAATGTGATATCCCTTTCTTATCCCTTAAAAATGTTAAAACTATACCTTTAGAATATTTTTACTCCTTTTCATTCATTTGGTTGCTTTATGCTCTTCTAATGTCAAAGTCTCAAATCTCTATTTCTACAGACTGCCTCCTCAGCTAACCAGCTGATTTTGTAGTGGATTGCTCTCTATCTACTTAGAAGCATCATTTTCAGAGTAAAAGTTTTTAAAATTGTAAATAATGATTGAATGTCGGGATTATGAGTGATTTTTTTTCTTCTTTTGACTCTTTGGGGTATTTTTCATGTACTTTATATTGTATATATTCTAGAACATACTATATGTAATATAATATATATTAATATAATAATACATATTAATATGTTATAGTATAAATTATTTAATAAATCAATTTCTATTATAATTTTATACATATGTATATAATTCTAGAAAATACTACATATTATATTAAAATAATAAAATTTCTTTTTGCTAGAATTATCTATGTCAACAGAGATGTTGGCTCTTTCAGAAAATAGTTTTTGATGATTTCTGCACAAAAATATTGCATTGTGTATAGAAATCCAGTCTATTCCTATGTCTTTTAGTCTCTTCTCCCTATCTGTAGATATGTATGAAAGGAGCTAAAAATACATAAACCTAAGTATGCTAAACATTTAGTAAAATTGAAGAAAGAGTTTAGATAGTTGGAAAAACATAAAGAAACCCATCAGATAAACTATGAAAGATTAGCTAAGATATTCTAAGTTAAAAAAAAATTAAAACCCAACTATAACAATGAAACAATCTGTGGGGCACGTGGGTGGCTCAGTCGGTTGAGCGTCCAACTTTGGCTCAGGTCATGATCCCGCAGTTGGTCGGTTTGAGCCCTGCATTGGGCTCTGTGCTGACAGCTCAGAGCCTGGAGCCTGCTTCGGATTCTGTGTCTCCTTCTCTCTCTGCCTCTCCCCTGCTCATGCTCTGTTTCTCTGGCTCTCAAAAAATGAATAAACATTTTAAAAGTTAAAAAAAAAAAAGAAACAATCTGTGCACAGTAAGTCCAAAATCCAAGATAGGAAATACTTTTCAAGGGAGAATCTCAGTAATGACTGGAGAACTTTTCAGGCTTAGGGATTCCTGAATGGGTTACATGCAGGCCTCTCCCACATGTTAGGGCAGATAGCCCTAAGAGAGAAAGATCAAAGCCCAGCTGGCTAGCCTCCCTGAGGTTAAAGGGCAATCAGCATGAAGGCAGCCCCTTTCCAGTGCTCCCACCCTCCATTGGGGGTGTGGATTACCCTCTTGTATATAACAACTATATATATATACTCTATCTCTTATTGTACACCAACCACACACTCTATGTTGCCCTTGTAATATAGAGCAGGTTGCTAAGCATGCTGAGAAAAGGGAGCAGAAGTAACATCTTCTAAAATACCAGAAACCCCCAAATATCATTCTGTCTGTAAATAAAGATATTATTCTTCATTGTAAGTCAGCCCCTTTGCTTGCTTCGGATCAATTGCATAAATATTTTTCTGAGGTAATCCTGGTCCTATCAATATTCTTGTAATATGCAAGAAGTAGTCCTGTGGAAAGTAGTATCTCTCTCTTATTAAGAAGAGAAATGTGGGGGTGCCTGGGTGGCTCGGTCGGTTAAACATCTGACTTCGGCTCAGGTCATGATCTCAAAGTTTGTGAGTTGGAGCCCCACATCAGGCTCTCTGCTGTCTGCATGGAGCCCACTTCAGATCCTGTCTCCCTCTGTCTGCTCCTCCGGCACTTGTGCTTGTTCTGTCTCTCAAAAATAAATTAAAAACATAAAAAAATATTTAAAAATACCCTTACAATGAATATAAAGACAGGGAATCTCAGCAAAGAAATAGGAACTATTAAAAAAAACAGTGGAAATTCTAGAACTGAAATCATAGAGTTGTAGTCTTTCTCAATTACGAATTACAAAGTAAAATTAATTTTTCATATGATAGCATTAAAAGGAGCAAGATACTCCCCATCATTCCCTACCCTTTTCTCTAGATTCCTATTATGAGAAGAGCCTGATGGTGTGGGAGAAAAATATAAGTAAAGAGTTATGGATTCATTTCCTTTCCTTAATGGAGTTTAAAGTCTTAGAAAAGAAAATTGTGAAGCTAAATCCACTCACCTTTATCATGAGAAATGTAACAGAGATAAAAATGTCTTTGTTACAAATGATTTATATATTTTAACTGGACCGAGAGTATGGGAAAATAATCCTTTCTGTGACAATATTGAAATTCTTGGATAGACATAATTGTCAGAGCACTTCTATTTTAATGACAGGTCATTCAATAGGCTTACACATTACAATTAGCATAACTCTCTGCTAGTGATACAAATGTATACACAGTCCTCAAACTATTCATCACTCTCACTACCTTTCTCCTTTTAATCCTGTCCTCTTGCAACTAGAGACCAAGGTAGGCCACCCCAGAATGGGTCACTTTGGCATCAAGAGTATTTGGAATTAAAGAGCGATCAAAACCAAGCAGATTCAGGAAAAGCTCTTTGCTCACACTCCCAACTGCCTCAGAAGAATTCGGACAGAGGACCTCCAGGAAGAGAGCTAGAGACACCTAACTTATGATATGAACTAGGTATGGTGGACAGGGAGGAACCTAGCGAGGCATGTTTGATCAAAGTCCTCTGTGTCTCATTGTTTCTGAGTGGCCCAGCAAATATTTGTTTATCAAACATTTACTCTTTTTCATCTTCTTGTGAATTACATTCTTTCCCTTTGAAGTCCCAGACCCCTATCTGCTTCTCCTTAGTTCAAGAGGACAATATATACTTCATTTTGCCTGGCTTTGTACATGCACTATTAAATTTGATTTTCTCCTGTTAATCTGTCTCATGTTAATTTGATTTTTAGTCTGTCTAGAAGGACCTTGAAGGGGACATGAAATCCTTGGTTCCCAACACAACTTTCTCTCAAGCCCCACTTCCCCTTAAGGCTAGTATTTTAACTTCTCTTCCAATAATGAATCATTTAGTTTATAGGAAAACAATAAATTATCAAGTAGTAAGTGGATGGCAAGGAAGGCCGATGCTAAAGAGGCATAAATGTCACAGGACTCTTAGAGGAAAGGAAGAGTCTCGAGCCATACTCTCAATAGATGAAATCTCTTCCTTAGATTATTACTCATTTTCCAAGTACACCCTGTGAAGCTGTATAAAATGTGTTACACACTGTCATAACATTGCATTTTATACACTCTGAAAAATCACATCGCTTTAAAGGATGAGAAAAATTTAACAGTGATGCTTAGAAGATACACATTGCATTATTGTTTTCCAACATTTTATATTGTGTTACAGTAGCTCTTCATGACATATTTATTATGGAATTGGCATTTTAATTCTATCTGATGTCAGGCATTGGCATTTTAATTCTATCTGATGTCAGGCATCTTTTCTTTTAATGTGATGATCTCAATGAACACTGCTTTGTTCCTTTGTTTTCAATTCAATTTCAGAACATACTGTGTGAATATTTTTCCTTCCTTTGTTCACAAATATTTAACAGCCCTCCAGCACCCAAAAAGAAAACTAGACAAAACACAGACTGATGTTGTAGTAAAGGTAATGTTACTATAATTTTAAAAGATGACCTTCATTAATAACATGATCCCTTGCTCTCTGCCTACTTTCTCCCACGGCTGCTGTTTTTGGAAGTCCACGGGAGACCTTCCTATGCCTTCTTAGATTTTTTTTCCTCACAATTCTCAGAACAAAGAATAATTGTGCCTCAAGGCTAAAGGAACAATGACACTTCTGCTTATTTTTCTTTAGAAGTGCACTATTGTTTCTGCTGTGCACATTCCCTTGCCTTCTTGATTCCCTTCCAGAATTTCTTACTGTGTAAAATGTTTGTTACAAGCTGATGTATTGAAATCACAGATTGCAAATATATTTGGAGTTTTGTTTATCTTGTCAGAACAGGAGTGAAATGCCAAGTCTTTCTACAACTTTCAGATGACACATTAATGCAGTACTGCTTTTTAAATTAAAGCCTGTGGAGGTAAAATGCCCATGGAAAGTGGCTATGCGGAGCGTCTCCAAGACTACCCCTACATCCAGAGATTCACTAAGAGGACTCATAGGACTGGGCATATAGTTGTACATAAGGCTAAGGCTTATTTCAGTGATGTAATAAGGATATACAGCCAGATCATGAAGGAAAAGACACAAGCGGAATCTGGAAGAATCCATGTGCAGGGTTCCTTTTGCTCTCTTTCTCCCATGAAGAGTCACTCAGAGCAAATCTTCCCCCAGCCACAAAAATGGAGCAGTGAACTGCTGGTGGGAATGCAAACTGGTGCAGCCACTCTAGAAAACAGTATGGAGGGTCCTCAAAAAATTAAAAATAGAACTACCCTATGACCCAGCAGTTACACTACTAGGTATTTACCCAAGGGATACAGGTGTACTGTTTCGAAGGGGCACATGTACCCCAATGTTTATAGCAGTGCTATCGATGATAGCCAAGGTATGGAAAGAGCCCTAATGTACATGTCCATTGATGGATGAATGCATAAAGAAGATGTGGTGTATACACACACACACACACACACACACACACACACACACACAATGGAGTATTACTCGGCAAACAAAAAGAATGAAATTTTTCCATTTGTAACTATGTGGATGGAACTAGAGGCTGTTATGCTAAGTGAAATTAGTCAGAGAAAGACAAATATCATATGACTTGACTCACATGAGGACTTTAAGATACAAAACAGATAAACATAAGGGAAGGAGAGCAAAAGTAATATAAGAAGAGGGATGTGAACAAAACATAAGAGACTGTTAAATATAGAGAACAAACAGAGGGTTGCTGGAGGGGCTGTGGGAGGGAGGATGGACTAAATGGGTAAGGGGCTTAAGGAATCTACTCCTGAAATCATTATTGCACCATGGGCTAACTAACTTGGACATAAATGATAAAAAACAAATAAATTACAGGAAAAAAAGGATTAAGAACTTTTTAAAAAATGGAGCAATGAGTGCATGATGTTTCTGCCCAGGGAAGCCTATTAAAGACTCAGAATCTGGGGTTTTTACTAGGGGCTGGTCACGTAGATACCCTCTGTCAATCATCTATCAGATTTCCAGATTCCCAGAAGAGCAGCAGGAGTTCAGCATAAACCACGTCATTGGCACGAATAATTTAGATAGAGTAAGCCACCCTTATCAGTTCTGGGAATGGTGTGAGCCCTCCCCAAATTCAAGTTCCCTGATGCCAGCCAAGATCCAACCTCACAAGCAGACTGTTCTTAGGCTAGCCGTCTCAGGCATGATATCTTAACTTTGTTCTGTACAGTGGCTAACCAAGCTAGCCTTGCAAATAGAAAATTCTTGAAGACCAGCCATTTATCTAAAAATAAATGCCCTTTATACTGTAGGCTACCCACCTCAGCAAAGTTATTGCAATAACAATTTATTTTCTGGTTACAAATTGATTTTCCAATGTTATGTATCAGCTTTTCTTTATGAAGGGAATGTAAACTGAAAAGCCACATTAAAAAACAATTGATCTTACACTCTCCTGTCAATGGTCTCATTAACTGGCTTGTCAAGGTATTCAGTTAACAGGATGTTGGAATTAATATGAGTTAAGATGTAATTCATCTTTGATCCTATTGAAAACTAAAAGCCTAATATGATACTTTGGCCACTATAAGTCCCGTGGCATGCGTGGAGTTTCGCTTTTTAATAGGTGAGTTGAAGCTACTGCACTTTCTTTGTCACTCATCTCTATGTTTAATAAAGGAGCTTTTGACATAACTATCTGGTTAACTCAAATATTTTTTATAGCTATCTTCCTTTAACATTAAGAATTCAGCTGTTTATCTTTAAGCATAACTTGTTTTTTCATTCTTTTAGTCTAAAAAGCCTGCTACTCACTATTTACATACCTTAAATGGAGACACCATTGTATTAGACTCATTATACTAGTGGGTAGGTGACAAATGACCCTTCGGGCAAGTTATTTCTACTCCTATCTCATTGAGACATTTTGTCAATCCCTAAGTAACCTTTTTTAAAAAATGTATTTGTTCAGGGAATGCATGTGGATAAGTGCAGTTGAATAATCAAAACTGTCCTATTTCACTTTGTGGGGTTTGGTCAGGCTGACCATAAGTAGTATTTAGGAGCATCCACTCTGGTGCCAGGGAGATTGGGATCTAAATGCTTTCTCTGCTACCTATGATGTGATCTTGCTTAGATCTCTTCACCTCTCCTCAGTCTCCAAATGTGTGAAATAGAGGGGAAATAATAGCTCCTCCTTCTGAGCACTGAAAGGATTAAATAAGTACATAAAACTTAGTAAATTAAGATCTTGTTTTCATGATGATGATGATGATGATGATGATGATGATTCCATGACTATGGATAATTCAGAGTTGGCTTTAAATACAAACACTGAATTGTACAGCTGGTGAGAGAAGACTGGAGGTACCATTAACGTAACTAAACATATACATATTGTCCATGCTTACAATTTAGTAAACTTGACAGATTAAACATAGATATATAGATAAAGGTTACATATAGATAGATTATATATAGAATATACTTCCTAGCCAAAGTAAATTTTTAAGATATTACTTTGGATTGAAGCAATTTGAATGCTGATATGCACACACTAAATACCAGGAACAAAAGACATTCCAGAAAACTGTACTTTAGAAATTACATGCCTATGAATTTAGGATAATACAAACTGTTCAGGGGAAAATTCCACTTATCTCCCCATTGTCCTAAAGTGAGAATGGGAATGATTTTTCATGCAGTTCTTTCTCAGACAACTGAAATGTCTGAAAACTATACAGAGTGGTAATTATGCTTGTGATTATGGTATTAGAAAAGTATACTAATTATGAAATTTTAAAGACTGAAAAAAATTGAATTTATATAATTTGAGTAAGGGTTGAGATTACTAATTTCAGGTTGATTTGTATTTTTATATTGTTAAATATTAAATATATCTTTCTTTTTTTATTTGAGAGAGGGAGAGAGTATGTGAGCGAGGGAGAGGGGGAGAAGGAGAGAGAAGAGAATTCTAAGCAGGCTCCAAGTTCAGCATGGAGCCCAACACGGGGCTCGAGCCCACGACCCTGAGATTATGACCTGAGCCAAAGTTAAGAGTTGGTCGAATGAGCCACCCAGGCACCTCAAATATTAAGTATTTTTAATTACTGCCTTTGAAGCAACAGTTTATGTTTGTGGTTTTTAGAATATGGCTTCAAAGATTTCATGTACACTGCTGAAGTTAAGCATAGACATCTAACTTGTTTTAGCCAAAAGAATGTGAGCAGAAGTGACTCATTTCTGGGCTACAGTTTTAATAGCCAGTACATGATATTTGCCTCATTCCCCTTTTATGTGCCATGGTGACAGGACAGCAAATCTCCAGATGCTGGTTGCATCTGGAGATGCTTCTTAGGCTGCTTAGCCTAAGTCAGCCAGAGAAGAGAGCTTTGGGGTGGTGACGCAGCCTCCCTGTGACAGATAGGTTATGTGAGCAAGAAATAAGCCCCTGATGTTATACATGGTTACAACGCTGGGCTTCTTTGTCACTGTACAAGACTTTGCCTATCCTGATTGATGCAGTCTGTACATTATGTTGGCATGATTTAAAATGTGTTTTTGCTAGTTTCTACCTTTTGCATTTCCATATGCTAAAAGGCCCTATTTCCAGGTCATTAAGGGGACTCTTTCTTATTCTTTCACTTTCCTGCCATTTCATTAATGAACCCATGGCCAGTGAGAGAAGACTGGAGGTACCATATGTGCAGATGGGGTGTGGCATTTGGGGGAATCTCAGTGTTTATTTCACCTCCAATCAATAGCCTCTGTCTTCTCCCCTAATTATGCTTACCAGGCATGTGGTACATGTCAGGTGAGGGATGGAAAGTGTGAGAGGGCAAAGATCCAGGGCAAGGAAAACAATCACCACAACAGCGATAATCATTTCCACTTGCAGTTTGCCTACCCTATGCAGGGCACAGTTGTAAGTGCTTGACATTTATGAACTCATTTAATCCTGAAAGTTACTCAATGAGGTAAGAACCATTATATTTACATTTTACAGAGGAGGCACTGAGATGCTAAGTGACTTGCCCAAGCTTACAGAGTTTGGAAATGGCAGAGCTTAGGTACAATCATCTCTCAAGGAATACGTTTCAGGAGTTGTAAACTGGGTATGTCAAAATTTGCATGTAAAACGGCAAGAAAGACCATTTCTTTTGGTCTTAGAACTTCCAGATCTCCCAAAAAACAAAACAAAGGAAAACAAAAACAAAAGTTTATATAGTCTCAGTGAAAAGCATACAGTCTTTCTTGTTTAGCAGGATAATGAGGACAATGTTTCAATTTCTTTAGAGAACAGTCCATTCCTCTCTTTTAGAGGCCAGGCAGATGAATGGGTTCAACCATGCCCTCGACCTTTTCCACTCCCTTTGCCTCCCACATTTACTCACAATAAATTTGTTCCCTCTCTGATAGGCAGGGCAGCTTGGCAACATCACACCCAAGTTCAACCAAAGGAGGAGCTCACTGTGTAGAGAGACAGGGCTCAGTGTGCCTATTTAGGCCCTTAGTTATATTCAGGAAAAGTTCTTTACAACCCCACCAACTGCCTCAAAAGAAATCAGACAGAGGACTTGCTCCAAGAAGAGAGCTTTCACCACAGACAACTACATATGATACGAACTAGGTAGGGTGGACAGGGAGGAACCTAGCGAGGCCTGTTTGATCAGTTCTGCGTCTCATTGTTTCTGAGTGGCCCAGCGAACATTTGTTTACCAAACATTTACTCTTTTTCATCTTCTTGTGAATTGCATTCTTTGTCTTTGAAGTCCCAGACCCTTACCCACTTCTTTTTATTTATTTATTTATTTATAATGTTTATTTATTTTTGAGAGAGACAGAGGGTGAGCCGGGAGAGGGGCAGAGAGAGAGGGAGACACAGACTCTGAAGCATATTCCAGGCTCTGAGCCATCAGCACAGAGCCTGACACGGGGCTTGAACTCACAAACCATGAGATCATGACCTGAGCTGAAGTTGAACGCTCAAATGACTGAACCACCCAGGCACCCCTCCCAACCACTTCTTAATTCAGGACGACATACATACCTCATTTTGCCTGACTGTCTTTGGTATTTCCATGTCTGTGTGAATTCCCTATATGCATGAAATTAAATTTTATTTTCTCCTGTTAGTCTGTCTCATGTCAGTTTGATTCTTAGTCTGACTAGAAGGACCTTGAAAGGCAGAGGAAATTCCTCTGTCCTGACAATGCTGTTCTGCATTTCAGCTCCACTCGGCTTTCTAGTCCCCAAGTCTCATTGCAGGAACAGCAACTCCACTGTGCTCTTTGTTGGAGACTAGGACTCTGCTCACGAATATCAGAGACTGAGAGATTATAGCCCAAAGACTAACCTTCCAGATGCCAACGTCTCTTCTGTACCACCACTTCTGAGCCTCAGCTGCTTCATTATAGGTGTGTCTTCTGCTTTTTTCCCTGTACTATTTGCCTCAACTGCAACTGGAGAAACTCTGCCCTTGAGGAAGTAGCTTCTCAGTTCAAATACATTTACTGAGCATCTCTCCTGTGTACAGTGACCAGAAATCTAATCATCCAACACTGCACAGTGAAGGGAGTGCAGTTAACACTCAGGCCAGGACAAGAGGCTTAACTGGGACTGTCCTGGCAAACCAGTATGGATGCTCAATGTGATGATGTTCTTTTTACTTTTTAGTAAAAATTTTGTAAATATTTTATTTATTTTTGAGAGAGAGAGAGAGAGAGAGCGGGAGCAGGGGAGGGGCAAAGAGGGAAGGGAAGAGAAGATCCAAAGTAGGCTCTGTGCTGACAGCAGCCAGCCAGATACGGGGCTCGAACTCACAAACTGTGAGACTGTGACCTGAGCCAAAGTCAGACACTCAACCAACCAAGCCACCCAGGTGCCCCTGTTTTTTTTAAACTTTATTTATTTTGAGGACAACAGAAACAGCACGAATGGGGGAGGGGCAGTGAGAGAGGGAGAGAATCCAAGCAGGCTCCATGCTGCCAGCACAGAGCCCGATGCAGGGCTTGAACCCATGAACCCGTGAGGTCATAACCTGAGCTGAAACCAAGAGTCTGATGCTTAACTGACTTGAACCACCCAGGTTCTCCATCAACCTGACTATACTCTAAGTGCTCTTCCGGGGGCTTGAATTAGAGCAGTGAAGAGCACAGACAAGGCAAAAATCACTGCCCTCTTGGAGCATACATTCTAGTAGGGAAGACAGACAAATAATAATTAAGTAGAATAATCTATAATATTAATGATAAAGGGCTATGGGAAAAATATAGCAAGGAAGAATGTGTGTGTGTGTGTGTGTGTGTGCACATGTGTGTGAATGAGAGAGAGAATGCTAATTAAAATGTGGTGGTCAGGGAGCACCTAGCTGGCTCAGTCAGTAGAGCATGCAACTCTTGATTTCAGGTTCTGAGTTCAAGCCCCACACTGGGTATAGAGTTTAATTTAAAAAAAAAGGAAAAATGATTTTTTTAAAAAAAGAAATGCAGACTCTCAAACTAAATCACAAATGTGGTGGTCAGGGTAAGACTTCTGAGCAGACTATTATAGAGGATGAAAGAGTGCACCATAAGGAAACATTTACAAGGGAAGAGAATTCCAGGCAAAGGGAACAGCAGATGGAAAGGACTAGAGGGAGCATGTGCTTGATGAATTCTAGGACCAGCAAGAAGACCAGTGTGGTCCAAGTAGAATGAGGGAAGGGGAAAATAATAAAAGAGGTTAATAAAACATTTTTAAAAAGGGGGGGAAGAGATTGGAAAGGTAAAAGGAAGGCATGGGCCTGATCAAGGAGGGCTTTTCAGGCTACTGTGAAGACTGTGCCTTTATTGCGAATGAAATGAGAACCCAAGGGAAGGTGTGAAGGAGTGGACTGGCATGATCTGATTTCAATTTTAGTCTTGTGTTGAGAGTAGACTATGGGGCCAGAGTGGAGGTGAGAAGGAAAGCTACTAAAAACAACATAAAAGGAGCAAGCCAGATGTCCGAGGCTGGATACTCCCCTTACGTACTTCTGGCCTCTGTAATCTTGTTTGCCTCCTGTGTCCATCAACTGCTCAGATAGCACCACTGTTATGTGCCTCCTCTCCTTTTTCTTTTGTTTGCCTCCTGCCTCCACCAACTACCCGTGTAGCACCACTGATAAGTCCCCCCACTTTTTCTTTACTCTCTTGATGCCCTACCATCCCAGCCATAAAAGGAAGCTGATGTCAAGGTTTGATGCCAAGGTTCGGGGCTCAGCCTTTGGAGATGACTCCCCTGGGCCAACACTGGTGCACAATAAACAGTCTTTTCCTGATTCCCTGAGTGCGTGTGGCTTGTCTCTTCCTAGGCACGAAGTATTTGCTGTAACAGAGGCAGTGAGACTAGTCATGTTCACTCGGATCAGCAAAGGAACAAATGTCATAGGACCACCAGCCTCACAGGCTCTGGCACATGTGGCCCCTCCCTCTGCCCCACAAGCCATGAAGCTCACAAACATATGCCTATTGGAGGCTTCCCCCTTGCCAGTCCACCATACTGTGAATAGACAGCTACAGCTCACTGACCATTGCCAAGGGTCAAGACAAGACATGAATCAAAGTCACAAAGAGGCCCTTAAGTGGCTCAGTCTGTCAAGCGTCTGACTCTTGATTTCGGCTAAGGTCATGATCTCGTGGTTCCTGGCATCAAACCCTGCATTGGGCTCTGCACTGACAGCAAGGAGCCTGCTTGGGATTTTCTCTCTCTCTCTCTCTCTCTCTCTCTCTCTGCCGCTCCCCAGCTCATGCACGCATGCATGCTCTCTCTCCCTCTCTCTCAAAATAGATAAACTTAAAATAAATCTACAAATATCTGTTTATAATATAAAGAAGAGCAAAAATAATTTACCACCCCAACAATATTTTGTACCACAACTGATCCTGATAGGGGATAGTCCTCTTGAAATTAAGACTTCCACAGAACATCTATGCACAATATGTGTTTCTGGTGTAATTGCTAGGCCAAACAGAAAACACTACAGCCGAATCTCTCCTTTGTTTCAGCAAAAAGGAGACACATGACTTCTATCCAGCTTTTTGCACTGTGACAGAAGTTGCTTGAAGCAGCCCACAGCCAGCTAAAAACACAAGAGACATAGAAATTAAGTGCAAATTACTTTGCTCAAGAAAAGGAGGAAGATTTTTCCTGAAATGTGAAGTTCTGAGACATAAGCCAAATTAACATCTGTGAGGATCCAGCCACTATCCCCCCTCTGCATTGTGATGGAAATGTAGCCCTTGATGCCACTGGATCATTCAGACGTAGAAAAGTGATCCTCACTTCTCAGGTCAGGTGACAAACAAACAAACAAAAAAGCCAAAAACAAACAAACAAACAAAAACAAAACAAAAAAACCCTACCTAAACTAATCCAGGCAGGAAAGAAGTTATTAAACAATCACTTCAAATGTCTGGCTTGTGTCAAATGCTCACAGCATTCAACATTTTCTGCTGTACTCATTTTCCTCATTGTTCTAAAGAATGACCATGATCGAATACTCTGGTTTCCTGAACTGAAAACTATGCCTATGAGAAGCTTTATTTCAAAGGCAGCTTCTGTCTTTTGTCATGTAGTCACTCAACTATAAAAATTGTCCTGTCATTTTTCTGTAGTAAGGATCTGCAACCACTGGACAGGGGGTATATGGGAAACTTCTGTACCTTCCCCTCAATTTTCTGTGAACCTAAAACTGCTCTAAAAAAAAGGCTTTAAATAATCTTCACATAATTGAAAACAAAACAAAGGAATCTGCAACCAATGACTACAACAAAAACCTAAGATATTTCTATGGGGTTTTTCAATTTAAGATTCACATTTTCTACACATTTTCATGTGTCTGGGCCTGGAGTATCATGCTGTTGGAAAGGAAGACCTTCCATTGGCTTATGGTCCCTCTAGCTGGACTTAGAATCAAATTGACACAACACAGATTAACAGGAGAAAATCAAATTTAATAGGTGTACATATGGGGAATCCAGATAGACATGAAATTCCAAAGACAATGAGGCAACAGGAAGCTCACAGGCACTAAGGAGAAGGTAGGGGTGTGAGGCCACAAAGGAGAGAAAGACCATTAGCAAGAAGGGGAAAGGAGATGTTCTTAAAAACAAAGGTTGCCCCAGGCTCTCCTTTCCAATGTAAATTTAGGCAGTTGAGGAGGCAGAGAGCTTTTCCTGCATCTGCTGGGTTTTGATTACTTTTAACTCAAAATAATCTTTATGCCAATGTGACCTATCTTGGGGCTGCCTGCCCTGGGCCCCTACAATGTTAGTATTAACTTTCTACAAGGCATCGTGAAAGGTTCACTTAAGATCCTAGAAGAAGTTAATTCATTTTGATTTGGAAGAGCATTTTACTATGTTACCTAAGTAAACGACTCACAGGTTTTGACACAAGGAGAGTTTCATTCATTCAACAAATATTTATTGAGTACATTCTCACGGCAATAACCTCCAAGCATAATAGCTTGATTATGTATTGATAGCCTGTCATCTATCTATTGATTGATCAATCATTCCCCATCCTCGTGTGAAAAATGCCTTAGAAAGGAGTAAATTAAAGTGGAGTAAAGAATTTCAGGGTGTGTATAGATATGGGCTGCATATTTAAAAGGAAGGGACAAGACAGGGAGGGCCTTATGGAGAAGGTAAATTTTGAGAGAAGACTTTCAAAAGAGGAGGAAGCAACCAATGTGGATGTCTGGAGGACGAGGGCTCCAGACAGAGGAATCAACCAGTGCAAAGACCGGGGAATGTCTGCATTGTCTGGGGACCAGTAAGGAGGCTAGCATGGCAAGTGCTCCGTGTAAGTATGTACAGAAGCGGGGTCGGGGGGTGGGGTGGAGAAGGGTGGTGGTACAGATGTCAGAGCAGAGGTGGACCTAGGTTTTGTGGGGCCTGAATCTTACACAATTTTGGGCTTTTCTTTTTGATTTTTTTTTAAGTTTATTTATCCACTTTAAGAGAGAGTGAGAGCAAGAGAGGGGTAGGGGCAGAGAGAGAGGAGAAGAGAATCCCAAGCAGGCTACAAGCTGCCAGCGCAGAGCCTGATATGGGGCTTGAACCCACAAACTGTCAGGTCATGACCTGAGCGGAAATCAACAGTCAGACACTTAACTCACTGAGCCACCCAGGTGCCCCAATTGAGCTCCTCTTTAAGAGAAAGAATTCCAATGTACAAATAGAAAATTAGGCACAAAATCGAAGATTTATGCAAAATGACCAAGTAAATTGCAATAAATTTCAAACCTTAAAAAGCTAACAAACAGAACATCAAAAATCCTGCATTATGATACAGTATTGTGAGAAATAAGTCCACTGACCCAATCAAAGGAGCGACATGGAGACTTGGAGCATAGTGAAGTGAGGCTTTAATCAACGTTCTCACAAGAGTGGGTGTCTGATGGACAGGCACACTCTGGCGTTGAGAGCAATTTATCTCCTAGCATACAAGTCCTTCCCCTGATTCCTTGTTGGCTGAGTACTACAGAGGTTACACCCTTACCCAGATGTCATCTATGCCCACATAACGTAAAAAGTAGTCTGACTGGAACAAGTGTACATTCCTTGAAGTGACACAGAAACTTCAGTTCTTTGGTGCAAGCTCATTGCAAAGCTCATGAAAAACAAGTCCATTAAATAGAGAGCGGAAGATGAACCAGGAAGTGAAGTGTCTAAGGGATTGAGACTCCACTGTATGTGGAGGGGGGGAATGGGGGCGGTTCGTACATATTTCCAGTAGGTAGTAAAGCTATTGTTGACTAGACAGCACACATTTGGTATTTCTGAAAATGAATCATCTCACTTCTCACAAGTATTTAACTGCATGTGCTACATTTTCATGTATGTTCCTGATGTGAGCAGGTTTGATGTGAGCAAACCATTGTGCTAACAATTTTATATCTAGTGATTAGAAGAGTTTCCCACAGTCTAGCATCTGGTGCTATCCATCTCAATAATGTTTCTCTCCCACTTTCCCACATGCTTCCAGGCCCCAGGAGCCCTAACCATGTTTATGTCACTAAGCACTGCTGGGCTTGCATCCTCATGTTCTAACTTCGGGTGAGTCAACACAATGGGCAGGACATTTCTGGAAGCCATTCCTTACATGGGAAAGCTAGAAGCAGCTTTACCTCTAGGTAAGAATGTAAACCACATAAATATGCCCCAGAAATCCAAACTAAACATATCTCCAGCTCAGTATTACCATGGCTACATTCCACATACCCACCTAGTCATTCAAGTGACAAAATCCCACTGGGACAAAGACAAACTTGCTGGGCCCATCCCAGCTAAGCTCGCATAGCACCTTGTAGGATATTGGAAGGATTCTGACAAGCACAGTGGAGAGTGGTTGACAGTTTTGAGTATAGAGACTACATGATCTGACTTACTAAATTTTATTTATTCTAAGACACCATTTTTTCTATATGTTATCTACCAGGTCTTAGATTGGGGCTATCGAGATAATATTGGTACAAACTGTCTTGCAACAGTCATCTTGCAGGTAGCAGTTCAGACATAGCTGTCACTGGCTGCACAAAGAGGAAGTTGTTCAGGGAAGTCCTTATTTTCTTCTCGTCCGTCAAATTCTGTGCATTATCAGTACTACATGCCTTGCAAATGATTATATCATTTAGTCCTGAAACAAGAAGTTGAGATGCAAGAGAAATCAGGGAAACACAGCAGCAGGAGAAAACCTTGACACTAGTAAAATGAACGTTCATTATTGGAGGACTTATTGAAAGTCTGGAATTTCCTACAAAGCAGTGACCAAGTAAGTGCTTTAGAAGACTGTGAAAATACACCAACCAGTAGATGGACTTTGATTTTTATCTTGCTTGTGACATGCTTCCAAAAGGATTGCCTATTATTACATCACCTGTCCTGGAATCGTGAAAGTATCTTCAAAACAGACAAATTCTGGTGAGATTATGTGATGTTCTGCACAAGATTACTATTAAGACAAAGTCTCATAGTTCTTAGTTAATGGCAATGTCACTTATAAATCAAATCTGCTTATTACAATTGATGGCATTTTAGATGCAATAACATGGTAAGTTTAACAAGATCACTCTAACTACTTGATTTTAAGAAGATCCTAAGAGGGCAAGGATTGAAGCAGGGAGGCCATTTACCAGATGATTATGGTGATCCAGGTGACCTGGAGATGGTGGTAACAGTACAGGTGGTGAGAAGTGGTCAGACAATGGATATATTTTGAAGGTAAAGTAAATACAATTGGATATAGGTTGTGAAGGAAAGAAACATGAGAAGGAGTAAATCAAGGCTTCTGATTTGAGCAACTGGAGAAATAAAGTCATCAGAAAAGGGTGCATGGAACTTGGTAGAAAAGAGTATGGGGACAACACTGGAGTTCATTTACAGGCAAGTTATGTTTGAGATGTCTATTAACAGGTGGGAAGGAAGAAAATGTGGGTCCAAATGCTGGATAGCTGAGGTGGTGGAGTCTGTGAAGTCCTCTTCTGATTGCTAGGACTTCCTCAGTGCAGTAGGAAGCAGGTCACTAGCTGGGAGTAGGGGTGGGAAAGGAGGAGTTAGAGGTTTGAAGAGGGATAGTAAGGTATGAAATAGTCATCTAGGACCTTGCTACTCAAAGGCCAGAAGGGTCAGCATCACCTGGAAGCTGGTTAGAAATACAGGTTCTCATATTCCATGGCAACATCAAAAATTGTTGATCAAGATCCCCAGGTGATTTATAGCACACTAAAGTTTGAGGTACACTTTAGGGAGAGTGACTAGATTAAGGAAGAACATGATGGCCCAGCTGCACTAACGGCCCACATGAGGTATGCAGCATAAATTTAAAGACAGGACCATCTGTGTGATTATGGGTTTTACTCCAGGCAAATGCACTAGCAGGGCACAGCTGTGGAACAGGCAGAGAGCTGGATGTGACTAGAGTTATAGTTGTTTTAAGGATATAAGTTTGAAAGAGTCAAAATAGTCAAGGAGATAAATAAATAAATGCATATATACAGGGTGGGAATACAACTTAATTTTTTTTAATGATTGGGTATGTGTTACAAAAAGTTTAGAGACCCCTGGTTTACATGATATTAACCACAGCACTACCTCCTCCAGGGATATTTGTTTCTAATAGGGGTTTTGTGAAAGTCAACATATTCCCAAGGTGCAAGGGAATCACTTTTTAATAGTATTATCTCAGGAGTTCTGGTCAGTGGGGACTAAGGAATTTGCTAGTAGTCACTGAAATCACATTTAAAATTGAAGAGTCTCCCCAGTGAGGTAGGGTGGTGAGGTTTGTCACATAATCCTTAAAGATTAATTCTAGAGGTGGAAATTTCAAGCATGAATATTGTCAATGAAAACTGCTTTGTCTCCAAATTTAAGGCCTGCTTCTGTGAGGAAATCTTATGAAATGAGCCCTCAGTGCTTGTGAGTGTACCCATGCTTCCTGCTGCAACAGTCAGAGTCAAATTCAGAGACACTGGGCAAAGATCACTCTTGGCTTTTACTTTGGCTTTCAATCCAGCAGCATCTAGGCCATTGGCACAGTGGAAAATGTCTAAATTAATAAAAACATAGAATTTCAGAGTAGAAGGAGACTCTATAGGTCTTTCAGTTTAATGTCTTATCCAGCCTAGAGATCAATTTTCATCCAGCTGCGCGAGTACTTCCATTACTGGGAAACACATTCCTGTCCAAGTCAGCTAATTCCAGAGTTGGGCCATTCTAATTCCTTTTTATATTGTCTCTGCATCTGCCTCCCTAAAGCTGCCACCATTGGTCTCAATTCTGCCAAATGGAACAAAAGAGAATAGCAACGACTCATTTCAAAATTTTTAAAACCTCATTTCAAAATGTTAACAGTGCTCACATATCATTGTCACCCTAGCGACCCACACTATGTACTTCTCTTATTTATTCATATCTGTGTTAGAATAAGAACCTTAGAAATGCACACATTTTCCAAGTGATGTCCGATCATTTCAGAATACCATGGGAGTTTTCTGTCCATTAATCTGGACATGACACTCCCATTAATTTAGAATAAGATTCCATTAAGTTTTTCCAATGGCTCAGTTAACACTGTTAATTGATATTGAGCAACAAACCCCCTCTGGGGTGTTTTTCACATTAATTGCTGTCAAGCTGGGTCTCCCCTATCCAGTACCAGTAATCGATCTTTTGGACTTTAATGCAAGGCTCATTTTCCCTTAATATGCTTCGCCTTGTTGGTTTCACCTCATCATTCTAGCCCATAGGGTTCTGTAATACTTCTGATTGCACGATCTGAGGTCTCTGCCCAATGTCCTCTGTGGAAAAGAGTTCACAGGCGCAAGAGTGGTATCCTTAGAAAGGCCTGCTTGTAAACTTGGCCCTTGGCTGGTGGCGTCTGGGAACTTGGAGGGTTCTTAATACTCCCTAATTGATAAGCGTGTCTATTATGCTTGGATCGTTTGCACAATGTGTTTTATTCAGGCCACCTGTCCTCTTTCTCAAAGTCTGGACTTTCGATACTTGATATGCAGAGGGTGCCTTTGTGACCAGTCTCCAGTAAAAACCCTAAAATGAGTCTCAAAGGGCTTCCCTGGGCAGAAACATCACACACATGTTGCTGCATTTTCAGTGCCGGGGGAAGAGGATGCTCTGTGTGAGCGCTCAGGGGAAGCAGAGAGCATAAGAAGGCCTGCACACAGATTCCTCCAGTCCCCACCTGTGTCTCTTCCCTTTACGTTCTGGCCCTGTATCCTGACTGCACTGCTGTGATAAGTCCTAGTGCTGAGTACAACTATATACTGAGTTCTATGAATTCCTTTACGTGAGTCCTTGCAGTGAACCTCTGAAATTAGTGGTGATATTAAGAATCCCTGACACTTTGAACTACGTGCAGATCTAAATTGCCTGATTTTATCTAACTAACAAGCACGGGTGGGAGCTCAAGGTTGACTAGGATAGTCCAACCTTTTAAGTTTAAGACTGTGTCTTCACTGATTTGGGGTAACAAATAATGACACTGAATGTTTGATGACGGTGTCCACCATCCAATAAAGCAGTGCTCTCCAAACGTGTTGTGGGAGCTCTTACCCGCCAAGACTCTTTTTGAGCCCCAATGTCAAGTATTTTTTGGAATTCTCAATACAAAAGAGTGCCTCTAGACTTTCTCAGTATCCTGTAGCAGGGTGCATAACTGACACACTCCCTGAGCAAAGAAATGTATTTTGCTTTCTATGACTCTATCACATACACAAAAGAAATATAGGGGCACCTGGCTGGCTCAGTCGGTAGAACATGGGACTCTTGATCTAGAGGTTGTGAGTTCAAGCCCCCTGTTGGGTTCAAAGCTTACTTAAAAAAAAAAAAAGTAGGGGCGCCTGGGTGGCTCAGTAGGTTAAGCGTCTGACTTTGGCTCAGGTCATAATCTCGCAGTTTGTGGGCTTGGGCCCCACGTCAGCCTCTGTGCTGACAGCTCAGAGCCTGGAGACTGCTTTGGATTCTGTGTCTCCCTCTCTCTCCACCCTTCCCCAGCTCACACTCTGTCTCTCTCAGAAAAAAGAAAAAAATTTAAAAAAAAAAGGAGAGGGGCACCTGGGTGGCTCAGTCGGTTAAGCATCCAACCCTTGATTTCCGCTCAGGTCATGATCTCACAGTTTGTGGGATAGACCCCAATGTCAGGCTCTGTGCTGACAGTGCAGAGTCTGGAGCCTGCTTTGGATTCTGTGTCTCACTTTCTCTCTGCCCCCTCACACTCCTGCCCTGCTTGCACTCTGTCTCTTTCTCTCTCAGAAATAAACATTAAAAAATTTAAAAAATAAATAAAACTATCAATTTCACATTTACTCCTAATTTTAGTGAATATGATTATACCTTCCCTGTCTCTCCCTTCCCTTTTTACCAAGGGTAGACATGCTTTTCATTTTATTTTTCTATTCTTTTCTTTTTATTCTCACTAGAAGGGCTTTCAACATTCATCTTAATTGAGGTCTTTGACCATATTTAAAACAATTACAGTCTCAGGAAGAGGAGAGAACATCTGGGTTGCCAATGTAAGGCATATGTCTTTTGAACCAGGAAGTCTATAGGGTCCTGAGCCTGTTAAATACTGAAATCTTTCTATGAGACCAAAACTACTTCGACATCTTAGGCAATCATCGAACTTTTCAAACGGTGTCAAATATGTGTTTGAGGTTAGAAAAGGTGATCTTATTTAATAATCAAACTATGGTAATTGATTATTGCCCAATATGGTGATGTTTGTGAATGTTGTTTTGGTGTGTTTTTTTTGTTATTTTTTAGTTTTTATTTAAATTCTACTAAGTTAACTCCATGGGGAGGGGAAGGAGGAAAAGAATTAGGGAGAGGGAGGGAGACAAAACACGAGAGACTCTTGAATACTGAAAACAAACTGAGGGGGGAAGGGGAAGGGGGAAAGGTAATGGGGGGTGATGGTCTTGGTGGAGGTCACTTGTGGGGAAGAGCACTGGGTGTTACATGGTAACCAACCTGACAATAAACTATAAAGTTTAAAAAAAAATAAAAAAAAATTTAAAAAAATTAAAAAAAAATTCTACTAAGTTAACATATAGTGTAATCTTGGTTTCAGGAGTATGTTTGGTATGTTTTAAAATACTGTGTCAAAGTGCTATGAAAAAGGCTTGAATAATTATTTCAGGTTCTTCATAAAGGTATCTGGAGTAAGCTTCCTTTTGGAGCAATTTTATATGACAATCATTTATCCCTTTGGTCTCATGGTTGACATTCTTGGTAGTTGAGCTTACAAAGTGAACAAGCGAGTGTTCCTCTGGCTCTGTTGGCACAAAACCCTGGCTACTGTGAGAGTAGCAGCATGGAAGCACTCTGCTTATTTTTAGCAAAAAATCAACTGCCAAAGATAAGGAGAAAGGACACATTGGGGAACAAAAGCAGCCATGGGAAACCTGTGAGATACTCTCTCATTTCAAGCCTAGCCTTTCATATTTTTCTCAGGCAACCCTCTCGCTTCACACCACTTGTAAGCATCTTTTTTCCTGAAGGGTTCCACACCTTCTCTACCCTAGTTGCCCCCTTCACCCAATCCTGGACCCCCCACGTACTCGTCCTGTGGCCTTGGACAAGGTATTTAACCTCTCTGAAACCCCATTCCCTCCCTTCTAACATATAAGTAAAGCATTTAACACATAATTTTTAGCACACAGTAGGTAGTCAACAAATAGTAATTCTTATCCATTTCTATCATTATCATTATTTCTGTTATTAAAAAAATTTTTTAATGTTTATTTTTGAGAGAGACACACAGAGCACGAGCAGGGGAGGGGGAGAGAGAGAGAGGGAGACACAGAATCCGAAGCAGGATCCAGGCTCTGAGCTGTCAGCACAGAGCCCAACGCGGGGCTGGAACACACAAATGGTGAGATCATGACCTGAGCCGAAGTCGGACACTTAACCAACTGAGCCACCCAGGTGCCCCCCCATTATTTCTGTTATTAATGGTAGAATTTCAGGTGTTTTATGATGTACTTGTTTGAAGGTTTCCTATAGTCCTCAAATTACATCAGGGAGGCAAACATCATGTAGGCTGGCCCCAAGTGGCATTCTAAGGATGAGGAAGTGGAAGCTATCTGCCCCTTGGTGAAGGCAGAGTATAGGCAATAATAGAACTTACTGGCTGTAGACAATTTAAATTAATAATAAAACTGACTAAAATCTGTCTGCATTTCATTATCATTAAGCACAGCAAAACAGTGGAAGTAATAAGCCTTCCCATAGGGACAGCCGCTCCCACTGCCTGGCCTTTGTATACCACTGGGCTGGCCTTGAGGTATAATACTGCCTTTTTTTCCAAAACAATTCTAAAATACTCTGTGGGATTCTGATACTAAATTGAACTCACTTTGAAGTTCAGATCCAGATTGATTTGTTAATTTTGACTAAGCACCAAAGATTTTGGTAACTGTTACTGGTTTTTTTAAAATTTAGTACTGAATATTTTTCCTTGAAACTATCATCAAGTCCAAGTTTGTGCTCAGAAATAAAGGTTTTTGGCGGGACACAGTCACACCCATTTGTTTGTGTACTGTCTGGCTACTTTTGCATTACGCCAAGAGAATTTAGAAATTGTGACACAGATCATGTGGCCTACAAACCTAAAATATTTACTAGCTGAACCTTTACAGGAAAAGCTTTGCTGATCCCTGAGCTAGAGGAAATATATATATTGAGTTAGTGATGCCATTGTCTTTTTTGTTAAATGTTTACGTATTTATTTTGAGAGAGTGCACACACATGCACAAGCTGGGAAGGGGCAGAGAGAGAGGAGAGAGAGAGTCCCAAGCAGGCTCCATGCTGTCAGTGCAGAGCCCAAAGGCATGGACAGTGGGGCTCCATCCCACAAACCATGAGATAATGACCTGAGCAGAATCAAGAGTTAGATGCTTAACCGACTGAGACGCCCAGGTACCCCCCCCAGTGATGCCATTCTTAAGTTGAAATAAAAATTATATACATTAATATATAGAATAAAGTAAATTATTTTTAAGTAAAGATAATTACTGTATATAGATATTTTTGAATCCCCTTTTTATTTAATTATTATTATTATATTAAAGTAATCTCTATGCACAATGTGGGGCCCCAATATAGTTTATCACAGGAGAATTGCAAACATTACTTTGTGCCAGGTAACCACTTGACCAAAGGTTATTTACCCCGAACCTTTTAGTATAGTAATTATAACTATTATGTTCCTGAGGAAGGGTCTCTCTTATATATCTGACACCGGTATACACATTTGAGAGACCCTGGCTTGATATTCGGTACCAGTTGACACAAAGAAACTGCTGGCTAACTGCTATCATTTTTCAGATTTGTCTTAAACTTCACTTGATCTGGTTAGTACTAGATGGCCTCATTCACTCATCCGGTTGTTGTTGGCTCTGTGTCAGATGAGGCAGGGGATGACCTGGCCATGTGCTTCTCATCATCCAGGAGGCTAGCTTGGGCTTGCTCAGTGGTGGTGATTACAGGGTTCCCTCTGTTTATGTCACATTTGCTATCATCCTATTAACCAAAGCAAGTCACATGGGCAAACACAGAGCCACTGGGGGGAGGGGAATGCTGAAAGGCATGGACAGTGGGAGGAAATTATTGCAGTCTTTTTTGTAAATAATCTTCCATAATTATTATGGTATTTCTAATTATATGAACTCATCCTCTGAGGCTCATGTTAAAAACCTCAAAGTTACTTTCTACCTCTCTTTTTTTTCCTCCTAGTATAACATGGGAAATCATTTAAGTTAGTTACATAAATTTATTTTGTGGGAAATCATTTTCTCTCAATATGTTAATTATTTTGTTATTAATAAAATAATGATCACAAATTATTCTTTTAATCAATCATACTTGAAAACTGAAGAGAAATAACATAATTGATAAACTAAAAATTGTATTTATTTAAAGTCCCTTATAAGAAAATGCCACTTGGTATCTCAGTAATATATTTCATTGTGTGTTTTCATACAAATATGCAGAGGTAATCACCAATAAGTGGTGATATTTAAACACTTAGAAAAAATATTAAGTGGTACTCCAGCCTTAGGGGATTGTGTATATGCTTCTTATCTGAAGTTGGCAGCAAGTGAAATTAAATGGTTTTCCAAATGACCGCCTTGTCAATCTACCTTTTTTCAGCTGACTCATTTCTATCATTGCTGCCTCCCAAGGGGGTCACTTGCAATGACATGGGTGTTGACAGCCCCATATGGCACCAAAGCTTCCCACAACCAACATTTGGAGGAACCCTATAAGGGGCCTTTTAGAAAACACTGAGTAGGGATCCTTTCCTACCAGGAGGGGTGCACTAGGATACAAACATGGCATTGTAGAGGCATATTGTTGGTCTCCACTCAAGTTAGCTTCGTCACAATTCTGGGCCTCAGTTTATTCATCTGGGAAACAGGAGATTACCTTTAAAGTCTTCCTGCAACCTGTGGCATTCTGAGTCCATGTGGGCTCTGCTGGTGCAATGAAACCAGCACTCTGTTAACCGTAGAAAGAGAGAAGGGGCCCTGAACACCCCTGATTCTGGTTAATACAGGAGGCAGGAGCAATCACAACGAGTATCTGGTAACATGTTAACCATCCTCGGACACAAATGCAAAGTTCAAGTGACTCAAGGAATAGCAAGGTAGGAATCCCGAACTTCACGTACACCAAAGGGTTACAATCATCTGTGGCTGCTATTGGCTCCAAAACGGAACCTTCAATCTTTTTCACATGTTAGAAAATATCTGTGCAGCATCACCTGGAGCTGAAATGACTGCCCCACTGCTCTCTGCAGTTCATCAGGGTGACCAGATCCGGAGGGAGTGTCCACCACTTTCTGGGTCCCAGATCTCTGAGAAGCTGAAAGGGCTCCAGGTGCAGTCAGTCCTCAGTGTAATGTGCAAGTGCACAGGGCTCCGCCCACATGGGTGAATGATCAAGAAGGCTTCCTGGGTCTCAGGTGCCTCAGGAAAGCTGCTTGCCTGGTAACCGCTCGCTCCCCATCCTCCTGCTGCCCTGTATCAGGATACCCGTCCTCACTGTCTCAACCCTGGCTGCACCCACCCAAGTAAATTCCTCACCTCCAGGTACATTCTGCGTCCCCTTATGTTTACTTCCCTCAGATTGCTTTTTCTCCATACTCCTCAGGGCTTTTCTGTTGAGTAAACATTTTGTCAAACTGGTGTTGCATTAAGAGATTTTAGAATAGATCTGGAAGTCCCAAGTCTCACAGTCTTTAGAGCTGAGTCCTAAACTTTGCTCTAAAATATGCCTGTCCCTTCCTTTCTCCCTCTCTGCCTCCCGATGTTAGAAGCACAAACAGCAAAGAGCCTTCTAGTTCCCCAACTGCCATGTGCAACAGAATTTTTTCCTGAGCACATAGGAACTCTAAAGTATGGCTGTTCAAAACTAGTTTTCCAGAATACTTCCCTCCTTTTGAGGAGCTAAACAAAGGCTGTGGCTCTTACTGGGGAAAGAAGAGTCTATCAGGAGTACTTTATGCTGCAAGTAACACAAAACCTGTCTTACAGAGGTTTATTTTTCTCTCATAACAGAAAGTCTCAATGTATGTGCCTGCTGTAGAGGCTGCTTTCAGGCAAACAGACTTGAGTAATGGAATGTAGAAAGGACCTGGATGAATAAAGACAGGCCCATCAGGCAATCCACCTCAAAATATCCACAGGCCCTAACTGACCAATGGGCTACTTACAACTAGGTGCAGTTACTACAAAGAGAATTCCATACGTTCCCATACCTCCTCATCTTCTCCTTTTACAAATGTATTTTTTTAAGTAGGCTTCCCACTCATCGCAGAGCCCAATGCTGTGCTGTGCTTGAACTCACAACCTTGAAATCAAGACCTGAGCTGAGATCAAGAGTCAGACGGTTAACCAACTGAGCCACCCAGGCATTCTCTCATCTTTCTCCTTTAAAACAGCCCCCACCCACTGTCCCATGGCAGACAGCCTCTCCTCTGCTATCCTGCCTGCCGCTCCCTTGTGATATATTCAATAAACTTCTTTGGGGCCCTTATCTGATCAGGAGAGACACGCCCTGTAGACACCACATCTGCTGACCTTGATCCAGAAGCTTAACAATTTCAGAACCAGCATGTGCTCATTTGACTTTTTTCTCCGTTTGAATCCTTGTAAGATGACTGACCCAGCTCTATATAGTCAGCAGACCCAATGTTGTATAAAGAGAGAGTCCAAAAGATAACAGTTCCCAAAGCAGGATTTCCCAAAGCTGAGCAATATAGGCAAGGAAAATAATGTTCCCTCTACCCTTCTAGGTTCTTGGCTGAGGACCACCTGCCTCCTGCCCTGTAATAAAAGACAGACTAACAGGAGAAAGACAAACAGAAGTCTAATAACATGTATACTCCCTGTAGTCGGGGGAGAGACCCAGGAATATTGAGTAACTCCCCCGAAAAGGGCAGAGCCACTACCTTAAATAACATCACCAGCTAAAGATAAAATAAAATGTTGGGAGTGGGGGTGGGGAGCCAGTTAAGGGAGGCTACCAGGAAAAGCACAGTCAACAAGGGTCAGGTTGTTATAACGAGATTTAGGTCTTTGCCTTTTCCATTGATAATTTATCAATCTAGAAATTTTCTAGAGATTTAGAGTCATCTTCCTCTTCTTGGTACAGAGAGGAAAACACCCTTAACAAATAGGTATTTTCCATATAAAAGTAAATTTCCCTCACAAAGGGTAACTTCCACTCTGTTTTCACAGCTTCTCTTATGTCTGCAATTTCTCAAAAATAATGAGTGCCAAATAATCATTATGCCAAAGAGGCATGTTTTGAGGTGGCAAATTTTGCACCCCTTGAGTGACCATGGGCAAGTTACTAAATTCTGTGAGACTCATTCCTTTTTTCAACGAATATTGTTATGAGCTGAGCACACTTTAGCAAAACAGTAATAGTCACAGTTCTCAACAATCACATACTGCAAATATTTTTCTTACAATGTATTTTATTCTGATGAGGTTACAAAAGTAGATACCAAAACACTTTTTTGAAACTGCAGTTAACTTACTCAGAAAGATAGACAAAGCCTCTAAAGGTTTACAAATAAAACATAAATTTTTAATGTAATGAACTCTTTAAAACATTTTAGACGGCAAACAAGGCTTACTATTTTTGATGTAGACAAGACATGTAATGTTCTATAACAAGTGTATAACACACTGGTAATCCATTTACAGAATACTTATTTGGAAGAGAATCTGATAATGAGAAAAAACCCAAGTGAATTTCCATGCAGGTGTTTCAATAAAATTATTGCTAACCTGTTGAAAGTCTTTCACAGCCTGGTACATCAAAATATAATGCAAAACATAGTAAGATTGAAGATGTAAGATCATTATTTTCCCTTTTGCCAGGATTCTATGCTAGCAAAAATCACATCCACTCACTGAACTGAATGTTCAGGAGGAAATAACGTCCCTGTCTGAACATGTTCATGGTTTGGTGTCGTTAAGAGAGAAGATGAGGCACATTAAAAATTTTAAGAGTTTATTTGAGAAAAATCAATTTGAATCAGGCAGTGCCAAAGGAAAAGTGGCTAGGTACACTCTGTGTTAGGCGCCAGGAGAAAGACTTCATAGAGGGAGGGAAGAAGCAAAGAAAGGAAATTATTTGATTGGCTTAAAGACTTGTTGGCTGTTTGTGCTTGGTTGTCCTTAGGTTTTGATTTCATAATCTTGAGGCATTTATAGGCTTAGATTTAGTTCGCTTATGTAGGGCACTACAATATGAAAGCCATCTCAGTCTAGTAGCCTTATTTAATTAATTGAGCATGTCCAGGCCAGTATTTCTCAGTCTAGGGTCTACACTGACAGGCAGGGAAAGCATGAGTACCATGACTGAGTCATCTTAGAATCAAATTTCTAGGACTTACACTCTTTGGGCCTGATTTTTCTCTGCTCATGAGATAGTGAAGTTGTGTTTGTTTGTTTGTTTGTTTGTTTTTTATGTTTATTTATTTTTGAGGCAGAGAGAGACAAAGCATGGGCAGGGGAGGGGCAGAGAGAGAGGGACACACAGAATGGGAAGCAGGCTCCAGGCTCTGAGCTGCCAGCACAGAGCCTGACTCGGGGCTCAAACCCATGAACCACAAGATCATGACCTGAGCCAAAGTCACTTAACTGACTGAGCCACCCAGGCTCCCTGTGATGTGTTTTAAAAGAAGCTCCACTTCTGCTTTAACCTTACCACTCAAAAGGCCAACAGAATCATAAGGAAAACTGAATAGTTTTGGAAAAGTTAAAAATCACAACTAGAATTGTTCCTGTGGCCTCTGCAATACTAGAAAAACTTTTGTTGTCACCAAAGTCATGGTGAGTGCAGACTAGCATTTGTAGAGTAACAAGCAACTACCTGAGCTAGGAGTCTACAAGTCTAAGAGGAAACACTTCGTTAACTAGCAGCCCTGTAAAGTCACCAGATTTATTCACAATCTGAAGAAGAAGATACATCTGGCTGCCAATACAAACAGTGTAGCACAGAGATTTTTAAATATTTAAACAAAAATCTATGACAGCATCACTAATGGGGTTTTGGGGTGATGGTGAGGTTCAGAGATGATGGCCAAGGAAGAATTCTTAAAGATGTCCTTGGTGCAAAAAGGTGATTTTATTAAAGCACAGGGATAGGACCCAAGAGCAGGAAGAGCTGCACTGGGGTTGTGACGGGTAACTGATTATATACTTTCAGGTTGGGCGGGGGTCACGGACAGCATAAGCCTATAAGGAACTTTGGAAGCAAGGTTTCCAGGACATTGAGGGGCTAGATGTTGTTAGGAAAATGCCATTCATTACTGTTTAGTAAAACCTCAGTCATGAGACCCTTCAGATGTGTGTCAGGGGCCATAAGCTTGGAGTATGATTGCCAGCATACATCTTGGGGGAGTTGAGATAAAAGAAGTTTCTAGAGGAATTTTTATACGTTAAAGTAGACTTACAGGATCCTGGGGGGTCAGGATCATGTTACCCAAGATTCTCCTTGCCCCCTAGCAAAGCGTCATCATCAAGGCAGTTGAGCTCCTAGAGGGAGGTCACTCTGCCCGTCTCAGGGACTTGTCAATGGTCTGTAGGGAGTAAGGGAATTTAATTTTTCATTTGCTTTAGTTTTCCACATCACCATGGTAAGCACTTAAACCCCCTTACATCTTGATGACGGTGATATTAGGGCTCCAGGAAATGAAGTCTATAGGTTTCTGGAGATTAGACTATGGGTAAGATTGCCTTTTTCTTGCAGCTTACTAAGTTATCCATAAACTGAAAGAGACTCCTGTCCTGCATGACTGTGATCTCTATCAGTCAGCCATTTTCTTTCTTTCCTTTCCCCTGTTCTGGGGCAGCCAGGAGTGTCCAAGGAATATCACACGTATTCCACCTGGCAGGGGGTGGGGTGGGGTAGTGGTGGTGCTCTTATCCTGTACTTTGCCCTCAGCCTGCCCCATACTCCCTCATCATTGTTCAAAAGTTTTTTTTTTAAAGGCCTATTAAAGCACCACATGATTAACTGCACAATGGAGCAAGAACCCTCCACCCCTTGGTTGTGATCAGGTACAAACAAGGAATAATGATCACAGACACTGAGAACCTAGGAATTCTGATTTAGAGGAGGAAGGGGAAGGTGGTTTGTAGAACAAGGAGCCATGCTTTAGAGCAGACCCAGGACAGACTGATTTCCTCTGACTCAAGTTTGGCTCAAACTCAAGTTTGGCTCTTTAGGCAAGTCAAGAAGATGCCATCCTCTCCCATTCTCTCCCGTTCCAGTTTTCTTCCTATCCTTGACTCCTTGGCCTTGAATGTAAACAAGTAATGTGAACATTAATGTTTAGGTGCACCTGGTGATAAAGCACTTATTAAAAATAATAAAGGCCATTATGTGTCTCAAGTTACCAACACACTTGTGATTTGTATCTGATTAGTAATCTGTCTTGGGGAAATGATGATGTTTGGTTTATAGCCTAATCATGGGGAAAAGGAAGATTTCTATTGCTGAAAATGCATGGATAAAAGTGAGCAGCCCTTTGTTTAAGAATACTAGAAATACTAGAAATGGAGATGAAAATGAAACCTAGTTGAATAATCGAAGTTAATTCCTTATGAAATTAAAAAACATAAAGGTAACAAGGCTTAGTTGAAAGTTGAGAGGCACTGATATAACACTGCATGTTAACTGACTGGAATGTAAATAAAAACTTAAAAATAAATAAAAAATAAAATTAAAACTTAATAAAAAAACAAAAAATAGACCAAATTTTACAGATTTTCTAAAGAAAAAAATAAAGCTGAGAGGCAGTAACATTCTAGGCAGTATCTAGAAACCAGCTTTCTTGTTTATTAATGCTCAGTGTAACCCTACAGAATGACTGACAGAGAACTTCAGATTAGCTTAAACATTAATTATACAATGTTTCACGTGGGGCTTTTCTCTTTTCACAAGTGCATATCCTATTCTTTAAATCCACAAATAATGATATATGGTTTCAGCCTAAAATGAATTTTTTCTTTAAAATCCCATATGTATTTAAGAATTTATTAACATTGAGTTATTAAAAAGGGATTTTTTCAAACAATGATTTTTCCTTATAGTCTAGTGGGATAATAAAAATAAATAAGAAAAAAAACTATCAAATCTAACCTTTACTGAAGCCATCAAGGAAGTCAGTGACTATAAGAATCACAGCTCTGAAATATAGAATGTAGGCCAATTTAAAGCTTTTTCTGTCTGGCAAACCTTCCAGTATATTTGCTGTGCCTTAATGTATTGTAAACAGTCAGCTGGAGTTTACTGCCTTAGGACCCAAATGAAAAATGTGTTTTTTTTTTCTTGTTAAAGGGGAAGATCCTTTTTATCCCAACAGAAATAAGTTTGCATATTGATAGAAAAACAGTCAGACTGAAGAACACTTCTATGAGGGCTCAGTTTAGTCTTTTAATATTAGCAACATGAGGGAAGATATTTTACTCATTCCTCCCTTATAAATATATACATTAAAGAATAGGTAGCATACTATACCTTTAGCTATTCTATAAATTTTGTATAACTTCATGGTTTTCACTGTGGTTTCCCTTACCTTATCCTTACTGGGATAAAGTTGGTGGACTCTGATGCAACAACGTGAATAAAAGTAGTGGCTATGAGACCCATGTTTGTGAAAATATTTTGGAAGATTTTTTTAATTAAAACATTTTTAATTTATTATATTTTGAGAGGGGGAGGGACAGAGGGAGAGGGAGAGCACGTGAGCAGGGGAAGGGCAGAGGGGGAGGGGGAGAGAGAGAGAGAGAGAGAGAGAGAGAGAGAGAGAGAATCCTAAGCAGGTTCTGAGCCAAGCACAAAGCCCAACAAGGGCTCCATCTCAGGACTGTGAGATCATGACCTGAGCCGAAAACAAGAGTCGGATGCTTAACAAACTAAACCACCCAGGCACCCAGGAAGGTTTTTTTCGCCAAAATCTTCACATGTTAAAATTAATATGAATGATGCATTTCAAAATAAAAATCTGCAAGATTATTGTGGTGTCTCTCCTGATCAGAAGGGGCCCCCAAATGTGGGCATTGATCAGGAGGAAGCCTGTGGTATGGGCGGTGAAAGAATTCACCGGAAGCACAACAAAGGGGATAGAAGTTTATCAAATACACTGCAAGGGAGCAGTGGACAGGACAGCACAAGAGAGACTGCCATGAAGCAGTGGATTGGAGCTGTATTTAAAGGGGAAGGTGAGGAGGTATGGCGACATACGGGGATTTTCCCTCTTTTGGTAGCTGTGCCTGGCTGTAAGTACCCATTGGTTAGTTGGGGCCTATGGATATTTTGAGGGGCGTGGATCACCTGATGGGCCCATTTGTATTCAGCCAGGGGGTCTCCGTGGCCCCTCTTGCTTTGATCAAGTTTCCATTGCTCAAGGCTGTTGTCTAAAAGTGGCCTCTACAATTATCCTTAGAGGCCTTAAAAGATACTATTTCTGATATATACACATATACTCTCCTAACAACCTAGATAGATTTATATGTTGATAAAATATCAAATAAATATTAAACGATAAAAAGGACTTTAAAAAAAAAAACTTTGGAGGGAGCGGGCAAGATGGCGGAGAAGCAGGGAGCTCTGTAATCTGCGCACGCCCGTATGGATTGAACTGAGAAGGACTGAAGGGATAAAACTTGGATTTGCAGGTGGGGGAAAGAAGAAACAGATGCCAGAAAGAAGACAACCTCAAAGATGCCTGAGTGAGTGACTGTGATCTGGGAAATTAGGAGACGGGCGGGTCCCGGTGGTGCAGGGGGAAGGAGCCCGAGCCCAAGACAGGGAGAGCGCGCTGTGCCCCGGAGAGACTAGGGGAAGAGAAAGAGAGACGGAAAACGCATATGGAACCATCTCTAAGGGAGGAAAAACTCGCCCGTCTCCCCATATACAACTGTCGGGCGCCGGGAGAGAAATCCGTTCCATCTGGCCGGCGAATTCTTCCTTGGGCGCAACGGCAGCGGCATCCATTCCAAGCAGCACCGCAAAGGGCGGCGGCGCAGATAAAGGCGGCGGCGGCGCAGATAAAGGCGGCGGCGGCGCGAAAAGTGGTGGCGGCGGTGCCCAGAAAGGTGCCTTGAAAAGCGGCGGCGGCTCCGAGAAAAGGGCAGCGCAAGCCGGGCCGGGAGGCCGGCCGCCAGCAGGAACGCATCTCATCCCCGGTGACGGTGTTGAACTGCACGGACTGGGATTTGGAAGTGAGGCGGAGCTTGGAGGATACAGTTTGGCTCGCCCGAGGCACAGGGAGATCGGACTCAGAAGGGCGGCTTGCAACGCTTGGTTCCAGCAAAGCTTTGAAGCGGCACCATACTTCTCCCCACAACCACCAAGGCGGGGCCTCTGAGAGAGCAGCCCCCCGAGACCTGACCTGACGCCAAACCACGCCCGTCCGCACAGGGGAGTTGTCCTGTTTTGTTTTTTGTTTTTTGTTTTTCCTTTTTTTCCTTTTCTCTTTGCTTCTCCTTTTCTGCTGCCATCCAGATATATTTCCCGTAACATATTCTTATCTCTCCTCTTGGCTGGTTATATGCTTTTAGACTGCCCACAGACTTTTGCTGTCTCTGTCCCCATCTTGTTTTTCTTGTTCTTTTTGTTTTTTTTTCTTTTTCTTCTCTCTTTTCTTTCCTTTCCTTTCCTTTTCTTTACTTCCTTTCCCCTTTTGGCTTGCTTGATTGTTTGATTTGTGCGTTTGCGTGCTT
>CM053579.1:76876152-76901993 GCA_028646485.1 Cryptoprocta ferox | reverse complement strand
TAATCCCAGGGTTGTGGGATTGAGCCCCATGTTGGGCTCTGTGCTGAGCGTGGAGCCTGCTTGAGATATTCTCTCTCTCTCTCTCTCTCTCCCTCCCTCCCTCCCCCTCTCTCCTTCTCTCTCCCTCTGTCCTCTCTCTCTGTCTTCCTCTCTCTCCCTCCCCCTTCCTCTGCCCCTTTCCCCTGCTCCTGAGCATGCTCTATCTAAAATAAAAAAGAGTTCAGTCATGCTGAGTTCAAGATGATTTTGATATGTGTGTATGTAAGTTATTATGTATAGGTAATTTTTAGGGTAGACAAAATTGAAAGAAAAAATTGGTGCCCATGTGTGCACATATGTGTGCTCACTTGGGTATGTAGGGTAGTAATAAACAAGGTAAAAAAACTTTTTTTCAGAGCTTTTGACCGGAAGCAATAACTTAAGTGTTTTGTTTTGAAATTTTTTCCCCTATTCACAGGGCTTAGAAGACAACTTCTTAGTGTTGTAACACCTTTTCCACAATGACGTAGTAATTTGGTTATCCTAGACGTAGTAATCTGGTTATCCTAAAAACTCTGGGAGCCGTAGAAATAATATTGTCAGTGCAAGTGGATTTTTATTAGAGTCCCAAGGAAATGGTTTTATACAATATATGTCAAACTGTAATTCAGCCTTTACTGAACACCTTTGCTTTGTGAGGAGTATGTGTACTAGTTTTATACCCTTTATGAAATAGAAACTTAAATACTTTTCGAGAATGTTATTGAGGAAAAGAAAAGAATGTTACCAAGTATAATGAAGTGAGAATCAAATAAGGCACCAGAAAACCGGGATAATCAAAGCTCTTGAAAATGCTCAGTGGTTGCTTTGCTTTCTCCATTATTGGGTGCTACTAACTAGTATACTTATTTTCAAGCTCATTCAGATACTAATGATGAATTTTTGATAGCCCTCATTATTTTCTTGAAAGCCTTGGCAGTTAAATGTATCATAATTTAAATAACAATGGAACTACTTAGGTTCAGTGCCTCAGAATTTAGAATTTAGGATTTCTTTAGGAAAACGCGTTATATTTTATGTCCCTGACTTGGATTAAGTTACTTGTATTTTCTGTTCTCTCTTCTTTCAAAATTGTGTCTTAGAAGGTGTTTGTTATTTTCTGGAGTCCTAGGTAATCAAACCCTTCCTTTTAGAGTGGCAAAGCCTTGTTATTCAAAGCACTATATGTTCTGTGTATCTGCCACAATTTGTCTCTAGTATGCCTGTTCTTTGTGGTTTGGTTTCTAATGTTATGCATTCCAATTTTGTAAAAAAAAATCCATATGACTAACTTGCCACAGTAATCCTCTCTGACGTGTTTGCTTCGGGGAGAAAGCTGGCGGAGTTAGAAACATATGCCTAGCTTTAAAATTTGCTGTCACTGCAAAAAAAAAAAAAAGTTAATGGAATATATTCTAGTTTCTCTCTCTGTGTTAGTCTTACTCATGGGACCAGAGTAATGATTTTGGCAAGAATAGATTTACTTTCCCATATCATTTTATCATGCTTCAGTATCTCATTCATTTTTCCTTAGGGTTTATCAAGAAAGTAGTATTATATATAGAAGTAAAGAATATTTTCGGGGCACCTGGGTGGCTCAGTCGGTTGGGCGTCCGACTTTGGCTCAGGTCATGATCTCTCGGTTTGTGGGTTCGAGCCCCACATCGGGCTCTGTGCTGACAGCTAGCTCAGAGCCTGGAGCCTGTCTTTGGATTCTGTGTCTCCCTCTCTCTCTACCCTCCCCTGCTCACGCTGTTTCTCTCTCTCTCTCTCTCTCAAAAATAAATAAAAAAACATTAAAAAAAAAGAATATTTTCTTGGGGGCACCTGGGTGTCTCACTTGGTTGAGTGTCCAGCCCTTGATTTTTGGCTCAGGATCTTGTGGTTCGTGAGATTGCATCCTGTGTAGGGCTCTGTGCTGACAGCGCAGATCCTGCTTGGGATTCTCTCTCCCTCTCTCTCTCTGCCCCTCCCCTGCTCACACTGTCTCAAAATAAACATTAAAAAAATATTTCTTTAGGCTCATAAACAGTCTTCAAATGTCAGTGTTCAAATGTTTTTGTTGCATTGATATGGATTATATTGTAAAATCAATGTGTTCTTTGAATTTTAAAGTTTCTTTAAAATGCTAGTGGTAGACGTTAATATTTATTAGCATTTTCCATGTATTTTATTCTCTAAACTATGAATGTTTACCCAGTTTATAGAACTGACCTTTGCAAAGTTGACTAGTCCATTCCCACTGCTATTGTCCTAGTTAAGAGTTTATTACTTCTTTCCTAACACTATAGTCATATCCCTTTTACTGGTCTACCCAGTTATTTATTACCAGTCCTTAACTCAAATCTGCCCATCCACAGATATCAAAGCCTCCAGCTTATAGACACCACCCTTCAGGTGCTTTTCAGGAAAGCTCCACCCACTCTTGTAGACCCAACTATCCACTTTCTCAAAGGCTGTGTATGCCTAACCTTTCTGAGTTGGCTTCTGCTTTTTTATATTTGAGTTTCTCTTTTGCATTTCAGTTCTTAACTTTTTAACTGGGGCTACTTCTCTGGTACAATCTCAGCCTTAGAGCTAGAGGTCAGAGCATCTGTATTGTCTTTATATACTTGGTCTCTGTCTGGTTCCCAGTACCAGGAGTCAGGATGCTGAATATTCCTGCCTGGACTCCTTGCATCTATAGTGGGTATTCTCCAGTCTCCTTTAACAGGGCTGGTATCAGGGCCCTCAGAAGACCAGGATTGGACTGGGGCAAATCCTGTGTAGAGTGAGATTTTGTTTTTCTCTGAAACTCAAACCCGTTTTTGGCAGTTCTCTTTTTCACAGGAGTATAGTTTATTATTCAGAAGATTTCCTGAACTATTTTTTCTTCTCATCTCTCAACTCTTGGCCATGTGGGTTAGTTATGTTCTTTGATAATAATAACAATAATAATCAACTCCTGACCACATGGATTATCTTTCTTAATAATAACAACAGGAACCGTAACAGCAATGACAGTAACCCTTCTGTGTTGTACCAGATACGTTACTTTCATTATTTTTATTACCCTATATGATATATGATATTTATCTCCATTTTATAGTGAGGACACTGCAGTTCAGAGAGGTTAAGTGCCATAGGTCACTTTGGGATATGTGGTAGAGCTGGAATTGTAATCCAGGTCTCCCTGGCACTAAGTGTTGGAGCTTTTTCCAGGAGGCCCCATTGCATGAAGCATGCTTTTGGGCTGCCTCTTCCCATTCTCAGTTTTATATAGTGAGTACACAGTGAAATTGTATTTAGGAAGAGAAAGTGTATATTGAATGCTTACTGTGTGTACATTTTAAGCATCAACAATGGTCTAATAAGCATTAAGTGGTTAATGTTGAATAAATGAATGAAAGGATACCATGTAAATTAGTTAGAAAGGGTAATCTCCCTGTGTTTAACACAGTGGCAGGCATGCTGGAGGCACCCAAAAAAATACTCTGTTGAATTGATGAGATTATCAATTCAAATGGTCTTTGATTTAGTTAGATTATCCGCTACAGTCTTCTGTTAAAACACATGATGATGGGTATAAGTATTTAAGTCAGATATCTAGGCTTCTCGTGAAGTAAAGATGTGTTTTAATGGATGCTTTTTTCCTTTGGATCCCTTAAAAAGTAATTGATATCATATGATGAACTCTACTTCCAGAAGACTTCATTTACTGACTTCATCTTACTTGATCTCTTATTCAGTCCCTAAAACTCCTTCCTTGACGTCTGCCCTTTTCTTTGGATAATGCCATCATTCCCATTACTTGAGCTTCATTCTGCATCCTGACAGTTTCCACAGCTATATCTAGTCTGAATTTTTCCTTGATCATCCAGGGTCATATAAATGACAGTGTACCTTAAACTGAAATTCTTAAATAAAACTTCTTCCCCAGCCCACTGATGTGATGGTAGGGGTCTGGGAGTGATTGGTCAGGAAATGATTCTTGAGACATTTTTGGTGCAAAAAGGTGTTTTTTTTAAAACATTTTAAAATTTATTTTTGAGAGACAGAGACAGCGTGAGCAGGGGAGGGTCAGAGAGAGAGGGAGACACAGAATCTGAAGAAGGTTCCAGGCTCTGAGCTAGCTGTCAGCCCAGAGTCCAGCGCAGGGCTCGAACCCAGGAACCGTGAGATCATGACCTGAGCTGAAGCTGGACGCTTAACCAACTGAGCCACCCAGGCGCCCCAAAAAGGTGGTTTTATTAAAGCATGGGACAGGACCCATGGGCAGAAAGAGCTGTACTGGGATGTGTGGAGCAATTGTTTATATACTTTTAAGTTGGGAGAGGCAGAGATAAAGGAAGTTTCCAAAAGGATTTTCATACGTTAAAGAAGACAGGATCCTGGAGGTCTGGCTCTTGTCAAACCAAGGTTGCTTTTTTGCCTCTGGCAAAGCATTAACGTTAAGGCATTTGTGAGTTCTTTGAGGAATGTCCTATTCTGTCTGTCTGTAGTATTTGTCAGTGGGATGCAAGTTGTAAGGAAATTTAATTTTATCTACATTTCTTTTGCCTTTGTTCTCCATATCACCCACAACCCCACAAATATATCTCCTTCCTCTTTGTGTTCCATATTGTTAAAGGGGAAGGAAGCTCCGTATTCAGAATAAACACCTCTGGGTAAGAAGCAGCCTGAATATAAAAGCATGAATGTAACACATGGGGGAACCCTTAGCCATTCCTTTGGAGAAATAGCAGTGTTGGTCCTTGCCTTAGGGCCTCCAAATTAAGGGGCTAACAAGAGAGTCTGAATCACCCCCTTCAAAGAAGTTTTGTCTTTAGGTGCTTTTCTGTGCTCTTTTGACCTTCTCTTTGCTGATGCAAGTAGGGCTGGCAGGAGAGGGCCTCTTTTTCATTACCTCTTTTTCTCAAGCATAATGTATGAGAGGATGTACTCTGATTACCATTTATAACAAAACTCCTTCCAAATTTTATCTAAAATACAAGTCTTGGGATTAAATTGTTCTTATTTTTCATCTAATATTTAATTGACTACAGGAGTCACATAACTTGGTAAATTACTTTGAGAGTTTATACTGCATTAAAGGTTTAGCTTATCCCATTGTCTATAGCCCTTAATTAATGAATTTTCATTGCGGTTTCACATCCACAGAACTCTCACAAGGTTTGTGTGGAATTTTCTACCATTGTCTGTTTCTTTCTTAGCTGGATAATAGACCATCGTCTGTTTGGTGCGTTATTTTTCTTTCCAGTCCTCACAGAGGGTCTGCCCGGTGACATTGTGCCATTAACTCTTACCTGCTTCTCTAGGCCTGTCCATGGTTTCTCCTTCTTGTGCTACAGTTACTGGACTTCAACTGATAATCTTATTTTTTTCCTGTTACATTACTACAGTGGCATGTGGTTTTGCTGCTTTTCTCTCCTTCATCACACACTAGGTGGGACCTATTTGCCTAACAGAGTATATGAATTGTCTTCAAATAGCTTTAATTAAGTTAAATGTTGTCTTTGTGTAATGTTGGCAAAGAAACCTTCAGCGTTCTCTTTCTATATTTAGTCATATTAAAGAGATGTTTATAAGGAATATTTCATTCTTTTTATTCCAAAGATGTTTAATTTAACTCCTTATGTAGTTAGTATTGATGGAAGCTATGGATTCATTTTCTTTTTAAGTTTATTTTTTATTATTTATTTTGAGACAAAAAGTGTGTGGGGGAGGGGAGAGAGAGAGAGAGAGAGAAAGAGAGAATGAATCCCAGTATCTGCAGTGCCAGCAAAGAGCCCTGTGTGGAGCTTGAACTCATGAACTGTGAGATCATGACCTGAGCCGAAGTCCAACGCTTAACTCATTAAGCCACTCAGGCGCTCCTGGATTCTTTTAAGATGATCAAAAGTTAATGTATTTCTAGCCTCCATTTTGGCATAGGTAAATCTTAGTTGCTGTATGATCATTCATTATCTGTCTGTTCCTATCTGTATTTAAAGAAATGTAATTCGAATTCATTTTTTTAAAGTTTATTTATCTTGAGAGAGAGTGTGCGCGTGTGCGCACACACATGCATGAGCAGGGGAGGGGTAGGGGCAGAGAGAGAGGTAGAGAAAATCCCAAGCAAGCCTGCGCTGAGCCCTAGACAGGGCTTGATCCTATGAACTGTGAGATCATGACCTGAGCCGAAATCAAGAGTTGGATACTTAACTGACTGAGCCACGGAGGCACCCCCAAATTTATTTTGTTGTAGGTTCTCCAGTTAGCCAGGACTAAGGCACACTGTCTCAGAAAGCTCTGATGCAAGTTTGTTTACAACCTAAGGTTCTAGCACTCTCTGGAGTAGATGTTTCTGATTATAGTGCACTGATTGTTTCAGAACCATAACCTTTGACTGACCTTACTTTACTTAACCAGAAGCAGCAGCATTAATTCCAGGGAGTATTACCAGACCCTGAGAGTATATTGTAGGACTAAGAGTGAGTGGTTAGGGAAGTCATATAGCTGCTCTAGTGCTTCCTTCATTGTGGGCTGCACATACCTCCCACAAATAGGCACCCCCTGCCTCAAGGGTGCTTGTGTATGGTCACCATGACTTTCCTTTAATTAACTTAGTCCCAGGTGAGATACTCTGTCACCTCTTAGTTAAGAGCTTCAGAAATCTTGGCATTGAACATCATTCTATTACTTTGGGTTTACAGAGAAGCAGGTAAATTCAGCATATTGTAGGAAAGTTTCTCTGTATTGCACCTTGGCAGCCTTGCATGTCTTCATTCAGGCCATGGGGGCAGTGCTTGACCATAGTCTGACTTAAGTCTTGTCATAATGCCCTGTGATGCTTCTTAGAGCAAGGGGTGATAAGCAGCTAGTGAGGAGCTGCTATGAAGCAGCTTCTCATATCATATCTTGTGGGAAACTGCCATCAGGACATTTCTTACCCATCTTTTGGATTCAGCTGAGTTGCAGGACTTTCTCCCTTGTACCCCATGGGGTATAACTTCAAGTATCTTTGTAAGTTTATAAAACTGCTTGGGTTCAGTTTCGAGGTCCTTCCTTGACAGCAGCATGACAAATCGCTTGGACTGTCTGTTATTTGCCCCTCCCGTTTGATGTCATCTTGTGGGAACTAGGGAGATTGACAGCATACTGGTTCTGCTTTTGCTGTCTATGTAAGTAATAAATTGTCTGAATCCATTTGAGCTCATTTTCTGTTTACCTGCTGAATCTATAGAAGTGTGGCATGCCAGCCTACTAGCTGTAGTAGTAGTACTTGTGGCCCTATCAGCCATCGTATTGCTCCTTTGGGAATGTTTGACTATGTGACATATTGGGACTCTCACTGGCAAATACTCAGCTGCTTTATATACCATGGTATGCTCTCTGAGTCTTATACTTGTGTCTGGGCAGAATGGGTTCCCTAGTTTGCAGGTGGATAGAAGCCAGGCCTTTCTAATGTATTTACCCTTTTCCTCACGTTGCCAGGCCAAGGAAAATACCAAGACCTGCTCATTAGAAAGTCTTATTTATAGAACTGGAAGGACCACACAAATTCTGAAGCTGCCTGCCTCCCCCTGCCACTATGCACCCCTCAGTGTGCTAGGAAACAAAGCATAATCACAGTGTTTGGGCCTACTCAGAATGGTGTACTGTATTTTATTTACTTTTTTATTAATTTTTTTTTACATTTATTTGTTTTTGAGAGACAAAGCACAAGTGGGGGAGGGTCAGAGAGAGAAGGAGACACAGAATCCGAAGTAGGCTCCAGGCTCTGAGCAGTCAGCACAGAGCCTGGAATGGTGTACTTTAAATGGTACATTCCTGCTCAGGAATTGCCTCCTGCTTCTAGATCCTGTGGCCTCTTCAGTCTATAGTATTCTGGTTTCCAAAGAAACTAAATGTTTTACCGTGCAAGCATCTATAAAACATTCCTATTCTGGCATTAAATCTGAAAAAAAAAATAGAAGATACCATGGAGAATAATTTCTACCTACATGTTTTTAGAAATTTTTCTATAAAACTTTTCTGGATTTGCACTGTTATTTTTAACATAGACATTTAAGGGTATAAATTTCCCTCTAAGCACTACTTTTAACTGTATATCACAGATTTTGATGTATTTTCATCACCACTTAGTTCAAAATATTGTCTAATTTTCCTTGTAATTTATTTCTTGATCCAAAGATTATTTCGAGTTTTGGTTATTCCAAATATGTTGGGTTTCCTTGGTTTTCATATTGATACATGTGAGGAAAATGTTAACACAGTGGGTCTGGTTGCTGACTCCGTGACTCTGAGGGAACCTGGAACCATGGTTGACTCTTGGTCAACCCCTGGGAATGTGATCCTTTGAATGTTTTTATTTTAATGGTTGATTTTGTTTTGTACATCAGGAGCAGTAGACCGTGCTGTACCTGTTTGTCTGAATTGCTTTGTACAAACGTGCAGATTGATCATGTGTACCTGGTTTCATTACTGGGGCCCCAAGTTTCAGTTACCATAACTGGTTGCATAGCAGGATATGCCTATATGACTAGCTCTCTGTAGAAGCCATGAATGCTGAGACTCAAATGCTCTTTCTGCCCTTCCCTGGGCAGAGATATTTAACACATGTCTCTGGATTTTCCGGCTAGAGAAAAAGTATGTGTCAGAAGCCTCTGTCTGGACTTTCTGGGTTCTACCCACTGCATATGTTTTTCCTGATGCTTTTACTTTGTACCCTTTGGTGTGATAAATCTTAGCTATGAGTATAACCTGTTGAGTTCTGGGCCCTAAACTGTAATCTAATTTAATTGTATTATGGTCAGAGAACATACTATGTATGATTTCATTTTTTTAATTAGAGACTTATTTTACAACCTAGAAGATTGTCTTTCCTGGTAAGTATACCATGTAAACCTGAAAAGATGTGTACTCTGCCACTATTGGATATACTGATCTATAAATATCCACTAGGTCAAAGTGGCTGATAATGTTGTTTAGTTCTTTGCCTTTGTTGATTTTCCCCGCCTAGTTCAGTCCGTTGCTGAGACAGGGGTTAAAGTCCTCAGCTATGATTGGGGAATTGTCTGTTTCTCTCTTTAATTCTGTCGAGTCTTGATTCATGTATTGAAATTCTGAATTAAAAATATGCCTCCCTGTATTTCATTGATGATAGCAACTTTAACATTCTCCTCTTTTAACTGCAACATCTAGTCCATCTTTGAGTTGGACAAGAATGACTTTCTTTTCTCCTGATAATGTATTATATTTTCTTGATTCTTTGTATACTGAATACTTTGGGATTATATCTTCGATATTGAATGTTAAAGTGAGGAGATTCTGGACTGTGGTTTTTTCCCTCAATAAGTATTATTTCCTTTGTTTTAGCAGCTAGTTTTTTTGGCTGGGTTTGAACAGCTAACTTTTTCTTGTGTGGTAGCTCTTGTCTTCGTTCAGATCTGTTATTTCGGGATGGGCTGCTAAGAGTCTAGTCTGTGCAAGCATTGTTCAGGGTTTAGTCAGAGATGTGGGTAATCAGGGCTTGGGGATCTACTCTTTGGTTATTTCTCTTCAACGCTCATGATTTTTTGGATTCTTTTTTATCTGGTTATCTATGCCTGAATGACTGTTTCTTTGTTTTGTTTTTAAATATGTGCTCACTTCTGCTGTGGACTGCACCTGGTCCCAGACTAAATGGCACACCATCTCCCCTCCAAGTGAGTGCACAATCAGCCAATGGTTGTCTGCTTCTTTTCATTCACTTGGCACCTTCTGGGTGGTGGCTATAGTCTTAGTTCAGAATTTGTCCTTTTGCTTTACATTTGTTTTACACCTGTATGGGTCCAGGGTTCAGTTAAAGATGTGGGTAGACAAAATTGGGGGGTTCCCTCTCTAGCTCTCTTCCTTCTGGGATTCCTCCACTTCCTTCAGCATTTTCCCAACTCAACTTCTCTGTTCCTTAGGCCTGAATAATGACTTTTTCCCCCCACGTGTGCCCCCTCTTAACTGCTGTTCACCCCAAGTGCTGCACTTAGCCCTATGCTAAAAATCATGATGATGAAAATTTATTTGTTTGGCTCCCTGTCTCTATTCCTCCTAGCAAGTATGAGTTCCCTGTGAGAGCCTGTATGTTTTTGTTCTCTGCCCAATACCTTAAGATTGTTTTTCTTTCTACTATAACCAAGTTTTGTAGCTGTTTTCTGTGTGTATATGTGAAGGGGATGGAGAGAATCCTATAGGTTCTGTGTTTATCATACCTATCATATTTCCTTGAGGGCAAAACAATTTTTACCAAATCACCTCTTAGAAACCAAGACTATGTGTTCCTTTAGGGAGTGTTGTAAGATGGAGTCTTGTGATGTCCGAGCCTCTTGTTTGCCGTACAAAAGGGTGTAGAATGTATACAAAAAACCCAAAAGATTCCACCAAAGAACTGCTGGAACTGATATATGAGTTCAGTAAAGTTGCAGGATACAAAATCAACATACAGAAATCTGTTGCATTTCTATACACCAATAATGAAGTAGCAGAAAGGGAAATTTAAGAATCAGTCCCATTTACAATTGTGCCAAAAACAAGATACCTAGGAATAAACCAAACCAAAGAGGTGAAAGACCTGTACTCCGAAAACTATAAAACACTGATGAAAGAAATTGATGATGACACCAACAAATGGGAAGATATTCCATGCTCATGAATTGGAAGAACAGATGTTGTTAAAATGTCTATACTTCCCAAAGCAATCTACACATTTAATGCAATCCCTATAAAAATACCAACAGCACTGTTCACAGAGCTAGAACAAACAATCCTAAAATTTGTATGGAACCACAGAAGACCCCTGAGTAGCCAAAGCAACCTTGAAAAAGAAAAGCAAAGCTGGAGGCATCACAATTCTGGGCTTCAAGTTATATTACAAAGCTATAGTAATCAAAACAGTATGGTATTGGCACAAAAATAGACACATAGATCAATGGAACAGAATAGAAAACTCAGAAGTGAACCCATAACTATATGGCCAATTAATCTTCAACAAAGCAGGAAAGAAAGAATATCCAATGCAAAAAAGACTGTCTCTTGAACAAATGGTGTTGGGAAAACTGGACATGCAGAAGAATGAAACTGGACCACTTTCCTGTACCATACGGAAAAATAAATTCAAAATGGATGAAAGACCTACCTAAATGTGAGACCCGAAACCGTAAGCATACTAGAAGAGAACACAGGCAGTAACTTGTTTGACATTGGCTGTAGCAACTTCTTTCTAGATCTGTCTCCTGAGGAAGGGGAAACAAGCAAAAATAGACTATTAGGACTATGTCAAAATAAAAAGCTGCACAGCAAAGGAAACAATCAACAAAACTAAAAGGCCGCCTATGGAATGGGAGAAGATATTTGCAAATGACCTATCCTATGAAGGGTTAGTATCCAGAATATATAAAGAACTTATAAAACTCGACACCCCCAAAAATGAATAAAGCAATTAAAAATGGGCAGAAGACATGAATAGACATTTTTCCAAAGAAGACGTCCATATGACCAACAGACAGATGAAAAGATGCTCAACATTACTGATCATCAGGGGAATGCAAATCAAAACTACAGTGAGGTATCATCTCACAACTGTCAGAATGGCTAAAGTCAACACAAGAAACAACAGATGTTGGTGAGGATGTGGAGAAAAGGGAACCCTCTTGCACTGTTGGTGGAAATGCAAACTGGTGTAGCCACTGTGGAAAACAATATAGAAGTTCCTCAAAAAGTTACAAATAGAACTACCTTCCAATCTAGCAATTGCACTACTAGATATTTACTCAATACTAAAATACTAGTTCAGAGGGATATGTGCGCCCTGATGTTTATAGCAGCAGCATCTACAGTAGCCAAATTGTGGAAATAGCCCAAGTGTCCGTTGACTAATGAATGGATAAAAAAGAATTTACACACACACACACACACACACACACACACAATGGAATATTACTCAACCATAAAAAGGAATGAAATCTTGTAATTTGCAGTGACATGGATGGAGATAGAGACTTTTATGCTAAGCAAATTAAGTCAATCAGAGAAAGACAGATACCATATGATCTCATTCATAGGTGGAATTTAAGAAAGAAAACAAATGAGCAAAGGGGAAAAGAAGAGATAGGCAAACCAAGAACTTAACTATAGAGAACTAATTGATGGTTACCAGAAGGGAGGTGGGTGGGGAGTGAATGGGTGAATGGTGGGTGGGGAGTGAATGGGTAAATGGTCGGTGGGTGAAATAGGTGATGGGGATTAAGGAGTGTACTTGTTGTGGTGAGTCCTGGGTGTTCTGTGGAAGTGTTGAATCATTGTACACCTGAAACTAATATTACACTATATGTTAACTATCTGGAATTTAAATAAAAACTAAAAAAATAATATGAAAAGAAAAAAAATTGAACACTTGCATCTAATGACAAAAAAGGGAATAGGTTGAGGGAGACATTTTAGAGTTAAGCAGAATTCCTTGGGGACTGTGAGCAACCTATGTGATTCCACCTCACTAAGTTGTTTTAAAAATAGAATAAAAAAAAATAGAATAAATTTGGGGCACCTGGGTGGCTCAGTCGGTTAAGCATCCGACTTCGGCTCAGGTCATGATCTCGTGGTTCGTGGGTTCGAGCCCCGCGTCAGGCTCTGTCCTGACCGCTCAGAGCCTGGAGCCTGTCTTCGGATTCTGTGTCTCCCTCTCTCTCTGACCCTCCCCTGATCATGCTGTCTCTCTCTCAAAAATAAATAAAACATTAAAAAAATTAAAAAAAAATAAAATAAAAATAGAATAAATTTTCATAAAGCTTGGAAATTAAAAAAACTATTATTGCTGTTTTGAGCTAAATGCTAAGATTCTCCTTTGCTTATTAGTACAGTGCCTGCTGTAGGTATTCCGTAAATGTTATTTGAATCCATTAATTATGTATGGATTCACCATAATAAATCACTCGCCATTAATAAATTAGCTAAGAGTATTTTGATTACCTCAGAAATGAGTGTTTGTTTTTTCTTGTACTCATGTAGATACATGGCTAATATATTTCAAGTCATTTAAAATATTAATTTGTCTATGATATAGTTATCTAGTGTTATGTATATTAGTTGTTTGGAGGAAAATCCCTGTAATGGTTCTTACTTCTAACTCATTTGTTGAAGGACTGTAGGGAATAGTGAGCTAAGTAATTAAATAAAGTTTGTTTTCTAGTTTCTATCTAATATGACAACCACAGGATATGAGATTATTAATTTGAACACCTTAAGAATGCATATAGCAAGTAGGCTTATAGAAATAATCAAGGAATTTAGTTTATAGAATAGCTAAGGATTAAAGTTTCTCTAATATTGGGATTAAAGTGTTCTGGAGCGTATGTCTACACACATACAAAGGATAGAATTCATCAAAATACAACTTGCAACACGGCTGAATACCTTCTTGTTAATTTACATGTAAGAGATTATGTAGGGTCTTGATATCATCATGGTAAATCACAGGCTGTTTCATAGGTGCTACTCACTATATAATGGGAATGAGATGAAAGCAGCCACATTGGTCTGTCATTAAAGTTAGAGGTTGATGTTGGTATTGACCTGTTAGTGTGATTATTGTAAAAGAGATATAGTATGGAGCTATTTCAGGGAAATTAATCCAAGTACTCAGTATCATAACTCAGAAACTCCCTTCAGTTCTCTGCCCTGCGTTTCTATTTACTCAGCGCTGTAGGCAGACTGGTGAAATCCTGAGAAGGCTTAGGACTTCTAAGGGGCTGTGGTAGCTATTTTGTTTTTGGCTCTAGTGACCCATAACTACAGATCCACCTGTATGCAGCCTCTTTCTTTCTCAAATAACCTGGGTTGAAATCCAGTGCCCCCAAGGTGCTTTGAGGCAGTAATTTGCATGAGTGAGCACTAAAAGTGTGAAAATAATCATAGACCAAAATAACAAGGTAAGTGAGATCAAAGAATATTTTTATGGATACTCATGCATATTGCCAGCAGGATTTAATTTTTCTCCAAATGATTCTCAGAGATCGTTTATAATTTAACAAATTTATGTTTGATTCTTCTGAGCACCTTGTGACATTTGTTAGTTCTGTACCAGACCACCCTCATTACTACCCTTCGTCTTACTCTCATATATCTGAGGTAGATGAATGCTTCAGTTGAATGAGCTGTAAGGAAGTATATTTTCTTTTTATTTTTTTTAAGTTTATTTATTTTGAGAGAGAGACGGAGAGACAGAGAGAGAGACACACAGAGACAGAGAGTGCATATGTTGGAGTAGGGGAGGGGCAGGGAGAAAGAGGGAGAGAAAATCCATGACTGCGAGATGATGACCTGAGCCAAAATCAAGAGTTGGACGAACGCTCAACTGGCTGAGCCACTCAGGCACCCTGAGGAGGCATATTTTCAAGAAATTATTTTTCATGTTTCATGGTGTCTGTGTGATAAGAAGGACAGGGAGAAAGTCTGTTTTAGAATAAGCTGCATGAGGTAATAGAATCCTATAATGCTTATGTGAAATTTGGTGAAATGCTTTTCCAAAGAGAATTTTCTCTTGAAATTGGTTTATGGAAGGAATCTTCCCTAACATTGACTTTCCTTGGTAGCTAGAACTGCAGCTGGACATTTCAGAAGCAGGTTCCAAGGACGTGAATAGATGGTAAGGTAATTTTCTTAAATACTTGGATCCTGGTTGTCTCCAGAGGCTTTGAAGCTGCGAGTTACAAAATAGGCTGATTTGATCTCTTGGGATTTTTGCCAGGTTAGTAATTGCACTGAGATTTTTAATACTCACAAATGAAAACATAGTATTCTTCCTTTTACTCTAGGAGAGAGATGATTCTTAGATGATAAGGAAAGAAGAGTAAGTTTTAATTTGGAACACTTGGAATATCAGACTTCTTATTGGCCAAACACAGTGGTATATCTAACCTATAGTCATGCAGCCACAGAGTTGTTACTTCTTGTTTTATTGAGATAACCTTGAAAATGTCCATTAGACTGTGAGCAATGTGAGGGTAGGTTTTATGTCATTTTGGTAATCATTGAGTCCTGGTACAGTGCTTGGCTGTGGTAGGGAAGAGTGAGAAGTATACTGTATTGCAATGTCCTAGGTTTCTTTACTTGTTTTAGCATGGAAATAGAGGTAGCCGTGTTGGACAGAAGACAGGGTATTCTGTCTCTTCTACTCCTAGCAAACAAGTCTTCATATTTCAAGACTCAAATGTTGCCTTGTCTGTGAAGCCTTCATATCATTTCTGGGTCCAGCTGACCTGACCACTTTTCCCTTAATGTATCCTTTACCTCTTTTACAACATTGATGACATTTTTATTGCATTTTTTAAAAAAAGTTTATTTATTTTGAGAGAGACAGAGACAGTGCGAGTAGGGGAGGGACAGAGAGGGGGAGAGAGAGAATCATAAGCAGGCTCTGTGCTGCCAGTGCAGAGCCCGATGTGGGGCTCAAACCCACAAAGCTGTGAGATCATGACCTGAGCCGAAACCAAGAGTCAGACGCTTAACCGACTGAGTCACCCAGGTGCCCCTTTTTATTGTATTTTTTATGTGTATCTGTCTCTATCACAGTGGAGAACTCAATTACTATTTGTCTATTCCTAGTAAATTAGTAGGAATGAGTTTGGCTGCAATTAGTGGAAAATGCAATTAATAGAAGTTTAGATAAGGGTGTATTTATCTTACAGAATAAGTTTTGGAGGTAGGAAATTCAAGCGTAGGTGTCTTCAAGGGCACATATATTTCTGTTTTTTTTTTTTTTTTTTTGCCCACCAAGCTTAGCATATGGTTCTCATTCTCATGATTGTATAACAGCTATGCTCCACATCTCATATCAGTATCCCATGCAGAAGAAAGAGGACAAATGGCAGAAGGGTTTGCCAGCAGTTATGTCCTACTGAAATAAAGACTTTCCACTTATACCACATTGGCTAGAACTGGGTTACATGGCCACCCTTAGTTCAAGGGAGTCTGAGAACTTTTCTGGTACTTGTACTAGAGAAAGGCAGGGGGCAAAGCCATTGTCGATGGTATTTGTGTAGGTAGTCTGCATTGCCATGTTCATGATTGGGATCTCCCTCAAAAATGTTTTGGTACGTGTCTAGTCAGTTATGTCACACATTGAACAGTAAGCTTACCATCTTAAATATCAAGGAGAAAATCTATTTCTTTGCTATTGCTTCAGACTCTCTGTTATCTGTGTTAGAAGTATGGCCTGGCTTGTGGTTTTCAGTAAAACTTACTTTGCTCATTTCCAAAATGGAGGGTATGGTCAGAGATGGAAATAAGCAGCAGTACAAGAGAATGTGGTTCCAGGAATTTGGCTCCAGCAGCATGGAAACCATTTAATCCTGTAAGTGATGGACTCGAGAAATAATCTGTCTGCTTCCTAGGATTCTGTCATTTTTAGATATCCTTTCGCTCTTAATTTCTTCCTCCTCTTGTGAATTACATTGGGTAGGGAGAGGCTGCCGCACTTGTTTTGTCCCCTTATTTGTAGTGTGAGCTTATTTAATTTCTGTATCAACAAAGAGTCTCTGGGTGTCCTCTTCTTTAAGCTTTAAGAATGAAGTTGCAGGCAACTGGGAACTCTTAGGATCCTCTAATCCCTGCTGCTTCCCTTTGCTCTTATTCTCTGTTGCCTTCTTAGGGCCCTCCTTCCCCGTGATTCATGAGTTTACATGTGTTCCTTACTGTTTTCTCTAGGTAGTTGTGAATTTTAATGTCTCTTGATCTAAATACAAAACATTTGTTTTCAGCCATAAATTCTCTTCTTACCACAGTGATAGGAAAACCCTATGCACATATATATTAGGCATCTTTTTCCTCAGAGCAAGCTTTCCTCCACAGTCCTTGCATTTAATTGTTCTGGGAAAGGCAGGAGCTTTCCTGAAGGTTTCACTATTTTTTAATTATGTCTAGGAAATTTATGTCCACTTTGGTAGTGGAGAAGTTTCTTTTTTTTCCTTTGAGAGCCATGTATATAGAGAGGAAGAGCTCAAATAAGGGCCACACATGTAAAGATCTTACTTAGAGCATAGTTCTTTTGGGTAGAAGTTTAATTTTTGAGAGAAAATGTTCCTCATGCGTTCTTTTGAAATTAAAAATGGAGAGTACATACACCATAAAGAAGAGCACAAAATTTTAACCAAAATTTATAGGTTCATAGAAAGGATAGATAGATACATACATACTTACAAATTCAACCTGACTGGTGATCAATCAAGGAATTGTAAACTAAAGCAATGACATACTATTTTTCATTCATTGAATTCACGGGTTTGAAAAAACAAAATTCTCATACTCTTCATTGTTGACAAGTGTGGGGAATAGGCAGTCTTTAAGTTTTTTTTTTGTAATTTTGAAAGATTAAACATACAAAACTAGGCCAATATAATAACAACTTTTGTGTCCACCATTTTTTAGATCTTTTTAAAAAAGACCTGACCTACCCTAATCTGATTCTTCCTCATTCCTTCACCGTCAGTCTCCCTGATAGCAATGTCAGGCAACCACTCTGCAAAACACGCATGCTCAAACCTCAGTGGTGAAAATGAAATTGCTTCCAATTTTCTGGAGAGCAAGTAGCAATACATATCACCCTAGGAATTTAATCTCAGAAAATAATAAGAGATATACATACATACAAGTGTAGGTAGGTAAATTTATCAGTGTTATTTATAATAAAAAAAATGAACCCATTCTAAATGAACATCAATAGCGGATTAGTTAAATCAATGAAAAAACATATGATGGATTACAGAGCAGCAATGACCATTTATGTATGTTCCAAGTTGTTTGCTTTAAGTATACTTCAGGTTAGGTGAATAGAAAATATTTCCCATACATGTCCTGCAAGAATCTGTGGTCAATCCTATGTTAAAATCTTTAATTTGGTTTTGTGTTTCAGACAGTTTAAAATTAGAAAACGAAAGGTAACAGTGAAAATGGGAAATTAAAAGACTGGTTGAGTTGATAATGAAAGATAGTGAAGTAGGCAGCTGGTTGTTTAGGCTCTTCAGGGGACTTTATGTCTTAGCCATCAGTTATTTGAGTGTTTCTCTGTGTCATCTGGGTGCTAGATACTATCATCACTGCAGAAAGGCCAAGTGATGGCCTCATCCCTCAAGCAGCTTACAGTCTGGGAACAGATAATACACACGCAGAAAACTGGTGAGTAAACAAGCAAGAGTAATATTTGGTGAATGAGTACTATAGATTTGAATGCTATAAAAATTCAGAGGACAGAGAGATTCTTTCCTGCTAAGCTGATAGAGATACTTTTCTAAGCAGGTGGGGGAATTATACTGTCATTAATAATGGCTTTAGGATAAAAATGAGCCAAAAGGAAGGGACATCTTTCTTTCTCCCTCCCTCCCTCCCTCCTTTCTTTCTTTCTTTCTTTCTTTTTTTTCTTTTCTTTTCTTTCTTTCTTTTTTTTCTTTCTCTCTCTCTCTCTCGCTTTGTTTCTTTCTTTTCTTTCTTTCTTTCTTTCTTCTTTCTTTCTTTCTTTTTCTTTCTTTCTTTCTTTCCTTCCTTCCTTCCTTCCTTCCTTCCTTCCTTCCTTTCCTTTCCTTTCCTTTCCTTTCCTTTCCTTTCTTTCCTTTCTTTCTTTCTTTTCTTCCCTCTCTCCCAGGTAATGTAGGGCTCGAACTCACAAGATCAAGAATTGCATCCTCCTTTGACTGAGCCAGCCAGGCACCCCATGGGACCATCATATTTCATTTAAGGGGAATGGTGTGAACAAAGGCTTGGAAGTGGGAAAGTGTATAGTGTTTGTAGAGAACTAGCTTGACTTGATTTGTAGGATTCCTGTTGGAGTGGAAAGCAAATAAAAGAGACTACAACTCAACCTAAGATGTCAACCTTGTTTATTTTAGGACGTCTGATTCAGGTTTGCATGCATTTGTATTTGTTGCTTTTAATTTTAAGTTACAAAAACAGCCATTTTAGGATTAGAAAATCCACTGTAGGACATAAGAAATAAAGCTGATAACTGTAAAATTTACATTCTTGGTGTATTACTACAGTGGGGACAGTATTAGAGTGAGAATCAGACCTACCAAATAGTGATTCTGTTACCAAACCAAGGCTTGATTTAAAATTCAGTACTGAAGTGGTGATAGTCCAGAAAATTGTTCCCCTCATCCAGTACCAGAATCTCTAGTGCATTGTCCCCAGACAGACTGCAATATAAGGTTTTGGAGTTACTTTTCAGCCATTACTATATCATAACAAACATCTTTTGCTTGGGCTGATTATTTGGTAAACCAAGTTGGCAAGCTTTCCACAATGTACCTGCAGGGAGTAGTAATTCTTAGGGACCCAAGGCTACCCACAGATGAACTACAGTCCCTCACCCTTAATTATTTAGAATAGAATGATATTCTGAATTCTCTTGGCCCCTGGGGTTGCTTATCAGCATTTCTTTCAGGGCTGCTGCTGTGTTTTGGAGAAGGGCCAGCACAGTGAGATCATTTAGGTTCTGTTTATAGAGTGGCTGTCAGGATATTTGTCTGGATCAACCAGGTGCAATGAGTTTCCTTTCGCATAGGCATTCCACTGGGCCTGGTGTGTTTTCAGTTGTATCTGTGCAGTTTTAGGAAGCCATTTGAATGGGTCAGTTTCTTTAAAAAATTTTTTTTTAATGTTTATTTTTGAGAGAGACAAAGCACAAGCAGGGGAGGGGCAGAGATAGAGCGCGCACAAATGCTCTCAAGCAAGGGAGGCATAGAGAGAGGGAGACACAGAATCTGAAGCAGGCTCCAGGCTCTGAGCTGTCAGCACAGAGCCTGACGCGGGGCTCAAATTCACGAACCAGAAGGTCATGACCTGAGCTGAAGTAGGACGCTTAACCAACCGTGTGACCCAGGCACCCCTAGATGGGTTACTTTCTAGATATATTACACAAACATAGGGTACACTGCTTCTCTGTTATCTTGTCGTTGGCCTACTTATGACAAAGAAGCCACAAAAAATTGTGCTATAAGATACCTTATTGTATTTACAATATGGATGTTGAAGATACTCATTACATTTCTTCTTTTAAAGACACTAGGAATACTTTTTCTCTCAAATCTCAAAATCATAAGTAATGAGGCTCCTGGGTAACTACTTTCTTTTTATCTTAGAGATACTGTGGCTTATGTAACTAATTGTGTTTTTCTTTTGGCATTGTCTCCTAAGAAGTTTATCTCTTTCTTTATCAAAAATTCCACCTTTCAGCAAGATTTTTATATACAAGCTTGCATCCTGTCTATTCAGGTTTTATTATTCCGAATCTTCTTGATTTTTTCCTTTGTCACATTTTTCTCAAATGCTTTTTTAATTTTTATTTTATCTTTTATAATAGGATATAAGTAAATAAAATGAATTTGATACTGAAATGTTAAGTTTAATGTGTTGAATTGGTATCTGTTTTGCTTCTTTTGTTTATTGTGCTTTGGTGATGACCTACGGTGCCAAATTAGGTGATGTCCAGAAGTATTTAACAGTCGTACCTTTAGACAAGTTAGCTAGAAGTGATCATATTCCTCCAGTAACCCCTGAAAATACCTCAAGGTTTGCAAAAGTTGTATCGTGGCCCTTTCCTCTCAAGCTTCTCCAAGTCTCAGTTCATTTTACCAGGCAGCCTTTTACAGGAAAGTAAACTAAGTCCCAGAAATGTCTCACAACTGATTAAGTAACAGAACAAAAGATAAGCCCTGTGCATATTCCCTGGTCAGGGTAAATTCTTCCATACACACCCTATATAATCCAACTCTTTCACTGCCAGACCGTTGCTATCATCAGAAAACTCCAGTTTTTGTAGTCTATTTCAGCTAGCTATTAAGAATTAAGCTGATTAAATTAATTTACATATGTGTGAAGTGCTAATAACCACCCCCTAATTTTCCCAGTAACATATACTTATTTGTCCCAAAGGATGAGATACCTCTATCTAGATGTCTAAATCCAGGGTCTCCCACTTATCTGTCCCAAGGAACTATAAAAACTGAAAATAACAATTTATATTTAAAAAATAAATGGCTACTTTACAACAGCAAAAAAATAGAATAAATTCTTAATGGGTGCATAATTTTTATTGTATTGGATATAACAGTTTATTCCTGAATGATAGAATATTTAGGCAATTGTTAAATTATGGTGCATGAATATAATTCAGTTATTAAAAATCACGTTCATGAAGTATTTAATTTTATAGCAAGATTATTACAATATATGAATAAAACAAGTTTGACACAAAATGGAATATCATATGAGCTCAACTTGTTAAAATACAATATTTTATTCAATAAATTTTCCATGTCTAGTATGTCAAGTATAGTGAGGAGTATGGGAATATAGCATCAAATAAGATATACATGATTTCTGCCCAGCATTAAACAAAATAGGACATCATTATGAAATTAAATCTCCCTTTGGGGATTGGTGATTTCTAGTCAAATGTGATTAAGCTCATTTTCTGGTTTGTGGACTCTCCAGGACCTTGTTTTCATTTTTCTTCTGCTTTTTGTCTGAGAATTCAGAGCTCTCCAGTTCAATTAGATTGAGCAGTAGAGTTTAAAAACAGTAGCAACAGAGAGTTCAAGCCTAGCATTCCCCATCATCTCTAGTTTTGTTTTTCTTTTTAAAACCTAGGTGGTCACTGTTGCCCAACAACATCTGTGTAATAGTTTCTCCTAGGAATCTTTTCTTGAGATTTTATCTGGGCTGCTCCTGCAGGAGAAGGTACTAATTAATACAGGAAAAAAAAAGCATATTTGCATGGGCCTTCTTATTTTACCTTACAAACACCCATACTCATGCTTTTATAGACTGTAATTCTTATTGTGAAGCATTATCAACTTAATTTTGTTCTTGAGACAAATTTCCTTTAAAAACCTTGAGTGATACTTACTGGGAATGGACCTTTATTCAGGAATAGTTTTTGTAGAAGAAAGCTATATATCTCGTTTATTTAAGAACTTCATCCTACAAAATAATACCTTCTTCAGAATTGAGGTTAATGTTTTAATTGTCTGTCTTAAACCATTAAGTTTTGTTTCTACCAGCAGCTTTAATACAATATCCTAGTACATATTCACTACAGTGATATATTTTGTTAGTGATGCAACAGTACTACACATGTTATAGAAAGACCTCTTCTTCTAAAGCCAAGAGCTATATCAAATCTGTTCCATATACTATTTATGATTATTTTCAGTGCCATTTTTTGTGATGTGCATATAAAGTAGAACAATGGGATTACTAAAAATGTGAGAACCTTTTTTTTTTCTGGTTGAATTGTGAATGTTGAGCTCCTGAAGTGATCTAGTATATCTGATCCTATTTATTTAAAAAAAAGTGTAATAGTGAAACTTATTCTGTGATCACATTTAAAGCACCAGTTTGTTACATTTGGGGCTAAGATTCGGTGCTGTGGTATGCCTAAGATAATACAACCAAAGCCACATTGTTTATTCTACTTTTTCACTCACACATGGTGTCCATTATGCATTGATCTTGTCCAGTAATATTAACTTTCTTTAACTGATTGTTCTGCTATCTGAAGACTCTTATTAAAGTTTAATCAGTAAACTAAAAATAAGCAGCTAATGCCATAGTGCATTCTGGTAACTCATAAGACAAAAAAAAAGTAAAGCCTAATGTAGCTTGTGAGGTTAAAGGAAGGTGAGTATATATTTTATTGGATATTCAAGGAGATACATAAATTACCACTTTTCCTGTCTTGAGAACTATGATGTAATGGGAGCATACTTATAGGGAATACACTTTTTCATTTGCTGAATATTTACTGTTTTCCCTATACTAACACTGAACTGCCCTGAATTATATGGTACGATGCAATAGGCTTAAAGCCTGTCTGGGCCCCCTTGTCTTCCACAGAAAAGCTTTTGTAGATAATGACTATGGCTCACGTGATTCTTGAGCTGTGTCCTGCACTTCTTTCCCATCCACCAAAGTGAAGCAAACCCTAGCCACATGCATCATCTTCATAATGGCCTCTCCCTTTTTGTCTCATTCTTACATTAAAGGGTTCCTTCTGCCCTACTGCTTTTCTTGTTGCTCTTCTCAAAACATTTCTAGATTTAGAAGAGATACCTAACCATATCCTGCTATGTTGGGTTTGTCTTTTTCTTTTTGATGACTCTGTTCTGCTGCTTAAAGGCACTTATTTTCACAATAACACAAAGAACTCATTATTTTAGAAAATTATCATGGCATATTGCTGGTCTTAAAAGTAGTATTTTTCTAAATGAGCAATAGACTTGAAAGAGGCATTTCACAAAAGATATCCAATGGCTGGTTAATGTACAAAAAGATGTTCAGCTTCACTCATTAGGAAAATGCACGGTGCAATACCATTACCACCCACCAGAATAGCAAAGATGAAAAAGAATATACCAAGAGTCTGTAAGAATGTGGAGCAACTGGAAGTACACTATACTCCTGTTGAGAATGTATACTGGTACAACCATCCTGGAAAAGTGTTTATCAGGTAATGAGTAGAGTTGAATATAGGCATCCCTATGACCCACTAATTCCACTGCTAGGAATATACCTAACAGAAATGGGGACATAGGTTCAAAAAAAAACATGTACAAGAATGTTCACAGCATTGTTTCTAATAAACCTAAACCTGAGAATAAGCCAAATGTCTGTCAAATGATAAAATGAATACATTAATGGGGATAAGTACCTAATATGGAATCAGTAGTGAGAATAAATGAAGTAAAACTACATGCAGCAACATGGATGAATCTTACATCATGTTGAACAAAGAAAGCTAGATCCAAGAGTATATACTATATATGGTTGCATTCACATGAAGTTCACAGACATGCAAACCTCATTTATGATATAAGAAATCAGGCTAGTTGGGACATAGTGATCAGACAGGGGGCACAAAGGGGGCTTCTTTGGGGTGCTGGTAATGTTCTGCTTAGTGTCCTGATCTGGGTACTAGTTACATAGGTGTGCTTACTTTATGAAAATTCAACAAGGAATATACCTATGATTTGTGCACTTTTTTTGCATGCATGCTGTATTTTAATAATATTTTATGTAAAAGTAATAATACTGTATTATCTACTGCTCCATAACAAATTACACTTAAACCTGGCAGCTTAAAATTATGAACATATATTGTCTCACATAGTTTCTGGGAGTCAGCAATCCAGGAGCAGACAAGCTGGGTCATTTCGGGTCAGGGTCTCTCATGAAGTTGCTATTAAGATGGCCTAGAGGCCTGCATTCATGTGCAGGCTTAAATGGGGCTGGAGAATCTATTTCAAGGTGGCTCTGTCACCTATCTGTTGACAGAGTCCTCAGTGAAAGCTCTTTTTTCCAGAGGCTTTAGAAAAACTAAACAAAACCCACAGGTAACAATGTGTATATAAAATGTTTTTACATGTGTTTATATGTATTTAGTAAATTGTATCATGCACATTCTCATAATTTTTTTCTCTGCTCAATACATTGTGGGCATCTTTTTTAAAATGATTGGCTCATCTGAAATTCTGTTTTGTCTTTTTTGCATATAGCTTTATCAAAGTATACTTGACATACAAAACTGACATACACACACATTTTAAAGTGTACAATTGGATAACATTTTTTAAATTTACATCCAAGTTAGTTAGCATATAGTGCAACAATGATTTCAGGAGTAGATTCCTTAATGCCCCTTACCCATTTAGCCCATCCTCCCTCCCACAGCCCCTCCAGTAATGCTCTGTTCTCCATATTTAAGAGTCTCATGTTTTGTCCCCCTCCCTGTTTTTATATTATTTTTGCTTCCCTTCCCTTATGTTCATCTGTTTTGTATCTTATAGTCCTCATATGAGTCAATTCATATGATAATTTGTCTTTCTCTAACTGACTAATTTCACTTGCCATAACTCCCTCTAGTTCCATTCACATAGTTGCAAATGGCAAGATTTCATTCTTTTTGATTGCCGAGTAATACTCCATTTGTGTGTGTGTGTGTGTGTGTGTACACATACCACATCTTCTTTATCCATTCATCCATTGATGGACATGGACATTTGGGCTCTTTCCATACTTTGGCTATTGTTGATAGTGCTGCTATAAACATTGGGGTGCATGTGCCCCTTAGAAACAGCACACCTGTATCTCTTAGATAAATACCTAGTAGTGCAACTGCTGGGTCATAGGGTAGTTCCATTTTCAATTTTTTGAGGAAACTCTATACTGTTTTCCAGAGTGGCTGCACCAGTTTGCATTCCCACTAGCAGTGCAAAAGAGTTCCTCTTTCTCCGCATCCTTGCCAGCATCTGTTATTGCCTGAGTTGTTAATGTTAGCCATTCTGACAGGTGTGAGGTGGGATCTCATTGTGGTTTTGATTTGTATTTCCCTGGTGATGAGTAATGTTGAGGATTTTTTCATGTGTCAGTTGGGCATCTGGATGTCTTCTTTGGAGAAGTGTGTCTGTTCATGTCTTTAGACCATTTCTTCACTGGATTACTTGTTTTTTGGGTGTTGAGTTTGATAAGTTCTTTATAGATTTTGGATACCAACCCTTTATCTGATATGTCATTTGCAAATATCTTCTCCCATTCTGTCGGTTGCCTTTTAGTTTTGCTGATTGTTTCCTTCTCTGTGCAGAAACTATTCATTTTGATGAGGTCCCAATAGTTCATTTTTGCTTTTGTTTCCCTTGCCTCCGGAGACATGTTGAGTAAGAAGTTGCTGTGGCCAAGGTCAAAGAGGTTTTTGCCTGCTTCCTCCTCGAGGATTTTGATGGTTTCCTGTCTTACACATAGGTCTTTCCTCTATTTTGAGTTTATCTTTGTGTATGGTGTAAGAA
>CM053579.1:76840831-76875652 GCA_028646485.1 Cryptoprocta ferox | reverse complement strand
CTATTCATTTTGATGAGGTCCCAATAGTTCATTTTTGCTTTTGTTTCCCTTGCCTCCGGAGACATGTTGAGTAAGAAGTTGCTGTGGCCAAGGTCAAAGAGGTTTTTGCCTGCTTCCTCCTCGAGGATTTTGATGGTTTCCTGTCTTACACATAGGTCTTTCCTCTATTTTGAGTTTATCTTTGTGTATGGTGTAAGAAAGTTATCCAGGTTCATTTTTCTGCATGTTGCTGTCCAGTTTTCCCAGCACCACTTGCTGAAGAGGCTGTCTTTATTCCATTGGATATTCTTTCTTGCTTTGTCAAAGATTAGTTGGCCATATGTTTGTGAATCCATTTCTGGGTTCTCTATTCTGTTCCATTGATCTGAGTGTCTGTTTTTGTGCCATGGATAAATTTTTGAGTATGTATATACCCATGAAATTGTCATCACAGTTAAAGTAATCTATCTATCTATCTATGAGTAATCTATCACTCTAAAAAGTTTCCTCATGTCCCTTTATTATAATCCCTCCTCTCATCCTTTTTAATGGCTGAAAAGCTTTATTTACATATGTAAAGTGTCTTTAAAATCCATACTTAAATATTTCTCACAGGTAGGTCTGTCTAATTTTTTGTTTAAATTGTAGAACTTTTACTCCGTTTGGAGGAAGAAATCTCCCTCTCCCCAGTTAAGAACATGCAAGCCAGATTGCCTGAGTTAGAATCTTAGATCTGCCACTTTACAAACCATGTATGACTTTGAGCAAATTGCTTAACTACTCTGCATCACATTTTTTATCTGCATCTCTAGTACTAATGGTAGTACTATACTTATAAGATTGCAAAGATTAAAGGAATTAATGTACCTGATGATCTGATAACCAAGCACTACGTTATTGTCTGCTGTTACTATTCTCATGGGTTGTTACGCTAAGAGCCTAGGTTGTCAAATTTCTCCTGATAATATCAAAGCTATGAGTTGATAGGGCCCTACGTTCTAATATCGTATCAGCACTTACTTCTTCCGTCGCTACTACTTCTGTGTCACATCCCTGTGAGGTCTTTACTAAAGGTGAGGAAAGGTATGTACTTAATGTTAGGATCGTTTAGTATTTAGGTAATGTCTTCTGGACATTTTGTATGCTGAGACATACCTAAAGTAAGATGCTTTAAAAAAAATTCCAAGACTTTATGTCAAAATGCCACTTACATTTCAACATTGAAAGTCATTAGTGATTTCTTGGATAGTAGTGATTATGCATGTATAATAGCTATTCCATTTATATGCACTAAGTGTATATTCTATGAAAGATTCAAAGAATTAAGGTGTTTCTTGTCCTTGGGAAGCTTACTATGAACTTGAAGAAATATGATTAGATTTTATAGTGGTGAGTGTGGAAAGACTGGGATCAGGTTTTAGAGATGCAGCAAAGGAAGACAGAGTGGGTCTTACTGATTGGTTATGTTAGATAGTGCCACTCTTGTAAACCCATGTTATAGGGGTGCATTTTACTACTTTTCCTAAATTGGAATACAACCAAATGTCCACCAGTGGTAGAATGAATGAATAAATAGCATATATACCTAATAAGGAGTCAGTAGTAGTTAGAATAAATATACTATAACCACATGTAACAATATAAATGAAATTTACAAACATGAAGTTGAGTGAAAGAAGCTAGCTCCCAAAGAATATACACTATGATTCCATTTATACAAAGATCAAAAAACCATGCAAAACACATCTAGAGTGTAAGAAATCATGCCAGTGGTTACTAGTGCCTACACCCCCATCCAAGCCTACCCTTTTCCTTTTCACCTTGGTAATTCCAAGTACGAGACTTGCCCTTATCACTCTAACCACCATTACCACCATCACCATCATGGAGTGTCCAGGGCTCTGTTCTTCTTCAGGGCATATGGTCCAGGGAAGTTACAGAGAGGGCTGCCTACATGGAGCAAATTGGATAAGCACTGAATAAAGCTTCAAGCATGAGTAGGCATCCTTCTAGCAGGGAGATATCAGCGAGGGGATGACTACTGTCTAAGAGAAGCCTTCACCATGTACCATCAGGAAAGATTCTGTGCATTTGTTTGCACATGGTCTGTTGATGCTAAATCTACTCCCAAGGGACTCATGGGCATTCAAGCAATGCCCCTCACTAAAAATGGCCCATTGTTTTGAATCTGTTTGGTACTTTCAGGAATGGTCTATCTTGGGCCCCCACTGACTTCTCTCCTCCCTTTAGCCCAAGGGAGCCTTTCTAGACTGGAAGAGGGAAATGAGTAAATGGGATTGAAGGGGGAACCCTTGCTCTCATTATTTTCTTCAATCATATTGATTCTGCTAGAAGACCTCTCATTTCCCCCAAGTACCTTGGAATACAAAGTTAGGAAAACTTACTTTTTGCCCTTTTTCTGACCCAAGCTTATCTTTCATTTGAAACAATGAGAACAGAATGGGTTAGCTACTTGTGAGGGAGGTGGCAGGTGAGGAGTTAAAAAAAAAAAAGTGAACCCTTGAGAGAAATAAAACTTTAAATATCTTAAAATTTCATTCGACAACACGTGGGTTGAATGAGGTAACGAAGATATAATTAGTATAATTATAGAATTCAAAGGCAAAGCTATTTTATATATGTGGTGGAGAAAGTAATATTTGGTTTTAGATCCATGATGTGTCAGGTGGTGGCATGATAACCAGGTGTAGATTTCTCTGTGGCGTTTGGAACTGTGGAAGTTAGGAGAAAGGTCAAGCCTGGATATATGGCTTTATGTTTTATTGAGGTGGATGTGATAATTGAAACATCACTGCGGATGAAATAATTTTTGTTAGGAAATATAAATGACTTCATCAAATGATTTATGGGGCATCTAGATTATTAGATGTAGTCTGTGATGACTTCTTTTTATTCTCTAAGGTACTTCTATAGCTTTAGCATGATCTATTTAGATAGTTACACCATTATCTTTAATATTTTATTGTGTACTTGAAATGTAGTCTCACTGTCATATAAAATTAATATCTCTAACTTAAAAGTTATTAGGGAATTTACTGCTGTTACTGATGGTGCTGGATCTTTATGTTTCAATAATATTATCCTGGTATTTTTTGAATTTCTTTCAACTTACTGATTTATGAAAATCTCGTAAGCTGTTTCATTGTACACTCCAGGAGTTGGCAGATAATGGCTTGCTCCATGTTTTTGTACGACCCATGAACTGAGAATGGTTTTCACTTTTTAATTAATTAATTAATTTTAATTTTTTTAACGTTTATTTATTTTTGAGAAAGAGAGACACAGAATGTGAGCAGGGGAGGGTCAGAGAGAGAGGGAGACACAGAATCAGAAGCAGGCTCCAGGCTCTGAGCTGTCAGCCCAGAGCCCGATGCGGGGCTCAAACCCATGAGATCATGACCTGAGCTGAAGTCGGCCACTTAACTGACTGAGCCACCCAGGCGCCCCTGGTTTTCACTTTTTTAAATGGATGAAAATATTTAAAAGAAAATTTCATGATGTGAAAATTATATAAAAATCCAATTTCAGTATCCATAAATAAAGTTTTATTAGAAATAGCCACACACAAATTCATTTCTGTGGCTGCTTTTGTGCTACAACAACAAAGTTGACTAGTTGTGACAGAGACCGTATGGCCCAGAAAGCTTGAAATATTTACTCATTGGCCCTTTACAGAACAAGTTTGCTGACCTCTGGTATACATCAACAGCTATGTTATTGATAAGCTACTAAAAGAAGAGTATTAAAAAGGGGTTTATTTTACACAATCTTTATTTTTTCAAATTTTTACTTAAATTTTAACATATAGTGTAATATTGGTTTCAGGAGTAGAATTTAGTGATTCATCACTTACCTTTAAAACCCCGTGCTCATTATAAGTGCCCTCCTTAATCCCCATCACCCATTTAGCCCATCTCCCCTGCCCCCCCACCTCCTCTCCAGTAATCCTCAGTTTCTTCTCTATAGTTAAGAGTCGGTTGTGGTTTATTTCCCTCTCTCTTTTTTTTCCTTTCCCTGTGTTCATCTCTTTTGTTTGTGAAATCATCTTTAAATAATTTCTGCCCTCCTCTGCTGTCTTTCTTTTTCTCCTTGGTATGTACCATTATTTGTCATGATTTAACATATAGATATTTTGCTTGTTTAAATAAACAAGCACAGTCTTTCTTTCCATGTAGATTGTAACTTTCATGAGAGCCAGGAATCTTTTTTCCTCTTTTCTCTTCTTCTGTCTCCCCAGGACCTAGGCAAGTAGTAGGAACACAGTATTAGAGTAGTCACACAGTATATATTTGTTGAATTGAAAAGACGACTTTGCTGAATCTGCTACATACTACTTTACCCAAATCTGAGGATAACTGACAAGCAGATGGAAACAAAGTGTTATTTTCTTCATTTGCATTATTTGCCTAATTTTGCTATCTAGATTTTAAAAGGTAAGTATCCAAGGAATTTGGTGATACCTGACAGCACTTTTGATGTTGCTGTTTTGTGTATATCACTGGAATGAACAGCATCTTTAAATATTAATACATTGCAGGGGCACCTGGGTGGCTCGGTTAAGCATCGGACTCATGATTTCAACTCAGGTCATGATCTCACTGTTTGAGTTCAAGCCCCATGTTCGGCTCTGTGCTGATAGTGCGGTGCCTGCTTGGGATCCTCTCTCCCTCTCTCTGCCCCTCCTCCGCTCGTGCTGTATCTCTTAAAAAATAAACTTAAAAATATTAATGCATTGTTTATATTTTAAAAATTTTATATATTATGATTTTGTAATTTATTAATTTTATAATATATTAGTACATACTACTTGCTTGTTATAAATATTTGTTTCTCAAGCCTTTATGTCCGTTATTATACGTTGAGGATAACAGGCCTAGCAAAGTGAATGGCACACAATAAGTACCTAAAAGTTAGGGTAATTGAAGAATTAATTAAACAGGCTTTTTGGGAATAGGTTTCTTTATAAATGCAGAGGTATTATTTAGTGGTTTCCCACTACATTTAGAAGAAAATCCAAACTTTTCCCTCAGTAAAACTTTGTACAATTTGACTTTTTATCTCTGACTCCAACCTCTTCTCTCTTGCTGGTGATGCTGAAGCCAGACTGAACTTATTTAAATTCCTCTAATACCTTATGTTCCTTTATGTATAACTAAAAAAAAAATTATTATGACCTCCCCAGAACCTCTAAGCTTTATTAGGACAGGAATCATATCTGTTTTATTCACCATCAAATCCCCAGTGCTTAGAAAAATTACTGAAATGTAGTAAGTGACAAGTGAATATGTGTGGGGTGACTACATACATGATTGAAAGAGTACCCGACTTGGTGTCAGAAACTCTCGATTAAAATCCTGGCATGTGTTCTGAGTCTTGATCTAGATATCAGTTACACAGGTATATTTGTGAAGTCATTGAGATATACAGTTAGAATGTGAGCACTTTTTTTTTTAAGTTTATTTGTTTTGAGAGAGCGAGTGAGCACATGTGCACAAGTTGGGGAGGGGCAGAGAGAGAGGGAGAGAGAATCCCACTGTCAGCGCAGAACACGATGGTGAGGCTCCATCTCATGAACTGTGAGATCATGACCTGAGCCCAAATCAAGAATTGAATGCTTAACTGACTCAGCCACTCACGTGCCCCAGTGTGAGCACTTTCGATGTGGATATGTTGATAAGTTAGAGACAACAATCCCGGGGTGCCCTTACTTACTAATTATGTGAACATGAGTGAATCAATTTCTCTGAAATTTAGTTTTATCGTTTATCAATAGATCTTATTGTACCTGCCTTATAAGGTTGTTGCAAGCACTGATACAATGACGTATGTGAAACTGCCCTACTGTTATAGATATAAAACATGTACTAGTTGAGTCTTTATTATTTGAAGTGGAGAAGACGTAGAGGGGAAGCACTGAGAAACCTAGTTAAAATAAACTCATCTCTTACAGAGGAGCCCTTTAGGAAGCTGACCAGAGCTGGAAAGGCCCTTTGAGGAAAGAATGGACTCCGTCTCATCTCTAGAGTATGCAGGAGGACCCTTAGGCCCCTTAGCCTTAAAAATGAGAAGGAGCTTAGGGGCTTAGGGAAGAGTAGGAGACTAGGACTAGCAAAGCCTTTAGTAGGATGGCCAGAACTTAATGTAATGGTGTATCTGAGTACACTGGAGGACAGTGAAGTGATTCACCTACCTATCCAGTCATGAGAGAGACATATGACTGAAAAAAAAAAGCTAGCTTTTGTGTAGCTTGCAGTGTTTCAAAACTAATAAAGAGCTGGACATAATTGAGTCTCAGAGGATTACTGGAAGAAGAATCACTACTAGGATTAGGAGTTTCCAGACTATGATTGTCACTGGAAGACCGGGGAAAGAGAGGCAAGTGCATGTAAGGGACATAAAAAATAAGAAGGGAAGCTCTTAAAGAACTGATGGTACACGTTTCATAGTACATGCAGCTGAAGCTAAAACCTTAAAATCAGATTTTATTCTTAAAAATTCAGCTCCTAACATATACATTATTTTATCCTCTGTCTTAAGTAGTAATAGTGATACTTAATGTATTGAACCAGATTGATAAACTAGAAAATGAACCACCAGAACTAGATTGAACCAAGATATTTTGGGAAAAGAAAATTGTTATCATTCTCATAAGTCCTGCTTAATGTGCATTTATTGTTATGAAGAACTGTTGTGTTATCATTTAATGCTCCTACCAAGCCTATGAAATTAGGGTTACCATTAATAATCCCATTATGGATGAAAAAACTGAGGATTAAAGAGGTTAAATAACTTGCCCAAGGTCAGATAGTAATTGGCAGGGCAGACCTCAACCCCCCAGTATGTGTGGTGGCAAAGCCCATACATACTGTGACCTGTTGGTGGAACTCATGTCAGGATGCGTATCTTGAGAGGCCGTGGTATTAGGAATCAGCTTTGTGCCAGCATGCCTTCCATCTATAAGAAATCCACACAGAGAAGAAATCCTCTAAACTGTAGACTGTGGAATCTTACTTGAATATGTGAGAGGAGAGTATCATCTATAAAATTCTCTCAGTGGATTGTAAGTTCCAAAAAAGCAGAGAATTTGTCTCTTTTCTTTGCCATGGTTTCTCTTAAGTTTCTCATCCTTGACATTTTTGACATTTTGGACTGAATAAATCTTTGATGTGGGAGGGTTCTGTGCATTGTAGGATATTTAGCAGTATCCCTTGGCCTCAGCCCACTACATGCTAGCAGCACTCCTCCCCAGTTTTGACAAAGAAAAATATATCTAGATATTGCCAAATGTCCTTTGGTGAGAATATTGCCCCTAGTTGAGAACAGCTATCCTAAAGAATAGAGCTGTGCCTGGCAAGTAAAAGACACTCAGTAAGTATTTTGTAATTGACAACAGGAATAAACATTGTTTTACAAAGTGTACTACTTGTGATATGCAAAATAACTGGAGGAAACCCTGAAAAAGTTTGAGAATTTTAATACTTACACATTTTATATGCATCAGGAAAAAAAAAACATCGAACCCATGCTTTCATACACTATTTTACAGCATAGGGCTAAAGTGGATACTGAAGTAAAAAAAAACAAAACAAAACATGAAGTTAAGTAAGCATAGATGAAAAATGCATTTAGCAAAAATCATGAAATTGTTTAAGGTGGTATGTAAATGACTGTATTTGAATCAGTGATCTATACTAAGGGAAACTTACACAAATACGATGTGTCCTGAATACACTTGGTATCACAACTTCCCCTAAGTCTGGTTTGTGTAGGCCACTAGAACCCTCATTGGGAATGATCTAGTGCCCTGCACAAACTAGACAAGATGTAGAAGACAAATTGCTTACCCTCTGAGAATTGGACGGTCTGAGAGATACTGTAAGGTATGCACATCTGTATGAGATAGCACCTAAATTTCATATTGTATGAGGGTTCAGAGGAAAAAGAGGTAATGAGGAAAGGCTTCACTGATACTGAAGGATGAATGGAATTTCAGTAGGTGTAGATAATGCTGAGGAAAAGAGCAGAGGCATAGAGTTTAAAGCATATTTAAGGGATGAGTGGAGGCCAATTTGGCTGGAGTGTGGTATAACTATTAAGAAAGGTGGAACCTGGTTATAGAGAGTGTTTAATGCCAGGCTGGGTAAATCCATGGAACAGTGATTTTTATTTCTTAAAGTCTGGCTAACAGCTGCTTTGTTGTTGTTGTGTGTGTGTGTGTGTGTGTGTGTAAATTTTTTTAATGTTTATTTTTGAGAGAGAGAGACAGGGCATGAGTGGGGGAGGGTCATCAAGAGAGGGAGACATGGGATCTGAAGCAGGTTCCAGGCTCTGAGCTGTCAGCACAGAGCCAGATGCGGGGCTTGAACTCACTGACTGTGAGATCCTGACCTGAGCTGAAGTCAGATGCTTAACCGACTGAGCCACCCAGGCGCCCCTGTGTGTGTGTATTTTTTTAAGTGTGTTGCCATTCCTATAGAAGTAATATTTAGTTTAGGATGGGCGCCTGAGAATCAAGATTGACAAATACTCCTACTCAGAAAGTCAGAAAGGTATAAAAAGTAGAACACACACACACACACACACACACACACACACAGCTGAATAAAGAGAACAGTGCAACAGGGGATCAGAGCAGTAAGAGTGGGCTAAACCCTGGCATCAGAAGAAGCATGGTGGTAACCTGCAACTGGGGAATTCAGGGTTTGGGAGTAATGTAGACAGTAGGCCTTGAACCTCATATCTCTGTGAGGAAGTTTTTTAAAACAAGATTCTGATCTTTGGAAGTTTACTACTAGAATACTAGGTGAGGCAGCTGATAGGTAATACTGATTTTTGCCTCCTTAGTTTCATCTTCCCCTGGAAGAGAGCTGCTTCCGATACCTGTTCCCTCCACAATGTTGACCTCTGGAGAGGCAGGTCCTCTTTGAAAGCCCTGGCCCATGCCTGGCAACCTTTTCCTTTGTGGGTCCCCTGACACAAATGCAAGTGGCTTGATTCTTTTCAAATATTAAATATTAAGGAAGAAAGAAGAAATAAAATACAAGAAGTCTTGACAGATTTACCCAGCATCTCTGATAGTACTGTACTCTCACCAGTCAAATCTCCTTTTCTTGTTGCCATCAGAGATATCTTCTCAAATTCCAAGTTGTGCCATATGACTTTTTTGCTTAACTCTTTCATGATTTCTCATTTATACAGGGATTCTTTACATAGTACTTATTTATCTGACTTGGAGGAATTACAGTTAAAATTAAGATGATAACTTGGGAAGGGTAAAGGACCTTCCTGTGAATATGTATAAGAGCTCCAGCTCTTTCCTAGAACCTTCCCTGAATAGCTTCATCTGAAGGGTCAGGGGTCACTAGATTTCAGACCCTGCTTCCTGTAGTGCTGGCCTTCTGATGAGATATATCTAGTCTGTCTCAAGGGGAAATCCCAGTGGGTGGGACTACAGCTGTCTATCTCAAGTCAACCTGAAGAGTTTGACCCTAACCCGTTTTATAAATTGGTGTTCTGCATAAGATTTTTTTGAGACTCGTCTGCAGCTTTAAAGGTGGGAGAGTAATGAGAGAAACCGTAGATGCTTTCTGAAGTTCCTTTTGGTCTCAAAATTCTCTGAGAACCTAGCTCCCCCTGGCTTTTTTCTTGATTCACTTTATGTTAGTCTTGTTCTATACAATTAATACCTTGTTAGAAAATAAAGAAATTTCAGAAGGCTGCAAGAGGCTTTCGTAGTTACCTTGTCCAGTTTCCCAAACTCAGCTCCAAAGAAAAGGACTCCTGAGAAATACTACTTACAAAAAGGATTATATAGCCAAATACACTAAGACACTATACTTTGATCACATTGTTAATTAGCATTTTTAAGGCTGTGAAAAATCTTATAATAAACCCATTTAACTTTAAGAGAGCATTTCTTCCATTTATTTGTTCAGAGCCCTGTTTTTGAATAATGCACTTTTTAAAAATAACATAGTTTATTGTCAAGTTGGTTTCCATATAACACCCAGTGCTCTTCCCCACAAGTGCCCTCCTCCATAGCTATCACCCCTCTTCCCCTTTCCCCCTCCCCCTTCCGCCCTCAGTTTGTTTTCAGTATTCAGGAGTCTCTCATGATTTGCTTCCCTCCCTCTCCCTAACTCTTTTTCCCCCCCTTCCCCTCCGCATGGTCCTCTGTTAAGTTTCTCCTGTTAGACCTATGAGTGAAAACATATGGTATCTGTCCTTCTCTCCCTGACTTATTTCGCTTAGCATGATACCCTTGAGGTCCATCCATGTTGCTACAAGTGGCCAGATTTCATTCTTTCTCATTGCCATGTAGTAACGTCCTGTGTAGGTCAGTTTGGGAAACAGATGTAGTTCATTGCGCTGCTTTTTAAAATTTTTTTAAAATTTATTTTAATTAAGTTTTTTTTAAAAATTTTAGAGCAGATGAGAGGGGCAGCGGGAGAGAGAGAGAGAGACAGAGACAGAGACAGAGAGAGACAGACAGAGAGAATATCCCAAGCAAGCTCCATGCTCAGCACAGAGCCTAATGCAGGGCTTGATCCTACAACCCTGAGATCATGACCTGATTCATGAGTCAGATGCTCAACCGACTGAGCCATCAGGCACCCCTGTAGTGCCCTTCTTTTGTAGGGAATTTGAAATAGAAAATTATTTTCCATTGTCACACCACTAGTTATCTGGTCTCAGTTTCATGAATATTCTCTGATTGTCTATATTTCATATATGCTTGACTTGTTTTTTTCCCAGCTTTTTTGAAATCTAATTGACATACAGCATTGTATAAATTTAAGGTCCATGATGTGTTGATTTGATACATGTATATATTGTGAAATGATTGCCACAAAAGGTTAGTTGACAGATTACCTCACATAGTTTTAATTTTGTGTGTGTGTGTTGAGAACTTTTAATATCTGCTCAGTGTCTTTCAAATATACAGCACAGTATTGCTAACTATAGTCACCATACTGTACATTACACCCTAGAACTTATTCATTTTAAAACTGAAAGTTGGTACCTTTTGACCACCTTCACCTATTTCCCCCTTCTCCCTGTCCCTGGCAACTACCCAGTCTACTGTTTTTATGAGTTTTTTTTTTTTTTCGAGATTACACACATGAATGAGATCATACAGTATTTGTCTTTCATTGTCTGGCTTATTTCACTCAGCATAATGTGTTCAAGGTTCATGTTGTTGCAAATGGCAGAATTTCCTTTTTTTATGGGTGAATAATATTCCATCGCGCGTGCGCGCGCGACATTTTCTTTATCCATTTATCTGTCAACGGATATTTGTCTCTGTTTTGACTCTTGTAAGTAATGCTGCAATGAACATGGTGGTATAGAAATCTCTTTCAGGTACTGATTTCATTTCCTTCAGATATATACCCCAAAGTGAAATTGATGGACCATATGGCAGTTCTATTTTTTAACTTATTGAGGAACTTCCGTACTGTTTTCTATAAGTGGCTGTACCAGGTTACATTACCACCAGCAGGGTATAAGGGTTCCCTTTCTTCACATCTTTGCTAGCATTTGTTATCCTTTGTCTTTTTGATAATAGACATCCTAACAGGTGTGAGGCGATATACCATGTGGTTTTGATTTGCATTTCCTTGATGATTAGTGACATTAAGCACCATTGGAATCTTGATAAGGATTGCATTGAATCTGCAGATGGCCTTGGGCAGTATGGGCATTTTAACAGTATTAGTTCTTCCAATTTATGACCATTTCCTTGGTTAAAATTATTCCCAGTGTTTTTCTTTTCCTTTCTTTATTCTTTTTATTTATATTCAAGTTAGTTAATATACAGTGTAGTCTTGGCTTCAGGAGTAGAACCCAGTGATTCATCTCTTACATATGACACCCAGCGCTCACCCTGAAAAGTGCCCTCCTTAATGCCCATCACCCATTTAACCCATCCCTCCCACCTGCCTTGCAGAAGCCCTGTTTGTTCTCTGTGTTTGAGTCTCTTATGGTTTGCCTCCTTCTCTGTTTTTATTTTTCCTTCCCTTCCCTTATGTTCATCTGGTGAGTTTCTCAAATTCCTCATATGAGTGAAATCATATGGTATCTGTCTTTTTCTGACTGCCTTATTTCGCTTAGCGTATACCCTCCAATTCAATCCATGTTGTTGCTAATGGCAAGATTTTGTTCTTTTTCATCACTGAGTAGTATTCCGCGCGCGCGCGTGTGTATGTGTGTGTGTGTGTGTGTGTGTGTGTGTCTGTGTATACACATATACATATACCACATCTACTTTATCCATTCAACAGTCGATGGACATTTGGTCTCTTTCCATAATTTGGCTATTGTTGATAAGGTTGCTATAAACATTGGGGTGCATGTGCCCCATTTTTGTGTCCTTTGGATAAATTCCTAGTACTGCAATTGCTGGGAGTATTTTTTTCTTTTTGATGCTTTTATAAGTGAGGTTATTCTTTATATTTCAGACAGTTCATTGTTAGGCTATGGAAACAACTTATTTTTGTATGTTGATTTTGTATCCTACAATTTTACTGAATTATTTTAACAGGTTTTTTTTTTTAAGAATCATTAGGATTTTCTGTATACAAGATCATATCCTCTGCAAACAGAGATAATTTTACTTACTCCTTTCTAAGTTAGATGCCTTTTATTTCTTTTTCTTGCCTGATTGCTCTGGCTAGGTCTTCAGTACTGTGTTGGGTAGGAGTGGTGAATGTGGGCATCCTTGTCGTGTTCTTGATCTTAGAAGAATAGCATTCAGTCTTTCATAATTGAGTATGATGTTAGCTTTGGGCTTCTCTAATATGGCCTTTATTATGTTTAGGTATGTTCCTTTCATACCCAATTCAGTGAGGTTTTTTTTTTATTATCATGAATAGATGTTGAATTTTATCAAATACTTTTTCTGCATCTATTAAGATGATTATATGATTTTTATCCTTCTGTTTTATTTTGGAAGAGTTTGAGCAGGATTAGCATTAATTTTTCTTTAGATGTTTGGTAGAATTCACCAGGGAAACCACCTAGTCCAGGACTTCTTTGTTGGGAAGTTTTTGATCACTGATTCTATCTCCTTACTCATTATTAGTCTGTTCAGATTTTCTTTCTTTTTTTTTTAATTTATAGTTTATTGTGAAGTTGGTTTCCATATAACACCCAGTGCTCTTCCGCACAAGTGTCCTCCACCATGACCATCACCCCCCTTCCCCTTTCTCCTCCCCCTTCTGCCCTCAGTTTGTTTTCAGTATTCAAGAGTCTCTCGTGCTTTGTCTCCCTCCCTCTCCCTAACTCTTTTTCCTCCTTCCCCTCCCCATGGTCCTCTGTTAGGTTTCTCCTGTTAGATTTTCTATTTCTTTATGATTTAGCCTTGGTGGGTTATATATTTCTAGTGTATCAGTTTTTTCTGGGTTGTCCAATTTGTTGGTGTATACTTGTTCATAGTAGTCTTATCCTTCATATTTGTGGTATTGTAATGTGTCCTCTTTCTGATTTTAATTTTTTTGGTCTAGTTAAAGATTTGTCGTTTTGTTCATCTTTTTAATGAACCAGCTTTTATTTTGTTAATCTTCTCTGTTGTTTTTCTATCCTGTATTTTATTTATTTCTGCTCTAATATTTAGTATTTATTTCTTCTAACTGTGGGCTTCGTTTATTCTTGTTTTACTATTCCTTGAGGTGTAAAGTTAGGTTGTCTTTTGAGATTTTTTTTCCTTGAAACTTCATCGCTATAAACTTCCCTCTTAGAACTGCTTTTGCTGCATGCCACTGGTTTTCTTACGTTGTGTTTCTGTATTTTCATGTTTCAAGATTTTGTTTTAATTTCCCCTTTGCTTTCGTTTTTGGTCCATTGGTTGGACAGGAGTGTGTTGTTTAATTCCCATGTATTTGAGAAGTTTCCAACTTTTCATCCATTATTGATTTGTAGTTTCATACCACTGTGGTTATACAAGATAGTTGATATAGTTTCTGTCTTCTTGAATTTGTTGAGACTTGTGGCCTACCATGTGATCTATCATAGAAAGCATTCCATGTGTACTTGAGAGGAATGTGTATTCTGCTGTTACACGGAATGTTCTGTTTATGTCTGTTTGGTCCATTTGGTCTATAGCGTTGTTTAAATCTGCTCTTTCCTGATTGATTCTCTGTCTGTATGGTTTATCCATCATTGAGAGTGGGTATTAAAGTCCCCAACTATTATTGTATTGCTATTTATTTCTCCTTCTAGTTGTGTTAGCATTTGTTTTATGTATTTACATGCTCCCATGTTGGGTGAATAAATATTTATAATTGTTATATCTTTTTAATGAATTGACTCTTTTTTCATTATATAATGAGCTTCATTCTTGTGACCATTTTTAGCTTAAAGCCTATCTTGTATGATACAAGTATAGCTATCCCTACTTTCTTTTGGTTATCATTTACTTGGAATATCTGTTTCTATCCCTTCATTTTATATGTGTCCTTAAACTTTAAGTCTTTTGTAGACCATGTGTCATTGGGGTCCTGTTTTTAATCCATTCAGCCACTCTGTGTTTTTTTGGGGGGGTATTTAATCCATTTACTTTTAAAGTAATTATTGATGGGTAAGCACTTACTAATGCCATTTTGTTCTATTGAATTCTGCAGTCATAATTTTTTTGCTCAGCGATTTCTGATTTTGATGGTTTCTTTCTTTGTTGTACTTCTCATTTTGTTCATAGCACTGTTTTTCTAATTTAATTTAGCCGTCTCTTGTAGTTTACTGGTGTTCTTCAGGATCATTCTGAATTCTTTTTTAGACAATCCATTTTATTAGGGTCAGTTATTGAAGCATTATTAGTTTCTTTTGGTGGTGTCATGTTTACCTGTTTCTTCATGATTCTTGGTTTTTTGCATTGGTATCTCTGCATTTGTTTAAGCAGTCTCCTTTTTCAGACTTTACAGGTTCACTTTAGCAGGGAAGCCTCTGTGGGAGGCCTCTGTGGGAAGGCAGGGCTTGCTATTGGGGTCTCTTGTTTAGTGAGGCCATTGCCTGTGCTCTGAGGTTTGGGGGATACTCCTGGCTGGGCTCCATGTTCAAGCAGGATCACTGGGCAACTATCTTCTGGTTTGGATTGGGCTATTAATTGTGCTCCGCAGTCAGGGAGGCTGTGTTCCTTGGCAGTATGGTGCCACTGGTTGAACTCCTTGATTGAACAGGGCTACAGGCTGGCCTCTGCAATCATCCCTGGTTGTGTGGGGTCTCAGATAGTGGTCTATAACCGTATGGTGCCACTGGCTGAACTTTTGTGTTTGTATGGGGCTTGCATTTCGTGCCCTGAAGTTGAGTGAGGCTGCATGCTTGTCTTCATGATCATGTAAGCCATTGGCTGTGCTCATCTGATAGGCGAGAGGTCATTGGCTAGACTTCCTTGTCCCTTGGGACCACAGGCTATTCTCCTTGATTGGGTAGGGTTAACAGCTTGGTTTCCTGTCTGGGTAAGGCCACAGGCCTTACAGTTAGGCAAGGCGAGTAGTCGAGGCTCCTCTGCTTATCAGGGTTATAGGCTAAGCTCCTCAGCTGGATGGGATTGTAGGTTAGGCTCTGTCTCAGAGTACAATAGGCTGTGCCCCTATATTTCCCAGGCCACTGTTCAGGATCCTTGGTTATGTGGAGTCAGAGGCTATGGTGAACAGTTGGGTATAGCTGCTGTTTTGATTTTCTGATGGAGCAGAGCTATAGGATGAGCTCTGTGGCTGCTCTCCTTCCCTGGCTGGGCTTCCTGGATGGGTGGAGCTGGAGGTTATGCTCAGTGCTAGGGCAGGGCCGGGAATTTGCTTCCTTTCTTGGGCAAGGTGGTAGAACAGGCCTGCCTGCCAGTATGGCCCACTGACTGGGGATCCAAATCAGGCAAAACTGCCAACCAAGTTTTGTAAGCCAGAGGAGGCCTGAGCTCTGTGGAAGGCCAGAGCTGCTGGGTGGGATCTCTTTTTAGGAGTGCTGCTGCAAGCAGTAAAGCCATCAGCCAAGATCTGAGCACTATTTGCTGTAAGCCCCACCCCCTTCTCCATCTCTGTCTCTCCCCGGTAGTCAAGCCTTGTAGATTCTTCCAGTGATTCCTGTGAGGCAAGACATGAGTGGGCTTCTTGGGAAGTGTCCCATGTGCTGGGGGAGCTAGATGTCTGCCCCTGGGCTCTCTTTCCCCAGTGTAGAAACCATAGGCCTTGGTGGGGGGGCTCTCATAGTGGCACTATGCCACTGTAGGGGAAGGGCAATGGTGTCAGAGTGTGTCCAGTCCTCTTACCCTTCTAATGTGGGATTTTTACAATGATGTTTTTTCTATGGATAGTTGACCTTAGTCGTCTTGTGAGGGGGACTATAGTTGGGAATGACCTATATGGCCATCTTGATGATCTAATTCCCCTCTGTATGCTTAACTTCAAGTAAGCTATACATTTTTTAATGGGACAGATAGATTATGTCTTATAATTTTGCCTCTCTGGTGCTTAGCTCCATGTTGGGGATATGAACAATTGGTTAACAATAAATGTGTGGTAATTCTGCGATTGAGCCCTGTAAGGAAATGAAGCATTAAGATATGAATTAGCTTCTGTGTATACATTTTCATCTTTTAAAAACGGAATTGCTGTTCCTCCATGCATACCTGCGTTTGGCTTATGTGTTTTTTCCCTTCAAAATCTCTGTTGTCAGTAATTCATTGTTATAGATTCATACTCCTTATTGGTAAAAACTCTGTGGGCTGCTTTGCCTCAGGGATAATTTAATTAGGGTACTGCTGTTTGATACCATTCAAGAAAATGTTATACCCTGAAGGGTATTGGATTTGTCACAGAATGACACTGAAGAGAAGCCAGGGATAGGCAAACTAATAACATCCTAGCTTGGCTATTATAATTGGGTCTTTTGGAATTTTTGTCCAACATTTTTTGTTTATATCACTGCCTTCCTAAGAAATAAGCATGTGACCAATTTGATGTCTTTTATCTGACAAGGGCAGAAACTAATGGTAGATAAATAAGGACATAGTAAGTTGACAACAGATAGAGTCCATGCCTTCAGAATGCTGTTTCTCTAAAGTTAGATACCTATTTATGTGAAGAAAACATTTGTGTAAGGGGGCAAGATTGGAATGCACTAAAATGAAATGTTCATGTTGACCACATTAGCTTTAATGGAACTTATTCGATATAGTGACTCAGTCTCTGTGAATCTGACTATGTGTATTTGCTGTTTTTTATACAGGGAATCATCATCCAGGGACCTGCCAGAGACCACAAGAAACATGGGGAGGAGTAAGTTTCTCTTTGCTTTTAAATAATTTAGACTTTCTCCATATTAATCTATGTATACAGGAAATCAAATTTGCAACTCAACGTTTTTTTGTGGACATCTAAATTGTATTTCTGGTTAGTGTTAGAAAGTTTTTGTCTGAAGCAGGGCTGTGCAGAGATAGACCAACAGATCACATGCTGCTCATTGGCAAGGTTTTCTTTCTTTTTATTTTATTCCTTCTGCTATTTTCTGAACATCTCACAGTACAGGGAGAGATGGCTCAAACTTGATATGTATAGACCTGCCCTAATCCCAGCTTCTTTACAACTTTTAGGAAAGTTACTCATTTGCTTCCATTGGTTCCTAAGGCTTGTTGATAATTACATTAACAAAAAAAGATTCTGCTATGCAACCAATGACAGTATTAAAAAAATTCATTGTGAGGTTAATTTATAAATGGTTTTGATTTCCCTTAAAATGTTAAAGCCTGGCATTAAGAACCATTAGATGAATTCCTTTGATTTGTCCTTTCTCATGAGACTATTTATGGCCAGTAGACAATAGACAAATTCAAAGTCATTTTATCGTTAATAGTAACCGACCACCAGTGACTTCATAAATTATCCTAATCAACATAGACCATAAAATCAAATACATAAAAGACCTCAGAGGGAGACTAGGTGTTGTGTAGTATAGTGAGGAGTGTACTGGGCATAGAGTCAGAAGCCTGAAAAAAATTCTACTTCTAGTACTTTGATCTAATCCTAGAGTTCCCCTATATTTGCTTATGCATCTCAAGTGTGATTCATATATTCTGCACTTCCAGCTTCAGGAAGTTGTGCTTGGCATAATGTAATGATATGTATAAAAGTGTGTTGGGAACTCTAAAGTATAATAGAAGAGAGCAGCTCATTCTTGTCCTTATTGAGTTAAGTATATTTCCATTGGTTTTGTCTCCTAATAGTTAAAATAAAGTTTTTTGATCAGATGTTTCTGTAGGCAGCAGGACTGGGACTAGGGTTGTGCAAGTGACAGAGAGTACCTCCTTATGTTTGTGCTATAGGCACTTTGCTTGCCCCACCTTAATATGGGCCCTAGAAGGTAGCCCCAGGGATTATGGATCAGTGATGGAAAATTTCTTCCTGAACCTTGTTGAGTCAGATTTTGCCTGTTTTCTCCAGTGATTTCTTTAGGGATTGATTAGCCCCAGGGATTTTGGTTCTTCCCTAACCTCCACAAAATACACCAATCTCCTGATAGTTTAGAAGTGTAAAAAAATGAGTAAGTTTAGTTTAGAAATATATAAAAAAAAGAATACATTTAAAAAGAACTGTTGAACGTTCTTGGACTAAATCTAACCCTAAGTCAGCTGTCAGCAGAAGTTTCTGGAGTAACTCATTGTGGCTTGGTCCCTACCTAATCTCAGACTTCAGGTGGATTTCGATAATGTTTGGATTGTTGGATTTCATCATGACCACAAGAAGAAAGCTGCATTGAGACAGAGCAACACATTGCTTGTTTCCTCTCTTCCTTTTCAGAATGATCCTCAGGTCATTAGCAAGGAGATCTTTAGGAGCTTACTTGAAAGGTGCTTCAGCAAGTGTTTATTTAAGTAGTCAGGCAACTAATAAGAGTTCTTGATGAAGGATAGGGCATGGTACTGTTATTTGCACAGATGGGCATATTTCCAACCTGGAGATGAGGTAAGGGAAGTGCTCCAAAAAATGCTACTTTACAAACACATGGAAGCTTATAATAGCAGCATTTGAACTGTGTTTGTTGTCCACTTTAAAAGCATTCTTAACATCCTTAGTTTTGAAGCCTCCATCCTTTACTCTCTAAGCTTTACTTAGCTTGCCTGATTTCACTTGCTAATTGCTGTCACTGTTAGTGGGGGAAAAAAAGATGCTACTGTGTGGTATTTTTTTTTCTTTTCTGGCAACATACAATGAAGTTTTTACTAGATTTGGCAAAGATTCTGACAAACATAGTTCAATGTGTCATACAAAGGGACAGCAGAGGAAAATATCACAAAGACATGGCACTAGCCTCATTAATGAGGAGGCTTGGAAACAAAGAACACAGCTGGAAAACCATACAGGGTAGGTGAAAAATTAAAATTAATATTGAGGTGAATTTCTTTTACTATCCTTTGATACTGGATGAAGAAATTATTCTTTTATGTGACATGAAGAAAATTATAAGCCAAGTCTTAAAAATGGTGGTGGAAGGATAAGAACACACATTTGTATTTAATTTTTATGACACCACCATCAGTGTCCATTTTATATCCTTGATATCCCATTTACTCTCTATATATCCCATATATACATTTAGTATATTTAATACATATATGGGATATATATAATATATATGGTATTTATGAGATATATATATCGTAAAATTGGATTTACTGTATATATAGTAAATATGTATATGGGATATATATACTACATATATAATATATATTATATAGTTATATTCTATAAATAGTACATGGCATTTAAATATACTATATTTAATATATTTTATATGTTATATATATTTATAGTATATTATAATAGTATAGCATAGTAAATTATATAATATAGTATATATATTGTATACTATATATAGTATAATGTTTATAGTATATAGTAAATATATGTTAATAATAAATATATATATATGAGTTCTGAGCTAGGGCTTTGTACTTAGGACTTTTTTAGATGTTTATTTATTTTGAGAGAGAGAGAAAGCAAAAGCACAAGCAGGGGTGGGGCAGAGAGAGAAGGAGAGAGAGAATCTCAAGCAGGCTCTGCACTGCCAGTGCAGAGCCCAACATGGGGCTTAATCCCACGAACCATGAGATCATGACTTGAGCCGAAATCAAGAGTCAGATGCTTAACTGACTGAGCCATCCAGGCACCCCTATATTTAGGACTTTTAAGAATATGTAATTATTTTGATATTAACAAGTATCTGTGGCACACTTCATAACTCTTAGGTATTTCTCCTATGTTATCTTACTTGAGTTGTAAGAGAACCCTGTGATGTATATTCATATATTTCTTGCAGCATGGGGGACTGGACAGATGGGCAAAGAGAATTGGCTCACCATTTATGATAACAGCTAAAACATGTGTATCAGATAGTGGAGTGCCTCAAATATCAGTGTCTTCTGAGCAGCGGGGGACACAGCTCACAGTATGAGGTGTCTAAGAGGCTTAAGGCACCACTTACCTGGTGAAAGCCACCCTTCTTGATCAATCGGTTTTTGTCTTTGTGGTTTTTCTTAACAGGAAGAATATAATACATTATGGAACACCAGAATAGTATGAGACAACAAGGGGAGATGCTGTTACAAAAAGGAATAGCATATATAAATAAAACCAGAAGATTTTAGTGGAGAATTAATATTTTTACAAAGAAGAGAATGTGAATATTTTACAAATGTGTATAATAGGCTCACAAAATACTATGTACATAATGCTGGAGTATTTATCTTTATTATTTTCAGATGGAAATTAAAATTTTATTCTACCTTTTCTACCTCCCACCCCCTGAGCAACTGGTATATTCATGACAAAGTGACAAAAGTCTCAATACTCAACAAAGTAATTTCTTGGGAGTTTTCTTCCTAAAAATTTTGGAGGTTATTGTTTTGTTACAATGTTTGAGTAGAATTTGATTTTTTAAAAATGTTTATTTATTTTTGAGAGAGAGAGAGAGACAGAGCATGAGTGGGGGAAGGGCAGAGAAAGAGAGGGAGACACAGAATCTGAAACAGGCTCCAGGCTCTGAGCTGTCAGCACAGAGCCCGATGTGGGGCTTGAACTCAGGAAGGGCAAGATCATGACCTAGGCCAAAGTTGGATGCTCAACCAACTGAGCCACTCAGGTGGCCTGAATTTGTTTTTTTAAGTTATACCTGTTTTGCATCTGAATTTTTTTTGTCAGAACATAGTTCTCTTACTGTATGTTCTAAGTACTCTAGCAGCAGTTCATGGTATTTATTAGCCTAATATATAGTTATTGATTGCTAATTTTACTGTCTTTACCTTAGAAACAGAGCTTCTGGTAGAACTTCATTAGGCTGTCTCAATAATAGCAAACTTGTTTTACAAAATAGGAATAATATTTAGCCATAAATCTTAAAAAGGATTAATTTTGCTTTGTTGTATAGAAACCAGTGTCTGGAATAGCTGAATGATGGCAAGCAGACAGGTCTTATTTGTGGAGAATAATTAAAATAAAAATATGAAGATAGCTTAGCATTTTTTGTTTCTTCCCTTTCAGTATTTAGTCTGTGGAAATAGCTTTTACTCAGCCAAGGATCTATAAAATCTTAATCTGAAAAAGTCAGTTTCCATCTTCATTTTCTATATCTGATGGTAACTTAATGCCCTTGATGTTCTAGTATACATGAACATATCATTGTGCTATAAAAAAAAAAGTGGCACTGTGCCAGTTACAGTCTTGATTTTTTATTAAAATGTAGCAGCATAATTTCTTTGGGTCCCTGGATGTGCTTGACTCCTTTTAGCCAAACATGTTCCCCCCACTTATCAAGACTTAGTAGAAGGAAAGATGGTTTAGAGCTACCACAGTGTGTCTCTAAGCTCTTTGATTCATTGCGGAACTACTGCTCAATTGAGGCCAATCCTAAACTTTATCTCTGAGCATACAGCTCTATGTTGTCAAACAGGGAATGAATGTTCAAACTGACAAACCTTGTAAAGTGACTGTCTCTTAATGTAGTGTCTAATTTCATTTGACAGCTCCCTGGTTTATAGTTCAAGTCAAGGCACACATTTAAGACAATTAATTATTTCATTTTCTGGCCTATATTAAATTTCGGAGCCTCTTTATTACAGTAGAATATTCATGCCTCTGCAGTTTAGATGATGTCACCAATTTATCATAAACCTTATCTTCATAATTTTATAACAGTAATACAGATCTACTTGGGGTTGACAACAGCCATTATTTTTTCCTGGCAAGTCTTTCCCCCTAGGCAAATGAGTTAACTATTGAAGGGTCAAGCTACTTTAAAAAAAAAAAAACAACCAAAAAACATCTCATTGTAATGCTTGATGCTTTTTGTCTTTGATGCCTTTTACCTATTTAACAAGAAAATAACCTTTGGTACATAAGTTAGGCTTGCACTTTTGACATTTCTTTTTCATTTGAGGCAAAATTCACATAACACAGAAGTGATCATTTTAAAGTGACATTTAGTACCTTCACAATGTTATATGACTGTCTAGTTCCAAAATATTTTCATCACCTGCAGTGCAGATCCCAGACCCATTAAGCAGTCTCTGTTCCTCCCTCTCCCTAGGCCCTGGCAACCTGTAATCTGCTTTCTTTCTCTATGGATTTATCTATTCTGGATATTTCATATGAAGGGAGTAATACAACCTATTGCCTTTTGTGTCTGGCTTTTTTCATTTGTGTTGTTTTTAGGTTTATCCATGTTGTATTAATATTAGTACCTTATCCCTTTTATGGCTGAATAATATCCCATTGTATAAATAACACATTTTGGGGCGCCTGGGTGCCTCAGTTGGTTAAGCATCCGACTTTGGCTCAGGTCATGATTTCATAGTCCGTGGGTTTGAGCCCCGTATCGGGCTCTGTGCTAACAGCTCAGAGCCTGGAGCCTGCTTCAGATTCTGTCTCCCTCTCTCTCTCTGCCCCTCCCCTGCTCACACTCTGTATCTCTCTCAAAATAAAATAAAGACATAAAAATTTAAAAAAAATATATAAATAAATATACCACATTTTGATGATCTTTTCATCAGTTGATGAACATTTGGGTTGTTTCCACCCTTTGTCTCTTGTAAGTAATGCTCTATGAACATTATTGTACAAGTTTTTATTTGAATCTCTGTTTTCAGTTCTTTGAGATGTGTATCTAGGAATGATTGTTGATGTTTTGTTGGTGGGATATGCTGTCTTGTATGTTCTAAGATGTTTAGCAGCATCACTGGCCTCTCTACACTAGATGCCAGTGGTTCTTTCCTCTCCAAGTTTGATAACCAAAAATGTATCCAAACATTGCTAAATGTTCCCTGGGGGTGCAAAATTGCCCTGGGCTGAGAACCACTGGTTTAGAATAAAGGAAAGTAAATCTTTAGAGATAAGCCATAATTCACATACTATGATGTTTTTCATAGAAGTAATTTGAGTCTAAAGGAGAGCATTATATGGTTATAGAAACCAAGGTATAGCCCTGGTTCTGTAATCAAGCAGCTGTATCCTTGGGTAAGTTACTTAACCTCTGGACTTCAGTTTTCTTGTCAATAAAATAAAGGGTTTGAGATGGGTCAGTGGTTTCCAGTGTGCTCAGTGAAGCCCCGGCTTTTCGAAAGGGGTCCCTGAGGAACTACCATAAGGGAAAGGAAGAAAACAAAGTGCTCCTGGTATATAGCACCTCCCCTTCTGATAGAGAAAGCAAAAGTTTGCATTCTGCTATCATTTCTAGAGAAAATCCACATATAAACAGTATTAATTTCACCAGTAAAAAGTCATTTCTGAAATCTATGTGCTAATTAATGAAGGCACTAATTTGTCATTGAGACTCCATTTCTTAAATCCATTATGCTGCTTTTGTTGGCAGGAGAAAAAGTTAGCTGAATGCAGTCTTTGAATGCTGTCTGAATAGCCACCTCTGAAATGTGGCTTTTTAACTGTAGAACGTATTCTATTAGGACATTTATCCACTCCTAGAATCTAGATTACGGCCAACTGAAAACATAAAAAATAATAATAATAAATAAGGGGCGCTTGGGTGGTTCAGTCGGTTAAGTGTCCGACTTCGGCTCAGGTCATGATCTGAAGGATCATAACTTCTAACAAGAAGGAGTTACAAATTATAAAATTCCTTCAAAGAAAACTTGGCCTTCTACCTTTCTTTGTGAGAGAATCTATTTTACCATTTCTCTGATTCTCATTATTCCTTATTAAGCATAAAATCACTGGGGTGCTTGGGTGGCTCAGTCAGTTAAGTGTCCGACTTTGGCTCAGGTCATGATCTCACAGTTCATGGGTTTACACCCTGCATCGGGCTTTGCTGACAGCCTGGAGCCTGCTTCAGATTGTGTCTCCCTCTCTCTACCCCTCCCCACCCCCACTCTCTTTCTCTCTTTTAAAAAATAAATAAAACATTAAAAAGCATAAAATCATTGGACAAGAGACATCTGAATATACGATGTAAAATTTGGCTTTTAAGAAAACCATATTGAGTTAGTAAGACTCACTCTGGGGGGAACCATGTTTATTTTGTTTTTAAAGAATATTGACTTTATAGACATACATTACCTCTGTTTTCTCTTTTATAGAAATCCATTCCTGGCATTCGCTCCACACTTATTCCCGGAAACCTGCCTGTTACGATCTGGCATTTTGTTGCATATCTCCGGAAGCACAAATATACATATTTTTTAAAGTCTTTTTTATAGATTATAATCACCATATTGTCTTAAGAAGCAGCTTCAGGATATTAAATATATTAATAACAATTATTTTTCTCTCAAACCCTGAGACTTCCCACTTTCACTAGCTCAGTCCTGTCACTTCAAATTATTTTTTAAATATCTAATTTCTTATATGGGTTTCAGCTCCCTAATTTCCATGAAAACATACATGTATTACATACCATTCTAAACTAAGCTGTACATTTGTAACATCTTGATTGGGTACATGAACACTGCCATACAACAAATTTTGAATTATAAACCTACCTGCTATGAAAAAATTAACCTTTAAGTTCTACAGATATGTTACAGAGGTGAAATACAATTGGGAAATGCTTTATTTTTCCACCTTATCAGGAAATAGAAAGATGGTCTAAATGGCATCTTTTTAGTTTGCATAATTTTGTTTTTTAGTAAGTGAATGTCACTTTGGAATGTGAGAATTTGTTTTTCTAGGGAAGTTATTTCAATCAGTGTGTGATAAGAAATACTATTTAATACCTTTTTCAGCCAGAAAAAATCTTGAAGGCAACCAGCGTGCCTGGTTGAATTTCTCTTATTTATTTATTTATTTATTTATTTATTTATTTACTTACTTACTTACGGTTTGGGAGATGGTGGTTGCTTGGCTGTAAATAGTGTATTCATATCTCAAGAGGATTTGGATAAGATACACTATTCCTACTCAACATAAACCTTTCCAGTTATAAAACTCTTCAGAGTTACAACTGAAAGGGCCTAAGAAATCATACCCAACATATTAGCTTCACTAATTAGGAGAAAGGCCCAGATAAATTAAACAATAAAATTCAGAATCATAGAGCCAGTTTATTGCTGGACCTGGAACAGGAATCTGCATATTCTGACTACAAATTCAGGACCTTTTCACCATATCACACTCCTCTCATTTGCTGCAGTTTCATTGGTCTCAGTACACGGTTGGCAAAAGTGGTGAATGGATTTTGGCTTCAAAAAGATTGTCTCAAAAGGCAATTTTTATGTGACAGAAAGGCTCAAATAAGTGGATGGTTTAGCATATTCTGCAGTCTTTTATGAGAAATTCACAACTAAACAGGATATTAGAGATTTATTCAGAAAAGGAAAATAGCTTCCTGGTTAGCGTGTGGACCCATTAGAAACTCAGTCGTTGGTGTACCAACATTTACAGACTTGGTCTAGGAGCAAATATTCCATTAGAATAAATATTTTGTTGATCTCTGATGCTTACCTTTTTAGTAAGTGTTAAAAAAAACTTTCTAAAAAGCATTTTTTGTGGAACTAGTTCTAAAACAGACCCTATAATCTCCTTCCTTCCTAAACAATATCCTGAACATCCTATGGTCCTTTCTTGGTAACTCGGATTCATCATTATAAACATAATCACTGATGCCTACAGCTTAGGGAGTTGTTAGTATGGGGGGTGGTTAGAGCCTACTCTAAATAACCCTCAAAGGACTTTCTCTCTTTTCCCTTGCCTTCAGATTAATCAGCTTTCACTTCTTGTTGCTGTCCGTGTGTTGATCTGGTTCAGCTCACCTCTGCCCCTTTTACCTTTATCTGTAATGTGCAATGAGGCTTTCAAGTCTCATAGGCTCATGGATGAAGGATGAATAATTTGATCCTTGATGAGTCTAAGTAAGGGAGCTGGGGCTTGCTATAGGTAAAGCATAAGATAAATTATAATGTAAGACCTTAAGGGGCCATCTCTTACTTCTGAGTTCATGAGACTGGGTTTATTTGAGTGTTTTCTGCATAAATGATATATTACTATCAGTATTCACAAGGGTTATGTAAAATATTGAATAGCTACGTGAACTATCAGATAACCTGAAAATAAATAGAAAATAATTTATTCAGTATATTCTGTAGTAGCTATTCCTTATTCTCTTAATATATATGTCATATGTATAATTTTCATTTTTTAAAGTTTATTTATTTTTGAGAGAGACAGAGACAGTGTGAGCAGGGGAGAGGCAGAGAGAGAGGGAGAGAGAAAGAATCTCAAGCAGGCTCTATGTTGTCAGCACAGAGCCCGATGTAGGGCTCAAACTCACGAAACCATGAGATCATGACCTGAGCTGAAACCTAGAATCAGACGCTTTACCAACTGAGCCACCCAGGCACCCCTTCTGTGTAATTTTCATTTCTTACTATAGCCTTCTTAAGAGCATCTTTGTGGTCTATTGTTAAAATTGTTTAAAATTTTTTTTAATGTTTATCCATTTTTGAGAGAGAGACAGACAGACAATGCATGAGCCAGGGTAGGGATGGCAGAGAGAGAGAGAGAGAGACAGAGAGACAGACAGAATCTGAAGCAGGCTCCAGGCTCTGAGCTGTCAGCACAGAGCCCTATATGGGGCTTGAACTCACGAACCATGAGATTGTGACCTGAGCCAAAGTCAGAAGCTTAACCAACTGAGCCACTGAGGTGCCCCTATTGTTAAAATTCTAATAATGGTAGGCTGTCAGTGTACATTTGACCAAACTTGAAGTTAAAAATAAGCATATAAGTTACTGTAAAGGGTGCTTCCTTATGATTTTGTTACAAGTGTCAGATCCTTATAAATAAGGACTAGAAATAGACCTTAATTTACATTCTGAAGAATTTCTGAAAAAAATTTTTAAAGTTTATTTATTTTGGAGGAGAGCACATGTGCATGTGTGTGTATGCACACAGGGGAGAGACAAAGAGAGAGGGGGAGAGAGAGAATCCCAAGCAGGCCCCACACTTGTCAGCGTGGAGCCCAATGCGGGGCTCGAACTCATAAACCATGAGATAATGACCTGAACCGAAACCAGGAGTCGGACGTTTAACCCACTGAGCCATCCAGGTGCCCTGAATTTCTGAAATTTTAAAATCTCATGATATCTCCCAAATATTTATTAGTCATCAAAGTATATTGTAGCCACTACACAACATTAGGTAATTGGAAGAACCTATGAAATTCTCATAAGGCTTTAATAGTGGCAAAGGTATGGTGCAGCAGGAGAAAAATGGCTCCTATGGCCATTTTTACTCATACAGGACATGCTTTGTCTTCTAATTGTGAACCACCAAGATGTCTAAGATAACCTTGGTTTCTGGGGAGCCAAGGCACAAGTTTACTGAGAATCTTTGTTACTCTACTGATCATATAGCTGAGAGTAGGCTGCATAATTAGTTAAGTCAGATGCAAACCATCAATCTGTACATTTTTAATAATAATCAGTCCAGACTAGTACAGAGTGCCTCAAAGGGAATTTCAGACTTAAAACAGCACTTTATAAAGCTAGTACATTTCATTCCAAACTTGACCTAGGAGACCATACTCCCAGGCATTCCTAGAGTTCAGCATACAGACTCCCTACAAGTTAACCCTATTCTTATTCATTTATTCTGTATCTTCTCTGTGTATTTTTATTATTGCTTCAGCAGATCTCTTGTTTTTCCTTTTACGGAAACTGCCACCATGATGGTGACAAGTCATACTACTATTTATTGAGCATTCATTCTTTGCCAAGCTGTGAGCAAAGTATGTTGTGTACATGACCTCATTTATAACTATGAGATTGGTGCTATTATTTCAATCTTACACATGAAGAAAGCAACCTTAGGGTCTTTACTTTTCTCACATAGCTGTCTACTCTAACAATTTTTTTTTTCTTTCTAAGTGTGGAACTGATGTCCACCACTGAACAAGCATAGGATACCAATGAGATCACATTTGTTACTCAAACAACCACAGCCCCTCGTAATACAACAATGTCTTTCTTCTTTCCCTGACAAACCTCGTTCCCACAGGAAATTTAAGAACTCTAGGATTATACATTAGGTCTAAAGAGTAGGTCTTGATTCTTGCATTGAAGAAAAGATAATGGAATGCTAGATTAGTTTGTGCAAAGTCCCCATTTTCTGTTACTCTTGATCTTCTTGCTTCTGTTGCCAGTATGTAGTCGAACATCAAAACCAGGACACCTAAACCAGGCTTTCTGGTACCCAGAACAGTTCCAGGGACACTAAAGGAATCACCATAGTAATTGAGACATAAGTTACCCTAGCTAGGCTGGCAGTAATTTCCAGCAGTGCTAGGAAATGAAAAGGGAACCTTTCTATGTAGCATTTCACTTACCTCTGCCCACTCCATAATATAGTAGGCCTGATTTCCCAGTGTTTCAGCCATTTAGTGGCCTTATTGTTTCAGTTTTTATATCCCTGATCTCTTTTATAGGCAGACTTAGAACCAGAGTGGCTAATTGAGGAGGAGCTAACTTAGTATCATCTACAACTGAGTGATGTGGCTAGTGATGTTACTCTTATGAGTAATTTATATGAGAGGTTTCTGTAATTTTGAATCTTCCAAAGGATCTTTGTTTCCTTCCTCAGAGAAGGAATTCCCCAGCCCATTTAAGCTTGGGGTGCCAAATAGATTTGGAAGACAAATGGCAAGATTCCATGTGTCTCCAGGCTGGAATTTCCCAAACTTTCTGAGTTGATGGTGCCCTTAATTTTCACAGTGACTTTTTCATAGCAGCCATAGGCCAAAAGAAATACCTAATAATTCCATTTATTAAGTAAATAGGTCCAAACAACTTAGTGAGTATTTATATCCTGACAGCTTAGTAGCCATTTGAAAAAGTTGAAAGAAAGTAATATTATTTCAACCTTAAATAGGCATGCAGTTACTAATAGGATGTGTGTGCCTGTTAGGCACTGTCCAACTTCCCTAACCATTGGAATCATATTGGATACTGCCACTTCCATTTCCTGTTCCATATTGATTTTTAATACAGCATGTTGTTTTAACCACAGCTGAAAATCCAGCTTCACAAAGGAAATGAATATAGAACTATCTAATGATGAAAATGTTAACTACCTGAAGCTGGTAGTTTGTGTGGTGTGCAACAGATGTTGAGTATCAATGCATTTTGTTCAGAAATATAAAGTATCTGCACATTCTCCATGAATTTGCTGCAGCACCCTAGACACTCTTGGTGCATACTTTAAGTACCAATGTGCTAGTTCCTTGCCAAACCAAAAAGCATCTAGCTACGCCCTCTTTCCCCAAACAGTATGTGTCTAGCTACTCCACTTCTACATAACTATTAGGGGAAATCAGATGATTCTTTTAGAACAAAAAATGTTGCTGCAAGGGGAGCATAAATAGAAGTATTCTATACATTTCAAAAGATACTCTCTCTTGCTAAAAAGGGATGTTCAAGTGCTGTCTCACTAGAAACTTCCCTAAATGTATTTATTTCATAATCATATATTATTTTTGCAGTGCTGCTTCATAATTAGAGGCACGGTCCATGGTTTCCCACTTCTAGTCACTTAGTCTTTGAGCTCCTCCCATTGTGTGTTTTCATTTATTCCGCACTTGTCAAATCCTCTTCTTACCAAGTTCTTTTACCAAGTGTTATGAAAGACTGGTTGGATCAAAACACTAATAATACATGGACTCTGCCCTCAGGAAGCTTATAGTCTTGAGGGGGAACTGAATAGGCATAACAAAAACTATAATACAGTTTAATTACTTGCTGTAATTGAGTTATATGCAAATACTGAGAGTCTGTAGCACCTCTGTCTAATGACACGGGTAGTAGAACCTTGGGAAAGTTTTTAGAGGCTGTTACATCTGAATAGAATAGGAGTTCATTAGGCAGATGAAATACTAGTACACAATTAGAGAGGCATTAAAGAAATGGAGAATGGTGAGATTTGGTTTGAATGAGGGATAAGGTGCATGGCAAGTGTAGTGGCCAAAGAAATCACCCAATAGCCATATCTTTCCCATCTTTCCCCTTCTTTCCATTCCCGTTGCCACCGTTCAAACACATGGTCTCATTATTTCTCAATCTGGTCTGTTGTCAGTAACCTCTTACCTAGCCTCTCTCCCTCGAATTTTCTCTTCAACCTACCCGTCAGTCTGTTGTATAAATACATTTTTTCTAAGTAATGAAGTATTGGTCTAAAATCTTGAATGCTATCAAATAGTTTGAATATTTTAGCCTAATATTAAGTGCCTCCATGATAGAGCTATTGGCCCCCATTTCCAGTTTCATTTTTCACTTCCCATTTTGATTCTTATACTCTGTCCCTACTGACCACTAACTGTTCCTTATTTATGTCCCTTGTTTTATTCCGTTCCAACCCTCTCACTGTTTTTTCCTAGGATGTCTTTCCTCACCATCTTTGCACATCCCAATCCTACCAGTCCTTAAAAGGCCAGCCCAAAAAAGCTTTTCATGGATCCTCCACGTCGTCTAAACATACCTACCCAATAGAAGTATGCCTCCTTTCTCACCTCAAGGAGCATCCACCATGGTCAGTCTTGCATTAGAGTTCTTGGTATCTCTCTTTTATCTTCATTATTGTTTACACTGAAGAACCTTGTGGGCAGAGGCCATCTGCTAGTCATTTTTGTAACTTGCCATGATCTCCTTGTACATAGTCTGTATTGAGTAAATATTTCCTAAGAAAAAGAATTTTGTTCACCTAAGAGAAAAATGTCAACATTTGCAACTTTAAATAGTGTTTCCTTCGATGAAATCAGACCCAAGGTGAGAGAACTGATTAGATAATTGGAGTAGAGATTTTTCAGAAGTAGTTCTCAATTTTCAGGCCTTATGATCTGCTGTTTTCCAGCAAATGTTTGTACGTGATTGCACTTGGCTAAAGATTTTTGCATTAAAATATCAGTTTTAGTATCCTACAATGCATTAAGAAATATACTCTACAACTACGTATTTTATTTAAGGCAATGATATAGGTTATGTCAGCCATTCTCATTTTATTTATTTTTATTCTTTTGAAGAGAAAGCATAGGTGAGAACTATCAATTTTGAAATCATGAAAAAGTAGTTACATTTTTAAGATAAATACACTTATTTGGCGGGTGTGAATGTGTCAGTCTTAGGTTTAAATATTTTCATTAGTAAGACTTTTTCCTAACTGAACCTAAAGAACACAGTTTAGGTTTTTCTTTATTTCCTTCAATGAGAAAAGAACATGTTTGAATAACACCTCAGTGTTGTGTTTTCATTCTGTATACTTGTCACATTATTTAATCTCTGATACAGGCATACACATGATTCCGGACAGCAGTGGGCTGACTCAAACCTTTTGATGAGAAGGAGGCCGAGGGAGGCGATCAACTTTAATTTTAAACATCACTGTCTTAGTTTTTGAAGTCCAAATATAAGCCCGTGTGTCACAGGAAGTGCCCAGTATTTTAGGGAAAGATAGTCTGATCCTATCCTATAGGTCAAAGCTGCCACCTTCTCCTTTATTTTGTTTCCACATTGAAAAAAATCTTAATTCTGGTGTCGTTCACTAGATTTCCAAATTGCTTTGATGAGGCTCTGCCACAACTTTGTTCCCTAACATATATATGGTAGACGTAACTAATCTATAACAGTGTCTTTCCTATAGGTCAGATTCTTACTCCAGGTAGTATCTTCTAATTGACCAGATGTGGCAAATAAGATAAAATTTACTTGCCAGCTTATTCTAGAGTTATCAGTATTATATTACTTTGCCTTTCAGTACAAGAAACACAAAGAATGTGTTTGTGGAATGTTCTTGGTAATTTGATTAGGCTGGGATTAGAAGAGCTGTGTCCCACTATAGGTTTACTTACAGTTAGTTGTTTAACCTTCTGAGTCAGCCTGCTTCCTGGCTACAAGAGTTAGCTGCTTTCCTTGACCCCCTTTTCCATGCAGATAGTGTATAAGAAAATTTTCTCTGAGGAGAATTAAGTTTTTTCTCTTAAAAATCTTAAAATACATTGTTGTTGATTGTTTGGTTTATTTTCAAGAAAACTGTCCCCAAAGCCAGGGATATCTTAGACTGTATTAATACATTGTGTTTCAAAACAAGGAAACAGATAGTCCTGATCAGTTTTACATTTGTCAGACCTCACTTAGAGTATTGCACTGAGTGTAGGACACTGTATTTTATGAGAGAAAGATGGTGCAGAGACTCCTGTCCATTTTATGTGGCCAACTCATGAAGAAACTAGATCTGTTTATCCTGGAAAAGAGACGCTTCCGGGGAAATCAGTTATCATCTTCATGTATTCGGTGGCCTGTTATATGGAAAAGAATTATTATGTCATTTCAGAGGGCATAACCAACGGCTAGGAAGTTGTTAATTCAGTGAAATGTCCTTTGATAAAGGGCTCCATAATCAAATAAATACGACAAATGTATCATATTCCTTTACTAGAGAATTGCAGATACAGACTAACTATATATTAAGGACCCTAAAAAACCACACAGTAAAAGATCTTGTTAAATTTTTTAATCCCCACATTCCATAAACACCTTCCTCAGAACTAGTTTTCTAAGGAGCTCACATTTAGGTAGTGGTTCTCAAACTATGGTAGTGAGACCAGCAGCATCAGCATATCTGGGAACTTACTAGAAATACAGCTTCCTAGCCCCACCCCAGACCTACGGAATCAGAAACTGGGAGCTGGGCCCAGCAATCTGTCTGATAATAAGCCTTCCACGGGATTGTCATGCCGCACCTGTGAGAAGTACTGCTAAAAAATTTCACTTCCATTTTCCAACTCAAAGCACCCTTTTAGTTTCCTTTCTTGCCACAATTTTTATTTTTTCTAGTTTCTTCTAATTATATTCTAGGACTCTCTAATTCATTGTTACAGATGGTTATCTTTCTGAGGTGTAGAAGGAAAGTCTTATGAAAGGTCTCTCATAGTTTTCAATCTGGTAACAATTTGGATACTTTAAAGAATCCTAAGTAATGAATCCATATCTTCTGTAAAGTGAAATGCATATCTCTGTAATGAGGTAAACCTTAAATTCATTGCTATTGTTGCCATTTAAAAAGTTTTTTTTAAGTTTACGTATTTTGAGAGAGACAGTGAGCCGGGGAGGGGCAGAGAGAGGGGGAGAGAGGGAATGGCTCCTCACTGTCAATGCAGGGCCTGATGGAGAGCTCAAACTCACAAACTGCGAGATCATGACCTAAACTGAAATCAAGAGTTGGACTCTCACCGATTGAGCCACCCAGGCGCCCCTATTGTTGCCATTTTTTAAAGGAGCACTTACTGTTTTACATTTACTTCAGAATTTTCTTTGTAAAATATAGACTTTTCTTTAACATTTTAAAATGATGTGTAATGTGCCTTCTCTTATGTTAGAAGTCAGTAAAATGAGAGACTTTTCTGATTTTCTTGCATTAGCAGAGATTAAATTCTTGTAGCATTTTATTTATCTATATGAACAACATGACACTTTTAGAAAAGTGAAACTGAAGTAAAGCTTAAAATGAATCTGTATGGGGTGCCTGGGTGGCTCATTCGGTTAAGCGTCTGCTTTGGCTCAGGTCATGATCTCACAGTTCCAGAGTTTGAGCCCCGCGTCGGCATCTGTGCTGACAGCTCAGAGCCTGGAGCCTGCTTTGGATTCTGTGTCTCCTTCTCTTTCTACCCCTTCCCCACTCCCGCTCTGTCTGTCTTGCTCAAAAATAAATAACAAAATTAAATAAATAAATAAAAATTCCCCATAGGCACCTGGGTGGCTCAGTTGGTTAAGCCTCCAACTTCGGCTCAGGTCATGATCTCGTGGTTCGTGGGTTTGAGCCCCGCATTGGGCTCTGTACTGACAGCTCCAGAGCCTGGAGCCTGCTTCGGATTTTGTATCTCCCTCTCTCTCTACCCTTCCCCTACTCATACTCTGTCTCTCTCTGTCTCTCAAAAATAAATAAAGGTAAAAAAAATTAAAAATAAAAATAATTCCCCATAAGTATACATATAAGTAGTGCCTTATTTTACTGGGTATCATAAATGTGTATTTTGAGTGTTTATATGAAATGGCTCTAGCGTTTATGCAGAAGAATTTTCTTTTTCTATAGGACAGTGAAATTGGGTTGAATATATTAAAATATCACAATATATTTAAGTGTATTTAGAACAAAATTATTAGTGTTCCTTGGGATGAATTACGGCCAAATTTATCTTAATTTCTTGATACTGTTTTGTCATCCCTTCCCTTCATGCATGTAAGGGTTCTCTGGGTTTGTATTGCTAGGCCAATTGTGGCTTTATTTCGGTTTATTTAGGGGGACAAAGAATGGCAGTCTGGAGACTGGATTTTGATTTGGTTGCTGC
>CM053579.1:76815286-76840331 GCA_028646485.1 Cryptoprocta ferox | reverse complement strand
CAGGACTCTGCTGAGCTGAGATGGATCATCCTGGCAAGGGGGCAGGGGGAGCACTTGTTTCACAGGAGGCTCTGCTGGGGAAGGTTATAGGTATCATCACCTGACTCTGCCTCATCAGTGAGGAAGGGTGGAGGAACCTAATAGAGGCTGACCCTGTTTTAAAGATCTTTTACTTCTAGTACAAAAGAAAAGACATAATATGTATTCAAACTCCCTTCCCCACTCTTTACCACTCTTTACTCTAGATGGCATGCTCTTCAAGGAGAGCAGGGATGGAAATGCAAACGGCAGTGGTGTAAATTCTGTGGAGCTGCTCTGCACTTGGAAATTGCGTTACCAGAGGTAGCCTGTATATAAAGATCCATTCCCATGCACCAACCATGAAAATAACACTGGGTGCTCAACAAAGTGATGTCAAATGTGCTTAGAAGGATATCAATTATGTCTCAGAAGCAGCAGATACAGAAGTTTTAAAGAAAGGGGTTTTGATCTTTTTTTACATAGAAAAGGACCCAGGAGGTAAGAGGAAGGAGCTCAAGGAGAGGTGATCAGGGAAGCATCATTGCTGGATTCCAGTGTGCATAGCAAAAACAGAGTTAGTGTATAAATTGATAAACTGTGAGCATCAGTTTTTATATTTTTATTTACTTTTTTTACTGAAGTATAATTGATATATAGTACTAATTAGTTTCAGGTATGCAACAAATTGATTGGATAATTATATACAATATTTAATGCTCACCACCGTGAGTGTGGTCATCTGCCACCATACAAAGTTGTTATTATTACAATATTATTGGCTATATTCTCTATGGTGTACTTTTCATCAGTGTGACTTACTTATTTTATAACTGCAAGTTTGTATCTCTTAATACTGTTATCTTTTTGCCCATCCCTCCAGCCACCTCCTATATGGCAACCACCAGTTTGTTCTCTGTATCTAAGGGTGTATTCGTTTTGTTTTTTAGATTCCACATATAAGTGAAATAATATTTTTCTTTCTCAGTCTGACTTACTTCTCTTAGTTTAATACCCTCTATGTCTGTCCATGTTATTACAGATGACAAGACCTCATTCTTTTTTATGGCTGAGTAGTATTCCATATTGTGTGTGTGTGTGTGTGTGTGTGTGTGTGTGTGTGTGTGTGTATTTGTATGAGTTTATGTACTACTTCTTTGTCTGTCATTGGACACTTGGGTTGCTTTTGTATCTTGGCTATTGTAAATAATGCTGTAGTTAACATTGGGGTGCATATATCTTTTCAAATTAGTTTTATGTTCTTTGGGTAAATACCGAGTAGTGGAAGTTACTGGGTCATATGATATTTCTATTTTTATTTTTATTTTTATTTTTGAGAAATCTCCATACTGTTTTCAACAGTGGTTGTGCCAATTTACATTTCCACCAGCAATGCACAAGGCTTCCTTCTCTCCATATCGTTGTCAACACCTTATTTGTCTTCTTGACAGTTGCCAATCTGACAGGTGTGAGGTGTTCACCTCATTGTCATTTTGGTTTGCGTTTTCCTGATGATGAGTTAACGTTGAGCATCTTTTCATGTGTCTTTTGGCCATCCGTATGTCATCTTTGGCAAAATGCCTTTTCGCATTCTCTGCCCATTTTTAAATTTGATTGTTCGTTTGTCTATTTGTTTAAAGTGGTTTTTAAATCTTACTTTAAATCCCACAGTCAAAAACAAAAACTCATCATCCATAATCCCATCATGCAATCACAAAGCACTGTTGGCCTTTTAATTTTGTTCACCTTTTTCCCCCTTAGTCCTTATTTTTTTTATTTTACATATTTATTTTCTTCTTCTTATAAAATTAATATGTTTATTGTAGAGAAATTGAAAACATAGTAAAACATCAAATGAATAAAATCATTTCAATATTTAGTACCATCAGTTTTGTAATTTTGGTATATATTCTGGCCTATTTTTAATACATAGATAATTAAAAAAAATTCTTTTAATGTTTATTCATTTCTGAGAGACAGAGTATAGGCAGGGGTGGGGCCAAGAGAGAGGGAGGCAGGATCCAAAGCTGAGCTGTCAGTACAGAGCCTGATGCGGGGCTTGAACCCTCAAACCGTGAGGTCATGACCTGAGCTGAAGTCGGACGCTTAACCGACTGAGCCTCCCAGGTGCCCCATCCATAGATACTTTTTAAATAACAGTAGGATTGTAGTACAAATAGTGATTTGTAGCATGTAGTTTTTTAACAAAAACTGGTTCATGTTTATAAAACAAGCAAAACTTAGTTTTTGATATTATCTTTTATCAAAAAATACAAATTTTAGGTATTCTATCGTTTTCATAAAGCTAGAGTTTTCATCCTGTTTTGTCATTCTCCTTTAAAGGAAAGATAAGAATATTAGTGGGAAGATACTTTGAAACTATGTAAGTCTTCTGTTCTTCATCAGACTTCTGCCCATTAGTTTTAACATCTGCTATTGATGTTTTTTGACTGAATCAATTACAGTTGCCAAACGGTGATTCCTAACTCCATCCTATATGTATTTGTTAGTTGACATTCCACTGTGGGCAGGAATGATCTATCTATCTATCTATCAGTTTATACAGACTCAAAGATTACTTTATTCAATGAACCATAATCCATCACCGTCAATGTTTTGGTCATATTGTCCCATATTTGGCTCATGGAAGTTTCTTCAAACTGGCTTCTCTCTTTTTGACATTATCATTTTTTAAAGCACTTTTTTTTCTTTTTGGGCCAGCAAAATGTTCCAGGATCATCGTGTACTTCCCTGCCCTAACCTTAGAATTGGCTATTTCTATGAGGAACCTTGGTTACTTTAGTTAGAAATAATGTTTAGAAACCAAGATCTGGTAGCTAGTGTGTTCTCATTGCTAGGAAAGTACCATTGCTTCTGGGCCTTCCAGCACCAGAACTTGGGGAAAAAAAAATTCACACACACATGTATATGGACAAAAATGGGAACATACACATTCATCCTGTCTCCAATTCCAGTACCCCTCAGAGTTCTTATTGGTTTGTTTTCCCCATTCTATATTTGTAGATGAGATGGAGATACTCTTTTTTTTTCCCCACAATGAGAACTGTGGCTCCCAATAACATCAGTATATTATTTCATTTATTCAGCCTTAAAACATATACACAGTGGTTTCAGAATTATACCAATAACATAATGGGGAGAGGGGAAACTTTTATATTTATTCATTCATTCATCCATATCATTCCATATGTATTCAGAGATTATTCTGTTTTTTGAAAGTTGTATAGTACTTTCTTAAAAGGATGTGCCAATTTATTCAACCAGTTAACTGTATTCGGGTATTTACTAGTTTTGAGTATTTTTGCAGTTTACAGATAATGCTTCAGTGTATAATGTTGTGCTTATGTATTTTGGCATTATGGGAAGTGGATCTTCAGGGTGAATTTCTTACAAGTGGATTGGTGGTCAAAGGGTTAATGCTTATGTAGTTTTGTTAGATATTGCCAGAATGCCCTCATTAAGCATTGTACCATTTTGTATTCCCACCAGATATTTGAGAATGAAATATATATATTTTCTTACAGTCTTAACCAGCAGAGAGTATCTAGAAAGTTTGACATGTTTGTCAAGCCATTGGGTGAGATGTGATATCTTGATGTTGTTTCTGCTTATGAGTGAAGTTGCATATTTTGCCATGTGTTTTATAGGCCGTTTTCATATCTATCTTGTGAATTGTCTTTGTCTTCCGCCCACTTTTCTATCAGGTTTATGATCTTTTTTCCCCCTCAGTTTCTAAAAAGTATATTAGAGATATTTGTTTTTATTGGTGATGTGTATTTCATATATTTGCTTGCAGTTGTCATTTATATTTTGACTTTGCTTATGGGTTTTTTAATGCTTTTTTTCATTTTCATTGTAGCCATAAATTAAACACATATTTTATTGAATCTAGATTTTTGATCATAGTCAAAAACCTTCATCTACATCCTAATTATAGAGGAATTCACAGTTTCTTCTTATAAATATACTTGAATTTTGACATTTAGATCTGTTTCACTCAGTTTCTTCTTGAGTATGATATGAATTATGGATATAGTCTTTTTCACATGCTATTCACTTGTCTGAAGACTGTTTTTTTATACAGTCCTTTGCTTCAGTGATTTTAGGTACTCTTTATCATATACCTAATTTCAATATATACTTAGTTGATTTCTAGATTTTATATTCTTGTTCACTGGTCCATCATTCTGCTCAAATGCCAAGTGCCACTGCTTTAATTATAGAGGATTTTGAGTGTATTTTAGTATAAATTAGAACCAGTTCCCCTTATATGCTCTTTTTTTTCAATGTTTTGTGAGCTATTCTTGCATGCCTACTTTTTCATTTAATTTTAGCATTAATTTGTCTAGCTCTAGATAAAATAATTTGTCAGTATTTATTGGGATTTCTTTTAGTCTGTAAATTAACTTAGGGAGAACTAACATCTTGAAGATATTAAATCACCTTCTCCAAGAGAAAATTTCTTTCTATTGGTGGAAAACAGCATTTCTATCTTTCAGGAATGTTTTGTAGTTCGCATCATAGAAGTTTTGCACATTTCTTAGGTGTGCTCCTAAGTATTACTCTGTTGCTATTATACATGGGCTGTTCTTTTCCATGACATATTCTAACTGGTTATTATTTGTGTATGTGTAACTTACCAATTGTTTTAAACCTTGTTGAGTTATGATTGACTTATGATTAGCTACACATATTGAAAGTGTACAGTTTGGTAAGTTTTGTCACATGCACATGCCTGTGAAACCACATTGTGAATCACCACAATCAACATAATAAACAAATTAATCATTCTCAAAAGTTCCTTCTTGCCTCAGGACAATTCCTCCTTCCTACCTCTCCCCACCATCACCACCACCCCGGGCAGTGATTGATCTGATTTCTGTCACTGTAGTTTAAAGTTTCTAGAATTTTCTATGAATGAAATCATGCATTGACTTCTTTTAGTTGGTGTTAATTATGTTCAGATGCATCCATATTGTATTTGCATGCACCAAAACCCATAAGATAGCTAGGAATAAACCGAACCAAAGAGATAAAAGATTTGTACTCTGAAAACTATAGAAGGCTTATGAAAGAAATTGAAGAAGACACAAAGAATTGGAAAAACATTAAATGCTCATGGATTGGCACAACAAATATTGTTAGAATGTCTGTACTGCCCGAAGCAATCTACACATTCAGTGCAGTCCTTATCAAAATGACACCATCATTCTTCACAGAGCTAGAACAAACCATCCTAAAATTTGTGTGGAACCACAAAAGACTCCTAATAGGTATTGAATTTTTTAAATTAACAAACCATATATTTTGATACGAGATCTAAGAAATCTCATGGTCAAAGTTATACTTCCAAGGATGCATTCTGTTTTTTAAACTTTTTATTTTGAGATAATTATAGAGTCACAGAAAATTACAAAGATAATACAGAGAGGTCCCATTGTAGACTTTAACCCAGTTTTCTCCAGTGGTTATATTTCATATAAGTACTAGAAAACTGACATTGGTACACTCTCTGTGTATAGTTCTGTGCCATCTTATCACTTACGTAGATTCTTGTAACCACCAGTAAAGATTCAGAATTCTGTCATTACCACAAAATCCTCCATTGATAGTCACATACTTTCTCTCCCGCCACCATCCCTAACCTTTGGTAATCACTGATCTGTTTCCCACCTCTATAATTCTGTCAGTGCAAGAATGTTATATAAATAGAATTATATAATATGATATGGAACTTTTTGATACTGCTTTTTACACTCAGTATAATGCTTTTGAGATTTATCCAAGTTGTTGTTTGTGTCAATAGTGCATTCTTTTTTTTTTTTTTTTTAAACTGAGTAGTATTCCATTGGTATGGATGTACCACAGTTTGTTGAAGCATTCATTCATTGAAGGACATCTGGGTTGTTTGCAGTACTGGCTGTTACTTATAAAGCTGCCATGAATATTTGTTTGCAGGTTTTTTGTGCACATAAGTTTTTATTTCTCTTTGGTAAATCCCCAGAAGTATAGTTGTTGGGTTGTGTGGTAAGTATATGTGCAGCTCTTAAGGGCACTAACAAACTAATTTATCATTGTACAAATTACCATTTTACAGTCCCCCCAGCAATATTTGATCCAGTTTCTCTGTATACTCGCCAGCACTTGGTGCTGTTTATTTTAATCATTCTGATAGGTGTATAGTAATATCACATTGTGGTTTTAATTTTCATTTCCTTAATGGCTAATGATGTCGAACATTTTTTCATATGTTGATTTTCTATTTATATATTCTCTTTTGCGAAATCTCCCTTCATGTCTTTTGCTTATTTCCTAATTGGATTGTTTTCCTTTATTATTGAATTTTGAGAATTCTTTATATATTCTAAATACAAATCCATTGTCAGATACATGTTTAATAGGCTATTGATTTTTATGTGTTAATTGTATATCTTACTAACTTATTGACCTCTCTGGCCCCTTGTATTGCTTTCAAGGTGAACAATATTTTTAATGCTCAGGTCTCTGGCCATTATGCATCTCAGTGCTTCTATGTATCCTTTCCTGCACACAGAGATAGGATGCTGCATTTCAGCAGTCTTTGAAGCATATAGAGGAAACTCCTTCAGCAGTTGCTCAAGCAATTTTCTGTACTTTCCAGCATCATCTTTATCTTTCTTATAGATTCATTAGTCTGCATGCCTTAAAAAAAAAACTCTCTTCACCCCACATCTCCCTCCAGCAACTACCTCATATTTTGAAACTCTGTCTGTATTCACTCCCCTGATGAGGTTTTCTAGTCTCATGGCTTGAAATGGTAATGATTCCCAAATTTATATCCTGGAGGGCCACCCTGAACTGCAAAACTATGTGACTAACTGCTTACTCAGAATCCTTAAACTCTACATAAACAAATTCATGTCCCTTCCAAAAAAAAATCTGCTTCTACCACAGCCCTTCTAATCTCAGTAAGTGGTAACTCTGTCTATCCAACCGTCTCTTTGCTAAGCCCCCAAACCTTGTTGTTGTTCCTGACTCTTATGTCTATTCACATGCACATTCCATCTGCAGATAGTGTTGTTTCTAACATGAAAATATATTCAGACTCTAACCACGTTTTAGCTCTCTTTACTTGTTACCACTTTACATCCAAGCCACCATCACTCTCTAATCTGTATGATTTCTTGCCCCCTCCTCATAGTTGATTCTCAAAACAGCAGGCCAGAGTGATCCTTTAAAGTACCTTGTCTGTAATGGTGTTCCATCTTAGTAAACGTTGAAGTGCTCAGAATTACCCAGAAGGCACTATAGTAGCAGTCCCCATCCTTCTCCACTCCACTCCATGCATTCACTGTAGCTGCAGTTATTTCCTTACCACATCTCCTATGACACTCCGCTTTTCACTCACTTTGCTGTGGCTTTCTTGTGGCTCTTTACATATACACAGAGCATGTCCTGCCTCCTGACTTTGGCACTTATATTTTCCTTTTCTAGATAGGTATGTCTGAGCTCCCTCACCACTCTCAGGTCAAGTTCACTTTCTCAGTGAGGCCATATCTTACCTTAAATTGCAACCTCTTGCCCCTTCTGTGAATTATTTTTCTTTCTAGCACTTACTGTCTGACATTTGTTGTTTTTATTTATTGTTGCTCTCGCTTGAGAGCTGTTAGCTTTGTGACAGCAGCATTTCTTGTCTGTTTTGGTCATAACTATGGTCCTTAGCATATAAAACAGTGCTGGCATGTAATAGGAATTAATTATTTGATGAATGAAAGAAGGAATGACTGGATTGGCATATTATGAGATACATTTATTTCATAGGAAGTAGTAATCTAAAACTTGTTCACAAATTAGCTGATAGATGTGGACTTAATTTAAAAAGTTTTTAAAATTGGTGTTAGGTTCCTTTCCTTCTGTATATAATAGTGTAATAGAAATGGCTTGTGATCCTTGATCTGTTTCAGAATAGTGTTATATGTTAAGAAGGATCTACTCTGTATTAAGCACTGAACAACACGGTTTCATCTTTGAAGTTCATGAATGATTAATTACATCAGTGAAGAAAATGATTGACTTTTGTGATTTGCGTACTACTCTTAGACTACTTATTAAAATAACTGTCTTTTTGTTTACTAAAATTTATCCCTCAGAACAGGTTTATTCATACATATTTACATCATGCCCAAATCTGAAGTGTGTTAATTTAGAAGTATGCTTTCAGTAGGATGGAGTGGGTTTTTCTTTTTGGTCATTTTTTACCTAATTTGGAACACAAGTCTAATTATAACATACAGTGGAAGAAAATGTACTTTGTGGTTCTCATTTTCACCATGTAGAGATTTGGCCAGATGTAATCAGATTTATCTGCTGAGTACCTGCTGTATAACAGACACAGGACATAAAACCATGATTAAGCTGACCTTCCATCATGGCATTTGAGATCTGATGGAGACACCCTGTGTACACACAGAGTCTCACATAAGCAGTAGTTATCAGAATTCTGTGCCAAAATCCTCGGCCTTGACATAGACCGGATTTGATGTCTCAACTCTGCCACCTACTGATTGGTATTCTTTGTGCAAACATTCTACCGTTCTAGGCATCAATTTCTGTATCTTTTAAAAAGGAGAAATTATACCTACAGCATTAGGTTTGAGGCTGTGCACTTAACTTAGTGCTTGGGAGAGAGAATGCTCTCAATAAATAAATTCTGTCATAGTTTTTAGGTGCTCAATTGCGTTCACTTTATTTAGGGATCATTATTTGATCTCTTCCATTTTTTTCGTTTCTCCTTCCTCTTACCCCTTCAGGGTGCTTTGCATGTTAGAACTTTAAATTTTGAACTAACATGAATAAAGTATTAGTAATTCTTCAAAACATCTATTTCAGAATTTTTCTTCACCAATTATTTCTAGTTTATTTGTGTTTGACTTTTCAAAATAGTTGTCCTCAGGGTTCACTAAAGTGCACAGGAATCAGGTTGGCTGCTTATCAAAACTGCATAGTTCCACCTAGCATCCACATCTGGGTTTCTAATACTATTCCACCAGTAAAAGAAAAAACCACGACTGTTTGGGGAGGAATGGTTGATTCTAGGGCTGGGGCAAGGAGGATACATGATGAATTGGAATATAATGTATTACTAGAAAGTAAGGAAGTGCTAAAAAAAAAAAAAGAATGGGAGGATGTCAGAGGGATACAGGAGCCAACTTGTAGGAGTTCTCTCTCGTGGCCAAAGCTGGAACAATTTGAGTAACAAATAATGTAGTATTAGGTTATAAATCAAAGCATATAGTAAATGCGTCAGAGTCCCCAATGATATAAATGAATGAACAAATAAATAGGTGAGAAAAATATATAGTATACAAGAATTCCAAATTATATGTGCAGACACTCCCCTCTCTAGGAGGCAGAGCTTAATTCTCTGCCTTTCTTGTGTGTGGCTTGGATTTAATGATCTCTTCCCCAAAAATAAAGTATGGTAGTGCTGGGAAATAACTTACAGTGAACAAACCTGGCAGATACTCCCTTGACCAGGTGATCAAGGTTAGCATCATCAGTGATAAGTCATGATGTATATCATGTGATGAGAAGGGAGTTCACTTCCGTGGTATTTTCCCCATAAACCCATAACCGCAATGGGATCATGACAAAATTACCAAAGACATCCAAATTGAGAGACATCTTATAAAATACCTGACTCCTCAAAACTGTCAAGATCATGAAAAAGAAGAAAAGACTGTCATAGACCAGAGGAGACTAAATAGACATGATGATCAAATGCAGTGTGGATTTGGGGCACCCGAATGGCTCAGTCGGTTAAGTGTCCGACTTGGGCCCAGGTTATGATCTCATGGTCTGTGGGTTCGAGCCCCATATAGGGCTCTGTACTGACCCAGAGCCTGGATCCTGCTTCGGATTCTGTGTCTCCCTCTCTCTCTGCCCCTTTCCCACTCATGCTCTCTCTCCTTCAAAAATACATAAACATTAAACAAAAATTTTAAAAAGTAAACACAGTGGATTGTGGATCAAAAAGTCATTAGTGGGAAAACTAGTGAAATCCAAATCAGTTGTTAATAATAATGGACCGGTTTGGGAGCCACTATTTTTTTAATTTTTTAAAATATTTATTTATTTTTGAGAGAGAAACAGAGTGTGAGTGGGGGAGGTACAGAGAGAGAGGGAGACACAAAATCTGAAGCAAGCTCCAGGCTCTGAGCTATTAGCACAGAGCCCAGTGTGGGGCTCAAACTCAGAAACTGCGAGATGCTTAACCAACTGAGCCACCCAGGTGCTCCTAGTTCACTATTCCTAATAAGTCTACCATTCCAATGTAAGATGCTAATAATGTTAGTGGATACTGGCTGAGGAGTAGAGTACTTTGTACTATCATTGCAACTTTTCTATAAATCCAAAATTGCTGCAAAATAAAATTTATTTTAAAAAAGCACATTTCAGGGTCCAGAGGTCTCCATGGGGCCAGGGAACCTCCTTTCATGACCAGTCTTGGGATTCTAAGGTAGGTAATCAGATAACATTTTATAACATTGTGAAGCAAGTGGTTCAACTAAAACTGCTTAGTTGGAATACTCACAAAGCTTTGCTCTGTGTGATATGCCCAGGGGTGTGGATGATTGTCTTGTCTGGGTGCATCATCACAAGTCCTTATTCCTATTCCCTGGGTGCTCCATGCTCCACTCCACCCCCAAGCTGTGGTTGCATTTTAGAAACTGAATTAGTGATATCCAGGGGTTTTAGATTTTAAGTCCACCTATTGCTTTTTAGATAATACCTGTCATTCCAAAGTGTTGCTATTTAAATTTGTTTTGTGTGAAAATTGTTGAAAGAGAATTGAAGAAAAAACTATGCAGTGCCCCTGAATACTAGGTTTTGTTACAAAAGTTACACCAGAGATCTCAATTTAGAGCCTATGGCAGGAGGTAGCATGTAGACACTTTTGGGTGGAAGTAGCGATTACAAGAAGTGTTCGATGTCTCAGGTATTTTAGTCACTAGTTCCCCAGAGATTTCTCATAACCCTTTCAGGCCAAAACTCAGATACTTTGGCATTGTTAGGGAAATTCCTGTTTCACTTAGCTTCTTCTGATGGCACTCGAGCCATTGATTCAGAGCTTTGCCCTTTGAGGGATGATGGAGTTCAGGAAAGAAAGGAGGTAGGTGTCAAGTTTGGGCATAGACACATAGGCAAATGTGGAGCATTGCTGCTACAATCTCCTAGATATATTTTGCATTTTCATCTACATCTTCCCACATCTTCCCTAGGCCCATCCTGGGGCTCCTATGGGCTTCCTCACTATTTCTTTTGGGATCTCTTGAAAGAGTAAATTAGGGAGGGCCAAAGTATGTTATTTTGCGTGTATTTTGAAATTCCCTCTCTTGTTCTTGATCATAGAGGAAAATTCTGAGTTTTTCACCATTGTGTATGATTTTAACTATGGGTTTATCATTTATGGCCCTTATTATGTTGAGGTATATTCCCGCTATGCCCACTTTGTTGAGAGTTTTTATCATGAATGGATATTGAATATTGTCAGATGCTTTTTCTGGCATTTATACGATTATCTCTTATTGAGATCTCTTAATGAGATCATATAATTTTTATCCTTCATTTTGTGAATGTGGTGTATCACATCGGTTGATTTGCGAATATTCAGTCATCCTTGCATCCCTGCAATAAATCCCCCTTGATCGTGGTGAATGATCCTTTTAATGGATTGTTGAATTCAGTTTACTAATATTTTATTGAGGATTTTTGTATCTATGTTCATCAGGGATATTGGCCTGTAGTTTTCTTTTTGTTTAGTGTCTTTGTCTGGTTTGTGTATCTTCATTTAATGTCTTTGATGGCTTCATGGGATGAATGTGCAAGTGTTAGTTACTCTTCAATTTTTGGAATAGTTTGAAGAGAATAAGGATTAACTCTTCAAATGTTTGGTAAAATCTGCCTGTGACGCCATCTGGTCTTGGACTTCTGTTTGTTGGGAATTTTTTTTAGTATAAAATTCAGTTTCATTAATAGTAATCAGTCTGTTCAGATTTTCTCTTTCTTCCTGATTCAATTTTGGAAGATTGTATATTTCTAGATATTTATCTATTTCTTTTATGGTGTTCAATTTGTTGGCATATAATTTTTCACTGCAGTCTTTATAATCCTTTGTATTTCTGTGGTGTCAGTTGTTACTTTTCCTCTTTCATTTCTAGTTTTATTTATCTGTGTCCTCTTTTTTTCTTGATGAATCTGGCTGAAGGTTTATCAATTTTATTTTTTTCAAAGAACCAGTTCTTGGTTTCATTGATCTTTTCTTGTGTTGTTTTGTGGTTTTTGTTGTTGTGGTTTTTTAGTCTCTATGTCATTTACTTCCACTCTGATCTTTTAAAAAAATTTTTTTAAACGTTTATTTATTTTTGAGACTGGGAGAGAGTGTGAGCAGGGGAGGGGCAGAGACAGAGGGAGACACAGAATCTGAAACAGGCTCCAGGCTCTGAGCTGTCAGCACAGAACCCGAAGCAGGGCTCGAATCCACAAACCGCGAGATCATGACCTGAGCCGAAGTCGGACGCTTAACTGATTATTTCCGTTATTGTACTAACTTTGGGCTTTGTTCTTATGTAGTTCCTTTAGGCATAAAGTTAGATAATTTATTTAAGATTTTTCTTGATTCTTCAGGTAGGCCTATATCACTTAACTTTCCTTTTAGAACTGCTTTCATTGTGTCCCAAATATTTTGGACTGTTATGTTTTGTTTTCATTAGTCTCCATGTATTTTTTGATTTCCTTTTTGATTTCTTCATTGGCCCATTGATTGTTTAGTAGCATTTGGTTTAACCTCCACATATTGTGTTTTTTCCACTTTTCTTCTTGTACTTGATTTCTCATTTCATACTGTTATGATAAAAAAAGATGCTTTATATTATTTCAATCTTGTTAAATTTATTGAAACTTGTTTTGCGGCCTAAGCTGTGATCTGTCCTGGAGAATTCCCCATGTGAACTTGTTTCAAGTGTATATTCTGCTGGTTTGGGATGGAATGTTCTGTATATATATATCTGTTGGGTCCATCTGGTCTAATGTGTCATTCAGAGTCACTGTTTCTTTGTTAATTTTCTGATTGGATGATCTATCCATTGATGTAAGTGGGGTGTTAAAGTCCCCTAATATTATTTTTTTACTGTTAGTTTCTCTCTTTATGTCTGTTAATATTTGCTTCATTTATTTAGGTGCTTTCATGTTGGGTGCATACATATTTACAATTGTTCTAGCCTGTTGTTGGGCTGATCCCTTTATCATTATGTAATGCCTTTCTTTGTCTCTGGCTACAGTTTTTGTTATAAAGTATGTTTTGTCTGAGATAAGTAAGGCTTTTTTTTTTTGCTTCCACTTGCATGGAAAAATTTTTTCATACTTTCACTTTCAGTCTGTATGTGTCTTTAGGGCTGAAGTGAGTCATATATAGGCAGTATATAGATGGGTCTTGTTTTATTATTTTTTTATCCTCTCATTTACCCTATGACCTTTTTTTTCATGTTTATTTTTGAGAGAGAGTGTGTCTGGGGGAGGGGCAGAGAAGAGAGGGAGAGAGAGAGAATCCCCAGTAGGCTGTATGCTATCACTGTGGGGTTAGATCCCACAGACCATGAGATCATGACCTGAGCCAAAATCAAGAGTTGGACGCTTAACCAACTGAGCCACCCAGGCTCCCCTACCCTATGTCTCTTGATTGGAGCATTTAGCCCTTTATATTTAAAGTAATTATTGACAGATAAGAACTTATTGCCATTTGTTAACTTTTTTGGTTGTTTTTGTACTACTTCTGTATTCCTTTCTTGCACTCTTTCTTTGTAATTGATGACTTAATTTAGTGTTATGCTTGGATTCCTTTCTCTTTATTTTTAGTGTATCTATTATATGATAGGCTTTTGGTTTGTGGTTACCATGAGGTTCATATATCCTAAGTATAAGAGTCTGTATTAATTTGATAATTGCTTAAATTTGAACACATTCTAAAAAAAATAACTTTATTTTTAGGGTACCTGGGTGGCTCAGTCGGTTAAGCGTCTGATTTTGGCTCAGGTCATGATCTCTCAGTTTGTGAGTTCAAGCCCTGTGTCAGGCTCTGTGCTGACAGCTCAGAGCCTGATGCCTGCTCCGGATTCTTTGTCTTCCCCTCTCTCTGCCCCTCTCCAGCTCATGCTCTGTCTCTATCTCTCAATAATAAATAAATGTTAAAAAATTTAAAAAAATAAATAAAAAGTAACTTTATTTTTACTCCCACCTTTTATATATATGTTGTCACATTTTATATCTTTTTATTTTGTGAATCACCTTAACTATTTTTTAGATATAATTGATTTTACTATTTTTGCCTTTAACCTTCATACTAGCTTTATAAGTGATCTACTACCTTTATTGTATGTTTGCTTTTACTTGTGAAATTTTTTTCCTTTCATAATTTTCTCCTAATTATGTTCTTTTCCTTTCTGCTTAGAGAAGTCCCTTTAACCTTTCTTGTAAGGCCATTTTAGTGGTGTTGAACACCTTTAACTTGCTCATTGGGAAACTCCTTCTTTCCATGGTTCCACATGATAACCTTGCTGGGTAGAGTATTCTTGGATGTGGGTTTTTTCCTTTTAGCACTCTGAATATATCATGCCACTCCCTTCTAGCCTATAAAGTATCTGCTGAAAAATCAGCTGAACAGCCTTATGGTTTCCCTTATGGGGTTGCTTTTTTCTTGGTCCTTTTAAGATTCCCTACTTATCTTTAATCTTTGACATTTTAATTATTATATGTCTTGGTGTAGACCTCCTTGGGTTCATCTTGTTTGGGGCTCTCTTTTATTCCTGGACTTGGATGTCCGTATCCTTCCGTAGGTTGGGGAAATTTTCAGCTCTTATTTCCTCACATTATTTTCTGCCCCTTTCTCTCTCTCTCCTGGGATCTCTCTCATGAGAATGTTAATATGCTGGATATTGTCCTAAAGAGCCTTTAACCTATTCTCACTTTTTAGAATTCTTTCTTCATTTTGCTGTTCAGCAATGTGCTTACCTTCCAGATTGCTGCTCTGTTATTCTGCATCCTCTTACCTGCTGTGGATTCCTTTTAGTGTATTTTACATTTCATTTACTGTATTCTTCAACTCTGATTGATTCTTTTTTAAAAATATTTTCTGTCTCTTTGCTGAAGTCGTCATTGAGTTCATCCACTCTTCTCTAGTCTGGTGAGCATCTTTACGACTATTACTTCGAACTATTTATCAGGTAGATTGCTTATCTCTGTTTCATTTCATTCTTTTTCTGAGGTTTTGTCTCATTCTGTCATTCAGAGCATATTTCTCTGTCTCCTCACTTTGACTTTCTGTGTTTGTGTCTATGAATTAGGCAGAATATCTGCTTCTCCTAAACTTGAAGAATGGCCTTGGGTAGGAACATCCCCTTTTCAGACTGTGTGTCCCTGGCAGCTCTGGCTGGTTTGCTGGAGTTTTAATGGGCATGGGCTGGGAGTCCCAAGGCACTCCAAGCTGTGGCCACCCTGGTCGGACAGCTGGAACTGAAGTGGGCACAAGCTGGGGGGTCTTGGGGCTCTCTGGGCAGAGGGCACCCTGGAAAGATAGTAGACCTGAAACAGGTGTGGTCTAGGAGGTCCTGGGGCACTCTGCATAGGGGGTGCCATGGCGAGTCCTCTGGAGCTGAAGTGGGTGCAATGCTGGGGTGTCCTGGGATGCTTTGTACCTGTGTTGCCTTGGTGAGATGACGAGAGCTAGTCCAGGGCTGTCCTGATGCGTGCAATGCTGGGGCCACCTTATTGGGAAGTCTGGGGCTGGTGTGGGCTGTGCCCCAGGGCTCACTAAGGTAGTTGGCTGGCTGGGGCACCCAGACTCTACTCCCATCTGTACAGTCAAGGTGGAGAGGGAGTGTAAACAGTGGGGCTCACCAGCCTCTTCAACCCAAAGGGTTCTAGGATTGGTTCCCTTATATTCTAGTTGCTCTTTTAAAATTAATGGTATTTTATTCTCTGGCATTTGGGCCCTTTTGTACATTATAAATCCTATGTAGTCTCAGTTATTCCTTTCAGGTTATGGTCAGAACTTAATTTGGAGGGTTTCAGACTGTATATTACCAAAGCAGTGGACTTGTTCCAGTGTGTTCTTTTCTGCCCATGTGAGCAGTCTGTTAACCTTGACCTGAAGTTACCTCAGCAGATTTCCTCTCCTATTGCCAGCTAAGCTTTTTCAGACCTGCCTTCATAGACTGGGTACTTGGCGGGAATACTGGGTACATTTTTGTCACTTGTACAGTCATCTCCCCCATATATTTGATGTAACTCTGCATATTGTTGGCAACAGTATCTAGTTCATGATGCCCTTTTTAACCTCCAAATATGCTGTTTACCCATGATTACACTAAAGACACATAGACTTTCAGAACTCATCAGTGTACCTCATTAGAATTAATTTGCCAGAAGATATTCTTCTAATGGATCTGGTGGAAATCGAAGGGTTCCATGGCAATATTGCACCAGAATTCGAGGTCACATAAATGATGATTCAGGTGTCTAAAGATACCCTGATTTGTGTAGCCACTCTAGTTTGACAGTCTAAACTCCTATTCCTTAGAGTTAGGGAGATATAATCTACCTTTCTGGGCACTTTTGGGCATAAAAACTCTTAGACCTTTGCTCCCGTTTTTTTTTTTTTTATTTTTAAATGTTTATTTTAGAGAGAGAAGAGAGAGCACAGTGGGGGAGGGGCAGAGAGAGGGGGAGACACAGAATCTGAAGCAGGCTCCAGGCTCTGAGCTGTCAGCACAGAGTCCCAACTTGGGGCTTGAACTTAACGGACTGTGAGATCATGACCTGAGCCAAAGTTGGACACTTAACCAACTGAGCCACCCAGGTGCCTCCATTCTCTCCCATTTAAAACTTCAGTGTTGGGTTTGCTTTATGCCCACCTTTTCCTCCTTTGCTCCTCCAGCTCTTGCTAGACCTTGACCTTAAGATCATGAAGCAAAAAGAGGAGCATTATCTTCCCTTAAACCCTTACCCCTTCCCATTTTCTTTCCTTTGGTCTTTTGGGGGGAAGGTAGGGGGAAGGGGACAGAGGTCTCTAACTTAGCTGGTATTGGTGTATCCCCTTTTTGTCTGTCACTAAATCTCTGGTGGGCCTAATTATAAGTTGGGTGGGAGGTACACAGTGTTCTTCAAGGGGTCCTAAAAGAAACCTCTGCACAACCACAGTTCCAGAAATGGGAGTTATGATCCTTTGTTGACCTCTTCCAACTCGTTCCCCAACTGGCTTCTATCCTAGTATGCATGCCTCACATCCTTGTTGTTGGGGCCTTTTGCCTGGCAAGCAGCCCTCTGGGGCAGAGTAGCTGCAACATGCCTCAAGTTTTCCACAGTATCCACATAACCGGAGGAAAATTCCTACACCTTTGTTTTGTTTTTTTTTTTAATTTTTTAACACTTATTTTTTGAGAGAGAGACACACAGAGTGCAAGTGGGGGAGGGGCATAGAGAGATAGGGAGACAGAGAATCCGAAGCAGGCTCTAGGCTCCAAGCTGTCAGCACAGAGCCTGACGCAGGCCTTGAACCCACAAACCTTGAGATCATGACTTGAGCCAAAGTCAGACACTTAATCGACTGAGCCACCCAGGCGCCCCTCGTACACCCTTGTTTTCATCCTCGGGAAAGATCTGTACCATCACTGACTCTGTTGCTTTTCCTCAAATCCACCCTTCCCTTCATATGGGCATAGGGGGCAGGATTGGGGTGGGTACATCAGCTATCCCACTGCTTAAGCAGATATCCACTCAGGGAATGAAATGTCAATGTTCTCTTCATACATGTGTCCTATAACTGGCTTTCTTGGAGCTCCCCTCAGTTGTTCAAAGTCTTAGGGTCTAAATAGGAACTATGAATCTATGAAATGTGACACGTTAGCCTAGCATGTGCAGTAGTAATCCTAGTGGCCCTGTCAGCCTCTGTGCTGCTGCTTTGGGATGCTTAACTACTTGGTAGGCAGTACTATCCTTGTTGGAAAGGACTCCCATTATCTAACAGTGAGCTGCAATCAGTCAGTGGAATTGATGAGAATAAAACTTTCGCATTCAAATTGGGATTTAAGTAGAAACCTAGATCAGCAACTTTGGTTGGTAAATGGTTATGCATCTATTCATTTGAAAGATGATGTCACATGCCTCCCATAGCATGCTAGGAGGAGGTTAGCTATGAATTCAGAGGACTGGGGTTTACCTGTTTCTCAAGGAATTATATTCCTTAGTTAATACACTACCCCCCCCAAAAAAATGGAAAGAAAAAAGGTTAGAAACCACCCATTTTAGGATGACACTGAAATGTAAAATGACACAGTATCCAACAGAAAATGACAATTTTTTCTTTATTAATGTTTTGTGTCTTTGTACATAATACTGTAGACAATTAGGGCCACAAATAAATTACCAAAAAGTATAAACAATTATGAGTATTATAAAAGTAGCTACTTTGATAAATGTATTCAGACAAGTGAATAAAAAATATTAGCATATTTCATTGATTCTCTGATCATTTATTCACATTTTAACTTCTCTGAAATTGAAGTGCAGCTTATAATCAGTGACATCATGGATTAAAGCATGTTTTTTTTCCTTTTTTAAAAGGTTTTTTTAGTTTACTTATTTATTTTGAGAGAGAGAGCACAAGCAGGGGAGGGGCAGAGAGAAGGAGAAACAGAATCCCAAGCAGGCTCCACACTATTAGCACAGAGCCTGATGTGGGGCCCAAACTCACGAACAGCAAGATCATGACCTGAGCGGAGATCAAGAGTGGGATGCTTAACCAACTGAGCCACCCAGGCGCCCCCTTTTTTTTCTTTTTTAATAAAGAAATGTGCTTTTCGATTTATGGTATATTTAATAAAATACACCAGCTAATCACCACTCGTACCCACTCCTCAGATTCCCATCTGGGTGTGGCCACTACTGTAAATCAGTTCCTGTTGTAGTAGGTAGCTGCTGATTCCTTTAATATTTGGGGTTGTCCTTGGTTTCTTCCCCCATGGGTGTTAGGGCATAGTCTCCCCAGGACAAGGCTGACAGTAGCCCTCATAGTTGGAGTATCAGTAACTGTAGAAATAAAATTCCATTTAGCCACTTCCAAGGTACAATAAAATCAGTGGCAAAAGAAACTGGAACACTGCATTAGCCGTATATTGTTAGCCCTAGGTCCTGGGTACCATCAAGCTGAAACAGGATCTACTCCCCAACTGTACATACAACAACCAACTGAGAAAAGAGGGCTCTGTCTTTTCTTGAATTGTATACTTTAGAGAGTTGCACTAATGCCATAACTTAAAAAGCATGACTATTTGAACGGTAAGGTATCATCCATTCCCAAAGCTAATATTTGATACCAGTAACTGCTTATCATGAATAGACTAAAGGCTGATTTTTCTTTCCATTCCACTGTTGAAGAAAGATTCATGGAATAGATCAATTATATTTATAATCGACGGGGTCCATGAAAACCAAATAGGTTAAGCTCTTCATTTTTAAAATAATATTCCCACAGAAGTCATTTTACTCCTTTTTCCATAGCAAGATACTGATTGGTACAGCCGAAAATAGGACCCAGGTCTCCTAATTCAGTGTCTTCCTCCTCTCCCATCCCCTCCCTTAGCATTGAACACAATCTCTCCTAAGTTAATTCGTGATGGTTATGCCAGGGGTTTTACAATGAAACAACTTACCTCTAGGTTTCTTTTTTTTTTTTTAACATTGTTTTTTCTTTATTTAAATGTTTATTTTTGAGAGTGTGTGAGCAGGGGAGGGGTAGAGAGAGAGGGAGACAGAGGATCAGAAGCGGGCTCTGCACTGACAGTGTAGAGCCCAATGTGGAGCTCAAACTCATGAACCATGAGATCATGACCTAAGACAAAATCAGATGTCTGAGCTACTCAGGCACCCCTTACCTGTAGCTTTCTTACACTGATTCTTATTAGGCTCTAGAGATACATCACAGTATACTTATTCAAGTTCAGATATGATTGAAATAGAAAAATTGGTGGCTGGCACCTACTCTTAGCTGGATTTTTAATTTTATTGTTTTAAAATGCTTGGAAACAATACCATTTGGGACAGGCAAAGCAGGATGTCTTGAAGAGAAGAAAACCTAATAAAACTTGCAATTTTTATTGATAAGTTTTAGGGCCAGTTAGCGATGAATATAGATGTAGTCTGAGATTTCCTGTTATCTGAGAAGTGGCATCTTGAACTTCTAGACAGTTCTGAACTTGTTTGGTTTGATGGTAAGATCACTTTCAAGGGAGCTGTCCTGAAGCTAAATAAACTGATGAGGTTTCATTATAATTCTAGAGTGATGACTGAAGAGGTAGAGGAGATGATAAAGAATTAGCTCTATTTAAAGTTAATGAAACTTTTCAATTCTACAGAGATTCATTTTTATTACTCTGAAAGACATTACATTATAAAGATTCAGGTGCATATTAGTAACTAAACTCAGATACACTGGCAAAAATAATAATTCCCCATTAACCTAGAATTTATATTGGTTTTCTCTTCCACTTTGTTGTTTTCTATTTTAAAATTTTAAAACTCGGGGCAAACTCTAGACAGAAACAGATAAATAATTATCTACTAAGGATTTTAGTATCTCTTCAACTTACCATAAAAAGATACTTTATTTCAGCATACACCATTCTTTTTTTAATTTTGTTTTTACATTTATTCATTTTTGAGAGACAGAGCATGAACAGGCGAGGGGCAGAAAGAGAAAGAGACACAGAATCTGAAGCAGGCCCCAGGCTCTGAGCTGGCGGTCAGCACAGAGCCTGGCAGGGGACTTGAACCCACGAACCGAGAGATCATGACCTGAGCCAAAGTCTGATGCTCAACCGACTGAGCCACCCAGGCACCCCCAGCATACACCATTCTTTTTGCCTTCTCTACCAGCTCTTATATTACTCACTTCCATTATCTTAGAAGTTCTGTGCTCACTGCAGTTTGATTATGGATTGCCCTATCACCGACATTCTTGGAGAGAAAAGAAAGAGATTGCCTGAATTAATATACTAAGTTACTAATGAATAGAAACGAGGCCAGAACTGTTTATTACTGATACAAACACTATTTCACTTCTTTCTTGCTAAGAGAACCCCAATTTAGGGAAGTAATAACGTATCTAGTTGCTAGAGATAAATCATAATTAGCCTAAGTCAGTCATAGCAATATTGTTCCCTTTTCATAACCAGTAATAATGTCTTCTCTTTCATTCTTGATATTGGTAATTTATGTCTTCTCTCTTTTTTTACTGATCAGTCTGTGTAGAGATTTATCCATTTTTTTTTTATCTCAAAGAATCTGTGTTTGGCTTTATTTAGTTTTACATATTTTTGTTTTGTGTTTCACTGAATTTTTTGCTCCTTTATCATTTCCTACTTTCTGATTGGTTTGTGTGTATATTGCTCTTCTTTCTCTAGTTCCTTAAGGTAGAATGTTAGATTTTTTATTTCAGATATTTTTTTCTTTTTTCATGTTACAGAATTTGAATCATTTGAAATCTATTGAGACTTGGTTATGGCCCAGAATATGATTTTTCTTGGTAAATGGTCCATGTGCATTTGAGAAGAAGGTGCTTCTAAAGAATATATTTTAAAGTTTCTTCTCTTCTGTCTCAAGTATTATTTCTTTTCTTCCTCTTCCTCCTCCTAATTGTAACAAGTAATACCACACTGGTTGCCTGCAGAGAGGATAGCTGTGTGGTTTTGACCCATGAGAATATATTACCTATTCAGAAAATTATTTAATTTTTAGTAAAGAATGATAATTGAATCATGTTTGTGGTTAAAAACACGCACAAAATCTACACACACAAAAGGATTATGAGTAGCAGACCAGAAATTATTAGTAATTCTTGGAAAACAGGAAAAGCAGATGCTATCAGATTAGTTAATTCAGATAACTCAAAACACCTTCAGTAGAAAACCAAGCGTGTACAGAGAAACTTGAACAGTAGCACTGCAGAGGGTCCCCAGGTCAACCATGTGATTAAAGAGCTGCTCTGAGCAGATGTTATATCTGTCCTGCTCTGAAATGTCCCCAAACCCTACTTACATTAGAAGTAAGCACTTGTAGTATTTGACCTTTAGGCTCCCCAAACTACACTCCAAAGACAGTGAATGAGCTCGAGATAAATGCAGACCTAACCTACACAGAAGGGAAACAACAGAAGCACTCTTCCATCATCAGAAATGCCATGTTTGTTTTGGCAAGAGGAAGGATCCCTACCCTTACCTACAAGCAGCCTGCCATGTACCCGGAAGGAGGAGACCACTTCTTTATTGAAATACTGTGCCATTCCAAGGAAAAGCCTGTTAGTAAATGGACATCACAACTGTAGATCAGATACATGCTAATTATGTAGGCTAATCAAATGTGCCCTTTATTCCTAAATATGAAAGACAAAGGTTGGAAAATATTTGAGGATGGTAAAAGAGAAGATCATAAACAGAACAATTTCTGGGGTTAAAAAAATACAGGAAACAGAGGAGAACTTTACCAAAAAATTCAAATTCATACTCAGAATTTTGAGAATTTGAATTTGAATAGGAATATGAATTTGGATAAGAAGGCTGAGACTATTTGAATAAGAACAGCCTGTAATAAAAGGGATCCATTCAAGATCCCTTTTTTATACCAATAAAATTAAGTATTTGAAAATTAGACACATTATTGCAAAATTAAAATCTTAAACGCCAGGGGGCGCGTGGGTGGCTCAGTTAGTTAAGCATCATGATCTCTCGGTTCATGGGTTCGAGCCCTGCATTGGGATCTGTGCTGACAGCTCAGAGCCTGGGGCCTGCTTCAGAATCCGTGTCTCCCTCTCTCTGCCCCTGCCTTGCTCGCTCACTCTCTCACTCACAAAAATAAACATTAAAAAAAATTAAAAACTTAAATGCCACGTGCTGAGCACAGGGTCACACTGTGTCACTTAGGCCCCAACGGAACCTGGAACACAGCACTCGCGGTCCCGCCCCCACCTCTTATCCCCAAACGGACTCCCACCCCCCTTTCCCGTAACGGACTCCATTTCCCATCCTATCCCAGAGCCTTTGCCCCATCCGAGCCCAACGGACGCTGCATGGAGGTCTTCACTGCCACTGAGGCCTCGGGCTTCTCTTCACCACTCACGCTGGGCAATCTCCGAGGCGGCCGGAGCCGCCTTCGGCCCCGCCGCTGCCCACCGCGCATCCCTCGCTTCGGAGCCACCTTCGCCCTCGTGTTCCTGCCAGTGCCGCCAGCCATGGCCACCGCGCCGCTCTCTCCAGTGCGCCAGAACTACCACCCCGACTGCGAGGCCGCCGTCAACAGCCACATCAACCTGGAGCTCCACGCCTCCTACGTGTACCTGTCGATGGCCTTCTATTTCGACCGGGAAGACGTGACCCTGGAGAACTTCGCCCAGTTCTTCCTGCGCCAGTCCCGTGAGGAGAAGGAGCATGCCGAGAAGCTGATGCAGCTGCAGAACCTGCGCGGGGGCCGCATCCGCCGCCGCGACATCAGGAAGCCTGACCGCGACGACTGGGAGAGCGGCCTGAAGGCCATGGAGTGCGCCTTTCGCCTGGAGAAGACCGTGAACCAGAGCCTGCTCGACCTGCGCCAGCTGGCCACCGACAAGAATGACGCCCACCTGTGCAGCTTCCTGGAGAGCAACTACCTGCACGAGCAAGTCAAGGCCATCAAAGAGTTGGGGGTCTATCTCACCAATCTGAACAAGATGGGGCCCCTGGAAGATGGCATGGCAGAGTTCCTCTTTGACAAGCTCACCCTGAGCAACAGCGACAAGAACTGAGTTGGGACTGTCTCCCCATAGCCACAGGGTGCACGGTGACTTTCCCTGGTCACCGTGCTGAGCATGCATTTTTGCAGTATTGCCCTTGCAAAAGGTTCCAGTTTTCTTCTTCCAGTTTTGCCATAAATAAATGAAGTTATTTGGTTTCAGTAAAGTTATTTGGTTCCTAAAGAAATAAAGGTTTCTGGTTGATTTGTATGCACATCCTATTTCTTGTCTTTTTAATGGTAGCCATTTTAACACATGTGAGGTGTATTGCATTGTGGCTTTGATTTTCATTTCCCTGATGACTAGTGATGTTGAGCACCTTTTCTCTGCCCATTTTTTAATTGGGTTGTTTGGTTTTTTACTGTTGGGTTGTATAACTTCTTTATATAGTTTGAAAATTAGCCTCTTATCAGATATATGATTTGCAGATATTGTCTTCTGTTTCTTTTGCTTGTGCAGAAGGTGTTTTTTTTTTTAATTTCTTTAATGTTTATTTTTGAGAGAGAATGAGCAGGGAGGTGCAGAGAGAGAGGGAGACACAGAATCTGAAGCAGGCTCCGGGCTTTGAGCTGTCAGCACAGAGTCCAATGTGGAGCTTGAACTCATAGACTGCAAGATCATGACCTGAGCCAAAATCAGGGAGGGGAGAGGGGAAGGGGAGAAGGAAGAGGGGAGAGGGGAGAGAATCCCAAGAAAGCCCCATGCTCAACACAGAGCCCAAAGCGGGCTTGATCCCACAATCCTGGGATTATGACCTCAGCCAGAATCAAGAGTCAGACACTTAACCAACTGAGCCACCTAGGCGCCCCAGGAGTTCTTTTATTTTTTATTTATTTTTTTTTAACTTTATAGTTTATTGTCAGGTTAGTTTCCATATAACACCCAGTGCTCTTCCCCACAAGTGACCTCCACCAAGACCATCACCCCGCTTTACCTTTTCCCCTTCCCCTTCCCCACTCAGTTTGTTTTCAGGATTCAAGAGTCTCTCGTGTTTTTTCTCCCTCCCTCTCCCTAACTCTTTTTCCTCCTTCCCCTCCCCATGGTCCTCTGTTGGGTTTCTCCTGTTAGACCTATGAGTGCGAACATATGGTATCTGTCCTTCTCCGCCTGACTTATTTCGCTGAGCATGACACCCTCGAGGTCCATCCACTTTGC
>CM053579.1:76791495-76814786 GCA_028646485.1 Cryptoprocta ferox | reverse complement strand
AGGCTTCTGGTGGGGTCGGTCGGGTTTTCCATGTAGAGTATCATGTCATCTGTGAAAAGTGAAAGTTTGACTTCATCTTTGCCAATTCTGATGCCTTTTATTTCCTTTTGTGGTCTGATTGCTGATGCTAGGACCTCCAGCACTATGTTAAACACCAGTGGTGAGAGTGGACATCCCTGTCGTGTTCCTGATCTCAGGGGGAAAGCTCTTAGGTGTTCCCCATTGAGGATGATATTAGCTGTGGGCTTTTCATAGATGGCTTTTATGATGTTTAAGTACGTTCCTTCTATCCCGACTTTCTCAAGGGTTTTTATTAAGAAAGGATGCTGTAGGGACACCTGGGTGGCTCAGTCAGTTAAGCAACCGACGTCAGCTCAGGCCATGATCTCGCAGTTTGTGATTTTGAGCCCTGCATTGGGCTCTGTGCTGGCAGCTCAGAGCCTGGAGCCTACTTTGGATTCTGTGTCTCCCTCTCTCTCCCCCTCTCCCCCACTTGTTCTCTGTCTCTCTCTCTCTCAAAAAAATAAATAAACATTAAAATTTTTTAAAAAAAGGATGCTGTATTTTGTCAAATGCTTTTTCTGCATCTATTGACAGGATCATATTGTTCTTATCATTTCTTTTCTTAATGGGATGTATCACAGTGATTGATTTGCGAATATTGAACCAACCCTGCAGCCCAGGAATGAATCCGACTTGATCATGGTGAACAGTTCTTTTTATATGCTGTTGAATTCAATTTGCTAGTATCTTGTTGAGAATTTTTGCATCTATGTTCATCAGGGATATTGGCTTGTAATTCTCCTTTTCTGTTGGGTCTCTATCTGGTTTTGGAATCAGGGTAATGCTGGCTTCATAGAGTCTGTAAGCTTTCATTCCGTTTCTATTTTTTTGGAACAGCTTGAGAAGGATAGGTATTAACTCTGCTTTAAATGTCTGGTAGAATTTCCCCGGGAAGCCATCTGTCCCAGGTCTCTTATTTGTTGGGAGATTTTTGATAACTCATTCAATTTCTTCACTAGTTATGGGTCTGTTCAAATTTTCTATTCCCATTTGAGTTTTAGTCGCGCGTGGGTGTCTAGGAATTTGTACATTACTCCTGGTTGTCCAGTTTGTTGGGAAATAATTTTTCATAGTATTCTCTGATAATTCCTTGTATTCTGAGGGATTGGTTGTGATAAATACATTTTCATTCGTGATTTTATCTATTTGGTTCCTCTCTTCTTTTTGAGAAGTCTGGCTAGAGTTTATCAATTTTGTTTATTTTTTCAAAAAACCAGGTCTTAGTTTCATTGATCTTTTCTACATTTTTTCTTTGGATTCTATATTGTTTATTTCTGCTTTGATCTTTATTATTTCTCTTCTTCTGTTGGCTTTGGGGTTTCTTTGTTGTTCTGCTTCTAGTTCGTCTAGGTGTGATGTTAGATTTTGTATTTGGGATTTTTCTTGTTTCTTGAGATAGGCCTGGATTGCAGTGTATTTTCCTCTTAAGACTGCCTTTGCTGCATCGCAAAGGGTTTGGACTGTTGTGTTTTCATTTTCATTTGTTCCCATATATTTTTTAATTTCTTCTTTAATTGCCTGGTTGACCCATTCATTCTTTAGTAGGATGTTTTTTAACCTCCGTGCATTTGGAGGTTTTCCAAATTATTTCCTGCGGTTGATTTCACGTTTCATAGCATTGTGATCTGAAAATGTGCATGGTATGATCTCAATTTTTTAATATTAATTGAGGGCTGTTTTGTGACCCAGTGTGTGACCTATCTTGGAGAATGTTCCCTGTGCACTCGAGGAGAATTTGTATTCTGCTGCTTTAGGATGAAAAGTTCTGAATATATCTGTCAAGTCCACCTGGTCTATTGTATCATTCAGGGTTGTTGTTTCTTTATTGATTTTCTATCTGGATGATCTGTCCATTGCTGTAAATGGAGTATTAAAGTCCCCTGCAATTACCGTATTCTTACCAATAAGATTGCTTATGTTTGTGATTGTTTTATATATTTGAGTTCTCCCGAATTCAATGCATAAACATTTATAATTGTTAGCTCTTCTTGATGGATAGACCCCATAATTATGATATAATGCCCTTCTTCATCTCTTGTTATAGTCTTTAGTTTAAAATATACTTTGTATGATATATGTATGGCTACTCTAGCTTTCTTTTAACTTCCAGTAGCATGATAGATGGTTCTCTATCCCCTCGCTTTCAGTCTGAAGGTGTCCCAGGTCTAAAATGGTTCTCTTGTAGACAGCAAATAGATGGGTCTTGTTTTTTTTTTTAATCCATTCTGATACCTTGTGTCTTTTGATTGGAGCATTTAGTCCATTTACATTCATTGTTATTATTGAAAGATATGGCTTTAGAGTCATTGTGTTATCTGTAGGTTTCATGCTTGTAGTGATGGCTCTGTTCCTTTGTGGTCTTGGCATTGTTTCAATCACAGAGTCCCCTTTAGGATCTCTTGTAGGGCTGGTTTAGTGGTGATAAATTACTTCAGGGTTTTTTCTGTGTATGGTTTTTTGTTTTTTTGTTTTTTGTTTTTTGTTTTTTTTGTTTTTTTGGTCTGGGGAAGTCTTTTTCTCTCCTCCTATTCTGAATGAAAGGATTGCTGGATAAAGGATTTTGGCTGCATATTTTTCCTATTCAGCACATTGAAGACTTCCTGCCACTCCTTTCTGGCCTGCCAAGTTTCAGTAGATAGCTCTGCTACTACCCTTGTGTGTGGACCCTTGTAGGTTAGGGCCCATTTGTCCCTAGCTGCTTTCAGAATTCTCTCTTTATCTTTGTATTTTTCCAGTTTCACTATGATATGTCATGCAGAAGATTGATTCAAGTTATGTCTGAAGGTAGTTCTCTGTGCCTCCTAGGCTTCAATGTTTGTTTCCTTCCCCAGATTGGGGAAATTCTCAGCTATGATTTGTTCAAGTACACCTTCCGTCCCTTTCTCTTTCTCTTCTTTTTATGGAACTCCTATGATATGGATATTACTCCATTTATTGAATCACTTCGTTCTCTCATTCTCCCCTCATGATCCAGAATTTTTTTTATGTCTCTTTGTCTCAGCTTCATCTTTTTCCATAACTTGGTCTTCTGTTTCACTTATTCTTCCTTCTGCCTCTTCAGTCCTTATTGTCACTTCCTCTAGTTTATTTGGCACCTCATTTACAGCATTTTTTTTAATTCATCATGACGATTTTTTAGTTCCTTGATCTCTGCAGCAATAGATTCTCTTCTATCTTCTATGCTTTTTTCAAGCCCAGCTATTAATCTTATGACTATTATTCTAAATTCTTGTTCAGTTATATTGTTTATATCTGTTTTGGTCAATTCTTTAGCTGTCATTTCTTCCTGGAATTTCTTTTGAGGAGAATTCTTCCATTTTGTCATTTTGGCTAGTTTTTTGTCCCTTATGTTTTTTAAAAGCTTGTTATGTATCCTGCAACTGTGAGCACTACTGTATTAAAGAGGAGTCATACACTGTGCAGGGTCTGGCCCTTCAGGAGGTGTTTTTTTGAGTGTGTTACTTGCTCTCTGTTGTTGTGACTCTGGTTGCTTTATCTCCCCACTCGTAGTGATGGTTTGGACCCTCCACCAGGTGTGCTTTGATTTGTTTGCTGAAGTAGCCCTGCACAGAGGAGACCACAGTGATGTGGTTCAAGGATGTATATATCCCAAGAGGCTGGGTGCAGGAAATGAAGGTAGACTGTCAGATGTATGGTTTGCAGATACTTCCCCCCATTTCATAGGTGGCCTTTTCACTGCTTTGACGGTTTCCTTTGCTGTGCAGAAGCTTCTTGGTTTGATGCAATCCCATTTGGCAATTCTTGCTTTCACAGCCAAAAAGGCTTTTTAGTGGCCTGTTGATCTCCACACTCCCAAGTATGACGTACTTTCCCCCATACCACACTGCCTCTCTCCTCCACGTGTTTCTCTCAATGTCCTCTGGCTCCAAAAGCAAAAAGGGGTTCCCGGGGTAAGATATTTGGGTCATTGATGGTCCAGTGACTGCTTTTTGTCATGCTGAAAGTTTCTCTGTTGTTGTTTTCTTTTTCATATTCCAAGAGTATTTCTGTTCACCATTTCATTAAAGGATATGATAAGGACACAGATGAATATCCAAACCAAAGAGATGCATAGGATGAGGTTTAGGAAAGGAGCATGGAGCTTCCATTCTATCTACAGATACTCCATTCTCCCCAAATTTCCCTGTGTCTTGTATTCTTTTTTAAATGTTTGGTAGAATACACCAGTAAAACTGTCTGGTCCTGGACTTTTGTTTGTTGGGAGGTTTTTGATTACTGATTAAATCCCCTTACTAGTAATTGGTCTTTTCAGATTTTCCAGTTCTTCATGATTCTGTTTTGGTAGGTTGAAGGTTTCTCAAAATTTATCCATTTTTTTTCTAGTTTTTGCTTTGTTGGTGTATACAGGTAAACAACATGGGGGTTAGATGCACCAACCCCCCTGATACAGTAAAAAAAACTTTGAGTATAAGTTTTGACTCCCAAAAACCTAACTACTAATAGCCTACTGTTGACCAGAAGCCTTACCAATAACATAGCAATTAATACATATTTTGTATGTTATATGCATTATAATACTTTATTCTTACAATAAAGCAGAGAAAAGGAAACGTTACTAAGGAAGTGAAAATATACTTACAGTACTGTAAAAAGTCTACATGTAAGTGAACTCATTCAGTTCAAACTCATGTTTAAGTGCCAACTATAATTGTTTATAGCCTCTTAAGTTCGTTTGTATGTTGTAATGTATTCTCTTTTATTTATGATTTTATTTGTGTAAATGTTTTTCCCCCTCAATCTAGCCAAAGATTATTCATTTTTTTTACTCTTTCAAAAACCAGCTATCAATTTTCTTGATCTTTTTAAATTTTTTCTGGTCTCTCATATATTTCTCCTATTTATTTCCCTCTGGTATGCTAATTTTGGGCTTAGTTTGTTTTTCTAGTTCTTAGATGTGTAAAGTTAGGTGTTTATTTAAGTTCTTTTGTTCTTATTGTAGACATTTATCAGTATATACTTCCCCCCTTAGAACTGTTTTTCCTGCACCCCCTTTTTTTATATGATGTGTTTCCTTTTTTGTTTATTTCAAGATATTACTCTGTTTTCCTTTTCAATACTTCTTTGACCCATTGGTTGTTCAGGAGTGTGGGGTTTTGTTGTTAAGATTTTTTTAAGTTTATATATTTATTTTGAGAGAGAGAGGAGAGAGAGAGAGAGAGAGAGAGCGAGAGCGCGTGCCAGCGAGCATGAACAGGGGAGGGGCAGAGAGGGAGAGAGAATCCTAAGCAGGCTCTGTGCTGTCAGCACACAGCCCAATGGGAAGCTCAGTCTCATAAGCTGTGAGATCATGACCTCAGCTGAAATCAAGAGTCCGACATTCAACTGACTAAGCCATCCAGGCGCCCTAAGATTTTATTTTTAAGTAAGCTCTACACCCATCCTGGGGCTTGAACTACCACCCTGAGAATCAAGAGTCTCATATTCCATCCACTGAGCCAGGCTGACACCCCAAGGAGTGTGTTTTTAAATTTCTACATGGTTGTGAATTTCCCAGATTTCCTTTTGTTATTGACTTCAAGAAAAGATACTTGGTGTGATTTTGGTCTTTTTAAATTTGCTAAGAATTGTTATGTGACCTATTGTGTGGTCTATCCAGAGAATATTTTGTGTGCACTTGAAAAGAATGTGTATTCTCCTGCTCTTGGATGTAATGTTCTGTATATTGCCTGTTAGGGCCATTTGATCTAAAGTGTTGTTCAAGTCCCAACATTTCTTTATTTTTTGTCTGGATGCATTTTTGAGAGTGGAAGCTTAAAATCCCTATCTTATTGTGTCACTGTTTTCTTTTTCTCCTTTTAGGGTCACTTAGTATTATTTTATGTATTTAGGTATTCTGTATTGGGTGTCTAAATATTTACATATATCTTCTTTATGGATTGACCCCTTTATCTTTTCATAATGACCTTCTTTGTGTGTCTTGATCATTTTTAGCTTCAAGTCTGTTTTGTGTGATAGAAGTATAGATGCCTCTTCTTTCTTTTGGCTCACCTTTTGGCTCACCTTTTGCTCAAGATGTCTTTTTTTCCCCATATATTCACTTTCTATGTATGTCCTTAAAGCTAATTGTCTTTTTAAGAAAAAAGATTTAAAAAATTTTTTTATTAGAGAAAGAGAGAGTGAGCATGTGGGTGGAAAGGGCAGGGGCGGGGAGAGAGAGACTGTGAGTCCCAAGCAGACTCCATGGCTTAGTCCCATGACTCGGGGATCATGATTTGAGCCAAAGTCAAGAGTTGGACATTCAACTGACTGAGACACCCAGGCACCCCTTAAAAGATTTTATTTTTAATTTATCTCTGTACCCAGCATGGGGCTCGAACTCATGACCCCGAGATCAAGAGTTGCACACTCCTCTGACTGAGTCAGCCAGGCACCCCTAAAATAAGTCTCTTATTGGCAGCATATCATTGGACTTTGTTTTTTGTATCCATTCAGCCATTCTGTGTCTTTTGATTGGAGAATTTGATCCTTTTACATTTAAAATAATTATTGATAGGTAAGGACTTACTATTACAATTTTGTTCATTGTTTTCTGTTTTGTAGATCTATTGTTCCTTGTTTTCTCTCTTGGTCTCTTCCTTTGCGATTTGATGACGATGGTGGTATCCTTTGACTCTTGTCACACACACACATACACGTGTGTGTGTGTACATATACACATATGTGTATATATATGTATGTGTATATGTGTATATATGTATTATATATTATACATATATATAGTATCTAATAAATTTTTTTTCCTTTGTGTCTTTGGGATTGGTTACTAGAAGATTATTGTGATCCTTTGGTTGTGTCATGTTTCCTTAACTTTTTCATGTTCCTTGAAGTTTTGCATTTCCCGGTTTTTGTTTGAAGTAGCAGTCTTCTCTTACAGTCTTTACTAATTGCCTTCAGAAGAGAAATATTTACCATTAGCCCTGGTAGTGATTCTGAGGCTTTCTCAGACTTTCTATGGATAGCAGCTGTTGTGCACTACTTGTTCCCTCTTGTGGCAGAAATCTTAAGCTTTTTCTTATGCCTTCTCTTCATTCTGCAATGCACCAGGCTTCGTGTTGACATTCTCCCTTTTGTTTTCCAAAGGGTGGTATTAAAGCTTAACATTTGTGGGGCACCTGGGTGGCTCAGTCGGTTGAGCATATAACTTCGGCTCAGGTCATGATCTCGCAGTTCGTGAGTTCAAGCCCCACTTGCAGGATCTCTCTCAAAAATAAATAAATCTTTAAAAAAATAAAAAATACATTTGTTATCACTGGCCATTTGCCAAAGCTCACTCTTGCCACTGCTGACATGAATGTGCTAGTGAGCATGCAGAGAAAACCACTGGAATCTGCAGGCCAAAGAGACTACAAGTTTTGAGCTATGGTGCCACTATTTGGAAGATAAAAGTGAGAGGAGTACACACAGGGAGCTGACCACAGTATGGGGGAGGTGTGTAGAGGAGGCATTCTGAGTATTAGGGGTATACTTGGGCCAGTTGAGGTCATCTGTGGGCAAGGTTTTACCAGCAGCTCGTGGGCAGGCTTCTTAATGAAGTCTAAATCACAGTTCATATATTCATGTCCCCTTAATACCCTCGGAGAGTCTTATCTGCTGGCTCTCCCACCTTCTTCCTGATTCCCAGTCATGCAGCTGAAGGTTGAGTATTCCTCTCCAGTATGTCCCAAATTTGTATTTTGTACCAGTGGTGTACAGGAACTTCTCTGGAAACCTGAACTTACATAAAGCCTCTCTAATCTGTGGATGCTTGTCTAAATCATTGTTTTCCAAGGGCTCCTGAACTCTGGCCAAAATGGATGGCAACCAGTTGACAGGCCACTGTAGGTTTCATACCTGGGAACAAAGTCTATATGCCCTTTACCCAATGCATGAGTGGTTGCGACTTTTCCTGAGTCACTTGGCATATGGAGCTGGATCATCCTACAGTTCCCACAAAGGCACTTTTGTCTGTGGGATGGATGCCAAATGATTCTTGGGATGGGGGGGGTGCAAAAACAAGAGATGTCTTATTACACCATGATACTGACAGCACTCTTGTTAATATTTTTATTTAGGATTTTGTATCTTTCTACTTTAACCTGTAGTTTTCTTTCAGGTGTGTAAGTATCATCTTTGTCCTGTGTTGGTATTAGGATTACTCTGGCCTTGTAAAATGAGAAAATTTTTTTTCATTTTTATATGCTCTGGAATAGTTTTCATATTGTAGGTTTTTTTGTTCTAAGAATATTTAGTAGAATTCACATTAAAATGACTTTAGGGCACCTGGGTGGCTCAGTCAGTTGAGCATCTAACTTCAGCTCAGGTCATGATCTCTTGTTTCATGAGTTTGAGCCCTGCATTAGGTTTTCTGCTGTCTGCGCAGAACCCACTTCAAATCCTGTCTCCCTCTCTCTCTCACACACACACAGATAAACACTGAAAAAGTTATCTGAGTCTTCTCTTTTTAAAGATAGATGCTTTTATTTCTGTAGAAAACGGCATTGGGATTTTGGGGGATAACACTGAATCTGTAGGTTGTTTTGAGTAGCACAGGTGTTTTGACCATATTAAGTCTCCTATTCCATGAACAAGATACGTCTTTACATTTACTTGTTTCTTTAATTTCTTTCAGCAGTGTTTTGTGTCACATTGATTGATTATCATATGTTCAACTATCCTCATGTCCCAAGGATAAATCCCACTTGGTCATGATGTATGATCACTTTAATGTGCTGTTGAATTCAGTTTGTTGAGGTTTGTTTTATCTATATTCATTAGAAATATTGGCATGTAGTTTTCTTTTATTGTAGTGTCTTTTTCTTCCTTTGGAATCAGAGTAATACTGGCTTCATAAAATGAGTCTGGAAGTGTCCCCACTTCTTCATTTTCTTGGAAGGGCTTGAGAAAGATTGGTATTAATTCCTCTCAAATTCATTTAGAACCAAAAAGGACCCAAATAACCAAACAGTCTTGAGAAAAAAAACAAAGCTGTAGGCCTCACACTTCCTGAATTCAAAACATGTTACAAACTTACAGGAATAAAAACAGTATGGTACTGGCATAAAGACAGACATATAGACCAATAGAACTGAACAGAAAGCCCAGAAATAAACCCACATATACACGGTCAAATAGTCTTCAACAAGGGTGCCCAAATCCACAATGGGGAATGTGTAGTCTGTTGAATAAGTACTCTTGGGAAAATTGGGTATGCACATGCATAAGAATGAAAATGGAACCCTATATTACAGCAGACACAAAAATCAACTCAAAATGGATTAAAGACTTTGGCATAAGAGGAATAGTGGGCAGTGGGCAAAGGGAATCACATTAGAGTTACCGATAAAATTATAGCTAAAATTGATAAATCATCATGCACTTTGTCATTGAGATTCTCAAGCTTTCTTACACATTAGAATTAGCACCAGGCTACATTCTAGACCAATTATATTAGTCTCTGGGGCCAGAATGTAGGTATTCCAGGCAGTCAAACTAGTGTGAGCACCTTGCTCCTCAAAGTGTACTCTATGGCAAGAAGCAGCACCCTCACCTGAGAGCCTGCTAAAATGCAAAATCCCAAGCCCCATCCCAGACCTACAGTATCAGAATGTACATCTTAATAAAACTCCAGGTGATGAATATGTACCCTGCCATTTTTGAAGCACTGACTTATCATCCTGGATTCAATCATGGCTATATACATTGGGATAAACTGGGATGCTGGAAAATAATACTCAGACTTAAACAATGTATCCAGTTATATCTTTTATGGATGTGTTGGAACAAACACACCTAAAAACTTATTGTAACTTCAACAATTATGGAATTGGCAAATATTTAAATAGATTTGAAAACCCTGTCTAATTTCCACTGATGTTGGGTATGTTCATACACCTCAAAAATTTTTTTTTAATTCCAGTATACTTAACATACAATGTTATATTATTTTTATGTGTTCAATATAGTGATTCAACACTTTTACACATTACTCAGGGGCTCATCATAATACGATTATTATTGTATTAACAATAAGTGTACTCTTAATCCCCTTCACCTATTTCACCCTTCCTCCCACCCTCCCCCCTACCACTGGTAACCATGTGTTCTCTACAGTTGAGTCTGGTTTTTTGTTTGTCTCCTTTTTTCTTTGTTCATTGGTTTCTTAAATTCCACATATGAGTGAAGTCATAAGGTATTTGTCTTTCTCTAACTTCTCTCTTAGCGTTATACCCTCTAGATCCACTGACATTGTTGCAAATGGCAAGATTTCATTCTTTTTTATGGCTGAGTAATATCTTTTCTAGATGTACTACATCTTCTTTATCCATGGACACTTGATTATTTTTATCATATCTTGACTCTTTTTATCATATCTTGACTATCATATAATGCTGCAATAAACATAGGGGTGAGTGTATCTTTTTAAATTAGTGTTTTGGGGGTTTTTTGTTTGTTTTTTGGGGGGTAAATACCCAATTGTGGAATTACTGGATCACATGGTAATTGTCTTTTTAATTTTTGAAGAACCTCCATACTGTTTTCTGCAGTAGTTTGCATTCCCAACAGTGCACAAGGGTTTCAGTTTCTCCACATCCTTGCTAACACTTATTGTTTCCTATGTTTTTAATTTTAGCCATCCTGACAGGTGTGAGGTGATATCTCATTGTAGTTTTGATTTGCTTTTCCATGATTATTAGTGATGTTGAACATCTTTTCATGTGTCTGTTTGCCATCTGGGAGTCTTTGGAGAATGTCTGTTCATGTCTTCTGCCCATTTTTAATTGGATTGTTTGTTTTTCTTGTGTTGTATAAGTTCTTTATACATTTTGGATACTCACCCATTATCAGGTATGTCATTTGCAAATATCTTCTCCCATTCAGTAGGTTGTCTGTTAGTTTTGTTGGCTGTTTTCCTTTGCTGTGCAAAAGGTTTTATTTTGATGTAGTTCCATTAGTTTATTTTTGCTTTTATTTCCATTGACTCAGGAGACATATCTAGAAAGATGTTGTTACAGCTGATGTCAGAGAAATAACAGCCTGTGCCCTCTTCTAGGATTTTAATGGTTTCAGGTCTCACATTTGAGTCCTTAATCCATTTTGAGTTCATTTTTGTGCATGGTGAAAGAAAGTGGTCAGTTTTCCCAGCACCATTTGTTGAAGAGACTGTTGACTGTCTTTTTCCCATTCTTTATTCTTGTCTCCTTTGTTGAAGATAAATTAACCATAACATTGTAGGTTTATTTCTGGGCTTTCTGTTCTGTTCCATTGATATATGTGTCTGTTTTTGTGCCATTACCGTACAGTTGTGATTACTATAGCTATGAAATATAACTTAAAATTTGTAATTGTGATGCCTCCAGCTTTGTTCTTCATTTCGAAGATTGATTTGGCTATTTAGGGTCTTTTGTGGTTCCATACAAATTTTAGGATTCTTTGCTCTAGTTCTGTGAAAAATGCTCCTGGCATTTTGATAGGGATTACATTAAATCTGTACATTGCTTTGGGTAGTATAGACATTTTAACAATACTTGTTCTTCCAACCCATGAGCATGGAATGGCTTTCCATTTATTTGTATCACCTTGAATTTCTTTCATCAGTATTCTATATTTTTCAGAGTACATGTCTTTCATTTCCTTGGTTAAGTTTATTCCTAGGTATTTTTTATTATTTTTGGTGCAGTTGTAAATGGGATTGTTTTCTTAATTTCTTATTCTGCTTTTTCATTATTAGTATATAGAAATGCAATGAATTTCTGTATATTGATTTTGTATCCTGCCACCTTACTGAATTTGTTTGTTCTACTAGTTTTTTCGTGGAGTATTTAGGGGTTTCTGTATATAGTGTCATTTCATCTGCAAATAGTGAAAGTTTTACTTCTTCCTCGCTGATTTGGATGCATTTTATTTCTTTTTGTTGTCTCCTTGGTATGGCTAGGACTTCCAGTACAGTGTTGAATAAAAGTGGTGAGAGTAGACACCCTTGTCTTGTTCCTGATCTAAGGGGAAAAGCTCTCAGTTTTTCACCAGAGTATGAAGTTAACTGTGGGTTTTTTATAGATGGTCTTTATTATGTTGAGGTATTTTCCCTCTAAACCTACTTTGTTGAAAGTTTCTATCATGAATGAATGTTGTATTTTTGTCACATGCTTTTTCTGTATTTATTGAAATGATCATATAGTTTTTATCCTTTTCTCTTATTGATGTGATAGATCACTTTGATTAATTTGCGAATATTTAGCCACCTTTGACAACCCAGGAATAAATTCCACTTTATCATGGTGAATGATTTTTTTAAATACATTGTTGGATTCAGTTTGCTAATATTTTGTTGTGGAATTTTGCATCTAGGTTCATCAGACATGTTGGCCTATAGTTCTCTTTTTTTGTGGTGTTTTTATCTGGTTTGGGTATCAGGGTAATTCTGGCCTCCTGCAATGAATTTGAAAGTTTTTTTTTCCTCTTCTGTTTTTTGGAATAGTTTGAGAAGAATAAGTGTTAACTCTTCCTTAAATGTTTGGTAGCATTCACTTGTGAAGCCATCTGGTTCTGTACTTTTGTTTGTTCAGAGTGCTTTGATTACTGATTCAATTTCCTTGGTGGTAATTGGTCTGTTCATATGTACTATTTCTTCCTGCTTCAATTTTGGTAGATTATATGTTTCTAGGAATTTATTCATTTCTTCTAGTTTGTCCGGCTTGGTGGAATATAATTTTTCATAATACTCCCTTAAAATCCTCTGTATTTCTGTGGTGTCTTTGGAGTCTTCTTTCTTTTTTCCTTGTTGAGTCTGGTTACAGGTTTGTCAATTTTATTGATTTTATTTTCAAATACCCAGCTCCTGATTTCGTTGATCTATTCTGTTATTTTGGTTTATCATTTTTTAATTTCAAGTTTTTATTTAAATTCTAGTTAGTTAACACAGAATTTAGTGATTCATTACTTACACATAACACCCAGTACTCATCACAAGTGCCCTCCTTAATGCCCATCACCCATTTTGTCCATCCCCCCACCACCTTCCTCCATCAGCCTTCAGTTTATTCTCTATAGTTAAGTATCTTATGGTTTGCTCCTCTCTCTCTTTTTTTCCCCATCCCCTGTGTTCATCTCCTTTGTTTCTTAAATTCCATGAGTGGAATCATACGTTGTTTGTCTTTCTATGAGTGACTTATTTTGCTTAGCATGATACATGTAGCGCCATGCACGTTGTTGCAAATGGCAAGATTTCATTCTTTTTGATGGCTAATATTCCATTGTGTGTGTGTATACACACACACATATATATGTACATATATATGTGTACATACACACATATATATACACCACTTCTTTATCCATTCATCAGTCAATGGACATTTGGCCTCTTCCCATAATTCGGCTATTGTTGATAATGCTGCTCTAAACATCAGTATGCACATGCTCCTTCAACTCAGTATTTTTGTATCATTTGGGTAAATACCTAATAGTACAGTTGCTGGACTGGAGTGGCGCAGTTGCTGGATTGGATTGCTAATAGTGCAGTGGCTAGATTGTTCTATTTTTAACTTTTTGAGGAACATCCATACTGTTTTCCAGAGTGGCTGTATCAATTTCCATTCTCACCAATAGTGTGGGAGTTTTGGTTCCTCTTTTTTCACATCCTTGCCAGCATCTGTTTTTTTGTGTGTTGTTAATTTTAGACATTCCAACAGGTTTGAGGTGGTATCTCATTGTGGTTTTGATTTGTATTTCCCTGGTAATGAGTGATGTTGAGCATCTTTTCATGTGTCTCTTAGCCATCTATATGTCTTTGGAAAAATTTCTGTTCATGTCTTCTGCCCATTTCTTAAATCAATTATTTAGCTTTGGAGTGTTGAGTTTGATAAGTTCTTTATAGATTTTAGATACTAACCCTTTATCAGATATGTCACTTGCAAATATCTTTTCCCATTCCATAGGTCATCTTTTAGTTTTGTTGATTGTCTCCTTCACTGGGAAGAAGCTTTTTATCTTGATGAAGTCCCTGTAGTTCATTTTTGCTTTTGTTTCCCTTGCCTTCAGCAATGTGTCTAGTAAGAAGTTCATATGGCTGAGATCAGAGAGGTTGCTGCCTATGTTCTCCTATAGGATTTTGATGGTTTCTTGTCTCACATTTATGTGTTTAATCCAATTTTAATTTTTTTGTGTGTATGGAGTACATAAGTAGTCTAGTTTCAGTTTTCTGCATGTCACTGTCTAGTTTTTCCAACACCATTTGTTTGAAGAGACTTTTTCGATTAGATATTCTTTCCTGCTTTGTTGAAGATTAGTTGACCGTATAGTCGTGGGTCTATTTCTAGGTTTTCTGTTCTGTTCCATGGATCTATTTGTCCTAGTTTTTGGGCTAGTACCATACTGTCTTGATAAGTACAGCTTTGTAATATAGGTTGAAGTCTGGAATTGTGATGCCTTCAGCTTTGCTATTCTTTTTCAAGATTGCTTTGACTATTTGGGATCTTTCCTGGTTACATACAAATTTTAATATTGTTTGTTCTAACTTCGTGAAAAATGCTGGTGATATTTTGATAGGGATTGCATGGAATGTGTAGATTACTTTGGGTAGCATAGACATTTTTTTTCGAAAAATTTTTTTTAATGTTTTTATTTATTTTTGAGAGAGAGAGAGAGAAAGAGACAGCGTGAACAGGGGAGGGTCAGAGAAAGAGGGAGACACAGAATCCGAAGACAGGCTCCAGGTTCTGAGCTAGCTGTCAGCACAGAGCTCGACAAGGGGCTGGAACCCACGAACCTTGAGATCATGGCCTGAGCTGAAGTTGGACGCTTAACCAACTATCTTAAACAACTTAAACAACTATCTTCTTGTTTCTGGTACAATTGTAAATGGACATACTTCTTGATTTTTCTTTCTGCTGCTTCATTATTGGTGTATAGATTTGCAACTGATTTTTCCTGTACATTGATTTTATATCTTGCAACTTTGCTGAATTTGTGGATCAGTTCTAGTAATTTTTTGGTGGGAGTCTTTCAGGTTTTCTACACAGTATTATGTCATCTGCAAACAGTGAAAGTTTAATTTCTTCCTTGTTGATTTGGATGCCTTTTATTTCTTTTTGTTGTCTGATGAGGCTAGGACTTCTAGTACTATGTTAAATAACCATGGTGAGAGTGAACATCCTTGTCTTATTTCTGACCAAAGAGGAAAAGTTCTTGGTTTTTCCAGATTCAGGAAGATATTAGCTGTGGGTCTTTCATATATGGCCTTTATGATACTGAGGTATGTTCCACCTATCCCTGCTTTGTTGAGGGTTTTTATCAAGAATGGATAGTGTATTTTGTCAAATAGTTTTTCTGTATCTATTGAGGGGATCATAGAGTTCTTACCCTTTCTTTGATTAACGGGGTGTATCACGTTGATTGATTTGCGAATATTGAACCACCCCTGCAGCCCAGGAATAAATCCCACTTGATGGTGGCAAATGATTGTTTTAATTAATGTTGGATTTGATTTGCTAGTATCTTGTTAAGAACTTTTGCATCCATGTTGATCAGGGATTATTAGCTTTTAATTCTCCTTTTCATTGGGGTCTTTGGTTTTGGAATCAAGGTAATGCTGGCCTTGTAGAATGAGTTTAGAAGTTTTCCTTCCATTTCTGTTTTTCTGGAACAGCTTGAGAAGAATAGGTATTAACTCTTCTTTAAATGTCTGGTAGAATTCCCCTGGCAAGCCATCTGGCCCTGGACTTTTGTTTATTGGGAGATTTTTGATTACTGATTTAATTTCTTTGCTGGTTATGGGTCTATTCAAATTTTCCATTTATTCTTGTTTCAATTTTGGTAGTTTATATGTTTCTAGGAATTTATCCATTTCTTCCAGATTGTACAATTTGTTGGCATATAATTTTTCATAATATTCTCTTATAATTGTATTTCTGTGGTGTTTGTTGTGATCGCTCCCTTTGTGATTTTATGTATTTATTTAGGTCCTTTATTTTTTCAATCAGTCTGGCTAGGGGTTTGTCAGTTTTATTAATTCTTTCAAAGAACCAACTTAGTTTTATTGTGTTTTTTCTTTCTTTGTTCCTGTATCATTTATGCTCTCATCTTTATTATTTCCCTTCTTCTGCTGGCTTTAGGCTTTATTTGCTGTTCCTTTTCTAGATCCTTTAGGTGTAAGGTTAGGTTGTATATTTGAGACTTTTCTTGCTTCTTGAGGTAGGCCTGTGACCTCTTATGACTGCCTTTGCTGAGGTTTTGACCCATGTTTTCATTTTCATTTTTCATTTGCTTCCATGTATTTTTTTAATTTCTTCTTTAATTTTCTGGTTGACCTATTCATTCTTTAGTGATGATGTTTAACCGCCATGTATTTGTGGTATTACCAATTTTTTTCTTGTAGTTTCATAGTGTTGTGGTCTGAAAATATGCATAGTATGGTCTCAGTCTTTTTGTACTTGTTGAGGCTTGGTTTGTGACCCAGTATGTGATCTATCCTGGAGAATGTTCCCACTCAAGAGGACTGTGTATTCTGCTATAGGATGAAATGTTCTGACTATGTCTGTTAAGTCCATCTGCTACAGGCTGTTCTTCAAAGCCATTGTTTCCTTGTTGATTTTCTGCTAAGATATTCTGTCCATTGCTGTATGTGGGGTGTAAGAGTCCCCTAGTATTATTGTATTATTACACATGAGTTTTTTGTTATCAGTTGATTTATATATTGAGTCCTTCCAAATTGGGGGCATACATATTTACAGTTGTTAGATCTTCTTGTTGGATAGACCCTTTCATTATGATATAGTGGCTTGCTTCATCTCTTATTGCAGTCTTTGGCTTAAAAGCTAGTTTGTCTGATAATAAATATGGTTTCTCCATCCTTTTTTAATTGTCCATTAGCATGATAGATGGTTCTCCATCCCCTCACTTTCGATCTAGAGGTGTCTTGAGGTCTCATATGTATCTCTTGTAGGTAGCATATAGATGGGTCTTGTTTTCTCATCCATTCTGATACCCTTATATATTTTGACTGGAGCATTTAGTTCATTTACATTCAGAGTAATTATTGATAGATAAGAAATTAGTGCTATTGTATTACTTGTAAAGTTGCTGTTTCTGGAGGTTTTTTTTCTTTTCCTTTCTAGTCTTTGTTCCTTTTCATCTTTCCCACTTAAAGGGTCCTCTTTAATATTTTTGCATGGCTGGTTTAGTGGTCACTAACTCCTTTAGTTTTTGTTTGTCTGGTAAGTAATTTATTTCTCCTGTTCTAAATGATAGCCTTGCTGGATAAAGTATTCTTGGCCTTATATTTTTCCTGTTTAGCACATGGAATATATCATGCCAGTCCCTTCTGGCCTGCCAGGTTTCTGTGGAGAGATCTACTGCTAACCTGGGTTGTCTAACCTTGTAGGTTAGGGATTTCTTTTCCCTTCCTGCTTTCAGGATTCTTTCCTTATCTCTCTGTTTTGCAGATTATACTACAATATGTATTGGGTTTGGCTAGCTTTTGTTAAATTTGATGGGAGTTCTCTGTTTCTTGGATTTGGTAACTGTTTTCTTTCCCAGATTAGGGAAGTTTTCAGCTTTAATTTGTTCAAATAAACCTTCTGCCCCTTTTTTTCTCTCTCTTCAAGGACTCCTATGATATGAATGTTATTGTGCTTTATGAAGTCGCTGACATCCCTATGTCTACATTCATGATCCAGTGCTTTTCTTTCCCTCTTCTTTTCAGCTTCATTATTTTCCATAAGTTTATGATCTGTATCTCTGAATTGTTCCTCTGCTTCACCATCCTCATTGTCATGGCATTCAGTTGGTTTTGCATGTTGGTTATACCATTTTTTATTTTTGCCTGAGTAGTTCTTATTTATCTCTGCAGAAAGGGATTCTGTAGTGTCTTCTATGCTTTTCTCAAGCCCAGCTATTATCCTTATGATTTCTTTTTTAATCCTGGTTCACATGTATTACTTATATCTGTTCTATTTGGATCCCTGCCCATGACTTCTTCCAGTTCTTTTGGAATGAATTCCTCCATTGCTTCTCGGCCTTTTGGCTAAGATCAAGTGTGGAATGAATTCCTCCATATTGGCATTTTGCCCAGACCTCTGTCTTCTCTGTGTTAGGAAAACCTGTTACATTTTACTGCCACTGAGAGTCCTGACTTTATGAAGAAGAGGTTATATCCTGTCCCGGGCTTGGCACTTCAAGAAGTGTATGCTGTGTGCACTCTGTTGTGTTTTGGCTGCCTTTTCCCTCCTATCAGTCCTCTGCACAGTTTCTCCTTGCTTGCAATGTGGAGTATTTGGACCTAGTCTAGTTTGTGGCAAGTTGTAGCTAGGTGTGTTTTGGTCTGCTAGTTAGAAAAGTTTAGATCCTATTTCCCCTAGAGTTGAAGCTTTGCAGCACTCTGTGATCAGCAGACTTAGTGCATGTGGGGAGTTTGTGCTGGTCTTCACAGGGGGGGGGGTGGTTTGGAGACCAGTCCTGTTAGCAAGATTTGCATGCCCCAGGGCCTCTGCAGGAGGGGCCTTGCAGACTCCCAACTGACAACTGAATTGGGCCTGTCTGGAAAGGGGCAGATCTGCAGGAGTTGGGGCATAATGTAAGTAAGGTAGTGAATATCAACTGCCTGCTGGTTCCTACAGGTGGTGGGGAGAAGGAAATGGTGACTGCCAGCTTCTTTGTTCTTGGAGAAGTCCTGCAGGGATCACTGCCCCTCCAAGGCGTGCTCTCAGTAAACAACTCTCCCTCCTGTATGATCCAGGTATTTTTCAAACTACTGCTTCTATGCTGTATTTCAGAGAGCTTTTTGTTGTTCTATCTCTTTATGGGTAGGGACTCAGCTTTTTCTCACCCTCCAGGCTCTCCTGGAGCCAAGCCCCCTGATTTTTAAAATTCTACACTTAAAGTCCAGCTGATTGTTAAGAACTCATGAAATTTGGCCCCTCTGTTTTTCAAAGTCAAATATTACAGAGAATCATCTTTGCTTTGTGGCAGTCTTATTTCTTTCCTTTCCCTGTGCCTAGGGGTCCCTCCCTCCCATGATCAACTTGCAGTCTTGCATGCTTGATTATTTACATTGTTGTGAGTCTTATCTATTTATATCCATTGGATGAGGTGAGTTTATGGTCCTCCTACTCCACCATTTCCCCCCATAATCCCATACTTAATACTTTTTCTTACCTAATACATAGCCTACTTTCCTTGTATGTGATGGGGTTTTGGAATGGTGGGGGTCCAGAGCCGACGGCCCAGAAAGAATTCTTGAGACGTCTTTGGTGCAAAAAGGTGATTTTATTAAAGCACAGGGACAGGACCTGTGGGCAGAAAGAACTGAACTGGGGCTGTGAAGACTGACATTAAATACTATGGAGTTGGGGGAGGTAAAGGCAAATGGGAGGAATTTGATATGCTATAGAGGCCTCATAAGATGTCTGGGGGCCTTGCTATTGTCAAGCTAAGGTTGTTTTCCCTCTAGTAAGGCATTAACATTAGGAAAGTAGGGGGTTCCTGGAGAAATGTTACACTCTGTATTTGCCTCAAGTATTTGTCAACGGGTTACAGGTTATAAATTTAATTTTACCTGCCATTTCCTTCTTGCCTTTGTTTCCCATATCACTATGGAGGGTAAGGTGATATTAGAGCTCCAGGAAACTTAGTCCATAGGTTTCTTGGGATCAGGCTATTGATAAGATTACCTTTTTCTTATAATTTACTAAGACATGTGTACATGGATGGAGACGGTGTCCTGAATGACTGTGATCTCTGTCAGTTAACCATTTGTTTTCTTTCCTTTCCTTTGTTCTTAGGAATCCTGGAGTGCCTGAGGAATATCACATATATCCCACCTTGGTGGGGGTGGGAAGAGTTGTGCTAGCTTGTGTTTGGCCCTCAGCTTTCCTTATGTTCCCTTATCATATAGAAACGTTTCGTTTATTATTTTTAGTAGATTTAATTATATATACTAGAATTCTTAACCATTAGAAACCTTAAATTCTAATAAAAACTGAGAAGTAAGAAATTGTGAATTGTTGGGGCACCTGGGTGGCTCAGTCAGTTGAGCGACCGACTTCGGCTCAGGTCATGATCTCGCAGTTCGCGGGTTCGGGCCCCGCGTCGGGCTCTGTGCTGATAGCTCAGAGCCTGGAGCCTGCTTCTGATTCTGTGTCTCCTTCTCTCTGCCCCTCCCCCATTCATGCTCTGTCTCTGTCTCTCAATAATAAATAAATGTAAAAAAAAAAATTGTAAATCGTTATACCACATTTAGTAGATTGGCAAATTTATGATATTTCATAATTTCTGGTAGCATATGCTTTCTCATAGTACAGAATGCGGCACAAGGCATGTTTGCAGACACATCCAAATATCTTTAGGTAACAAGAGCCAAAAGTAGATACATCTGTGTTCAGTAATGTTTTAGCAGTTTTTCTTACTTGGAAATGATCTAGATAGTCAGTGAATTTCCATCATTTAACCTAGAAAAACTCCAAAGTTTCACATTACCAAAAATACTTGGGTAACTATTTTTAAGTAGACCTACTATAAAACAGTATTATTGAAAAGTTTGGAAAAAAAAAAAGTGGGGGGCACCTGGGTGGCTCAGTCAGTTGAGCTTCCGACTTTAGATCAGGTCATGATCTCATGGTTGGTGGGTTTGAGCCCCCCATCGGGCCCTGTGCTGACAGCTCAGATCTTGGAGCCTGCTTTGGATTCTGTGTCTCCCTTTCTCTCTGCCCCTCTCCCACTTGCTCACGCTTGCACATGCGTGTGCTCTCACTCTCTCTCTCTCTCTCTCTCTCAAAAATATGTAAAAAAATTTTTTTTAAAGTTTGCTTATAAACCTTTATCCCAATTATCTGTTTAATTTATTTTGTAACAGTCATATTCAGATTACTTATGAAAATTTCATGAGAGATTAAAACAGCTAGCCATCACAACAAAGTTTGCAAAACCTAGAGTGTGAGTTTATTTGACTAATTAACTCAAGTAGAGTAAAAGATATATGACTACATTATATTTAGTGCTGACAACTCTGAAGACATCTCTATTTTAATTAAACCAATATAGCTAAACTAGCTTTCATTTACCAGATATTAGATCACATGGATTTGTAAAGCATTTGGGTTAGTTTCTGTATTTTGGAGAGTTTAGAAATATTAAATTAGATAAGTGCTTATTTTTCTGAGTCAATTAAATCAAGTTTACAAATTAATTTTGGCAATACCATCAGGGCCAGAAAAAAAATGTGCCATATACATATACACCCACAGACATAGATAGACACATAGGCACCCTATAGCTTTCATTCCAAAATTTTAGCTACGAATCAGGTACAATACAAACCCCACTAGTTAATAATAACACTTGAATCCAAATTGTGTTCCAGGCAGATAGAACAAGTTAAAGTTATCTGCTCTAGTGGCTAAGGCTTTTTACTAATATTTGTGGAGAAAATTATTAAAATTAGTATTTGTCCTTGACAAGCAGTTTTATGGAGGCTGTAGACTAGATTTGGCCAAGGGAGCTTTTATAGCAGTTTCTATTTTAAAAGGCCTCTCTCCCCTACTTTTTTTCCTTCAGTCTTAGGTAACTGAGGACAGTATCTTACTTACCTCCTTGGGTATTTACATTTCAAAGACATAATAAAACTTATTTCTTCAAGGGACAGAGAAAGAATGTAAGTTTTCTATTAGAAGTTTTAGTGTACTGCCTTTTGGATGACTTCAGCAGCCCTAATGTAATACTGATGACCCATAATTGGGGGGGGGTGTGTCTTGTGAAAGTAATTCTCCAGACTCAGGGTCAAATGGGGCATCTTTAGGGCTGGAAATGAGGGAGGAGGTCATCTGGGTTACTAAAGTCGTGGAAATGGTAAGCCAATTGTATCATGCCAATTTTGTACAGCAGGAAACAGGCCCCATCTTAATGTTTTCCCTTCACTGTGATCCTTAGCAGTGATCACTGTTCCAAGGATGGGCACAGCACCAGGCAGTAAATTACCTGTGTGCAGAGGGGAAGGCCCCTGTACGAATCTCTGGCTCTAAGGGTCTTTGCCTTCCCTTTTCTCTTTTCTTCCTCACCAGAGGCTTTGATAACCCTGTCAGCTTTTTCCTTGGTGGCAGGGATGACTTATGAAGCACGTTTCTTGGTTTTGCCCAGTTCATGGGAAAGTTGAGGGGCTTAGGATCTGTGGTGCCTCAGAGAAAACAAGCATAGAGCTCAGATAGAATTTAAGAATATTATGGATTTTAAGGTCTTTAGAGATGCTGACCATTAGGTGCATTTCAGCCACCATGAGTAACATTTCATAGCCCCTTCTAAAAACAAAACAAAATCAATTTCTACAATTGCCAATTAGCTTCCTTCTCTCTTTTCTGCTGCATAAAATCCTTCAAAAAGGTTTGAATTTCAGTTAAAATAGTTCCTTTTTTTTTAAGAGCATTAAATATTTTTATTTTTTTATAGTTTATTGTCAAGTTGGTTTCCATATAACACCCCAGTGCTCTTCCCCACAAGTGCCCTCCACCATGACCATCACCCCCTTTCCCTTTCCCCCTCAGTTTGTTTTCAGTATTCAAGAGTCTCTCATGCTTTCTCTCCCTGCCTCTCCCTCTTTTCCCTCCTTCCCCGTCCCATGGTCCTCTGTTAGGTTTCTCCTGTTAGACCTATGAGTGAAAACATATGGTATCTGTCCTTCTCTGCCTGACTTATGTCGCTTAGCATGACACCCTCGAGGTCCATCCACTTTGGTACAAATGGCCAGATTTCATTTCTTCTCATTGCCATGTAGTATTCCATTGTATAGATAAACCACATCTTCCTAATCCATTCTTCAGTTGATGGACACTTAGGCTCTTTCCATGATTTGGCTATTGTGGAAAGTGCCGCCAGGAACATTGGGGTACATGTGCCCCTATGCATCAGCACTTCTGTATCCCTTGGGTAAATCCCCAGCAGTGCCATTGCTGGGTCATAGGGGAGTTCTATTGATAGTTTTTTGAGGAATCTCCACACTCTTTTCTAGAGTAGCTGTACCAGTTTACATTCCTACCCACAGTGTAGGAGGGTGCCCTTTTCTCCACATCCTTGCCAGCATCTATAGTCTCTTGAGTTGTTCATTTTAGCCACTCTGACTGGCGTGAGGTGGTATCTCAGTGTGGTTTTGATTCCTTTTTCCCTGATGATGAGTGATGCTGAGCATCGTTTCATGTGTTTGTTGGCCATCTGGATGTCCTCTTTGGAGACGTGTCTCTTCATGTCTT
>CM053579.1:76725892-76790995 GCA_028646485.1 Cryptoprocta ferox | reverse complement strand
GATTTCAAGTTTTATAGCATTGTGATCCGAAAGTGTGCATGGTATGATCTCAATTCGTTTGTATTTATGGAGGGCTGCTTTATGCCCCAGTATGTGATCTATCTTGGAGAAAGTGCCATGCACACTCGAGAAGAAGGTGAATTTCCTAGCTTCAGGATGCAGAGTTCTAAATATATCTATCAATTCCATCTGTTCCAATGTGTCGTTCAGGCCCATTGTTTCTTTAGTGATTTCCTGTCTGGTTGATCTATCCATTGCTGCAAGTGGAGTGTTAACGTCCCCTGCAATTAACGCATTCTTATCAATAAGATTGTTTCATGTGTTTGGGTGCTCCCGAATTTGTTGCATAGATGTTTATAATTGTTAGGTCTTCCTGTGGAGAGACCCTGTAAATATTGTATAATGTCCTTCTTCATCTTTTGTTACTGCCTTTAACGTCCAGTTTGTCTGATGTAAGTATGGCTACTCCGGCTTTCTTTTTACTACTGGTCACATGATATTTCTCCGTCCCCTTACATTCAATCTGAAGGTGTCTTCAGCTCTAAAATGTGTCTCCTGTAGACAGCAAATAGATGGATTTTGTTTTTTTATCCTTTCTGCTACCCTGTGTCGTTTGGTTGGAGCATTCAGTCCATTTACATTTAGTGTTATTATTGAAAAATGTGGGTTTGGATTCATTGTGTTCTCTGTAGAGTTCATGTTTGTAGTGCTGTCTCTGGTACCTTGTATGCCTTGCAACATTTCCCTCAGAGTCCCTCTTAGGATTTCTTGTAGGGCTGGTTTGGTGGTGATGAATTCTCTCAATTTTTGTTTATTTGGGAACACCTTTATCTCTCCTTCTATTTTGAATGACAGGCTCACCGGATAAAGGATTCTTGGCTGCATATTTTTTCTGTTCATCACATTGACGAATTCCTGCCATTCCTTTCTGGCCTGCCAAGTTTCGTTAGATAGGTCTGTAACCACTTTGATAGGTTTCCCTTTGTATGTTAGGTTCCTTTTATCCCTAGCTGCTTTAAGAATTCTCTCTTTATCTTTATATTTTGCCAGTTTCACTATGATACGTCGTAGTGAAATATCACTACGTGCCGAAGGTTGATTCAAGTTACATCTTAAGGGGGTTCTTTGCGCCTCCTGGATTTCAATGTCTATTTTGGTCCCCAAATTCGGGAGGTTCTCAGCTATAATGTGATCAAGCACCCCTTCAGGACCTTTTTCTCTTTCTTCTTCTTCTTCTTCAGGAATTCCTATGATACGGATATTGTTCTGTTGATTGTATCACTCAGGTCTCAAATTCTCTTTTCGTGCTTCTGTATCAATTTCTCTTTTTCTCACATTCCTCTTTTGCTATAACTGTATCTTCTAATTCACTTATTCTCCTCTCTGCCTCTTCAATCTGTGCAGTGGCTGCCTCCATTTTATTCACCTCATTAATAGCCTTTTTTAACTCGTCGCAGCTATTTTGAAGGTCTCTAGTCTTTGTATCAATAGCTTCTCTGATGCTTTTTTCAAGTCCAGCAATTTATGACAATTTTTCTAAATTCTTGTTCAGTTATGTTGCTTAAATCTGTTTTGAGCAGTTTTGTGGCTGTGACTTCTTCCTGGAATTTCTTTAGAGGAGAGTTCTTTCGTTTTGTCATTTTGGCTAGCTTTCTGTCTCGTCAGTTTTAAAAGCCCTTTATGCACTGTGCATCCGTGAGTATTGCTCTCTTATGGGAGGCTCATTGACTGTCCAGGGCCTGTCGTTTCAGGAAGTGTTCTTTTAATGGTGTCTCTTGGTTTCTCTTGTGCCTTTGATTATTTTACTTCCCTGGTCAATGATATTTGGGACTCTCCACCATGTGTACTTGGGCTTGTTTCTTGAGGTAGCCCTGAAAAGGAAAACAGACAAACAGGGAACAAAAGCATGCCAACACACAGACAAATCAAACAAACAAGCAAACCAAAAGGGGAAGGGAAGGAAAGAAAAGAAAAATTAAAAAGGGGGGGGGACAGAGACAGCAAAAGACTATGGACAGTCCAAAATCGTATAACCAGCCAAGGGGAGAGATAAGAATGAGATCAGGGAAAATATATCTGGGTGGCAAGGAAAAAAAAATGAGAAGAAAAGAAAAAGGAAAAAGGAAAAAAAAAAGGCCGCTCTCCCGTGTGGATGGGCGTGGTTTGGTGTAGGTAGGTCTGGTCTCGGGGGCTGCTCTTCGAGGCCCCACCTTGGTGGTTGCAGGGAGAATTGTGGCGCCCCAAACTCTGCTCGAATCAACCGTTGCAAACCGCTCTTTTGAGTCCAATCTCCCTGTGCCACGGGCAAGCCAAATTGTATTCTCCAAGCTCCGCCTCGCTTCCAAATCCCAGTCCATGCACCTTAATGCTATCACCAGAGATGAGATGCACTCCCGCTGGCAGCCGGCCTCCTAGCCAGGATCGCACAGGGGGCGGGGGCTGCCCTCCTGGCGCCACTGCTGCTGGAGGTGAGATGGACTCGTGCTGGTGGCCGGCTTCCTGGCTGGGATCGTGTAAGGGGAGGGGGCTGTTTTTCCTCGTGCTGCCTGGAATGGGCACCGCTGCCGCCGAGCCCAAGGAAGAATTTGCCAGCTAGATGGGATGGATTTCTCTCCCCGCGCCCAGCAGTTATATATAGGGTGACAATATCTCTCTCCATCCTGCGGCGAGTTTTTTATCTTTTCTTTAGAGACAGTTCTATGAGCGTTTTCAGTCTCTTTCTCTTCCCCTTGTCTCTCCAGGGCACCGTGCACTCTCCCTGTGTTGGGCTGGGGCTCCCACCCCTCTGCACCTCTGGGGCCGGCCCTTTTTTTTTTTTATTTCCCCAGTTCGCACTCACTCACTCAGGCATCTTTGAGGTTGTCTTCTTTCTGGAGTCTGTGTGTTCTCCTCCCCCTCTTGCAGATCAGAGTATTCCAGTTAAAATAGTTTCTGATGTTTCCACTTCTTCATTTTCTCCCATTACCTTAATCTTACATGTTGTTAACCAGGAAGTTTGGATGTTGTCACTGTGTACCATCTTCATAGGCAGTTGCTTTCCAGGGTGTCCCAGTAGACCTATTTAGGTCTGCCCCCACTAGCCCAATATGTACAAGGTCTTTGGGAAAAGCCTCTGGGCCTCTGGAGTGTAATACCAGATCCTTGGCATGTTGGTATGCTGCAGCAGTGAGCAGTGCCGAGGAATCTTCCATGGGGTTCTGCATTTATCAAGGAGCTAGTGCACCTCCTCCGGGTCCTTTAGGGGGTGCTGGCAATAGATGTTCAGGAAATTTATATTTGTCTATTATTTTTTTTAGCAACTCTGAACCAGAGATTGACCCATGATAGCTCATCAGGTCGGAGGACAGAAAGCAACAGTACTATGTGAGCTGGCAGCACAGAGACCATAGGTCTCTGTTATGTTTGCCTTTTTAAAAAAATTTTTATTTATTGTTGAGATAGAAACAGAGCATGAGTGGGGGAGGGGCAGAGAGAGGGAGACACAGAATCTGAAGACAGGCTCCAGGCTCTGAGCAGTCAGCACAGAGCCCGACACGGGGCTCGAACCCACAGACTGTCAGATCACGACCTGAGCCGAAGTCGGACACCTAACCAACTGAGCCACCCACGTGCCCCTTTGTTTGCCTTTTCACAGGACCATTGGTTTCCTATTGCAAGGCTATTTCAGTCTCTGGGTTAGGACTTACAGTCCAGGCAAAACCTGCTAACTCAACTGTTCCAGGCAGAGGTTTCCTCCTCAGCTACAGGAATCTTTTTCTTCTGCTTTATTCTAGAGCCTCTCCTTGGGCAGTGGCAATAGCTTTGCAGTTCACTCCACCCTACTTAGCTCTTCTTGGACTTGAGGCATAGACGACCCTTGTGCATACTAATAGGTCCTTATAATTAATGATCTAATTATCTCATTAGACCTATGGCCTGCTCTGGGAGAACACTGAATTATTACAGCAGCTGTGATATTTTGGGTTCATACCACTGGCAACACATGACAGAGGTAATACATGAAAGCACACGGCAGTGCAGCAGACCTCCAATAAGCAGTGCTCCTTTCTCATGTGAGGTTATCCACTTGAGTTAGGTGGTTTTAAGCTAGTTGTACCTAGATGGCATTCAGTTAACTGCAAGGGCAAACATGCAGTCCTGCTGCCTACCTCAGTTGTGTGCAGGTCTCACTCAGCCTGTCAGTAACCAGTGTTGAGATTGGACCAGCCCTTGTGGTTTTTATTATGATTGCAAGACACCCTAAGCAATATCAAGAAACTTTGAAACAGACAAGGTTTATTGCTTATAGGTTCTGAAAAGCACACAGCTGTGTCGTGAGAGAGAGAGAGAGAGAGAAAACAGGATTAGGATTTTGTATGTTCACTCTTTGTGAATTTAAAGCACAGGAAGAGAAAACAAGTAGTCCAAATGTTCAGTTCTCTCAATCAGTGAAGATCTCTAAAACAAAAGAGCAGGAGTAGGCTTCTGGGGGTAGGCTGGCTCTTTATCTATTTGGATAGCAGGCAATATATTTATTCAAGATAGCCATCTTTAAAGTGGATGCCTCTGCAATCAAACCTTAAGTCAGGTGCTTGAATCCCAAAAAGGAAAAACTGTCAGAGCTTGCAATACAGTATCTTCTAGGCTTCAGAGTATAGGTTATCTCCTTGGTTCAACTTATTCCTAAGTATTTTATTATTTTTGAGGAAACTGTGAATGGAATTGTTCCCTGAATTTCTGATAGTTAGTAGTGTATAGAAATGCAATAAATTTTTGTATATTGATTTTGTATCCTGCAACCATACTGAATTTATTCGTTAGTTCTGTTGGTAGTCTTTGGAGTTTTCTCTATCTAATATGGCATCGACAAATACTGACAATTTTTCTTTTTCTTTTCTATTTTGAGTGCTTTTTATGTCTTTTTCTCATCTAATTGCATAGGACTTCCAAAAATTATCTTAAGTAAAAATGGTGAGAATGGACATCTTTGTCCTGATCGTAGAGGAAAAGTTTTCAGCTTTTCACCACTGGGTATCATGTTCGCTATGTGCTTGTTATATATATATAGTCTTTATTAAGTTTAGATAGGTTTCCTCTATACCCACTTGTTGAAAGTTATCATATTTTGTTGAATGCCCTCTGCATCTCTCGAGATGATGTAAGGTTTTTATCTTACATTTTGTTAAAGTGGTGTATCATACTGATCGATTTGCAGATGTTGAACCATCCTTGCATCTCTGGAATAATTCCCACTTATTCATGGTGTATGGTCCATTTAATTTACTGTTTAATATAATGGTTTGGTAATATTGTGTTGGGGGGTTTTACATCTGTGCTTATCAGGGATATTGGCCTGTAATTTTCTTTTCATGTGATGTCCTCATCTGGGTTTAGTATCAAGATAATGCTGGTCTTATAAAGTGAGTTTGGAAGTGTTTTGTCCTTTTCTACTTTTTGGAGTAGTTTGAGAAGGATTTGTATTAATCCTTCTTTAAGTGTTTGGTACAATTCACCAGTGAAGCCATCTGGGCCTGGACTTTTGTTTGTTGGGAGGTTTTTGATTACTGATTCAGTCTCCTAACTAGTAACTGGTCTGTTCAGACTTTCTCTTTCTTCATGATTCAGTATTAGTAGGTTGTATATTTCTAAGAAATTATCCATTGCTTCTAGGTTGTCCAATGTCTTGATGTATAATTGTTCCTAGTATTCTCTTATGATCTTTTGCATTTTTGTGGTATCAATTGTAACTTTTCTTTATCATTTCAGAAAACCACCTCTAAGTTTCATCGATCTTTTCAGTTGTTTTTAGTGCCTCTTTTATTTCTTCGATCTTTGTTATTTCCTTCTTTCTACTAACATTGGGCTTTTTCTTTCCTCATTCCTTGAGGTAAAAGGTAAGTTGTTTAGATTTTTTTTTCTTGTTTCTTAATATACACATTTATCATGAACTTCCCTCTTAGAACTGCTTTTGGTATGTTGTGCTTCCATTTTTCCAGAGTTATTTTTAAATTTCTTTTGATTTCTTCTTTGACCCATTGGTTGTTTAGGAGCATGTTATTTAATCTCTACGTATTTGTGAATTATTCAAGTAATTTATTTCTAGTTTCGATGCTTGATGTGATTGGTCTTAAATTTATTAAGACTTGTTTTATGGCCTACTGTGTGATCTTGGAGAATGTTCCATGTGTGGTTTGAGAAGAATGTGCGTTTTGTTGCTTTGGGATGGAATGTTCTGTAGATATCTGTTAAGTCCGTCTGGTCTAATGTGTCATGAAATATCTTTTCCCATCCCTTCACTTTCATCTGTGTTTGTGCTTACATTTGAAGCCTCTGGTAGGCAGTATATACATAGGTCTTTCTTATAATCCAGTCAGTCACTCTGTGTCTTTCGATTAGAGCATTTAGTCCATTTAGTCCACTGAAAGTAATTATTGATAGGTATGTCCTTACTGCCATCATGTTGTTTTCTAGTTGTCTTGGGAGTTCTTCTCTATTCCTTTTTCTCTTGCTCTCTTCCCTTGTGACTTAATGACTTTTTCTTCAGTGTTATACAAAAAAGAAAGGAATCCAAGCCTGTCTGTTACAGGTTTTTGGTTTGTTGTAACCATGAGGTTCATGATAGCACATTCTGTGTAGATAGTAGACTATATATTTGTGTTGTTCCGATGGGATGAAGTCCATTATATTTCAGCTCACTCATCAATTCTTCATCATCCAGTCTGCTATTGAACCCCCCTAGTGTATTTTTCAGTTCAGTTATTGTATTCTTTAATTCTGTAACTTCTAGTTGGTACCTTTTTCTATTTTTTGCCTCTTTGTTGAAGTCCTCACGAGGTTGATCATCCATTCCTCTCCTGAACTCTATGAACATCTTTATGACTATTATTTTGAACTTTTTATCAGGTACACCACTCAACTGTTTTATTTAAGGTCTTTTTCTGAGTTTTTTTCTTGTTGCTTCATTTGGAACATACTTCTCTCTTTCCCTGTTTTGCTTTACTCTCTGTATTGATTTCTATGCATGAGATGAAAACAGCCACCTCTTCTAGTCTTAAAAAAGTGGCCTTGTGAGGGAGCTGAAACTTATCATTCAACCCTGCACAAGCTCTATATTGCCTCTCCATCTTTTTGATTGTCTAAGCAGCCTATTTTTAGGGTGTGCTAAGATGTGCCAGCATCAAGATTAAAGCTCACTGAAAGCCAGAACTTCAGACAGCAACTTTTGAAGTATGAAAAACATAGTTCTTTGGGACTACAGGTCTAAGTCCTGCTGGCTCCCAGTGCCAGGCAACATAAAAGGGGCTTCGGGGCAGAAGCCACAGAAGTCGGAGCACCAGAAAAAGGGACCATCTCCTTTCCAGGTGATACTGAGGAGTTGAAACAAGGCAGAGTGAGCATGCAAAGATGGTGTCTCCCATCCTCCTTCCCCAGAGTATATCAGTAAGCCCCCCCTGGATGTATGTTAAATTAGATGCCTGCCACTCATGCCAGTGCTTTAAGATTAAGCAAGATTTCAAAGAAAGTCTGGGCACTTTTCAGTTGGCTACATCTGTACTCAGTGGTGAGTCCATACAAGCCCTTTCAGAACTGTTGTCATTTCTCTATAGCTGTATAGGTCTTACGGATATAAGTTCCGTTGGTTTTCAATGATCTCAGGTGCAAGTCTTAAACGTTGGGGTGTCTGATGTTGGGTTTAAACTATTCACTCCTCAGGGAGAAGAAGGTCATGATTTTGAGTTCCCTCTCTCTTGATTGTGGGTCACTGCACCAGGGGTGGGGTTTATGGTGAGATTGCATCTCAGCCTTTCCCAAGTGATTGGATGTGGGTTTTTTTTCATTTGCCTAATGTGTACAAGTTGCTCTGTTTTGTTCCATATGTAGCTGTAGATTCAGTGTCTCTGTGAAGGTGGCAAGTTGCTATCTTGAACCAGAACCCTGAAAGAAGGAATTAACAAATTTAATACTGGGCAGGTAGGGCTATTTTGGATCTTGAGATTGCTCCTGTTGCCTCATACACCCAGACAACTATCCATTTCTCCCTCAGGTATCTTCAATCCCAACCATAACAGTTTACAAATAATTACATTTGCCACCTTGTAAAATAAAAGACTACCCTCCTCTTTCTCCATTTATACAATTTTTAATTTGTAAAATAAATTTGACACCATACTCAGCATAAACCCTGATTCTCAGCAATTTGCACCCTAGTGGCAGTTTTAAAGATAATGCCTTACTCTTTGTAATATAATTTACAATTTATAAATGTTCTTTTTCTCAGAACCTCTATCCACATATTCCTACCCTATTGATGAAGGAATTAACATAAAGATGTTAAGTGACTTTTGTGTAACACCTGCCATTTTCTATAGAACATCTGTCATCTTGGTAAAGAATCTCTGTGGAATGTCCCAACTTGTTCTCAGTGAGGCAGCTTTTGAAGTTAGGATTGTGTGTTTTGTCCCTGATAGTCGCCTTTTCCCTTTCATATTTCAGAGACACTGTGGGTTCAGTTCCAGACCACCACAATAAAGTCAACGCTGCAATAAAGCAAATGAATTTTTTTGGTTTTCCAGTGCGTATAAAAGTTACATGTACACCATACTGTAGTCTGTTACTGTGAAATAGCATTATATATAAAAAGACCATGTGCATACCTTAATTTGAAAATAGTTTATTGCTAGAAAATGCTAACCATCATCTGAGCTTTCAGTGAGTCATAGTCTTTTTGCTGGTGGAGGGTCTTATTTTGATGATGGTGGTTGCTGAAGGATGGGGTTGGTTGTGGCAATTTCTTACAACAACAGTGAAGTTCACCACACTGATTGACTCTTGCTTTCAGGAACAATTTCTTTGTAACATGCAATGCTGTTTCACAGCATTTTACCCACAGAACCGCTTTCAAAATTGGAGTCAGTCCTCTCAAAGCCTAGTGCTGCTTTATCAGCTAACTTTATGTCATATTCTAAATCCCTTGTGTCATTTCAGCAATCTTCACAGCCCCTTCAGGAATAAATTCCATCTCACGAAACCACTGTTTTGCTTATCTGTAAGAAGCATTTGTGAAAGTTCTGTCATGAGATTACAGCAATTCAGTCACATCGTCAGGCTTCACTTCTAGTTTTCTTGCTGTTTCTACATCTTCAGTTACTTCCTCCGCTGAAGTCTTGAACCCCTCAAAGTTATCTATGGCAGTGGGACTCCACTTCTTCCAAACCCATTAGTGTTGACATTTTGACCTCTTCCTGTGAATCACAGATGTTCTCTTTGTTTAATTTTTAAAATTATTTTTTAAAATTTAAATTCAAGTTAACATGTAATAATGATTTCAGGAGTAGAATTTAGTGATTCATCACGTACATATAACACCCAGTGCTCATCCTAACTAGTATCCTCCTTAAAGCCCCTCACCCTGTTCACCCTTCTCCCATCTAACACCCCACCAGCAATACTCAGTTTGTTCTCTGTATTTATTTTTGCTTCCCTGTGTTCATCTGCTTTGCATCTTAAATTCCATATATGAATGAAATCATATATTTTTCTTATTTCACTTAGCATAATGCACTCTAGTTCCATCCACGTTGTTGCAAATGGCAGGATTTTATTACTTTGATTGCCAAGTAAATATCACATCTTCTTTATCCATTTATCAGTCGATAGACATTTTGGCTCTTTCCATACTTTGACCATTGTTGATATTGTGAATCACAGATGTGAATGGCATTTAGAATGGCGAATCCTTTCCAGAAGGTTTTTAATTTTCCCAGAGGAATCACCGTCTATGGCAGCTATAGCTTTACAAAATGTATTTTTTTAGAGAGGATCTGAAATGGGCTGTATGCTGAGAGCCTGATGCACAGAGCTTGAACTCATGAGCTGATGACCTGAGCTGAAACCAAAAGTTGGACACTTAACTGAGCCACCCAGGTACCCCAAAATGTATTTCCTAAATAAGACTTGGAAGTCAAAATTACTCTTCAATCCACGGGCTGCAGAATGGATGCTGTGTTAGCAGGCAGGGAAACATTAATCTTGTACATCTCCATCAGAACTCTTGGGTGACCAGGTGCATTGTGAGTGAACAGTCTGTCTCAACAGTGGGCTTAAAATATTCAGTAAGGTCATCTGGGCTTTAAGAGCACAGGCAGCGGAGATTTAGTCTATTTGCAATGGTAAATGAGCGTTGCTTTCAACTTAAAGTCACCAGCTGCAAAAAGAGTCAGCTTATGTTTATTTTTAAATATTTATTTATTTTGAGAGAGAGAGGGAAAGAAAGAATCCCACGCAGGTTCCATGCCCAGCATGGAACCCAGTGTGGGGCTCAGTTTCACAACTGCTAGATCATGACCTGAGCCGAAATCAAGAGTCGGATGCTCAATGACAGAGCCACCCAAGTGCCCCAGCCTGTATTCTGAAGCTATGAAGCCAGGCATTGACTTCTCTTCTCTAGCTGGGTAAATCCTAGATGGCATCTTCTTTCAATGCAAGGCTGTTTCTTCACCACTGAAAATCTACTGTTTAGTGTAGCCCTCTTCATCAGTTGTCTTAGCTAGACGTTCTGGGTAATTTGCTGCAGCTTCTCTGTCAGCACTTCGGCTTCACCTTAACCATAAACCTCAACATCTGCTGGCTTCCAACTTCTTTTTTTACAGCTTCCTCACCTCTCTCAGCCTTCATAGAATTGGAGAGAGTTGGGGCCTTGATATGGATTAGGCTTTGTCATGAGGGAATGTTAATGCCTGGTTTGATCTTCTATCCAGACTAATAATACTTTCCCACTTTATTATCATGTGTGTGTTCAGTGGAGGAGCACTTTTTTAATTTCCTTCAAGAACTGTTCCTTTGCATTCACAATTTGGGTAACAGTTTGGTGAAAGAGACCTAGCTTTTGGCCCGTCGTGGCTTTTGCCATGATTTCTTGTGTTTGGTTTAAGATCTTAATTTCACTTGAACACTGTAGGCAAAGTAGGCAGAACATATACAACATTTAACAATTAAGTTGACCCCCCTTATATAGGTGCATTTTGTGGCACCCCGAAACAATTAGAATATCAAAGATCACTGATTACCATAACAAATACAATAATGAAATTTGAAGTATTCTGAAAATTGCCACAAACCTTCAATTTATAAGAAACACAATAGCTGTGAAGTGTGATAAAGCAATGTGCATTACAATGGAGTGAAAGGAGAAGCCATGTGAATGCTGGGTATAAATGCTGCTGGCCCTTATTATTAGGTTCTAAGCTGACTAATCAGATGGTAAGACATGTTTATCTGTCCTCCTTCCAATTATGAAGAGTGTCTTTCAGGTCTAATAGAATTTGACTATTCATAAATGGCAGTAAGCAAATTCACAGCAGAAAAGCAGACAGTTTCTAAAAGAACAACATTATTATTTGATAGAATCTTGTACATACAAAATTTTGTTCTGAAACTCACCTACTGTGATGAAACATTTACCTTTTGGGGCTCCTCCCTCTGAAATGGTTCAGACCTCTCTGGAAGCTTCAGATTCCATCCATTATTGGTATAATTTTAAACTTATCTAAAACTACTGTGATCCTTTAATGATTATTCATTAAACAAATTTCCATTCCCTCTAAAAGCACTGCTTTACGAGGTCTTATCACCTCACCATATGCTCTGATTATCTTTTGGCTGCTTTCATTTAAAGGACCACTTATATAGCTTACAGAGATATAATTGTTTGTAATACTAGTCTTTACTTCATGTGAATTCAAGTACAAAATAAGTCTAGTTCCCAATGAAATAATTATGTCATTACCTTTTATTCAGATAATGTTGATCTATAAAATGAGCCAACTTGCTTTTGACTACACAGTTAATATGAGAAGACTTTCTCTAGGAATATAGATCAAGGCATATTGCTTTTTCCTTGCACTTGCTGCCTGGTCTCTTCTGTTCATGTTCCAGCACCAACATTTGTGTGTTAAATGACCTTGGGTTTATTACTAGCTATGTCAAGTGGGAATGATAATTATACCTTTATTGCTAGGTGTGGATGAATTGAGTTACTATAGATAAGGTAAAAAATCTGGTTTTATAGTTTGATTTTTGCCTAAGCTGTCTAACACTTAAAAATAACATTTAATTATTTTAGACTGTAGATTATTTCCCAGGATGCCACATTAATTACACAAGTCAAGCATGAAAAAAAATCATTTTCATGTGCATTGATGCTTAATTATCCCAAAGTGATAGATATATACAAAAAGGGGCTTTTTTATATTGTCCTAAGTTTGAAATCACCATCTCCTCCATTTAATATTTTCCACAAATACATGTGATTTGAGAGATAGGGAGGAAACGAAATTGTCATTGGCAGATAAGATTGGTAGGTCTCCAGAATACGATTACTAAATTATTCATTGTGATTCGTGATATATTTGCAGATTTGTTTTTAGATTTTTATATAAAGTTGGCCATGCTAAAAGCAATAATTTCATACAAAAAATCGTGTACATATACAGAAACACGTTTACTTTTTTCTAAATGTCTTAAGTTTTGACCTGTGATTAGATTTGTAAGGTTTTTGGTACTGTCCTAAAATAAATGCTGTATTCTTGGGGTGTGCTATTTCTACTTTTGCCTTATTTTAATACTGAACCTTACAGATTTTCATCTGTATATAGCCTGTAGTAGACCATATAATATTATGCGCAAATTTATCTTAGAATCACAGAACGTTGGGAGTAATAATGTACCTTTTAAATGATCTAGTTCAGGGGCACCTGGGTGGCTCAGGTCATGATCTCACAGTTCGTGGGTTCAAGCTCTGCATCAGGCTCTTTGTTGACAGCTCAAAGTCTGGAGCCTGCTTCAGATTCTGTGTCTCCCTCTGCTCCTCCACCATTCGTGCTCTGTCTCTCAAAAAAAAATTTTTTTTAATGATCTAGTTCAGGGGTGGGACACAGATGGCTTTGAATCACTTTTATGCCCACCATACTTTCAAAGCCTGTGTGTGAGGAGGTTCAGAAGACCTAGCACTCACTTCCTCCCATGGATGCTACATATGGAGGGGTTTTTTGTTTGTTTTTGCAAAGGACTTGAGAACTAGATGAACTGCACCTCCATGACAAAAGAGATGGAGGTGAAATAGAGACATGGCCTCACCTGGGAACCTACCCCAGATATAGTAACCCCACCATCAGTACTCTCCACTGAGTAGTGAAGGGATTATACCCCACATCAGAAGGGCCAACACTGGAGAGGTGAACCCGCAAAGTGTCCAGTTTTGAAAATCAGTGGAGATTAAGATAGGAAGAATCCTCTTAAACCCACTTGCCTTAATAGCCAGCATCCAAGCGACTTACTAATTTTAAAGTGACTGCAAGAGAAGCAGGAACCCCCAGGGACAGTGCCAGCACTTGCATCCTCACAAAGACACTATTTTTGCAATCTCATCCTAACTTGCTGATGATGGAGCTGATATTCATTGTACTTGGTGCTCTTCCTCTAGCCTGCTAGGACCGGAGGGTGGGCTTTACCCACCTCATGCAACAACCAAGCCAAAACTGGGACAGGCAAATGGCTTGAACCCCACTCTCCCTGCACGATGGCTGAGCTGCAACCAGGACAGGTGACTAACCCAAGCCCTGCAGCCCCAGCCCATACAAAGGATACTCATAGGTTGCCCAGGGAGACTGCACTTCTAGACCACAGAAAATAGCTCCTACATAGGACCACTCCTTAATGGATGAGGGAGGTAGCCATTTTGCCTAACCTATGTAGACAAATAGAGACAGGAATGTGTTCCAAACCAAAGAACAAGGCAAAATTCCAGAAAAAGGCTATCATGGAATGGAGAAAAGCAGCCTACCGGATAAAGAGTTCAAAATAACAGCCATAAAGATACAGAACTCAGGTGAAGAGTGAATGCATTGAGTACTTCAATAAAGAAATAATAGAAAACATGAAAAAGTACTAAACAGAAGTTAGAAAGAAGTGAGGATTCCGATTCCTTAAGGGACCTCTGAGACATCAAGTGAAACAACATTTGCATTATGGGGGTTCCAGAAGAGAGAAAGGACCAGAGAAATTATTTGAAGAAATAATGGCTTTAAAACTTAAACCTAGTTTGGGGAAAGAAACAGACATCCAGATGCAGGAAGTCCAGACAGTTCCAAATAAGATGAACCTATAGAGAAACACACCACATTATAATTAAAATGGTAAAGGTTAAGGATAAAGAGAGGACCTTTTAAAAAGCAAGAAAACAGCAACATATTATGTACAAAGGAAACCTCATAGGGCTATCAGCAGGTTTTTCAGCAGAAACTTTACAGGCCAGAAGGAGGTGGTGCATGACATATTCCAAATGCTGAAAGGAAAAAACTGCCAACCAAGAATTCTCTACCCAGCGATATTATTCAGAATGGAACAAGAGATTAAAAGAGTTTTTCAGATAAGCTAAAGCAGCTCATCAGCACTACACCAGCCTTACAAGAAATGTTAAAGGGACTACTCTTAGCTAAAAAGAAAAGAAAAGGAACCATAAGAAAACATGCGAAAGTAAAAATCTCATTTGAAAAGGTAAATAAATTAGAAAGGTAGTGGATCAACCCCTTATGAAGAATAAAAGACAAAAGTAGTAAAATTTATTAAAAAACAGCAATTAGTTAAGGGATACATAAAATTAAAGACAAAGTCTGTCATCAAAAGTATAAAGTTTTGGAATGTGTTCAAAAGTAAGTTATATTTATGTGAACCTTATGGTAACCACAAAGAAAAAAACAGCATATATATAAAAGAGAAAAAGGAATCTAAACATGACCCTAGTGAATACAATCAAGCCACAAGGGAGGAGAGAAAAGAAAGGAATAAAAATGCAGTAAGTATATGTCTAAACATTACTTTAAATGGACTAAATTCTCCAATCAGAACACATAGGGTGGCTGAATATATTAATAAAAAAAAACAAGATCTTTCTATATGTTGTATACAAGAGACTCACCTCAAACCTAAAGACACAGACTCAAAAGCTGGGGTACCAATACTTCTATCAGACCAAAGACTGAAAGATAGGCATAACATAATGATAAAGGGGTCAGTCCAACAACAGGATATAACATTTGTTATTATTTGCTTTATATATCTAGGTGCTTCTATGGTGGGTGCATAAGTATTAACAGAAATAAAAGGGGAATGCACAGCAGTATGATAGCTAATAGGAAGGGACATTAATACGGAATCATTGGCTTTAAATGACATGTTAGACAAGATGGACTTAATAGATATATATAGAACATTCCATCCCCAAATAGCAGAATACACAATTCAAGTACACATGTAACATTCTCCAGGATTGATCACATACATGTTGGGCCACAAAACAATTCTCAATAAATTAGAAATCAGAAATGCACCAACACGTGGAGACTTAACATGCTATTAAGCAACTAATGGGTCAGTGAAGAAATCAAAGAGGAAACAAATACCTTGAGATAAATCAAAGATCTTGGGGATGCAGCAAAAGCAGTTTGAAGAGGGAAGTTCACAGTCATACAGGCCAACCTAACGAAAAAAAGAAAAACCTCTAAGCCCAAAGTTAGTAGAGGGAAATAGAAACAAAAAAGCATAGAAAAGATGCATGAAACGAAAAGCTGAGTCTCTGGAAAGATAAAATGAATAAACTTTTAGCCAGACTCAACAAAAAGGACTCAAAAATCAGAAATGAAAGAGGAGAAATTACAAGCAATAGCTCAGATATAAGAAGAAGACGACAATCCTATGAACAATTATATGCCAACAAATTAGACAGCCTAGAAGAAATGGATATATTCCTAGAAACATCCAATATTCCTAAACTTGAATCAAGAAAAAATATAAAATCTGAATAGACCAATTATTAGTAAAGAAATTGAATTAGTAATCAAAAAATTCCCAACAAACTCCATACCCAGATGAATTCCAGCAAACATTTAAAGAAGAGTTAATACCACGGTGCTTGGGTGGCCCAAAGCTCAGGTCATGATGTCACGGTAATGAGATTAAGCCCTGCATCTGGCTGTGCACTGGGTATGGACCCTCCACAACATTCCCTCTCTCTCTCTGCCCCACCCCTGCTCATGCTCTAAATAAATTTAGTTAAGAATTAATACCTACCCTTCTTAAATTATTCCAAAAAAATAAAGAGGAAGGAACACTTCCAAACTAATTTTACGAGGTCAGCATTACCCTAATATCAAAATCAGACAAAAATCACAAAATTACATGCCAGTATCTCTGATGAACATAGATATAAGAATCCTCAACATAGTATGAGCAAACCAAGTTCAGCAAAACACTAAGAAGACCACACACCATGACCAAGTGGGATTCATTACAGGCTTGCAGGGATGATTTAATACTCATAGATCAATGAATGTGATACACCATATTAACAAATTGAAGGATAAAAATCAGATGACTATTAAAATAGACAAAGCATTTGACAAAATTCAGCAAAGTGCATATAGAGGGAATATACCTCAACATATTAAAGGCCATATATGATAAATCCACAGCAAACATTATACTCAATGGTAAAAAGCTAGAAACCTTTTCCTCTTGATCAGGAACAAGACAAGGATGCCCACTGTCACCACTTTTATTCAATGTGGTATTGGAAGTCCTAATCACACCAGTTAGACAAGAGATAAAATGTATTCAAATTATAATAGAAGTAAAGCTTTCACTACTTGCAGATGATATAATACTATATATAGAAAATCCTAGAGACTCCACCAAAAAACTATTAGAATAAATGAATTCAGTAAAGTTGCAAGATGCAAAATATACAGAAATCTGTTACATTTCTATATACTAAATAACAAAGTAACAGAAAGAGGGATTAAAAAACATTCCCATTTACAATTGCATCAAAAAAGAATAATTTACCTATGAATTCAACCAAGGAAGTAAAATACCTGTACTCTGAAAAAGAAATTGAAGACAACACAAATAAATGGAAAGATATACTATGCTCATGGAATGGAAGAATACAGTTAAAATGTCCATACTACCCACAGCAAAAATGCCAATGGCATTTTTCAAGAAACTTTGACAAAATAACCCTAAAATTTTTATGAACCACAAAAGATCCCAAATAGCCAAATCAAGCTTAAGAAAGAAGAACAAAGCTGGAGTGTCATGAACTCTGATTTCAAACTATACTACAAAGCTACAGTAATCAAATCAGTATGGTATTGGCACAAAGACAGATGCATAGATCAACAGAACAGAATAGATAGCCTAGAAATAAACCCACACTACATGGTCAATTATGACAAAGAAGTCAAGATCATACAGTGGCAAAAAGACAGCCTCTTTAATAAATAGTGTTGTGGACACTGGACAGCTACATGCAAAAGAGGTAAGCTGGACCACATTCTTATACTATATACAAAAATCAACTCAAAATGGATTAAAGGATTTAAGACCTGAAACCATAAAACTCCTACAAGAAAACATAGGTAGTGTAAGCTCTATGATGTCAGTCTTAGCAATTTTTGTTTTGGATCGGTCTCCTCTGGCAAGGGCCACAAAAGCAAAATTAATAGGGGCGCCTGGGTGCCGCACTTGGTTAAGCGTCTAACTCTTGATCTCAGGGTCATGAATTCAAGCCCCGCATCCAGCCCTTCATTGGAATCCATACTGGGTGTGAAGCCTACTTAAAAATAAAAGGAAAATAAACAAATGGGACTACATCAAGCTAAAAGGCTTTCGTACAGCAAAAGAAACCAACGAAACAAAAAACAACCTACTGAATGGGAGAAGATGCTGGGAAATGATACATATTTTAATTTTAAAAAATTTAATGTTTATTTATTTTTGAGGGAGGGAGAGAGCGTGAGTGGGCTAAGGGCAGAAAGAGAGGGAGACACAGAATCTGAAGCAGGCTAAAGGCTATGAGCTGTCAGCATAGAGACCAAAGCAGGGCTCCAACTCACAAACTGTGCGATCATGTCCTGAGCAGAAGTTGGATGGTCAACCAACGGAATAACCCAGGCACCCCTGGAAATGATATATCTAATAAAGGGTTAAAAACTAAAATATATAAACAAATCCTGCAACTCAATAACAACACAGAAAAACCAACCCAATTAAAAAGCAGGCAGATGACCTGTATAGACATTTTTCCAAAGAAGACCTATAGATGGCCAACAGATACATGAAAAAATGTTCAACATCACTCATCATCGGGGACATGCAAATCAAAACCACAAATGCAATACCACTTCACACCTACCTGGATGTCAAGTATCACAAAGACAAGAAATAACAACTATAGGTAAGGACACACACTGTTGGTGAGAATGTAAAATGTTGCAGCTACTATGGAAAACAATAGGGAGGTTCATCAAAAAATTACAAATAGAACTACCATATGATCCAACAAGTCCACTTATGGGTATTTGTCTGAAGAAAATGAGAATACTAATTCAAAAAGATATATGGACCTCTATGTTCACTGCAACATTATTTACAATAGCAACCTGTCTATCCATAAGTGAATGGATAAAGATGTGGTATATATATATACACAATGGACTTTTAACCATAGAAAAGAATGAAATTTCGCCATTTGTGACAACATGGATGGACCTAGAAGCTACTATGCTAAGTGAAATAAGTCAAACAGAAAATGCCCTGTAATTTCACTTACATGTGGAATCAAGAAAAAGAAAAAACAGAAACGGACCCCTAGAAACAGAGAACAAACTGGTAGTTGCCAGAGGGGGACAGATGAAATAGGTGAAGGGAATTAACAGATACAACTTCCAGTTATAAAGTAAGTCATCGGGATGTAGTATACAGCATAGGGAATAATATTGTCAATAATATTATAATAACTTTGGTGAAAAATGGTAACTAGACCTATCATGATCATTGTGTACTGTATAAAAATATCAAATCACTATTGTACACCTGAAACCTATATGTCAATTACAATCTACTAAAAAAAAAATAAGAGTGATAGAAAACAAAACCAAAGCCTCAGAAATATCCTGGTAAAATGAGGTCAAGGATTAAAGTAAAATCTCACAAATAACTAATAAAATCCAATGAACAAATGTAGGATTTCTTAGCTGCACATTGGAAGCTGCAAGACCATGGAATACTACCTAGACTTATGAAGGGTGAAAAAATAGCTACAACCTAAGAGTCTGAAATATCATTATAACATTTACCAGTCAGGGTGAAGGAGAGTTATTCACAGAGCTGTACAATTTTATAGACTATTTCCCATGTGCCTCATGTATGGAAAATTCTTTAGAAAGGGCTACTCAATTACAAAATAAAACAGCAACTTCAAAATCAGGGAAGATGGAGAACAAATAGTAATGAGCAATGATTCATGCAGTGTATGTATAATTAAGTCTGAGTGGATGATGATATACTAACTAGGAATTGGTAATGTAAATGCTAAATATTCTTTTAAAAAAAAAAGCCTTTGTGACTAAGTAAGTAAAATATAGGACTATAAAACAAGCAGCTTTAGTGCCCAGAGTCTTACTTTTTAACCAGATTCATAGATTTATGTTAATGTCATGCTATCATGGGACATCTGGCAATACAATCCCCAATCTAGTCCAACTCATTCCATTTGCCCATCTGGATAATAGCCTGGTTCCCTTCCTTGATGCCAGATATTTACTATCAGTGACTTGTAGTGCCTGCAGGTAAACAGGATTGTGAGAAAAGCACTTACTGGTTAAGTTTAAACATTGAAAAAATAGTCAACAGCATTAAGATTAGGGGTATTCTCCATATGGGATAGATTAATCAGTGAATTTGAGGCAGAGATTTCATTATGATATACAAAAGTTGTAATAACTACTATTTTTTTTATATGCCAGGGACTTAGACATGTTATATATGTTATCTCATATGATGCTCAGATGGCCTGTAAAGACAGGTTAGTATCATCCTGTTTTTCAGGTGACGAACCTAATGCTTAAAAGAGTAACTTGTACAGGTCTCATAGCTAGTATTTGGGTCAGGTTGCCTCTTTATGTCTTCAGTATTTTCCCCCATACAAATATTAAAGATACGAACTACTAATTCTTGTGTCTTTCAGGATTATAGTCTATGCTAGGAAGTAACCTAACACAATTTCTTCACTAGTCTGAGCTTTCTACTAGGGGCAATGTGTAAATACAACATTCATTGACTATCTATGTACTAAACTTTGGGGGCGGAGATGGAGTTGAGGAGGAAGGAGATCTCAAACAGAACCATTAGAAAAGAAAGCATTCATCTGTAAAGTGTTTAAGTACTAAAAGCTTACAACAGCCTAACATAGCACATACCATTAATGATGATGGAGTTTCTCATCTCAGTGATGAGAAACTTCATAATTGGACATGGAAAATGATATTCGACATTTTTAAGGGAAGATTATTTGGTTTGTTTTTTCTTCTAAAATGGGAGCTGGGGGCGCCTGGGTGGCTCAGTCGGTTAAGCGTCCGACTTCAGCCCAGGTCATGATCTCATGGTTCGTGAGTTCAAGTCCCACATCAGGCTCTGTGCTGACAGCTCAGAGCCTGGAGCCTGCTTTGGATTCAGTGTCTTCCTCTCTATGCACCGTCTCTCAAAAATAAATAAATGCTAAAAAAAAAAAGTCATAGCTGAAAATATAAATAACTCCTAAGTCTTGAAAACATTCTTGGGTTCTGACTGACCATTTTAGGGAGGATCCAGAGTGAACACTGTAACATTTATTTGTTATTTCTTGTCATGGAATATATAAGCTGTAGGCCATTTGAACCAACAAATCTGGTTTTGGTTTTTGGGTCATTATGTTAATAGCATCCAGACATTTGTTCTTTTGATATTTCCCATCTTTTGATCATACTGATTTTTAATTTGTCTTTTATTTTCAGAAGGAGTTTTGGGACACCTACACAAAAGCACAACAAGGAGAGAGTAACCGAGGAAGTGACTGGTTTCAGTTTTACCTTACCTTTCCATTAATCTTTGGCCTCTTCATTATCCTTCTTGTCATTTTCCTAATTTGGAGATGCTTCCTCAGAAACAAAACTCGCAGACAGACAGTGACTGAAGGGCACATTCCTTTCCCTCAGCACCTTAATATCATCACTCCACCTCCCCCACCAGATGAAGTGTTTGATAGCAGTGGATTGTCACCAGGCTTTCTGGAATATGTAGTTGGGCGCTCAGATTCTGTCTCTACCCGCCTATCCAACTGTGATCCTCCACCCACCTACGAGGAAGCCACTGGCCAGGTGAACCTCCGGAGGAGTGAAACAGAACCTCACTTAGACCCACCTCCAGAGTATGAGGACATCATCAATTCCAGCTCAGCCAGTGCCATTGCTATGGTGCCTGTGGTCACCACCATCAAATGAAACTGTAACCTTCTTTTTACTATAATCATTTTTCAAATACTAATGAAAGAACTTTCTAGCACTTTACCACTACATAAATGTGCATTGACTTATTTTATTGGACTCTGACAGCATACCACTTCACATTTTCTGATTTGATTTTCATTGGTTTTGTTTCCTACTATAAAATCATTATCCATGCTCAGTTTTGCTAATTGAAACATGTGAAGAGGGAAAAACCTATTAGTGGAGGTCTTTACATGATGAGATACACACGTGTGTATATGCATTTCTATGCATATACATACGTGTGTGTACATCAGCCCAGTATATGTGCAGATCTTAAAAAGCCATTAACTTCTGTCTAAATCACCTATAAAGAGAACATTACTCACCAAAATAAGGGGGCAGGGGGACACCAACAATTTTTATAATAGCCAGCCACATGCTGTTGAATTTTGAAAGTAAGATGAATTTAGCATGTTTTCTAATTCTTACTGGCTTTTGTTAACCTCGTTTTTCTTCAACTACCTTAAAAAATGCACGTAGTCCATCTTGATTTTAGAAACATCTCAGAGAGAAGGAAGGCACAATAAACGATAAATTGCTTATAGAGTATAACAAGAATATCATTGGTCATTAGTGGCACTTGGCTAGTTTTGTAGGAAGGATTTTCTTGTTGACTGACTTCCCCTCAACTCCCAAAATGAAAGTGTTTGCTTAGTGTCTTTGAATATCTCATGCTGTTTGTATTAACATCTTGGTTAAATACAGAGGATCTCCTGGCAACGGAGTCGTTTCTAAAGTAGTTATATATATTAATGACAGGGAAGAGATACAGATTTCTCCTTTGCTCATTTGTGACAGTTATTATTTTCTTTTTGCTGTTTCAGTGCCTTTTACTCTACCATCTATTCCTTTTACCACCACAGTATCTGTAAAACTGCAAGAATTTAGTTAAAATCTTGAAATTATCTTAGTTTTTTATAGAATGAAGTCTTTCCTTCAAGATGATTAGGAGGCATTTTCCATTTAAATTAAGAACTGTGATTTTTGTATGGCTCTCCAGTTGGTGGAGGAAGATTGCCAAGTTTGTTGTGCCAGGTGCACAATCAGTTATAGTTTCACATATTTTCATTATTGTTGCTATTTCGTTTTGTATTTTCATCAAATTTTTTAAAGTGCAGGATATTTAGTTTGTTCTTGGAGTAAAGGGAACAGGCTATGAATGAGCTGCCAACAGAAACTGGCACAGAAAGAAAAAGAGGGTTGTTCCATTATGTAGGCACTAGTGGAAAATTCATTATATTGGTCAAGGAAATGTCTGTGCCCCTCCCGAGCCTCCGTAGTGTTGGATAAAATGGTTAATGAGGCAGAAGGAGTGCAGGTTTCAGAAGTGTCAGTCATATCCTACTGCCTCCATCTCCACCCCACATACTGCCCCCCCCCCCCCCCGTCCTGCCTTGGGACCCAAGGAAGGAAGAATGCCCGGAGGTGGGGGGGACCCTGAATCAGGAGTCTGATGACCCGAATTCTAACCCTGTTCTGTAAAAAAGGTACTTACCATGGTACCGTGGGAAAGACCCATATCTGCACCTCAGATTCTTGAACTCTGAAGCAGATAATGTCATTTGTCCTGCCCTTCTCCAGGGGCTTTAAAAGGATCTAATGAGATGGTGTGTATGAAAGTAACTCTTTAGATGTGAAGAGCTGTCTGCGTGTAAGGTTAACAGCATTGTTCCTATTGTGCTTAAGGGAGAATTTCCTCCCTGTTTCCCTAAAATTTATCAGAGCTTTCCCATAGTGCGAAGTAGAGTAGGCTGCTCCATAAATAGCTAACGTGCTCCTGATCCGAGTGTCTTGGCTATTAAACTTCTGTCACTCTCGTCTATCCCAATGCTGTGCCAATTTAAGAGACGACAGCCAGCTTATCACAAACAGGATTAAGTAGGTGTCAGAAAGGGAACTAAGATGTGTTTAGTTAATAGGTATCCTATCTTTCATGAACTAAAACTTAATAAATCTTGACCTTCATCTCAGTAGAAATGACAATAATTAATTTGAATTTGGCCATGAGCACATGGTAGCTTTTGGCTTCCAGTTACAGCTGAAAGTGGGAGTATTTGATCCAGTGGCACGTGTGGGGGGGGCTATTTTGGCTCCTTTTTAAAAGAAAATTAAGGTTCCTTTTGTGTGGGTTTTTTTTTCTTATTATTAACATTAGGCCTTAGATTAAACTAGCTATTTTTAACGTATGGCTGGCCCATGAACCCCTGGGAGCCCTTTGAGAGCCTTCAGGACATCTGTGAGATCAAAACTATTTTCATAATAATACAGAGGCATTAGTTGTCTTTTCACTCTCTCAAAAAAGTAGTTGAAAATGTAAAACAATGCCATTTCCCACAAATCTTTTTTCTGTTTTAGGAAATATAGCTATTTTCTTAAAAATGTTATTTATGTTAGCATATAATAGACTTTCATTTTTAAATAAATGCTTACAGTTTTGTTTTTCTAATATGGCAAATATTGATGGATATAAATTCCATAAACAAAAGCTCTTTGGCATCCAGATCTCTCATAAATTTTAAGGAGTGTAAAGGGATCTGGAGACCTAAAGTTTTAGAATTACAGGGTTAGACAAAGGAGCAGGATGTTCTGTTGCTATGTATATATTCTTGCAACTTTATTTTACATTTTAAAGTATTGATATTGGACTTCGTGCTGCCTCTTAATGATACCTGAATTGCAATATAAGAATGGATATTGATTCTTGAAGCAAAAGCCAAACGCTTAATCAGTTAATACAGCTTTTTGGCCTGTTGGTCAAAGACAACACACTACACAGTAGTGATACTGACACCAGCCACAGATCTCTTGGCAGCATTCATGTGATAAAGACAGGATAACAAAATACCACTTTCTTTAAGAAACATTTCTTAGTTTGTCTTGTTTTATTTTGATTTGGGTTTTACATTTTTCAAAACCCTTTTGCTACCCCTTCTAGTTTTATAAACTGAGTTTCTTAACATTTGTTACAGTTAAAGGGGCTTGTCTGGAATAATAATATATTTTTTATGCTTTTGCCTTTCTTACATGATTGATACTACATTCAGTTTTGGTCGTTTTTAATAAAGGTTTATTTTTGCAGATATATTTAGTGCCTTTCTTAAGCAGTAATTAAATTGAATCAACCAGTTTGCATTTAAATGAGAGAATGGGCTTAGTGGTCTTCCAATGGAATGATTTCCAGGCCTGCACGATGCAGTGGTTGTGTGTGGAATCCCAGACTGGCACTTTCTGCCTTTCTGCTTGGAATGTCACAATGGATTATATTATTCACAATGAATTATATTCTGTTTAAAGTAAATTCAAGGATTTCTTTTTTTTCTTACTGACCAGGATACAAATGCTGTGTTTGATTCATTGTTAATGACGACTTCAAGATTGATGATCTGATACAGTAACTGTGGAGGTAGCTTTAACTTGGTTCTGTGTAAATAGCATGTATTTTATTATAATTCACATTTTTAAACACTTGGTTTACATTAAATTATGGTATTTAACTATTTTTTATGTTTATACTAGGTAAGTTTTTCTTATGTTTCTGTGTTTTTGGTATGCTAAATAAAGCTATTTTTAAACCCAAGAGATTTGTTTTCTGCCATGTATTCTATTATGGTAAGGTGATAAACATGCTGCATGAGCTTTTATTAATTACAGTCTTGTTAACAAGGGAAAATTATTGTTTCTTTTTTCTTATGTATTTAAGAAATATTGCTCAGTAATCATACATTGTCTGGGAAAAACCTCATGGTGTTCTCAGCATAAGAAAAAACTTTCTGTACTAACTTTTGAATGCTGTTGCCATGATACAAAATGGGAACACTTGCTCCAGAGGGACCTCCCTGCTGTAGTGTAGTTTGTCAAGGCTGGGGTATTTTGTTGTCTGCAGATACCAAGGAGCTGGGTTTCCCCCCAACCCTCTTTAACAGCTTATATTTGACATTTGAGAGTATGAGAAAGGAAAGCACAAGATGGAAACATTTGTGACCACAGGGCATCTTCCTAAGTGTAGTTACCTCAAAGACTAAAAAGGTGATATGATATGTCACTGACCAAGCAAATGTAAATATGACTTGATCTTATGGTATAAAAATTACAACGATTTACTTATAATCTATACTTAAAATTTCTCCTTGAATGTAAGTCTGAGTATCCATTTTGTAAGCCTAAATCCCCCAAAGAGTTGTCTAAAACATAAGAGTACTTTTTAAAAAATATATAGCAATTTCTAAAACTTACGTAACGTACAGATTAACATACATCCGTGAAACCCAACACCTAGATCAAGGTATTTCTAGCACCCTAGAAGGCTCCGTCATACACCTCTCCTTAAACACAACACTATTCTCACACCTATCCTAAGAGATCAAGTTTTTAAATTTCATACTTGGCTGTGGCCATATAGACTTGACTCTTTTCCTTTTTAAAATTCTTATTTCAGAAAACTTCAAGGTAGAAGTTCCAGAGCTGCTCTTCCATCCTTCTCCTTGAACCTACTCCTCTTCTAAACCTTTTCTACATACCTAAAGCTCTTTGAGGGCAAGAATTATGTTTAATCCCTTTAACTCTCTTCCCCCCAAAACATCAAATACCTAAAAGTGAAGGCTTTTTTAAGCCTAGGTGTTGATCAAAATATCAGTAGTTTTCTGTCTCGATGCTTGTGTTTCTGCTGTAATTCTTAGCACCTACCATTTCCTTAAACTTTGTATGATGACCTATTGTTCTCAGTAATTTTACCTACTTATATAGATACATATATTACATATATAGTATATATTATAGATACATATATGTATCATATATATGTTATATATATAATTTTTTTTACTTCAAAATCTGCCATGATCCGGTCCCACAGATCAGGTAATAGATATTTACAAAGTGCCTACTTTGTGTGAAACTAGGGTTATAAGAAAAGAATGGGGCTTAGAGATGTCATCCCTGGGGATTTTGCAGTCAGGTCAAGTCTGGGATAAACTTATAATTTAATTTCATGTAATCCTAATTCCACTCCAGCTCACAAAGACTCTTTTTGCCCAAAGTTCCACTGTGTTTACAATCAATCATATTTATCATGCAGTCCTGTATATCAGTCTACATTGTTATTTTTATAAGTTTTTTGCTACCAGTGGAAGCTAACTTTCAAAAAAATTCATAGAACCCTAATATGTTAAATTGATAACTCTCTCAAAAATAAATATTTAAAGAAGGGGAGGGGCACTTGGGTGGCTCGGTCGGCTGAGCATCCCATTTTGGCTCAGGTCATGATCTCATAGTTTGCAGGGTCGAGCCCCGCAATGGGCACTGTGCTGACAGCTCAGAGGCTAGAGCCTGCTTCAGATTCTGTGTCTCCCTCTCTCTCTGCCCCTACCCATGTGCTCGCTCTCGCTCGCTCACTCTCTCTCAAAAATAAACATTTAAATTGATAAGACTGGTGGTTCACTACAGAAGTAGGAAGCTTGGAACCTCACCGTACTTCAAGTCAGTCCAAGTCACGGCAAACACTAGAATTTCATGAACGTAATTAGACAACCACTGTAATATAACATCTATCCATGTCCAATTTCATACCTCCTCACACACAATCTACAGAGTCTCCTCCACTTACAGACTGCTTAGGGTTTAAAATGCTCTTTTTAGTCCAGTTGTTCCTAACTCCTAAGTATACTGCATTGGCCACTAACATACACTGTCCACAAAAACTGAAGAGAGAATCAGAGAATGTTAATAGCTCTGATTCTCTGTGTTTATGTCACTTCCAACATCGCCGTATTTCTTGCTACATTTTCAATAATCAGTCCCTTTGCATCTGTGGTTAATGATGATTTTAATATATTCATAAATCGTATTTAAAAACAAGCATACAGTGATGTCAATGAAATAGCATGGAGTAGGGAATTCCAAAAGTATGTTCTTCCACAAAAGCAGCAAATAGGGGCACGTGGGTGGCTTAGTCGGTTGAGAGTCCAACTCTTGGTTTCGACTCAGGTCATGATCTCACATTTTCTGAGTTTGAGTCCTGTGTCAGGCTCTGTGCTGACAATGCAAAGTTTGCTGGGGATTCACCCTCTCTCCCTCTCTTTCTGTCCCTCTCTGCCTCTGTCTCTCTCTCACAGTCAATAAATTTTTTTAATGCAGCAAATAAAGTGGCAAAAATTGTGGGCATCAATTTCATCAGAACTCTAGAAATCTAAGCATAATTTGCGGCAACCAGGAAAGGAAAAAACCCTTTAACAGCCTGGCCTTATTCCGTTTCCCTTCTCAGTGGCATCTTGTAAGACAATAGCCCACATTCTAAGTATAGGTTCCTAGTACCAGAGGAAGCAAAATGGACCTTATTCTCACAGAACTGAGGTTGATGGTTTAGCCCTGTATCTTGGCTGCCGGAGTCCGGCTCCAGCAGGTCCAGGGCTCCCTGAAGGATGGACGCTGTCGGCGAAAGAGAGAGTGAGATAGCCTTGGCTTTCTTTCTGATCACCAGGCAGGCATCTCTGCTCTGTCGGTTTTTGTGTCTTTATTTATAGATCGAGTGTTAACATGACATCAAAAAAGTGGAGTTTTTACTACAAATAATTCTCAGTGATGTGTACAGAAAGTGTACAGAAAGAGGTTTTACAGAGGCATTTTTGTAGAACTACTCTAATGTTAGTGACGTAGTTGATTTTTACAAATAATGGGATAACAGGATATTCTCAGTGAAAAGCAGACAACATACACATCTGTTTAAACCAATAGTAAATCTTACAACTAAGAAGACAGCAGGATAGCAAACACATTTGTTTCTATCAATAACGCTAAGGTGTAGGCATAGGCTAGGCTAGGAGTCATTCTGCCTGGCTCACAAAAGGAAGAATGTATTTGCACTGGTTAGCAAGTTGCTTGTGTAAACCTTGTTATTTGATGTTGAAGGTGTAAGCACCATAGGGGCCCTAGATGTGCTGGCCTTTGTATATGAGTTTAAGTTTTAACTACTCTAACCCATCCTCATAACAGATATCAGTGTAAGGGAAGGTATTTGTGGCACCAATTAGCAAAGGTATGTGCAGTAACTTTATGTCCAGCTCTTGTTTGTTTCTTATCTCTAGGTTAGGCTCTTTTTCTCCAGGCCAGAGTTAATAGTAACTCTTGTGTTTTTTAACCCCCTTTATTATCTATGTCTTGGGTTTGTGAGGCTCATTAGAAGAGCCTTTCGACAAACATCTGCAGTGCTTTGTCGAAATTCTTCTTTGTCGAGGTGGGAATATGCTTCTTCCCATGAGCTATCTGTATGGGAAATATCAGTCTGGTTTGGAACATTGTGAGGGCTAATCAATAACAGCAGTCCCATTTTCAGTATGAGCCAATAGTAGAAGGAGATACCAGTTTTACTTCATGGCAGGAGCTGTACAAACGTCTGCCATTTCCTTGCTGTGACTTTGTCATCCAGCAAGGCCGACATGCTCCCAGCACTTGGCTTCCTGAAGTACCAGCTCAAAGGCTTGCCTTTATTTTGCCTAACCTAGAACTCTCCCAAACTGGAGGCAACCACCTGAGGGGTACTTTTCAAAAACACTTAAAGGTAAATGCATTAGCTGCCACCACATGGGCAAAGGAGAACATTTGGGGTAAACAACAGTGTCAGAAAAACTGAAAAGCTTGGGAAGAAAGGCTGGGGAATAAAGAGAATGAGGACTTTTAAAAACTTCCACATAGGAATCTAGTTGGCTCAATACATAAAAAGAGCTCAGTGAATTCTCTAAAACACTCTAAGAGGCTCTAACTCTCAACTTTGACTTCAGATTCTCCATAAGCAGAAAGTGAAAGTTATGGTAGAGTTATATGTCATGTGGCTAGAAGTTGAAGGTTTTCCCCAATCACACACACACAGCCCATCTGCTAAAAACAGGATACTTTTGGGGAAAGAGTTTTAAAAAAATCTGTCAAATCACTAGCCGGCCATTACGATAACAGAAACAAGACTACAGTGGACACATGTGACAAGAAATACATACAGACTTTTACAAAATGAGTTAAAAACATCACTAAACCAACAAACAACTAGAACAAACAGCAAAACAAACCCTGAAGACAGGGGAAAATCAGATTTCCAGAGTTGCCCTTCTATAATACTAATTCATCAGTCCTATCTACTGCTGAGAATAGTACCCAGCCCTGAACATCTAGGAAGCCTGACCAGAGAACCTAGGAAACCACAGAGCCCATCCTACAGCCTTGCTTAGGAAGGAAACCAAGCCAGTCCAACTATTCTCAGCCAGTGGCATCCCTCCTCACATGCCAACCTCAGAGTTTGGTCAGTGGCATCTCCCAAAACAACCCAATAGCAAGCCTCACCTACCCAAGGAGGTTACCAGCAGACATGTCCAGAAACCCAAACTAAGCTGACTAGTGAAGAACTGTCTCTGTCAAAATGAACCGGCCAAGTCTGGAAGAGGAGAACATTTACTCAAATGCACAGACACCAATGTAAGGAATCAAGGATGATAAAAGCAAAGTAAATGGGAAACCATCAAAGGAAACTAATGAAGCCCCAACAAATGACTAAAGAAATGGAGATCTACGAACTGTCAAAGGATTCAGAATAATCTTTTTAAAGTTTAGTGAACTAAAAGTACACACAGACAATTTAGGGAAAAAAGGAAAACAATGCATGATAATGGAAGTTCAAAGAAATAGGAACTATCAAAAACAAATCCTCCATTAAAAAAAGACAATGAGTGAAACTGATAATTCAATAAAGAGCTTCAAAAACAGACTCAACCAAGAAGAAAGAGCCAATGACCTAGAAGACATTTGAAATTATCAACTTATTAGAAGAAAAATAAAGAATAAAGAAAGTCTAGGGGACATATGAAAAACAATCAAAAGTAATAGTATCTTTATTATGGGAATTCAAGAAGTAGAAGAGAAAGGAATAGACAAGACATTTAAAGCAATAGTGGTTACAAACTTCCCAAACCTGGAGAGAGAAATGGACATACAGATCCATGAAGCCCAAAATATCCTTGAATAGGTTTTACATGAATAGGGCCACACCAAGACAGATTATAATTAAATTGTCAAAAGTCAAAGACAAAGAATTTCTAAAGCAGCAAAAGAGAGAAGTTGCATATGAGGGAATCCTGCATAAGACTATGGGGTGGATTTCTCAAAAGAAACATTCTGGGCCAGGGAAAATGAGATAATATATTCAAAATATGTGAAGAAAAAAAACTTCCAGCCAAGTTATCTATACCCAGCAGAGTTGTCCTTCAGAAATGGAGAGATAAAGACTTTCTCAAACAAAAGCTGAGAGAGTTAATCAACATTAGATCTGCCTTACAAGAAGTGCTAAAGAAAATCGTTTGAGTAGAAATAAAAGGCTGATAATAAGCATCATAAAAACATAAGAAGGTAGTGTAAAACTTCCTGCTTGTGATAAATATACAACCAATGGCACTTATAGTATATGACTTATATGACTCTAGTATAGGTCCAAGATGGCAACATTGGAAGACCCTGAACTCACCTCCTCCACGGAAAACACCAAATTCTACCTATTAATAGAATAATTCCTCCTGAAGAAAAACTGAGGACTGACCGAACAGCTTCTGAACAATCAAAGAAAGAGAGAGCAGCAAGAGAGTTGGAGACACAGTAACAAAGGGAACCCCCACCCCCAACACTGCAAATAGCAGTGGGGATAGTACCGAAGGACTAGGAACACTTTCCTGTGTCCTTGGGCATAGGAAAAAAAGCTGCAGTTTAGAAGAGCAACTAGCATATAAAAGGGACAACACTAGAACTCCACAGAGAGACAGAAGAACTGTGGGAACACTAGGTCAAGAGACTGGAGAACAATATAGTTTACATTCCTATTCCACCTTAAAAGCATAGACTGGAGTAGGATCTTGATGCTCTAACAAGTGGATCCAGTCAGCACAGTTAGCTTGCAACCTCTGCACACTCAGTGTCTGCAGGCCCCACACCACCCACTTATGGTGCTGGGGCACAGAAAATAAGCCGTATTTTAAATTTATCTTGTTTTATTTGATCTATTTGGGTTCCTTTTCTTTTTCCTTATTTTTTTCCTTTATTCTTTTCCCCTTTTAACATGTTCTCTTTTTTTTTTGCTCTGATGTTGTTGTACTTGTTATTATTTTCTTCTTTCTGTAAAAAGCCATGACTTAAAAGAGTAACTAGCATATACAGCCACAGCTCTGGCCAGCCAGCAAAAGTCACCAAGCACACACAGTCTACATAGGGGAAACCATACACAAGATGACCCCTCCAAACTTAGGAGAAGTAGCTGTTCCATCTAATCCACAGAAACAAAGTCAAGTAAAATAGGGAGACAAAGAAATATGTTCAAAAAGAAAAAAAAAAAAAACAAGAAAAATCTCAGAAAAAAACCTAAATGAAACAGAGATAAGCAATATGCCTGATAAAGAATTTAAAGTAATAATTATAAAGATACTCACTAAGTTGGAGAAAAGAGTTCAAAAACTCAATGAGACCTTCAATAAAGAGGCAGTAAATATCAGAATGAATCAGAGTTGAAGAATACAGTAACTGAAATAAAATACACACTAGAAAGAATCAACAGCTGATGAGAGGATGAAGAATGGATCAGTGATCTGGAAAATAGGGTAATGGAAAGCACACAAGCTGAACAGCAAAAATAGGAAATAATTTTTCTTTTAGTGAGGGTAGATTAAGAAGTCTCTTGGACAACATCAAGTGTGCAGTCACATTATAGGGGTTGCAGAATAAAAAGAGATAAAGATGTAGAAATCTTATTTGAAGAAATAATAACTAAAAATTTCCCTACCCTGTGTAAGGAAATAGACACCTAAGTCCAAGAATCACAGAGAGTTCCAAACAAGATGAACCCAAGTAGGTCCACACCATGGCACATAATAATTAAATTGTCAAAGGTTAAAAAGAGAGAATCTTAAAAACAGCAGGAGAGAGAGAAAGAAATTACCTACAAGGGAAAAACCTATAAGGCTAACAGATTATATTTTAGGAGAAACTTTGCAGGCCAGAAGGGAATGGGAGGATATATTCACAGTGCTAAAAGCAAAAACAAACAAACAAACAAAAAACAAAACAAAAAAACAAACCCATGACCAAGAATACTCTACCCGGCAATGTTATCATTCATATTCGAAGGAGAGACAGAGTTGTGAAGCAAACAAAAGATAAATGAGTTTATCATCAGTAAATAAGCCTTACAAGAAATGGCAAAGGGACATCTTTATATGGAAAAGAAATGGCCACATTAGACCTAAGAAAATTATGAATACAAATACGTAAAATATGACAGAATTAAATAAAACATGAAGCAGAAAGTAAGAAGGGAAGAGAAGGCGAAAAAGAAATATGTTTTCTTCTTTTTCTGTATTTTGTTGTTTTGTTCTTTGTGGTTTTTTTTAAGACTGTGTTTCAACTTAAATGATTAAATGTATTAAATGTATGTATTAAATGTATGTAATGTATTAAAATTAATACAGACAGCTACTTAGGATATATATGAACCTCATGATAACCACAAACCCAAAACCTATGATAGATAAACAAAAAACAAAGAGAAAACAAATCATAACACTATAGAAACTCAGCAATCACAAAGAAAGAGCATGAAAAGAAGGGAGAAAAACTTTAAAAAAATACTAGAAAACAAATTTTAAAAAGGCAGTAAGTACATACTTATCAATAATCACTTTAAATGTAAATGGCTTAAATGCTCCAATAGAAAGACACACGTGGCAGAATGAATAAAAAAAGAAACAACAAGACCCACCTATAAGAGCATACCTAAAGACACACATAGACTGAAAGTAAAGGGATGGAAAAACATTCACTATGCAAATGGAAGTGAGAAAAAAAAAGCTGGTTAGCAATACTTTTATAAGACAGAATAGACTCTAAAACAGTAGTAAGAGACAAAGAAGGGCATTACATAATGATAAATTTATCAATCCAGTAAGAGGATATAACAATTGTAAATATCTATGCACTCAACATTGGAACACCTAAATACATAAAGCAATTATTAATGGAGATAAAGAGAGAAATTCATCGTAATAATAGTAAGAACACATTGGACCAGATGGACATGACAGATACAAAAGAACTTTCCTTCCGAAAAAAAAAAAAAAAAAAAAACCAGAATGCACATGGAACATTCTTCACAACAGATCATATGCCAGGCCATAAAGCAAGCCTCAATAAATTCAGGGATACTGAAATCACACCTTATATCTTTTCTGATCACAATGGTGTGAAACTAGAAATAAATTACAAGAAAAAACTTGAAAAATCTCAAATATGTGGAGGCAAACATGATACTAAACAACTACTGAGTCAACAAAGCAATCAAAGAAAATATACAAAATACATGCTGACAAATGAAAATTAATAGTCCAAAATATTTGGAACACAGTGAAAGCAGTTATAAGAATGAAGTAAATAGAGATACAGCCCTACCTCAAAAAAAACAAGAAAAGTTCAAGGAAACAATCTAATCTTACACATAATGGAACTAGAAAAACAAAGCCCAAGGTGGGTAGAAGAAAAGAAATAATAAAGATCAGAGCAGTAATAAATAAGAGAGATTAAAACAACAATATAAAAAACGTGAAACCAAGAGCTGGTTCTTTGAAGAGAAAAATAAAATTGATACTCCTGGCCAGACTCATCAAGAAAAAAAAAATAGAAAGAACCCAAATAAATAAAATAAGAAATGAGAGGAAAAGTAACTGACACCACAGAAAATTATAAGAGAATACTGCAAAAATTATACGCCAACAAACTGGACAATCTAAAGAAATGGATAAATTCCTAGAAACACACAGTATTCAAAACCTGAACCAAGATGAAATAGAAAATCTCACAAACTGATTACAAGTAACAACACTGAATTGGTAATCAAAAACTACCAAAAAAATAAAAGCCCAGGACAAGATGGATTCACAGGTGAATTTTAAAAGACACTTAAAGAAGAGTTAAAATCAATTCTCTTCAAACTGTTCCAAAAAGTAGAAGAGTAAGGAAAGCTTCCAAATTCATTTAATGATGCCAGCATGATCCTGATAGAAAAATCAAAGACACCACATACACACACAGAACAAAGAAAAAAGAAAGAAAAGAAAAAGATAAAAGAAAACTACAGGCCAGTATCTCTGATGAACGTAGATTGAAAAATCTTCGGGGCACCTGGGTGGCTCAGTCGGTTAAGCCTCCGACTTCAGCTCAGGTCATGATCTCACAGTTTGTGGGTTCGAGCCCTGCATCGGGCTCCGTGCTGACAGCTCAGAGCCTGAGACCTGCTTTGGATTCTGTGTCACCCTCTCTTTCTCTACCGCTCTGTCTCTCAAAAATAAATAAACATTAAAAAAATAGAAAAATCTTCAACAAGATAGTAGCAAACCACATGCAACAATACCCTTAAGAGATTCATCACCATGATCAGCTGGGGTTTATTTTAGGGTTCTTTTATTCAAAAAGTGGGTTTAGAGGAGACATACCTCAACATAATAAAGGTCATGTATGATGGTGAAAAAGAGCTAATTTTCCCTTTAAGATCATGAACAAGTATCCAGTATCCAGTCTTGCCACTTTTACTCTCTATATTAGTGGAGGTCCTAACCACAGCAATCAGACGAGAAAAATAAGAGCATCTATATAGGTGAAGAAAAAGTTAATTGTCACTATTCACAGACAACATGATACTGTACAGAGAAATCCTAAAGACCACCAAAAACTAGTTGGAGTAATAAATTTGGTAAAGTGGTAGGATACAAAATTAATACCCACAAATCAGTAGCATTTCTATATGCGAATAAATCACAGAAAGAGAAATTCAAAAACCAACACAATTTACAGAGGCACCAAAAAGAATACCTAGGGACAAACAACCAAAAAGGTGAACGACCTGTATTCCAAAAACTGTAAAATGCTGATGAAAGAAATTGAAAATGACTCAAACAAATGGAAAGAAATCCTGTGCTCATGGATTGGACAAATTAATACTGTTAAAACATGTCCATATTATCCAAAGCAATCTACAGATTCAATGTCATCCCTATCAAAATATAACAGCATTTTTAACTAAACTAGAAAAAAATAATACTAAAGTTTGTATGAAACTACAAAAGACCCCAAGCAGCCAAAGCAATCCTGAGAAAGAACAAAAAAGCTGGAGTTATTACAATCCCAGATTCCATACTTCAAGTTATATTAACAATCTGTACTAATCACAGCAGTGTGGGACTGGCACAACGAAAGACACACAGATCAATGGAACAGAAGAGAGACCACAGGAATAAATCCAGGATTGTAGGGCCAATTGATCTATGACAAAGAAGGTAAAAATATACAAAGGGAAAAGACCATCTTTTCAACAAATACTGCTGGGAAACTGGGCAGCTACATGTAAAAGAATGACACTGGAGCACTTTCTAACACCATACACAAAAATGAACTCAAAATGGATTAAAGACCTAAATGTGAGACAGGAAACCATAAAAATCCCAGAACAGAACACAGGCAGTAATTTGACATCAGCCTTAGCAACATGGTTCTAGATGTCTCCTTAAGGCAAGGGAAACAAATGCAAAAATAAAGCATTAGGACTACGTCAAAATAAAAAGCTTCTGCAGAGCAAAGGAAACCAAATCAACAAAACAAAAAGGCAACCTAACTTACTAAATGGGAGAAGATATTTGCTAGCAGTGTATCTGATAATGGGTCAATATCCAAATATATAAAGAATGTATAGTGGCACCTGGGTGGCTCAGTAGGTTAGGCATCCCACTCTTGATTTTGGCTCAGGTCACGATCTCATGGTTCGTGGGTTCAAGCCCCATGTTGGGCTCTGCGCTGACAGCTCAGAGCCTAGAGCCTGCTTTGGATTCTGTGTCTGCCTCTCTGCCCCTCCCCTGTTCATTCTCTGTTTCTCTCTCTCTCTCTCTCTCTCTCAAATAAACATTAAAAACTTTTAATAAAAATATAATGTATACAACTCAAGACCAAGTAAACAAACAATCCAATTAAAAAATGAATAGAAGATCTAAATAGACATTTTTCCAAAGAAGATATACAGATGACCAACAGGCACATGAAAAGATGCTCAACATCACTAATTAGGGAAATGCAAATCAAAATCACAACGAAGTATCACATTACACGAGTTAGAATGGCCAAAATCAAAATGACAAGAAATGAGTGTTGACTAGGATGTGGAGTAAGGGAACCCTTGTGCACTACTGGTGGGAATGCAAACTGGTACAGCCACTGTGGCAAACAGCATGGAGGTTCCTCAAAAAATTTAAAAAACACAACATGATCCAGTAATTCCACTACTGGATATTTACCCCCCAAAAACTAAAAGAGTAATTCAAAGATAGATATGCACCCCTATGTTTATTGCAGCATTATTTACAATAGCCAAATTATGGAAGTAACCTAAGTGTCCTCCAATAGAGGAATCATTAAGGAAAATGTGGTATATACACAGTGAAATATTATATAGCCATAAAAAGGATGAGATTATGTCATCTGAGACAACATGAATGGACCTAGAAGGTATTAGGCTAAGTGAAATAAGTCAGACTGAGAAAGACGAATGCCATATATCTGTACTCATGAGTGGAATTTTAAAAAAATGAATAAATAATCAAAAAGCAGAATCATAACTATAAATACAGAAAACAAACTGATGGTTGCCAGGGAAGGGGATGAGGTTTGGGCAAAATGGGTGAAGGGGAGAGGGAGATAAGTGCTTCCAGTTATGAAATGAACAGTTCATGGGAATAAAGAGCACAGCATAAAGAATACAATAAATATTTTAGTAGTGATATAATAGGACAGACAGTAACTACATTTGTGGTGAACACAGTATCATGTATACATTTGTCACATCAATAAGTTGTACACCTGATATTAATATAACATTGTGTGTCAACTATATGATAAATTAATAAATGAATGTTGTAGTGCCTATCCTTAAAGAGCTTATAGTTCTGCTCCCATCACAATTTGAATAATAGGTTTATGAAGGTAGTAAGACCATCTATAACAACAAACTCTAGCTTGAAAGTTAAAAAGCAAATGTAATAAAAATAACTATCATAATCTGTTATTAGTTACTCCATATAAAAATTAATCATACTATAATATCAATAACCTAAAATGTGAGGGAAAGGAGAAATAAAAATGTAAATAAGTATTCAACTGAAGTTATCAGTATAAAATAGGGTGTTATAATTTTAAGATACTTTGTATAAGCCTCATGATAACCACTAGGGAAAATCTATAGAGATACACAGAAAAATATTATAAAAGAACAAAGTTAAAGCATACCGATACCTAAAGAAATCAAACACACACAAAAAAGGCACCAGAGTAAGAAACAAGAAACAACTGATCCATCAAAGAGTGAGAAGCAATTAGCAATATGGCAAAAGTAAGTCCCTACAATAAAAAATTAAACAAAAATGGCTTAAATTTCCATATTATTCAGCCATAAGAGGAATGAAATCTTGCCATTTGTAAGGACATGGATAGAGGTAGAGGGTATTATACTAAATAAAATAAATGAATGATTTCATTGAATCAATGATTCATGAATATGATTTCATTCATATGTGGAATTTAAGAAACAAAACGGATGGACATAGTGGGGGGAAAAGAGAGGGGCAAACCAGAAAACAGCCGTTTATCTATAGAGAACAAACTGAGGGTTGCCAGAGGGGAGGTGGGTGGGGGGATGGGTGAAATAGGTGATGGGTATTAAGGAGGCACTTGTGATGAGCCCTTGGTGTTGTATGTAAGTGATGAATCACAAAGTTCTACACCTGAAACTAATATTACACTATATGTTAACTGGAATTTAAATAATAACTTAGAAAAAGGAAAAGAATATTTCCTAGGGATGTCCTGAGAAAGAAGAACCCTTTTGCACTGCTGGTAGGAATGCAAACTGGTGTACCCACTCTGGAAACAGTATGGAGTTTCCAAAAAATTAAAAATATAACTACCCTATGACCCAACAATCGTACTACTAGGTATTTATCCAAAGAATACAGGAATGCTGATCTGTAGGGGCACATGTACCCCAAAATTTATAGCAGTGCTTTCAACAATAGCCAAATTATGGAAAGAGCCGAAATGTCCATCAACTGATAAATGGATAAAGAAGATGTCATATATATACATACATACACACACATACACACACACACACACACACACACACACACAATGAAATACTACTCGGCAATGAAAAAGAATGAAATTTGCCATTTCCAACAACATGGATGGAACTGGAGGGCATTAGGCTAATCGAAATAAGTCAGTCAGAGAAAGACAGATACCACATGATTTCACTCATATGTGGAATGTAAGGAACTTAACAGATGATCATAGGGGAAGGGAAGGAAAAATAAGATAAAAACAGAGAGGGAGCAAACCATAAGAAACTCTTAAATATAGAGAACAAACTGAGGGTTGATGGGGGGGTGTAGAAAGTGGGTGATGGGCATTAAGGAGGGAACTTGTTGGGATGAGCACTGGGTATTAAATATAAGTGATAAATCACTGGATTCTACTCCTAAAGCCAAGGTTGCACTGTATGTTAATGAACTTGAGAATAAATTTATTTTTTTAATGTTTATTTCTTTTTTGAGAGACAGAGAGAGAGAGAGGGAGGGAGGTTGGTTCACACGGTATGTGAGCGGGAGAGGAAGAGAGAGAGAGAGGGAGACCCAGAATCTGAAGCAGACTCCAGGCTCTGAGCTGTCAGCACAAAGCCCGACAGAGGGTTCAAACTCGTGAACTGCAAGATCATGACCTGAGCTGAAGTCACTCAACCGAGCCACCCAGGTGCCCCTGAGAATAAATTTTAAAAAGAAGAAGAAGAAAAAAAACCAACCATCATACAAATGGCTGTCAAAAGAAAGCCAGACTAGCAATACTTATATATATTACAAAATAGACTTTAAAACAAAGAGTGTAACAAAAGACAAAAAAAGACATTATGTAATAATAAAGGAATAATCCAACAAGAAGATATAAATAAACTGTTAATATTCACGCACCCAACATGGAATAAATACATGGAAGAGTTAATAACAAACATAAAGGAACTAATTGACAATAATACAATAATAGTAGGGGATTTCAACACCCCACTTACGTCAACTGACAGACCATCCAAACAGAAAATCCACAAGGAATGAGTGGCGTGGAATGACACACTGGACCAGATGGATTAACAAATATGTTTAGAACATTCCATCCTAAAACAGCAGAATACATTCTTTTCAATACATGCAAAACATTCTCCAGAACAGACCACAATTAGGTCACAAAACAAGTCTAAACAAATTCAAAAAGATCAAAGTCATATTACGTATCCTTTCTGACCAAAACGCTGTATAACTAGAAATCAATCATAAGACAAAATCTGGAAAGATCACAAATACATGGAGATTAAATACATGCTACTAAAGAATGAATGGGTCAACCAAGAAATCAAAGAAGAAATCAAAAAATACATAAAAACAAATGAAAACAAAAATACAATGGTCTGAAATCTGTGGGATGCAACAAAGGTGGGTCTAAGAGGGAAGTTCATAGGAATACGGGCCTACTTGAAGAGGTAAGAAAAATCTCAAAGAAACAACCTAACCTTATACCTAAAGGAGGTAGGGAAAAAAAAGAACAAAGCTCAAAACCAGAAGGAAGGAAAAAATAGCTATCAGAGCAAAAATAAATTATACAGAAACTAAAAAAAAAGCAACCCCATAATAGAACAGATCAATGAAACCAGGAGCTGGTTTTATCAACAAAATTGATAAACGTCTAGCCAGACTCTCACCGAGAGAGAGAAAAAGAGAGAGAGAGAGGGAGAAAGAAATCAAACAAAATTGGAAATGAAAGAGAAAGGGCGCCTAGGTGGCTCAGTTGGTGAAGTGTCAGACTCTTGATTTGGCTCAGGTCATGATTTCACGATTTGTAGGATTGAGCCATGTTGGGCTCTGTACTGACAGCACAGAGTCTGCTTGGGATTCTCTCTCTCCCTGTCTCTCTACCCCTCCCCTGCTATACACACACACACACACACACACACACACACACACACACACTCACTCTCTTTCTCTCTCTCAAAATAAATTAATTAATTAAAAAGATGAGCATCATATTTTAGGTGGGGAAAAAAAAGATATGAAAGAGGAGAAATAACAACCATACCAAAGAAATAGAAAAGATTTAGAGTGAATATTATGAAAAATTATATGCAACCTAGAAGAAATGGATAAACTCCTAGTAGCATGTAATCTACTAAAACAGAATCCAAAAGAAATAGAAAACTTGAACAGACTAATTACCAGCAATGAAATTCAATCAGTAATCAAAAAACTCCCAACAAACAGAAGTCCAGGGTCAGAGAGCTTCACAGGCGAATTCTATCAAACATTTAAAGAAGAGTCAATATGTATTCTTCCCAAAATGTTCCAAATAATAGAAGAGGAAAGACAACTTCCAAATTCATTCTCTAAGGCCAGTATTACCTTGATACCAAAGGCAGATAAAATACCACAAAAAGAGAACTACAGGCCAATATCTCTGATGAACATAGATGCAAAAATCTTCTACAAAATATTAGCAAACTGAATCCAACAATACATTAGAAAAAAATCATTCACCATGATCAAGTGGGATCTACTCCTGGGAGGCAAGGGTGGTTTAATATTCACAAATCAATCAACATGCTATATCACATCAATAAGAGAAAAGATAAATAACATGATGATTTCAATAGATGCAGTAAGACCACTTGACAAAGTACAACATTCATTCATGATAGAAGCCCCCAACAAGGTAGCTGTAGAGGGAACATACATCAACATAATAAAGGACTTATATGAGAAACCCACAGCCAACATCATACTCAATGGGGAAAAACCAAGAGCCTTATCCCTAAGGTCAAGAACTAGATAAGGATGTCCACTCTCACCACTTTTATTCAACACAGTATTGGAAGTCCTAGCCACAGCAATCAAACAACAAAAAGACTTAAAAGATATCCAAAGGAACAAATGTAACCAAAGAGGTTAAAGACCTGCACTCTGAACTATAAAATAATGGTGAAAAAAACTGAGGATGAAACAAATGGAAAGACATTCATGCTCAGCGAATGGAAGAATAAATATTGTTAAAATGTCTATGCTACTCAAAGCAATCAACAGATTTATTTTAATTCCTATCAAAATATCACCTGGATTTTTCAAAGAACTAGAACAAACAATTCTAAAACTGGAGGTATCAGAATTCCAGACTTTAAGTTTATTACAATGCTGTACTAATCAAAACAGCATGGTACTGACAGAAAAATAAACATAGATCAGTGGAACATAATAGAAAACCCAGAAATAAACCCGCAATTATATAGTCAATTAATCTTTGACAAAGGAGGAAAGAATATGCAATAAGAAAAATGCAGTCTCTTCAATAAATTGTATTGGGAAAAATGGGCAGCTACGTGCAAAAGAATGAAACTGGATCATTTTCTTACACCACACACAAAAATAAATACAAAATGGATTAAATACCTCAATGTGAGACAGGAAACCATCAAAATCTTAGAAGAGAACACAGGCAGTAACTTCTCTGACATTGGCCATAGAAACATTTTTCTAGATATTTCTCCTGGGGCAGGGAAAGAAAAGCAAAATAAACTATTCAACTATATCAAAATAAAAAGCTTCTGCACAGTAAAAGAAATTATCAATAAAACTAAAAGACAACATTCAGAATGGGAGAAGATATTTGCAAAGGACATATTTGATAAAGGGTTAGTATCCAAAATACATAAAGAACTGATACAACTCAACATCCAAAAAATAAATAAGCCAATTAAAAAATGGGCAGAAGACATGAATAGACACCTCCCCAAGGAAGACATCCAGATGGCCGAAAGACACGTGAAAAGTTGTTCAACATCACTGATCATCAGGTAAATGCAAATCAAAACTACAATGAGCTATCACCTCCCCTGTAAGAAACAACAAGTGTTGGCAAAGATGTGGAGAAAAAGGAACCCACTTGCACTGCTGGTGGGTATGCAAACAAGTACAGCCACTGCGGAAAACAATATGGAGGTTCCTCAAAAAGAAAAATAGAATGACCCTACAATCCATTAGTCACACAACTGGGTATTTACCCAAAAAATACAAAGCACTAATTCAAAGGGATACATGCACCCCCACATTTATTCCAACATTATGTGCAATAGCCAAATTATGGAAGCAGCCCAAGTGTCTATCAATAGATGAATGGATAAAGAAGAAGTGGTACATATACACAATAGAATAGTCATCCATCAAAAAGAATGAAATCTTGCCATTTGCAACAACTTGATGGAGCTAGAGTGCATTATGCTAAGCAAAATCAGTCAGAGAAGGATAAATACCATATGATTTCACTCATATGTGGAATTTAAGAAACAGAATAAGCAAATGAAAACAAAAGAGACAAACCAAGAAACAGACCCTTAACTATAGAGGACTGGTGGCTACCAGAGGGGAGGGCAGTGGGGGCTGGGTGAAATAGGTCATCAGGAATAAAGAGTACACTTATGGTGATAAGCACTGAGTAATGGATAGAACTGTTGAATCACCATATTGTGTACCTGAAAGTAATATAATGTTGTGTGTTAACTATACTAGAATTAAAATACAAAACTTAATTAAAAAACAATAGAAAGAAATGACACCATTAAATAAAATCAGAAACAAAAAAGGAGACATAACAACTGATACCACAGAAATACAAAGGATTATATGAGAATCTTATCAAGAAATATATGCCAACAAAGTGAACAACTTAGAAGAAATAGATAAAATTCTAGGATCATAAATTTAAAAAAAATGAATCAGGATAACATAGAAAATCTGAAGAGGCCAATTACTAGTAACGAAATGGAATTGGTAATCAAAAATCTACCAAAAAATAAAAGTCCAGAACCAGATGACTTGAGAGGTCGATTCTACCAAACATTTAAAGAAATGTTATCTATATTCCTCAAAATATTCCAAAAATAGAAGAGGAAGGAAGCTTCCAACTACATGCTACAAGGGCAGCTTTATCCTGTTAATAAAAGCAGACAAAGACACCACAAAAAAGAAAACCACGGGCCAATATTCATGATAAACATAGCTGTAAAAATCCTCAGCAAAGTATTAGTAAACTGCATTCAACAATACGCAATAAGAATCATTCACCACCATCAAGTGGGATTTATTCCAGGGATGTAAAATGGTTCAGTATTCCCAAATCAACGAACATGATATACCACATTAACAAAACAAAGAATAGCAATTACAAAAGTCATTTCAATAGATGCAAAAAAAAAAAAAAACACGACAAAATTCAACATCTGTTTATGATAAAAACTCAACAAAGTGAGCTTAGAGGGAACATAATGCAACATAATGAAGGCCATATATGAAAGACCCATATATAACAACATACTCCGTGGTGAAAACCTGAGACTTTTTCTCTAAGATCAAGAACATGACAAGCATGTCCACTATTTATTCCACATAGTCCTGGAAGTCCTAGCCGCAGCAATCAAACAAGAAAAAGAAATAAAAGCCATCCATACTGGAAAGGAAGAAGTTAAAGTGTCACTATTTGCAGATGGCATGATACCATACACAGAAAACCCTGAAGACTCCACCCCAAAACTGTAAGAATATATTAGTTCAGTGAAGTGCAGAATACAAAATTAACACTGAGAAATCAAGTGCATTTCTATATACTAATTACAAAGTTGCAGGAAGAGAAATTGAGAAAACAATTCCATTTACAACTGCACCAAAAATAATAAAATACCTAAGAATAAACTTAACCAAAGAGGTGAAAGACCTGTACTCTAATGACTATAAAACACTGATGAGTGGTGCCTGGGTGGCTCAGTTGGTTAAGTGTCCAACTCTTGGTTTTGGCTCAGGTCATGATCTCACAGTTTTGTGGGTTTGAGCCCGGCATTGGGCTCTATGCTGATGGTGCAGAACCTGCTTGGGATTCTCTCTCTCCCTCTCTGCCTCTCCTCTGCTCTCTCTCTCTCAAAAATAAACTTTAAAAAAAACACTGATGAGAGAAATTGAAGATGACACAAACAAATGGAAAGATTCCATGGTCATGGACTGGAAGAATTAACATTGTTAAAATGTCCATACTACCCAGAGCAATCTATAGATTGAATGCAATCATTATCAAAATACTAACAGCATTTTTCACAGAACTAGAATAATACTAAAATTTGTATGAAACCTCAAAAGACCCCAAATAAGCAAAGCAATCTTGAGCAACAATAAACCAGGAGTTATCACAATCCCAGATTGCAAGATACAGTACAAAGCTGTAGTAATCAAACCAGTATGGTTCTGGCACAGAAACGGACATACAGATCAATGGAACAGGATAGAGACCCCAGGAATAATCCCACACATATATGGCCAATTCGTCTGTGACAAAGGAGGCAAGAATATACAATGGGGAAAAGATGGTCTCTTTAATAAATGGTGCTGGGAAAACTAGACAGCTACATGTAAAAGAATGAAACCAGACTACTTTCCAACACTATACACACAAATAAATTCAAAATGGATTAGCGATCTAAATGTGAGACCTGAAACCATAAAACTCTTAGACGAGAGCACAGGCAGTAGCTTTGACATTGGCCTTAAAGACACTTTTTCCAGATATGTTTCTTAAGGCAAGGGAAGCAAAAGCAGAATGAACTACTGCGGCTACATCAAACTAAAAAGCAGCTGCACAGCAGTGGAAACCATCAACAAAACTAAAAGGCAGCCTACTGAATGGGAGAAGATATTTTCTAATATACATCCAATAAGGGTGAATACCCAAAGTATATAAAGAACTTATACAACTCAACACCAAACCACTTTTGTGACCAATCCTCACCTTAGAGGATTAAAATAAGACGTAGTACCTTTATATAGAGGTAATGGAAAAAAATGTCATGTAAGGGCCAGTTTCATTTATTGGAATGCACGTGCCTCACATCAAGCTTTTGATTGCTGAGGCATCCACTTCAGAGACAGCCATCTTGAATAAACACATGGTCAGCCACACTGATAAAGAACCATGCCACCCACCCCTGAAATTTCCTTTGTTTTAGAGGTCTCTGGTTGACTTACATAATTGTCCATTTGACACTTGCTTTTTCCTTCCCACGTTTTAATTGCTGCTCTTACATTTTAAATTCACCAATAAAGAGAGAACCTGAGAAACTCTAGGCACCCTACCCTAAGCCCCAACAGACACAGAGCCCCAGGTCTTCAGGTCTGTGCGCTCTCACTCACACTCACTCTCTTGTGCAGTGCCACTGTGTGGTCCCTGCTATACCATGTATTCTCCAGGATTTGTGAATAATAAACTGTGTTGTTTTTCAAAGTTCCCCGATGGTTGTTGCCCAGGTTTCTCGTATAATCAATCATAAGAACCACCACAAGGGCTGGTCTAGCTACAACACTGGCTAAGGGAAAATGTCTGAGGCTTCATCTCAGGCCCAGGTAACAGCACCTAGACATTTCTAGCCAATAACATCACTACTGATAGACTAAGACTGGCACAAAACATGTAAGGTAGTTGGTAGACTTGTATGCTTGCCGTTGCAATTAACTGAAGGGAATGCACTTTAGCTACAAGCAGCTTCCTAACTGACTAACCCAGGTGCGTAATACCATCTGCGGAAGGAGCACTGCTTACTAGATGTCTGTCACACTGCTGTGCGCTTTCACATATTGCCTCTGCTGTGTGTTGCCTGTGGTATCCATCCTAAAATGTCATTGCTGCTGTAATAATTCAACACTCTCCCCAGAGCAGCGTGATCAAGGCCATATGGTCTAATGGGTCAATTAGACCACTAATTATAAAGGCCTTAATTGACTATTAATGTGCATGAGGGTCCTTCGTGCCTTGAGGCCAAGGGGAGCTAAGGAGGATGTACTGAATCTCAAGGCTACTGTCGCTGTCCAAGCAAAGGCTCTTGACTAAAGGCACAATGTAAGGATATTCCCACAGATAAGGAGGATGGGAGACCCCCACCAGAGACCACTGCATCAGGGGGTTGTGCCTGGACTATGAGTCTTTTTAATTTTTTAAATGTTTATTTATTTTTGAGAGATGAGCAAGGGAGGGGCAGGAGAAGGTGAGACACAGCATCTGAAGCAGGCTCCAGGCTCTGAGCTATCAGCACAGAGCCTGATGTGGGGCTCGAACTCACAAACCATGAGATCATGACCTGCGCCGAAGTCAGACACTTAACCGTCTGAGCCACCCTGGCGCCCCTGGACTATGAGTCTTAGCCCAGAAGAGTGAAATAACCTTGCAAGAGGAAACCAATGGCACCATGAAAGGGGAAATACAACAGAGGTCTCATGTCTGTCATCACTTCACTAGCTGCTGTCACTCTTCTCCTGACCTGACAGGGTATCATGGGTCCAATCCCTGGTGCAATGTCGCTAAAAAAAAAAAATAATAATAATAATGGACAAATGTAAGTGTCCTGAACATCTGGTGCCAGTGCTACGAACCTGGAGGAGGCGCACCAGCTCCCCGATAAACGTAGAACTCCATGGAAGTGGAGTGACGAAGTGGTGATGCTCAGTGCCACAGCATATCCACATGCCAAGGCTCATGTATTACACTCCAGAGGCCCAGGGGCTTTTCCCACAGACCCCAATCCTGAGGATGCCAACTAGGATAACCTGGGAAAGGAATGTGACCACCTGTGAAGAGGGCCCACAGGGTATCACCTGCGACATTTTTCTGATCACAACATGTAAGATTAAGGTAGCGAGAGAAAATCAGAAAGTAGAAACTGAGATAAAAAAGTATATATGAACTGAAATTCACAAAATCGTAAAGATTTCGTGCATCAGGAAGCAGAGAAGAGAGCTTGCAGGCCATTTTGTGTTTTGGGAACAGACTCTGAATTGTTACTCATGGCTGTCAAAATGCATTAAACTGGCCAGTAGCTCTAAAGACTAAAATCCCTGATCTTCTAAAAGATCCATCTGGGCTATATGCTTATTTACTCTGAGATACCACTGATCCTGAGCCTCCAGGGCTTTCCTCTGAATGGGGCAGAACCAAGAAGTGTGCTCCACGATGCATTCCTGCCACTGAGGGAAAAGCCGATACAGTTATGGGGGTCTCTGGTGAGGAGGAAGAGGGATAAGGGAAGGCAAAGGCCCCTAGAGTCACCACTGTCTGTACCAGGGCTCTCCCTTTCCTCTCTTGGATTATTTATTGCCTGGCACCATCCTCATCTTTCTATCACAGCAATCACTGCTAAGGCTCACAGTGAATGGAAAACATTAGATGAAGCCCCTCTCCTGCTATACAAAATTGACACAGTCCAATGGGTTTATCATTTCCATGATCACTGAAACCCAAATGACACCCTCCTTCATTCCCTACACTGGATAGTCCCTCTTTGACCCTGAGTCCAGATACTTCTTTTTACAGGGCACTCCCCCTAATTCAGGATGGCACTACTATATTTTATTGGGACCACGGAAACCATCACAAAGGCATTGGAGGGCACTGACATGGTTGATAGGTGTAAAGGAGATTCCCACCCAGATATTTCAGACTTGTGCCCCTCTGCTCTCACTGCCCCATAAAGGTCTCACTTAAAGAAATTTCCCTCAATGGAAAGGGTTCCCCATTCCTTCCTCAGTAAACTCTGATCTAATTTTGCCTCTTATAGGAATATACAGGGCAAATTTCTACTGGAGTTATGAAATCTCCAGGTTCCTGACACACACGCTCTAGACAGCCAGTGTCTAAACTCCAGGCCCTGAAACTAGCATTTTCCCAACTATAGCCCCGTCTACCATCCATCCTCTTGCCACATAGCAGCCCTCTAACCCCTCTGGCACTACCCCAGTCCCCACTATTTCCTCTCCCCCCTTCCCTAACCTCCAGGACTGACAGTCATCTAAGCCCTACCCCTGAAAATTGGTGACTCCCCAGGGTTTGTCCCAACTCTTGAGGACAATTGCCCCCATACGAGTCTGAGAGGCCATTGGGACAATAAAAATGCACAGCCCTTTGTGGCCCTATTAGACACTGGGGCCCAAGTCACTGCCAGTCTAGGAAATTTCTCTAAGTTTCCAGAAGGGGAGCCCTTCTACCTCTAGGGCATTTCTAGTAAATAATCAAAGGTATACAATCCATTCAGATGTGACTACTGGAACCATTCACACCAAAAGCCCTCCTCTAGTTATGGCCAGCCTGACTCTTTCTTTCCCTATTATAGGCCTGGTTGTACTGACACAATGCCATGCTACATGGAACAAGCCCAAGTTCTTGGCCTCCCTGGTGGGATTTGCCAAATGGACGCTGGTGACCTTTCCTCCCCCAGTCAAGATGGTAAACACTCCCTAACAATACCTTAAACAGGGGACCGAAGGTCTATGCTCTATCATTAAAGATATTCTTGAGACAGGAGACATTAAGCCCACAATCCCCCCTTTTAATAACCCTATCTGGCCAGTACTTAAGCCAACCGCTAATGAAAGGTACTTCACCACGGACTACCAGAACCTCAGTGCTCAGGTGCCCCAATTAAGGCTTTAATTCCTAACATTATAAAACTGATTGAGGACATATAATTGGTCCAAGGAGCATCCTTCATGGTCATTGACCTAGCTAATATGACCTATTCTGCTCTTACCATGGAGGAATTCCATGCCCAATTTGCTTTCACTTTGGAAGGGACTCAGTATACATTTATGAGAGTCCCAATGGGATATTTAAACAGTCCTGCAGTTGCACATAACTGCTACCGGGATTTAAATATCTTATAATTGGAAAGGTGCCATTTTGGCATTACATTGTTGACATTATGCTGAGGGGTCCCTCTGAGGCAAAAGTATGGGGAGATTTGCACACCCTCACGTACTACTTAAACGAATGCAGCTGGGCAACTGCCTCTCACAAGATCCAAGGCCCAGCCTCAACTGTCAAGTTTCTGGGCATCATCTGGTCCTCTAAAGGCCAAGAAATTCCCCACACAGTCAAACATCAATTAGTCACCATTAAGCCACTCACTACACTCAGGCACAACACATGGTCTTCTTATGCTCTGGAGGCAACACATCCCTCACCTCTCACTAATTCTTCACCCTATACACACAATCACACCACGTCTGCAACCTACCACTGGGGCAAATCCCAACAGTATGCTTTGGAAGTTGCCCAGCAGTCAGTCCAACAACACTTACCTTTAGTCCTCTCTGGCTCCAAATTTGAAGTCAAGTCCTTGGCCCTATCTGACTGCCTCCTGAAGCCTCTGAACCAAACATGAGTCCACTTGGCTTCCTATGGGGTTTTGGACTAAGTGCTTACCCCTTTTGACAGCTCAGTGTACGCCCCTTGAATGCCAGATTTTGGGATCCTATTGGTCTCTTTTGGAAGCTGAGACCCTAACCAGCCCCCACCCACTACTACTCTGCATACAAGTTCCTATAATGTCCCAGGATAGAGACGTCTCGCAGCAGAAGATGAGCACAGCCACTGATGCCTCCTTGGTAAAACAGAAACGGTACCTTCAGGAAAGGGCTAAACCAAACCTCAAAGGCTATCTATTCCAAGTTACAGGAGGATGTGGCTTCCCCCATGCAGAGCCACTTACTTGAGAGCCTTGAGAAAGTAATAGTGGTATCTCTGCTTCTTCCTCTTCTGGCTACTTGGGGAGTTCCTTGGGACTAACTATCTGAGATGGACAAGGACTTGGTGTTCTTCATTGACGGCAGCCCCAGCGCTGTACACAGCGCAGCTCACTGGAGAGCCACAACATTCCACCTTGCCTCAGGTACCTCTCTAGTCAGGGAGGGCACTCCCAGCTCAGCCCAAATGGAAGACCTTGTAGCTCTTCACCTAGCCCTTAAGGACACCATAAGGACACCAAATGGAGCCTTCTACAGATCCACATTATCAAATATTTCTGTGCTGTTGCTAATGGACTTGTGGTTTGGTCTGGCCAATAGCTAAGGGACAATTTTCTCATACAAGCCCATCTAGGGTGCCCAGACATGGAAGGAATTAGCAGAGTCTCTGATTCATATCATTGTTATTCGCATTTCTGCACAACTAACCACTCTACACCAGAATCCATTTTCAACAATATCACAAACTCCCTCACTAAATCCTCCACAATCTGCCCAGTACATACACCTTAGGGTACTGACCCTTCCTACAGCTCACAAAATAGGCCCACATAACCTTGGGTAATGGGGAATTCATGCTTTAATAACAGGCTCAAGTGAGGGGACTCCTCCTCTCCTCAGTAGTAGCGAAGGCTTTGATAGATGAGTACATTCTCTGCTCCCAAACCAAACAATGGAGGCTATCTATATGAGGACATAACCCCTGGACAGACAAACCATACTCCCTCTGGCAGACTGATTTCATCTGCCCACTGCCCCCTTCTGCTGAGGCTTCCAGATAGGTCATCACTATCATCGGTACTTGCACGGGACTCCTCTTGATGACCCCTCCACAACACAGGAATTCCAACTTCCTTACTAAATTTATTCTTGTTCCCTTCTGATTGCCAGATATATTGACTCTGATCAGGGCACCTACTTTATCTCCCTGGAGGCTTAACAGTAAGCTCTCCAAATAATATTCTTTGGAACTTCCATCTAGGTTACCAGCCCCAGGTCTTCAGCTTCACTGAGTATCCTAACAGCCTTCTTACAGAGATATTACTTGGGGCGCCTGGGTGGCTCAGTCGGTTAAGCATCCGACTTCAGCTCAGGTCATGACTTCACGGTTCGTGGGTTCGAGCCCCACATCGGGCTCTGTGCTGACAGCTCAGAGCCTGGAGCCTGCTTCAGATTCTGTGTCTCCCTCTCTCTCTGCCCCTCCCCCACTCATACTCTGTTTCTGTCTCAATAATAAATAAACATAAAAATTTAAAAAAAAAGAGAGATTACTTAAATTACTTTCAAGTAAGTAGTCCTCTAACTGGTTCAAACTCTTCCCCCAGGTCCTCCTCTCGCTTAATTCTGACCTCTGGGCCTTCATATCTCACATACCAATTATTATACACCCTCCAAAATTCCATATATGGTCACCTGTGGCAATCCTCAGACTTTTGCACTCCAAGACAATGTTTTTATTTTGTCCTCTGACTTTACTACTCCTTCCACTTGATTTTTCAATCATCTCACCATCTGCTTCATGCTGGCAACCTAATTGCGGGCATATAGTCCAATAAGATTTCCTTATCATTGAATGTCCTCCAGGACAAAAGCCCACCAAGTTAGTGCATGATTATTTCTCTGGAAACCCTGGCAATAGTGAGGTAGTGAGGACTTTCCAAAAGGAGCCACCTTCACTGAATACAGGGGTTATAAAGGCTGGCTAATGAAATTAAATTTCCCTACTAATTTACATATAGTATAAATAATCACACTGAAACCACCCAGTGACAGAGTCTGGGTGTCTGAAAGAGGGAAAGAAACTCTCCACTTGGTAGACATAAGCCATATTTGGAGAGAAAGCTGCAAGTCACTGCCTTATCACATACTAGATAAGGTAACCCAGTACTTTCTCACCAAGAAAAACCACACTCAACCATTAATATACAAATAGCTCATCCAGAAGGAACAGGACCCAACCTCATGTTCTATATGGCTATACCAATTCTTACTGCTTTGTATGGCTGGGTGATAGGGGTACTTGGTAGACCTCTCAGACCTAATAAGCACAGATAGATACAATGCGGGAATAATACCACTCCAGCCCACAACTGCACCACAAGAAAAGTAGGAAACCTGTTAGAAGGGCTCAGGCCAGCATGCCACAGAGACTGGGTAGCAAAGGGATTCAATCCCTTTACAGGCAATGAGTACTCTGAAAGCAATGCCTCAATGACACTCACGCCCCAATTTCTGTACATCAAATATTGCTACAAGCTAACAGGCCTTATGATTGCCTGTACATAAAACCCATCTGGTTACAGCGACTGTGCTTCCATGATTTGTCTATTGTCCTCAGGAATCGAGCCCAGGAATGCCTAAGTAGCATCCATAAGATCTCTCTCAGTCTGGGATATATATGTGCCCAGAATCTTTATTTGCTTTGGATGAGCTCCTTGAAGAATGAAAGGGCAGCCACCTATTCCATCGCTAAATGTGTCCCTCATGACCCAGGAAATCTCTCAACAATGTGTTCCATTAGCTGCAGGTATCAGATATGCAGCTTAGTCCTCAGGGAAGCCTCTGATCTATATCAGGGTAGCCTACTCCCAGCCCAAGACCAATACTCCACATGGGAGGGTTATCCACCCCTGTGTGGCCACCACTCCAGAGGACCTCACCTGTGAATGAGACAGACTTGTTGCCGGAGAAAACATCATCTCAGACAATATCACTCCGGCCCAAGAGTTTGCCATGGAAAATGCCTATGCCTCCTATACCAGAGACAACAACCCAGGGACCTATCACCATTTTGGAGACTTAGCTACTCACTCAAAAGGCCTCACACTCCAGTTTATAGTGGACTTATTAGCAGACCATGCAATGTAGTCTACTACTTTACTACTTTCTGGGAACAACAGATTAAGTGTATTCCATCCCTGATGGAATAGGAGGACAACTCACTGCAATATTATTTTTCAGAATTTGCCAGGTGATTGGTGATTGACTCTGCCCTATACCAAGAGGCCTGCCAGACCATGAGGATGTTCCTTGCTGACTGCAGGGCAGCACCGTATCAGATTTACCTGCTATGACAAGCAAAAACGTGCCCTCAGAACCATGCAGCTCTCCTGTCTATAAATACTCCAAGTTGTTAATATCTTCACCACTAATTCTGATGCCTAAGACTCACAGAGTAGATTGTAGTGTAAGTGTCTGACAGGATTTTTTAATTGTAATGCAAGTGCCTGACACTAAGCTTTTGACTGCTGAAGCAGCCACATGAAACATATCTTGAAGAACCACAATGCCAGCTATATGACTAGATAAAGAGCCAGGCTGCTCCACCCCTGAACTTTGTTTAGGTTTAGATAACAGATCATTTGACTATTTGTTTTTCTTTTCTCACATTTTAATTCCCATTCTTATGTTGTAAATTCACCAACAGGGGCTCTTGGGTGACTAGGTAGGTTGAACATCCTCTTCATTTCGGCTCAGGTCATGATCCTAGGGTCAAGGGATCGAGCCCCGTGTTGGGCTCCACATTGAGTGTGGAGCCTGCTTAAGATCCTCCCTCCCTCTCTCTCTCCTTCTGCCCCTCTCCCCAGCTTGTGTGCTCTCTCCAAAATAAATAAATAGATAAATAAATAAATTAAATTCACCAATAAATAATGAATCCATGAAACCCTAGACCACAATACAGTAGGACACCAGGCATGCATTCTTTCTTTCTGTACCCACAACCTCACTGCGTGGCCCCAAGCATGCCATGTACCCTCATGTAACCTCTAGGACTTGTGAATAATAAGCATTTTCCCCTAAAAATTTCCTTGACAGTTGTTGCTGAGGTGCATTTGCAATCATAAGAACCACAAGCGGCCAGCACAGCCACAATATTCGCTCTGAATGGGGAAATGTCTGTGGGGGCTCATCACATACATATGGGTCCAGGTGAGTGCCCCAGGCACTTCTAGCCAATAGCATCACTACTGATAGGCTGAGACCGACCAAAAACAACAGGGAGGCCCCCACTACCAAAACTTCTGCTATTCACTTTCCTGGTGTAGCAGCTCTTCCACACTCCTCCGCACTCCTCTTTGGGTGAAACTGGTCATTTGATTAGCAGTAAGTGGCCACTGGGGCCACTGCTAATCTAGAAATTTCCCCAAGAAAATCACAGTCTCTAGCCACATGTGACAGAGAATTTACTTGATCTCCTTCCAGAATAAAAAGCACAACTGGGGTCTTGGATATTTAAACCACACATGCTCAATCATAAAATAACCATCAGGAGAGTACTGAGGACCCATGATAATCCCCATTGCTCTGTGTGTTAGTTTCTACATGAAACGGATGTGAATCTGGTGTTAGCCACTAAATGCAGAGCACAGACCCTAAAAATTATCTGACATACTACCCAACCCCTTACCCCCAGATTAAAAAAAAATTAGGTGTGAAGAATTATGGTCAATTTGAGAAGTGTTGGTTTAGTTAGCCAAATAGGTACAAATAACCGGTAAATGATTATTTAGGACTTATGTGCACCAAATTGTTGAGAGATGGAATAGGGAGATGATCTTAAGACCTCACAAAACATAGTCTAGTTGAAAATAAGGATACACAATTATCACAGTTATCTGGGCAATAGCTTGGGAGAAAGGTGATAAACAACTCCCTAGAAAGCACTTTAATGCCATGAGGAAAGGCAATCCAAGTATCTGTTCTACTCCTAGGATGAAACATTCATTAGGCTCAATGAAAAAGTATGAGAGCCCACAACCTTATAAGTAAATCATACCAGTGATTGCATGTGGTTGTATGTGATTGTAAAACAAGAACAACCCAGATAAAGGGCTGGGAAGATGGCAGAGTAGGAGGACCCTAAGCTTGCCTCATCCCACAGATACAGCGAGATATCACTCATATCAGCATAAATACCCCAGGAAATGACCTGAAGACTGGCAGAACTCCACAACTAAAGGTAGAGAAGAGGCCACATCAAAGAAGGAAGGAAGGGGGTAGGATGTGGCTTGGAAGTGAGATGGACCATGGCCATCCATGGTGGGGAAGGAGCTAGTAGCACAGAGAAGGGCAAAAAACAGACTATCACACTAAGGAGCCCTCACAGGAAAAACAAATCCCCATAAAATTTGGCTTTTTGAAGATGAAAGGGGCTGAATTTTGTGGGTTCTTATAACCAGCAGGACTTAAAGTCTGGAATTTTAAAAATGTGCAGCCTCAGCTCTGGGAGAGCCCAGAGGGCCTTAGGAAGCAAAGTTCCTACCCTTTAAGAGATAGGAAAAACAGCCTGTGCAGATATAGTTTAGAACCAGCAGTTTGAAAAACAGAGGCAGATGGGAGGAAGAATGATTTGCTAATCTCAGAGCATGTCCCAGAGAGGCAGAGATCACGAGGCGATCCCTCCAGGAACAAAGGAGATGGCAGATCCCCTGCCCCCAGAATAAACATGTGGCCACTTTCCAGAAGCAGAGCTGCACCAACACTCACTACTTAACTTGCTTATACCAAGCCCTGCCTCCCACACTTCAGCACATCCACCTTTCCCGGTCATGCTTGCCTCAGGCCCCAGCACAGCAGGTCCACTTCCCTAGAAGATGGAGGCAACCCCTACCAATACTTTATCTCCCAAATGCACGTATTGCTGGACCTCAGTTCCAACAGCAGCAATGGTGGCAGCAGCAGGTCTCATTTCACTAGCAGACCAGCACACATCTTATTAAAACATGCCCCACCTGGCCAGCAACAGGCCAAACACTACCCACAACAGGCAAAGAGAGCCTCGCAGATAACTGGACTGAAGGAAAAAGAGGCCATAACATGGCAGCAGAAACCACACAGCACAGAATGAATATACTTTCTGAAGCACCAGGTCCTGGGGAACAGGGGACACTGCATGGCAGGGCACTACAGGACCTTCTCGTCATAAGGCCATTACTGTCAAGAGCAGGAGAAATAGCTGACTTTCCTAACACAGAAACAGGCACAGAGAGACAAAATGAGGAGACAGAAAAATATATCAAAAATCCAAGAAAAGACCCAATCACAGCAAGAGATGGAAGTGAAAAAGATATAAGTAATATGCCTGACAGAGACATTAACATAAAGATCATAAGGATACACACTGGACTTGAGAAAAGAGTGGAGGACATCAGTGAGACTCTTAACAAAGAGATAAAAAAAGACAATCAGAGATGAAGAAGACAATAAACGAAATTAAAAATACGCCTAAAGGAATAAATAGCAAGCCAGAGGAAGCAGAAGAAGGAATTAATGACTGGAAGACAGAGTAATGGAAAGTAATCAAGTGGAACAATTTAGAGGAAAAAATTATGCAAATTGAGAATAGTCTTGGGGAAGCCAGTGACTCCATCAAGCGTAATAACATTAGTATTACAGGGATGCCAGATATAAGAGCGAAAAGGGGGCAGAAAACTTATCTGAAGAAAAAATAGCTCAAACTTCTCTAACGTGGAGAAGAAAAGAGAAATCCAGATCCAGGAGGAACAGAGATCCCCAACAAAATCAACCCAAGGAGGTCCACATCAAGACACACTGTAATTAAAATGTCAAGGGGAGCCTGGGTGGCTTGGTCAGTTAAGTGTCCAACTCTGGCTCAGGTCATGATCTCACAGTTTGTGAGTTCAAGTCCTCCATCAGGCTCTGTGCTGACAGCTCGGAGCCTGGAGCCTGCTTCGGATTCTGTGTCTCCCTCTCTCTCTCTGCCCTTCCTCTGCCTGTGTGCTCGCTCTCTCTCTCTCTCTGTCTCTCTTTCTCTCTCTCTCAAAAATAAACAAACATTTAAAAATGTCAAAAAATAATTATAAAGAAATAATTTTTAAACCAGCAAGAGAAAAGAAGACAGTTATGTACAAGGGTATTGATGAATTTTTCAGCAGAAACTTTGCAGCCCAGAAGGGAATGGCATGATATATTCAAAATGCTGAAAGGGAAACATCTGCAGCCATGAATACTCTATCCAGCAAGACTATCATTCAGAATGGAAGGAGAGATAAAGAGTTTCTCAGACAAACAAAAAATAAAGGAGTTCATGACTACTAAACCAGCTCTACAAGAAATATTAAAGGTGACTCTCTGAGTGGAAAGGAAACACCATAAATGAGAGTACGAAAAATAAGTGTATCTGTGAGAATCAGTCAAGGAACACACAAAATAAAAGGATGTAAAATATGATGACACAGGGGTGCCTGGGTGCCTCAGTCAGTTAAGCTTCCAACTCCTGACTTCAGCTCAGGTCACGATCTCGTGATTCGGGAGATTGAACTCTGCACTGGGCTCTGCACTGACAGTGTGGGGCCTGCTTGGGGATTCTCTCTCTCTGCCCTTCCCTGTCTCTCTCTCTCTCTCAAAAAAAAAAACATTAATAAAAACAAAACACCACATACTTAAATACTTAAAATGTGGGAGGGATAAAAGTAAAGAATGGGTTCAAATTTAAGCAACCATCAACTTAATATAGACTACTATATACAGAAGATGTTATATACAAACCTAATGGTAACCACAAATCAAAAACCAGTAATAGATAAGCAAAGGATAGAGAGAAAGGATTCCAAGGATATCACTAAAGAAAACCAGCAAATCATGAAAGAGACCAAGAAAAAAAATCAGAGAAAATCTACTGAAATAATTACAAAACAAGTAACAAAATGGCAATAAACACATATCAATAATTACACTTTGAATGTAAATAGGCTAAACATTCCAATCAAAAGACACAGAGTGACAGAATGGATAAAAAACTAGACCCATCCATATGCTGCCGAGAAGAGACTCATTTCAGACCTAAAGACACCTGCAGATTGAAAGTGAAGGGATGGAAAAAACATTTATTATGCATATGTTTACCAAAAGCAAGCTGGGGTATCAATACTTATATTGGACAAAATATATTTTAAAACACAGAAAGTAACGAGAGACAAATAAGGATACTATATAATAATAAAGGGGACAATCCAACCAGAAGATATAACATAAATTGTATGCACACAGCATGGAAACAACAAAATACATAAAAGAGTTAATAACAAACATAAAGGAATTAATTGATAGTAACACAATAATAGTAGAGGACTTTAACACCCTACTTACATCAATGGACAGATCACCCAAACAGAAAATCAACAAGGAAACAGTGGTTTTGAAGGACACTCTGGACCATACTGATTTAACAGATATATTCAGAACATCCTATTCTAAAATAGCAAAATACACATTCTCTTCAAGTGCACATGGAACATTCTCTAGAACAGATCACATAGTAGGCCACAAAACAAATCTCAACAAATTCAAAAAGATCAAAGTCATACCATGCATCCTTTCTGACCACAATGATATGAAACTAGAAATCAACCACAAGAAAAAATCTGGAGAGATCATACCTACAAGGAAATTAAATAATATGCTACTAAACACTGAATGGATCAACCAAGAAATCAAAAAAGAAATCAAAAATTACATGGAAACAAATGGAAATGAAAATACAATCGTCCAAAATCTCTGAGATGCAGCAAAAGTGGTCCTAAGAGGGAAGTTTATAGCAATATAAATCAAAAAGCAAGAAAAATCTCAAATAACCTAAACTTATATCTAAATGGAGCTAGAAAAGGAACAAATAAAACCCAAAACTAGTAGAAGGAAGGAAATAATATTAGAGCAGAAAAAATTATATAGAAACCAAAATAAAGGGGGAATAAAATAGATCAATGAAACCAGGAGCTAGTTCTTTGAAAAAAAAATCAACAAAATTGATAAACCTCTAGTCAGACTAACCAGAGAAAGAGAGAGAGAAAGGGGGGGGAGGGAGGGTGGGGAGACTCTCATAAATAAAATCACAAACGAGAGGAGAAATAACAATCAATATCACAGATATACAAACATTTATAAGAGAATATTAAAAAAACTATATGCCAACAAACTGGACAAATTAGAGGAAATGGATAAATACCTAGAAATACATAACCTAGCAAGGAAATTCAATAAGTAATCAAAAAAACTCAATAACAAAAGTCCAGGACCAGACAGCTTCACAGGTGAATTATACCAAACATTTAAAGAAGAGTTAATATGTATTCTTCTCAAACTATTCCAAAAAATAGAGGAGGAAGAAAAACCTCCAAATTCATTCTATGAGGCCAGCATTACTCTGATATTAAAACTAGATAAAAACATCACAAAAAAGAGATATGGGCCAACAACTCGCATGAATATAGATGCAAAAATTCTCAGCAAAATATCAGCAAACTAAATCCAACAATACATTTTAAAAAATCATTCACCACTATCAAGTGGGCTTTATTCCTGGGATGCAAGGGTGGCTCAACATTCCCGAATCAATGTGATAAATCAAATTTTTAAAAAAGGATAAAAATCCATATGATCATTTCAATAGATGCAGAAAAAGGATTTGACAAAGTACAACATCCATTCATGATTAAGAACCCTCAACGAAGTAGGTTTAGAGGGAACATATCTCAACATAATAAAGGCCTTGTATGAAAAACACACAATGAACATCACACTCAATGGGGAAAAACTGATAGCATTTCCTCTAAGGTCAAAAACAAGACGAGGATGTCCACTCCCACCACTTTTATTCAACATAGTACTGGAAGGAAGTGCTAGCCATAGCAATCAGTCAACAACAAGACTTAAAAAGCATCCAAACCAGTAAGGAAGAACTAAAATTTTCAGTATTTCCAGATGACATGATACTATATACGGAAAACCCTAAAGACTCCACCAAAAATGTACTAGAACTGATAAATGAGTTCAGTAAAATCACAGGATACAAAATCAACATACAGAAATCTGCTGCATTTCTATATACTAATAATGAAGCAGCAGAAAAATCATAAAAAACAATCCCATTTGCAATGCACCAAAAATAATAAAGTACCTAGGAACAAATGTAACCAAAGAGGTGAAAGACCTGTACTCTAAAAACTATAAAACACTGATAAAAGAAGTTGAAGATGACACAAAGAAATGGAAAGATATTCCATGCTCATCGGTTGGAAGAACAAAAATTGTTAAAATGTCTATACTACTCAAAGCAATCAACAGATTTAATGCAATCCCTATCAAGATACCAATAGCATTTTTCACAGAGCTCAAACAAACTATCCTACAGTTTGTATGGAACCACAAAAGACCTGGAATAGCCCAAGCAATCTTGAAAAAGAAAAAACAAAACAAGAGGCATCACAATTCCAGATTTCAAGTTATACTACAAAGCCGTAGAATAAAAACAGTATGGTATTTGCCACAAAAACAGACACATAGATCAATCGAACAGGATAGAAAACCCAATTATATGATCAATTAATTTTCAACAAATGAGCAGAATATGCAATGGGAAAATAGTTTCTTCAATAAATGGTGTTGGGAAAAATGGACAGCGACATGCAAAAGAATGAAACTGGATCACTATCTTACACCGTACACAAAAATAAATTCAAAATGGATTAAAGACCTAAATGTGAGGGGCACCTGGGTGGCTCAGTAAGCTAAGGGTCCAACTTCAGGTCAGGTCATGATCTTACAGTTCATGAGTTTGAGCCCCGCATTAGGCTCTGTGCTGACAACTCAGAGCCTGGAGCCTGCTTCGGATTCTGCGTCTCCCTCTCTCTCTGCCCGTCACCTGCTCACATTCTGTCTCTCTCTCTCTCTCTCTCTCTCTCTCTCAAAAATAAATAAAACATTTAAAAAAATAAAAAAAATAAAGACCTAAATGTGAGACCTGAAACCATCAAAATCCTAGAAAAGAGCACAGGCAGTAATTTCTCTGACATTGGCTATAGCAACATTTTTCTAGATATGCTTCCTGAGGCAAGGGAAACAAAGCCAAAAATAAACCATTGGGACTTCATGAAAATAAAAAACTCCTGCACAGCGAAGAAAAAAATCAACAAAGCTAAAAGGCAACCTACTCAATGAGGGAAGATATTTGCAAATGACTTAACCAATAAGAGGTTAGTATCCAAAATATATAAAGAACTGATACAACTCAACATCCAAAAAACAAATAAGCCAATTAAAAAATGGGCAGAAGACATGAATAGATATTTCTCCAAAGAGGACATCCAGATGGCCAACAGACACATGGATAGATGCTCAACATCACTTATCATCAGGGAAATGCAAATCAAAACCACATTGAGTTATCACCTCACACGTGTCAGAATGGCTAAAATCAAAAACACAAGAAAAAACATATATTGGTGAGGATGTGGAGATAAAGGAACACTCTTCAGCTGTTGGTGGAAATGCAAACTGGTGCAGCCACTGTGGAAAACAGTATGGATGTTCCTCAAGGAGTTAAAAATAGAACTACCCTACAATCCATTAATCACACAACTGGGTATTTACACAAAAAATACAAAAACACTAATCAAAGGGATACATGTACTCCTATTTTTTTGCAGCATTATTTACAATAGACAAATTATGGAAGCAGCTCAAGTGTTCACTGATTGATGAATGGATAAAAAGATGTGGTGTGTATGTGTGTGCGTGCACACACACACACTGGAATATTATTCAGCATTAAAAAAGAATGAAATCTTGCCATTTGCAACACTATGAATGGACCTAGAGAGTATAATGCTAAGCAAAATAAGTTAGTTAGAGAAAGACAAATATATGATCTTATTCATATGCGGAATTAAAAACAAAACAAACAAGCAAGCAAATGGAAAAAAAGAAAAAGAACGAAAGAGACAAATCAAGAAAGGGACTCTTAACTATAGAGAACTAGTGGTCACTACAGTGGAAGTGGGTGGGGGGGATGGGTGAAATAGGTGAAGGGGATTAAGGGAGTGCACTTGTCATGATGAGCACTGGGTGGTGTATGGAATTGTTGAATCACTGTACTGTATACCTGAAACTTGTAAACACTATATGTTAAATATACTAGAATTAAAATAAAAATGAAAAGATAAAATAAAAAAAAAATTTTAAAAAGAACAATCCAACGAAGGGGTTTAGCCCGCACAACCTAAATTTCCCTCGTCCCACCTATGACCAAAGGCTTGGCAGCCTCCTCTGAGGAAATGTATCCTTCATTCTCAAACTACAGCCCTTCATGAGTTTTATAACTTTACACTCATTTTCTAGTAGATACTGAGCAAAGAGAGACTATTCTATGTGGCTGAATAGGAGAGACCTGACCTTGCTGAAGGTTGGGACAGTCCCAAGAAAGCTGGGGCAGGGGGCGGGTGTGATTCCTGTGCTACTATGGAATCATGGCAGCCTTTCCCTCCCTGTGTCTGTACCTGTCTGTCCTCACATTACTTATGCTGGGAGAGGCCTCACCAAAGTCTGTGACCCAGGGCCCTCTTTATACCCCATTTATGAAGAGGTGACTGCGGTCACTAGGGGGTACAGTTGAGACTCAGATCTGGCTCTAATCCAGCTTCCATATCATCCTGGGCAAGTAATTTATAATCTAGGTTTCAGTTTCCTCATGCTGGAAAATCATAAAGAAACAATTCCCACCTCACAGAATTGTGAGGATTAGTGAGAATGCAGGAAATAAGTTAGTCTGTTAAGGATTCATCACATATTCCATCCATTATCTGGTCACAGGAGCGGGACTGACACCCTGGTCATCTTTATTAACCAGTGCTCACTGGGGCCAGTCTCCTGAATCCCGGGCTTCATGGAGGCTACTGCCAGGCAACTCTGCCCAAAGTTATTTCATGCCTGTATTTGGAAGGTCAAGCCCTTTTCTAGTCCCCACAGATATCTCCAACAGGTTGTTCCAGGGTTTTGTGAGCCCAGTTTTGTTGCGCCTTTCCCTCTATACACTTTTCCAAAGGCGATGAATTGCTCAGGGAATTATGTTCTAAGTGCCTGGCATGCTGTATGATGTAGGAGACACAAACAGATACATGACTCACTCTAATTCTATGGGCATCACAGCCCAGTAGGGAAGACTAAATGGGACTATCCCTTGAATGATCTTCTCAGCCCTACCTCCACTCCAGTTCTAGAATAGCATCCTCCTTTTCTGGGGAACTGCTCCACACAAACACACATTGCAGCTATGTGGTTCCAGTGGTGCCCCCTGTTCTTACGTGACCCACATCCCCCTCACCACAACTGACTGGCTCAACGGTCAGCCAATCAAGGTACCTGCCTTTTGGGCCTTCTGTTGTTAGCTTATGGTCACACACCTAAGGGCCAACCTGATTCTGCTTCCCAGAATTGAAGAAGAAAAGGCTTACTCCTTGCTGCTCATATATCCTTGGGGATTTTTTTCATTCCACTCTCCATGAGGAAAAAAGGGAACAGGAATGATATATATTACTGGTGAATTCAGCAAAAGAAACAGAATGTGATGTTTTGACTATCTACACTTTTCTTCTTTGGGATCTGCCTTTCCACCAGGAGGAAATGCTGTAAGTCTTACAGGACCTGAATTGGTATAGTCTGTAGTTGATCCAGACCTTCCTATAAGTGGATACACTCACAGGATACAAAATCAGTGTACAGAAATCTGTTGCATTTCTATACACTAATAATGAAGCAGCAGAAAGAGAAATCAAGGAATCAATCCCATTTACAACTGCACCAAAAATCCTAAGACACCTAGGAATAAACCTAACCAAAGAGGTAAAAGATCTGGGGCACCTGAGTGGCTCAGTCAGTTAAGCATCTGACTCTTGGTTTTGGCTCAGGTCATGATTTCCTGGTTCATGAGTTCGAGCCTTCATTGGGCTCCGTGCTGAGAGTGCAGAGCCTGCCTGGGATTCTGTCTCTTTCTCTCTCTCTCTCTCTCTCTCTCTCTCTCTCTCTCTCTGCCCCTTCCTCACTTGCATTCTCTGTCTCTCTCTAAATAAATAAACTTTTAAAAAAGAGGGAAAAGATTTGTACTCTGAAAACTATAAAACACTTATGAAAGAGATTGAAGATGACACAAAGAAATGAAAAAATAGTCCATGCTCAAGGATTGTAAGAACAAATACCGTTAAAATGTCTATACCACCCAAAGCAACCTACACATTTAATGCAATCCCTATCCCAATACCAACAGCATTTTTTGCAGAGCTTGAACAAACAATCCTAAAATTAGTATGGAACCACAAAAGGCCTGGAATAGTCAAAGCAATCTTGAAAAAGCAAAGCAAAGCTTTAGGCATCTTAATTCCAGACTCCAAGTTATATTACAAAGCTGTAGTGGTCAAGAAAGTATGGTATTGGCACAAAAACAGACACAGAGATCAATGGAAGAGAAGAGAAAACCCAGAAATGGACCCACAACTATATGGTCAACTAATCTTCAACAAAGCAGTAAAGAATATCCAATGGAAAACAGACATTCTCTTCAACAAATGGGGTTGAGAAAACTAAACAGTAACATGTAAAATAATGAAACTGGACCACTTTCTTACACCATATACAAAAATAAATTCACAATGGATTAAACACCTAAATGTGAGACAGGAAACCATTAAAATCCTAGGGGAGAACACAGGCAGTAACCTCTTTGACATTAGCCATTGCAACTTCTTACTAGATGTGTGTCCTGAGACAAAGGAAACAAAAGCAAAAATGAACTACTGGGACCCAATCAAGACAAAAAGCTTCTGCATAGTGAAGGAAACAATCAACAAAATGAAAAGACAACCTACTCGATGGGAGAAGATATTTGCAAATGACAGATGCAATAACGTGTTAGTATCCAAAATATATAAAGAATTGATACAACTCAACATGCAAAAAACAAATAAGCCAATTAAAAAAATGGCAGAAGGCATGAATAGACATTTCTCCAAAGAAGACATCCAGATGGCCAACAGACACATGGAAAGATGCTCAACATCACTAATCATTACTGAAATGCAAATCAAAACCACAATGAGATATTACTTCACATGTGTCAGAATGGCTAAAATCGAAAACAAAAGAAACAACAAATATTGGCAAGGATG
>CM053579.1:76674629-76725392 GCA_028646485.1 Cryptoprocta ferox | reverse complement strand
ATATTTGATTTAAAAAAAGTGTGTGTACTTTTTCTAAAACAGTGGGGCCAATGAAAGTTCATAATGAAGACACAGGATTTCTAACATAAGGCAGCATTGCTCAGATTGTGTATTTGGGAGACATTTGGTCTGAGATACATTTATCTTTAAAAAATTTTTATGATCAATTAAGCTTGGAAAACACTTATATCATGACCCATTTCTCAGATACTTGCAATGCGTATCATAATATGGCTCTAAAAACTACTGCAATTCAAAAAGCAAGCTAAGTAGTGTTAGAGACTGCTTTTGCTCCAGGAAATAGAAAGGACCTTTTGCCTTTGGTAATTTCTGGATATTATGTTGAAGTGATAAAAATGTTCATACTCTTTATAACCTAAGTGCAGGGAATCATAACAAATGAAATTCATGTAAGAAAAAAGCAAAATTTTATTTAAAAAATTCCCAGAGTAGTGGTAGAAATTCCAGGGAAATGAAACTGGGATTCAAAGTAAATTGAAAAAGATATCCAGAAGAAAATTTTTATAACAAATTGACAAGAGTACATCTGTTCTGAATAGGGAAAATGGCAAAGTACAGGTTAGAAAAGGTCATGTACAGGGGTGCCTGGGTGGCTCAGTCGGTTAAGTGTCCGACCTTGGCTCAGGTCATGATCTCGTGGTTCATGAGTTTGAGCCCTGCATCAGACTTGCTGCTGTAGCACAGAGCCTGCTTCAGATCTTCTGTCCCCCCTCTCTCTGCCCCTTATCTCTTTGTGCTCGTTCTCTCAAAAATAAATAAATCTTAAAAAAAAATCCACAATCTCACTTACAACTGCATCAAAAAGAATAAAACCTAGGAAATTATTTAACCAAGGAGGTGAATGACCTGTACACTGAAAACTATAAGACACTGATGTAAGAAATTGAAGAAGATAAAAATGGAAAGATATTCCATGCTCATGGACTGCAAAAATATTGTTAAAATGTTCATAGTACTCGAAACAATATACAGATTCAATGAAACCCCTATCAAAATTCCAATGGCATTTTTCACAGAAATAAAATAAACAATCCCAAAATTTGTATGGAACCACAAAAGACCTAAAATAGCCAAAGCAATCTTGAGAGAGAACAAAGCTGGAGGCATCACACTCTTTAATTTGAAACAATATTACAAAGCTATAGTTATTAAAACTGTATGATAGTGGCATAAAAACATATAGATTAATTATCACAGAAATAAGTCCATGCAGATATGGTCAATTAATTTATAACATGGAAGCCAAGAATATACAATGGGGAAAGGACAGTCTCTTCAATAAATGGTGCTGGGAAAACTGGACAGCTACAGGTAAAAGAATGAATGAAGCTACAACACCATCTTATACCATATACAAAAATCAACTAAAAATGGTTTAAAACTTGAATGTAAGATTTAAAACCATAATACTCATAGAAGAAAACATAGGTAGTAAGCTCCTTGACATCATCTTGGTAACGATTTTTTGGCTTTGACACCAAAAGCAAAGGAAAACTGTAAAAATAAACAGGTAGGACTACATCAAGCTACGAAATACAACAAAGGAAGCAATCAACCAAATGAAAAGGCAACCTACCAAATGAGAGAAAATATTTGTAAATCCCACATATAATAAGGGGTTAATATCCAAAATATATACAGAACTAATGCAACTAAAAAGCAAAAAAACCAAACAATCTGATTTTAAAATGGGCAGAGGATCTGAATAGACATTTTCCCAAAGACAAATACAGATGGCCAGCAGGTACGTGAAAATATGCTCTACATAACTAATCATCAGAGAAATGCAAATTAAAATCATAATGAGATATTCCCTCATGTTTTTTAGAATGGCTGTTATCATAAAGACAAAAAATAACAAGTTCGGTGAAACCTTGCGCCACCAATTCTGTTGGTAGGAAGGTAAACTGGTGCAGCCGCCGAGGAAAACAGCATGGAGGTTCCTCAACAAATTAAAAATAGAACTACCAATGACCCAGAAATTCCACTTATGGGTATTTCTCCAAATAAAATGGTAGCTTGGAAGGCAGCTATGCTCACCACTATACCACCAACGCCGGCTATGGTAGCTTGAAAAAAATATCTGCACTCCATGTTCACTGTAGCATTATTTACAATAACCAAGATATGGAAAGAACCTAAGGGTCCATCAATGGATAAATGGGTAAAGAAAATATGATACACACACGCACGCACACATAGAGGAATATTATTTAGCCAAAAAAAGGAAAAAAGTCCTGTCATTTGTGACAACATGGATGGACCGTGAGGACATTATGCTAAGTGAAATATGTCAGACAAAGACAAATATCATATGATTTCACTTATATGTAGAATCTTAAAACACACACACACAAGCTCATAGATATAGAGAACAGATTGGTAATTTCCAGAGGTGGTGGATAGGGGGTGGGCAAAATGGGTGAAGGGGGCCAAAAGTAATAAACTTCCAGTTATAAAATAAATAAGTCATGGGGATGTAACGTACAACTGAGGATGATAGTTAATAATACTGTGTTGCGTATTTGAAAGCTGCCAAGAGAGGTGATCCTAAAAGATTCCATCACAAGAAAAAAATTTTTTAATTATGTATGGTGATGGATGTTAACTAGACTTATTGGGGTGATCATTTTGTAATATATAAAAATATCAAATCCTTATGCTGCATACCTTAATATAATGTTATATATATTAATTATACTTCAATAAAAATTTATAAAATGCAAATAATAGCACATGTTTGGTTTGTTATAGAAATGACATAAGGAAAACACCCAGCTTATTGCCTGGTGTTTATGAGACACCCAAATAAATATTCATTGTTATTCATGTATTCTACTTTGTAAGGATTTATACTCTAGTTATGGAGACAAGACTTTAAACAGCAAATCAAAGGTTGAAAAGGAGTTTAAGGTAACAAGAGACAGTATAGTTTAGACTATTATAAATAAGTATGGATTATAACTTTTCTGAGAGTCAAAGAAAGCATAAACCTCAGGCCTCAGTGCCCATGTAAGGATTTCCGAATGTGTGATTTTCCAGAGCTATTATTTTTTTATGCACTCTGGTCTTCTCTTTCTCCAGTTTCTGCCAGCAGGTCCTTTGCACGGGATCTCCAGCAACTCAGATCACACACATTAATGATCATTCTGCAAAACTCTCTCTTGCTCTGATCCACTACCCAATGATGTCGGTTTTTGAAGTGTTCATTAATAGAACACACATATGCTCTTGGCTTCCTTATGGCTCCGCTTACATTGGTGCCAGTTGACACAGACATGGTAGAGGAGTGACAGCGAACCTGCATAAGTTTATAACCCACTTGAATTCAGAAAACTGCAGTGGGGCACCTTTTCATAGTTCACCACTGTAGTCAGTGGGTTTGCTCATAATCAAGGAGTGAATGTACAGAGGCTGTCAAATTGGTGCCAATTTTACACAACACCAATTAATTTCAAAACCGTAGTGACTAGAAAAATGACAGCATGATGAAGTACTGGAGGGAAGAGAGAATGGGACTTCTCTTCCTCTCTTTTAAATGGGATTAATATGGGCTGTGTAATGTTTATGTGGCTCATATAACTGAAGTCTTTTAAAAATTTTTTTAACATTTATTTATTTTTGAGAGACGGAGAGAGACAGTGTGATCAGGGGAGGGGCAGAGAGAGAGGGAGACACAGAATCCGAAGCAGGCTCCAGGCTCTGAGCTGTCAGCACAGAGCCCAACGCGGGGCTTGAACCCACAAACCGTGAGATCATGACCTGAGCCGAAGTCGGATGCTTAATTGACTGAGCCACCCAGCCTCCCCTCATATAACTGAAGTCTTACAGATGGAGGAAGAAGGGAGACTGATCTGGCAAACTGATGTCTGCAACAAATAGCGTGAGAGAAGCGTCCTCAGGGTAGAGTCACCGCATATTTCCCCCAGGTTGGTAAACGGCTGCCATGGCATAAATAGCAATCATGCCCTTTTTAACTTCAACTTGCACAGATTTTTAGTAAATCAAACTGAGTGAAATTACTTTGATAGATTTACGTCTGTCCCAAGAGGCATTAACACTTATTGAGCACCTACTACGTGGTGGGCCTTAACCTGAGACCCAGGTGATCAAAGCTGAGCAAGGTATAATCCCTGTCCCTGAAGCACTCACCATATAACGAGGGCAACCACCAAGAGAATAACCAAGGACAATGTGGTAACAGCTATGAGAACCGCACATTCAACTCTATGAGGATGTCAATTAGGACATTCTAAGAACTGGCAAGTAAGGACACCAAGCCAGAAACCAACAGCCAACAAGCACCTCCTATTCTAAAGAGAGCCACAAAACAAACGGATTGCTTCCTGCACTGGGAACATAATGGACAAAGGTTTGATGGTAAAAGACAACAATGTCTGATAAATTCTAGAATATCTACCTTAGAGGGGAGAGCCAGGGAGTGAGGGAATATTAGGGTTCTTGGCTACAAACAACAGGACCCTTTCCAGGTTGTTTTAGGAAAAGAGATTTATTAAAGGAGATGAGGTAGCTTATAGATTCCTTGAGGTGGCTAGAGAGCTGGGCTTGGAGGTTACACAGCTAGCAACTCATCTGCTATAGGCAACAGGTGCATTGAGACCTCTGCCAACTTGAGTTTCTGCTGTCAGGCAAGGCCATTCTGTACTCCTCCTCCTTCCTTATGAAGCTCTCTTCCCAATCAGCCTTGCTTGACTGCATCTCATTGACAGGACCTAATCTTGGGACACTGTAGTCACAAGGGAAGCCAGAAAGGTGAGCTCTGGTTTCTGGCCTGAATCAGTGGGAAATCGCCAGCATATAGAAATAGAGTTCAAAAAATATCAAGTGTCCACAAAGACAGATAGACACTCCAGAGGTTGTTTTTTTCTTTTCTGTTAGTTTTTAATGTTCAGTGGTGAGATGTGACTAGCATTACTGAAGAATGAAAATTTCAGCTGAAAATATCTCTAATGAACATACACCTCTTGGGGCACCTTGGTGGCTCAGTTGGTTAACTGGCCGATTTCGGCTCAGGTCATGATCTCACAGTTCGTGAGTTCGAGCCCCACATCAGGCTCTGTGCAGACAGCTCAAAACCTGGAGCCTGCTTCAGATTCTGTGTCTCCTTCTCTCTCTGCACCTCCCCTGCTCATGCTCTGTCTCTCTCTCTCTCAAAAATAAACAAACATTAAAAAAAACTTAAATACACACCTCTTTGGTTTATCTCACTTGCTTTTAATTACTGAGCAACTGCCACTGACAATCATTATAAGCCAGTTAGGAAGGAAATTATAATGAGACAAAATTCATATTTTCCCCCAAATTGAAAAGAGTGGGAGATATAAACCTGGCCATATACATGAAAATGTATTATTATTATTACTATTATTAGAGAGAGTTTGAGTGAGGGAGAGGGGCAAAGAATCTTTTAAGTTTATTTATTTGAGAGAGAGAGAATGTACACGTGCAAGGGAGGAGAGGTGGAGGAGGAACAGAGAGGGAGAGGGAGAGAGAGAGAATCCCAAGCAGGCTCTGCGTTGTCATCGCAGAACCAGACATGGGGCTCGAACTCACAAACTGTGAGATCATGACCTGACCTGAAATCAAGAGTCAGATGCCTAACCAACTGAGCCACCCAGGCGCCCCAAGGGAGAGAGAATCTGAAGCAGGTTCCACACTCAGCACAGAGACCAATGTGGGGCTTGATCCCACGACCCTGGGTGGGATCATGACCTGAGCCAAAATCGAGTCGGGCACTCAACGAAAAACGAAATCGGAGCACCCAGGTGCTCTCACATGTAAATATGTTAATGCCAACTTACTACTTTGGATGAAACCAAGTAAAACAAGGAAATGCTAAGAGAAATTATTTAGAGGAAGGGTTGATGCTGTTTCGTTCTCAGGTTCTTATGCATCTTGCCAGAGTGTAGTTCCTGGGAGTGTACAGCCATTGAGGGAGGGGCTGAGGGCTGTTCTAGTTCTAATTCCCGCTTTCCTCACATTCTTGGGTATTTAAAATGTTCCCATAAAAGCTGTGGCCATCTGGTAGGCGGAAGGGTTTAGTCTGATTTGAGGAAAAGGTAAATTTTGCTACTAGCAAAGCCATCTAAATGTTAAAGAAGAAGAGCAGAAATTGTACCGGGGCCTCTGTTCAATAATCCACGAAGAGTGTGTTTGTGAATGCGATTTGGGGTCCTCCATCCAAGACCTTGTTTGGTCATTTTGTGTACTTTGACTTTTTATTGATGTAGAACGTACATATAGAAAAAGGCACATACTCACACAGCTCACTGAATTTTATGAAATAAATATCCATGAAACCAGTACCCAGATCAAGATTAAAAATATTACCTTCAGGCAGGCTTCATGAATGCTGACCTGTGCAGTTGCAGGGGACCCATACCTACAAGGTCTCTGCACTTGATTTAATGCTCGACTGCAGCTCTCTTGAAATTCTTAGTAATTTTTAACAAGGGGGCCTACATTCTTCTTTTGCACTGGGCCCTGCAAATTATGTAGCTGGTCCTGCTCACCAGCATCCCAGAGCCCCCCTATCCTCATGCCTTTTACTCGTCACTATCCCTTCCTGCCACTGTTTTCAGATGCTGTTTTTCCACTTGATGTAAATGAAACAATATGTGCTCTTTTGTGACTGACTCCATTTATTAAGCATTATGTTTTTCAAATATTCTCACATACTGTGTGTAGTTGTATGTCACTTATTCTCATTGCCATATCGTGTTGCATTGTATGGATATACAATTTGTTTATCCATTCTACTGTTGATGGGCATTTGGGTAGTTTCCAGTCTGGGGATATTTCCTATAGTAGTACTGCTGTTCTTGTATATGTATTTGCTTATTTCTTCATGGTTTTAAACTAGGAAATTTTAATGTCAGGTACAGCACTTACAAATATCTTTATGTATGGTTTTATGCTGCCAGTTTTGGTAAAAGTATCCATGTTTAAATTAGAGAAATAAATATTTGAGCAAAATAGTAAGTATCTGGTATACTCTGGACACAGTTTAAGATACAATGCACACTGTAAGAGAATATTTGTGCATTTTAACAACAGCAGACACAAAATTTGCCAGTTTTCTACTTTTAATTTATTTTTGCTATGTACACATCTTTTAATGAAAATATGTGTGATATTATACAGCCAAAAAAGGATGAAATTGTGCCATTTGTGACAACATGGATGGACCTAGATGGTATTATGCTAAGTGAAATAAGTCAGACTGAGAATGACAAACACCGTATGATTCCACTCATATGTGGAACCTAAAAAATGCATAAACAAACAACGAAACAAAGAACCAGATTCAGCCACAAAGAATAAAATGATCGTTGCTCAACAAACAGTGTTGGGAAAACTGGACAGCCACATGCAAAAGAATGGAACTGGACTACTTTCTTTCACAATACACAAAAATAAACTGAAAATGGATTAAATATGTAAATGTGAAACCTGAAACCATAAAAATCCTTGAAGACAGCACAGGCAGTAATCTCTCTGACATCAGCTGTAGCAACATCTTTCTAGATATGTCTCCTGAGGTAAGGGAAACAAAAGCAAAAATAAACTATTGAGACTACATCAAGATAAAAAGTTTCTGCACAGCGAAGAAAACAATCAACAAAACTAAAAGGCAGCCAATTGAATGGGAGAAGATATTTATTTGCAAAATGATATATCCAATAAAAGGTTAGTATCCAAAATATATAAAGAACTGATACAACTCAACACCCAAAAAACAAATAAGCCAATTAAAAATGGGCAGAAGACATGAATAGCTATTTCTCCAAAAAAGACAACCAGATGGCTAACAGACACATGAAAAGATCTCAACATCACTCATCATCAGGGAAACACAAATCAAAACTACAATGCAATATTACCTCACATGTGTCACAATGGCTAAAATAAAATACACAAGGGACAACAAGTGTTGGTGAGGATGTGGACAAAAAGGAACCCTCTTACACTGCTGGTGGGAATGCAAACTGGTGCATCCACTCTGGAAAACAGTGTGGAGGTTCCTCAAAAAGTTAAAAACAGAACTACCTTATGACCCAGAAACTGTACTACTAGGTATTTACCCAAAGAATACAAAAATACTAATTCAAAGGTATACATGTACAGCTATGTTTGTAGCAGCATTATCTGCAATAGTAAAATTATGGAAAGAGCCCAAGCATTCATTGACTGATGAATGGACACACACACACACACACACACACACACACACACACACACTGGAGATCATTTAGCCATAAAAAGAATGAAATCTTACCATTTGTAGTGACATGGATGGAGGTAGAGAGTATTATGCTAAGCAAAATAAGTCAATCAGAGAAAGACACATACCACATGATTTCACTCATACGGAATTTAAGAAACAAAACAAATGAGCAAAGGGGGAAGAAAGAGACAGGCAAACCAAGAAACAGACTCTTAATTATACAGACTATGGTAACTGATGGTTACCAGAGGGGAGGTGAGTGGGAAGATGGGGGAAATAGGGGATGGGGATTTAAGAGTACAGTTATCATGATGACAAAGGAAAGGAAAGGAAAGGAAAGGAAAGGAAAGGAAAGGAAAGGAAAAAGGAAAAAGGGAAAAGGAAAAAGGGGAAGGGGAAGGATAAAGGAAGGGGAAGGAAGAGAGGGAAAAAAAAAAAGAAAAAAATGATGGTTTCCAGAGGGAAGGAGGTCGGGTATGGCCAAAATGGGTGCAGAGGAGTGGGGAGATACAGGCCTCCAGTTATGGAATGAATAAGTCATGGGACTAGAAGACACAGAATAAGGAATACTGTTAATGGTATTGTAATAGCATTACATGGTGACAGATGGTAGCTACACAGTGCTGAGCATAGCATAATGTATTAACTTCTCAAATCACCATGTTGTATACCCGAGTAACATGTGTCAACTACATTCAAGTAAAAAATATTTTTAAGTTAAAATTTAAAAAAATATGACATACACCTAAGAAGGGATGGAATTGCTGGGTGATAGGTCATGTGCATGTTCAGCTGTAGTAGACACTGTCAAACTGCCTTGCAAACTAGTTGTACAAAAGTGCACTCCCAGCAGCAGCTTTTGCAGTTCACCTCCTTGCTGGGCCTTGTTTTAAGTCCTATGCTATGATGACATCTGCTGGTGGTCGGTGTGACCCTCTCATACCGAAGCCATTAGATGTAGGAAATGACAGTTCTTTTTAAGATGTGAAGATTTTAGCTTTCCCACCCTAGATTTGGTTGAATGCATTCATTTTTACATTGTATGTTATGCATCTAGAAGAGAAAACTCAAATGTAGAAAGAATACGTATTAAACACACGCAGAACTTTCTACAACAGAGCTGCTATAGCACCAAGACCCACGGCGAGGGTCGGAAGAGGCTAACATAGGATTATTGTTAGATAGTGTGCACTTCAAATTTTGATCTTACCAAATTTTCCATGCCAAAATGTACTCAAGTGCTATTGGTAATTCATCGGATGTATAACATACTTGAAGAAAGCCTACTATTTACAAGGAATAGAGTAGTTGTTGAGGACTGCATGTTGAATAATATAAATATGTGCCCTTCCCTCTGGGAGCTTACTATCTAGCTGGCAGAGAAATATACAAGTTCTACTTAAAAGTGTGACCACTATTAAGATAGGTCCATATATTATTAAAGATGTACTCTCAAGTTAGACTGCTGGGGTTTGGAGTCTGACCCCATGCTTAGTAGCTTAATAATATAAAGCAAGTTTCTTTTTTTAACTACCTTGTACTTCAGTTTCTTCATATATAAACGGCCGATAATAACACAATGGACCTCATAATGATTTTGTGAAGATTCAATGAGTGTAAATGTACTTAGCATTAGTGGCTAACACATAAGTGCCATTTGAGGTTATTGCCATTATCATTGTCTTTAGGGAAGTTTAGGGTTAGGAAAGTTAGAAGGGGACAAAAAGAAATAAAGACTGCATTTGAAAAAAAAAAAGAGGGGTGCCTGGGTGGCTCAGTCCGTTGAGCATCAGACTTTGGCTCAGGTCATGATCTCATGGCTCATGAGTTCTAGCCCTGTATCAGGCTCTGTGCTGACACCTCAGAGCCTGGAGTCTGCTTCGGATTCTGTGTGTGTCTCTCTCTCAGTCCCTCCCCAGTTCGCACTCTGTCTCTCTCTCTCTCTCTCTCTCAAGAATAAATACACATTAGGGGCGCCTGGTTGGCTCAATCAGTTGGGCATCCGACTTCGGCCCAGGTCGTGATCCCGCGTTTGGTGGGTTCAAGCCCTTCATCGGGCTCTGTGCTGACAGCTCAGAGCCTGGAGCCTGCTTCGGATTCGGTGTCTCCCTCTCTCTCTGCCCCTCTCCTGCTTGCGTGCACTTTCTCTCTCTCTCTCTCTCTCACTCTCTCTCTCTCTCTCTCAAAAATAAATAAAAACATTTAAAAATTTTTAACAAAAAAAATAAAGAAAAGGAAAAGAGGTGAAGCCTGCATTTGAATGTCTAGGTCAGGTAGGCTTGGGTTAAAAACAGGGAAGGAGACAATTTCCTTGATTAAGTAATGCACATGAAACTTAACTAACTGCAAGCATTAGTGAAGGAGTGGAACTCTGCATACCTTCTTAGTTCTATCTCTGTTCTAATTATCCACTGCTACATAACAAATCATCCTAAAACTTACTACCTGAAGACAATTTATATAGACCCTCATGGTTCTGTGTGTTCATCTGCTTAGCTGGATGTATCTCACTTAGAGCCTCTCGTTTGGTTGGAATCAGATGCTTGCTAAGGCAAGAGTTTTTAGAAGGCTCTAATGGGAATACGTCCAAGATGCTGCACTCACAAAGCTGGCAGTTAGTGTTTGGCTGTTGACAGGGAACATAATGGCTTCTGAGACCTACCTACAGGCCTTAAGTCCCAGAAAGCTACTTCCACCATATGCCATTGGTCCAAAAGAGCCAGCCCAGATTCAGTGTGAGATGTGACTGCACAAGGCCAGGAATACCAGGAAGTGAATCATTGGGGGCCATCTTGTACACTGGCTACCATTACTAGGAATTTCTACACTGGAGGTGAAGTCAGAGTCATAGGCTTTAACTCAGACCCTATCAACACTAGCTAATCAATCTGGGGCTTTCCTTTCTCATTTCTAAGTTAAGGGGACTACACCAGATGACCATTATTATCCCTTATGACCCTATAATTCTCCATCTATTTCTCAGTCACTAAGTATCTTTTTATCTTAACACCTTTTCATTTTTAGTCCATTTAATAACTCACCATTTAATGAGGATGTTATTAGATGCTATTTGTAGAAGCCTAAAACAATTTGTAGAAGCAATTAACAACTGGAATCAAATATGTTCTTTATGGAAGCCTCCAAACCACCTATTTTTTGCTATGCAACCCTACTGTCTTATCCTACTAAAATTAAAAATTGTGTCAGATAAATGCTAGAAAAATTGGCAGGGCACTTCTCAATTTTTAGAATCACAATTAATTTTAAACTTCCACATGCATGCCTGTATTACCGATTCTCAGAATTTTGAGTGAGTTCCAATGTTAGACTGTGGCAGTTTATATTTTAAGTTTAAACTAACAAAATCAACATTTATCAGAAACATAAACAGAACTAGGAATATTTTGAAGTACTTTAGATGGTATAGAACATAGCATTAAGTTACTGCTAAAAAGTACCATTTTCACAGAGACTAATAGTTTCACGATTTGACAATGAATTCATTATGTGCAAGTGGGATGCTTCTGGAACTTGTTTCTCTTTATTCTGCCAGCTCAGGTTTCTACCTTTTTGCCCCAATGTTTGATTCACTTATTTGGATGCATGTGGCAGCCTGTGGATCTTCTGTAACCAAAGGAATCACTGCATGCTTGGCTTCTTGCCGTTTTATGGACAGAAGACTATATGTGTTCCTTTGAGGTCTGGATATAATGTTCGTCAAAATTTTTTTCCCTTTATTGATGTCACAGCCTCAGAGCTGGAAACAATGCAAATTTGGGTTATTTTCCAGAATGCTTCTCTTAGGCCAGACAGACACCATTATCATCACTTTCTTGTTTCCATTCTCCTGCTGGGTAAACCCACTTATACAGTCTCTACGGAGACATTTTTACTTCTCATAATTTCAGTGTCCCGCATCATATGTACTGAGACTAGTTTAGATTCTGCCATGAAACTTTTCTAAGGCTGTCCCTATCTCCTTAGAATCTTATTTTGTAAGGAAGTTATTTTTTTCATTTTTTAAAAAAATGTTTATTTATTTTTGCAAGACACAGCACGAGAAGGGAAGGGGCTGAGAAAGAGGGAGACACAGAATCCGAAGCAGGCTCCAGGCTCTGAGCTGTCAGCACAGAGCCCGACGCGGGGCTCCAACTCACAAACTGTGAGATCACAAGCTGAGCTGAAATCAGATGCTTAACTTACTGAGCCACCCAGGCGCCCCATAAGGAAGTTATTTACAAATTTTGCTGTTACCACTTTCAAAGAAAACCTGTGTTACAGTAGTTTTTTGTTTGTTTAAACCAAATAAAATTTATTTCTATTTAGTAAATGAGTGAGACTTTGGCAGGACTGCCAATCAGTAAACCAATTTCCCTAATATGGTACAATGTGGAATGCCTGCAACATTTGAGTCTACTTTCCTACTCCTAAGCTGGCATGTGAAGTTAAGAGCTAAAGTATAAATCTTTCAGGATTTTAGACATTTTATTAAGAAAGAAATTGCCCTCCTTTGCCTTCTGAGCCATTTACGTAAAGGTACAACATACTCTATGAGCCTCCACACCAATCTTCTCACACACACACACACACACACACACACACACACACACCACTAACGTATAATTTCAAGTTCCTGCCACCACTTTCAAACTCATTTGAAAAATTAAACTATTTTAGGCACTCAGCAGTCCTTGATGACTAAGGTTTATTATTTATAAACCGATACATACATGTTCATTCACCTAAAACAAAACAACAGATGGAACAGTTGACTCTCGATGTTTACTAACTCCAGAGACAATGTCAACTTTAGGGAAAAGGATGGAGGACTTATCCAACTCCCACCCAAAACTGACAGATATAACTTTATCCTGATTATCGCCCTCAGGCTATTTAGAGTAAGCTGAGCCATTTGTAATGCTTAAAAATCCTCCAAGTATATTCTACCATCCATTAGTTCTATTTTTATGATCAAAGAAATTTAAATGCAATGCTATAAACTTCAGAAGGGCACTTGTAAAATAAAATTTACATGTGGCAGTGAAGTTCAAGAATTTAATGTCTAATATCTCATTGTGTTTGAGTAAAATCATCTTCTAATTTAGTTCAAAGCTCCATTCTTAGTGAAAGAACATTATCAACAACAAATGCAGTAGTTTACATTTCAAAGTGACTCTTTTACATGTAATTCTTGTGTTTAAGTGGTCTGATTTTCACAGAAACAACAAAGGATGAAAAAATGAGCACTGAACTTGAAGACCTGAATTAGACTCTAAGCACTGCCACACTTTGGCAGAGTGATTCTGGGCATGTTCGTCTCTCTGAGTCTGTTTTGTCACCTGTACACTGAGAACATTGCACTGGTATATTAGGACATAAGTTCTCTCTTTCTCTCATGTAGATGTCTAGGTATAAGCATCAGTGCGTAGACTGGTAACTTCGGGGTAACAGGGCCCCAGAAGCCTCCCATCTTGCTATTCCTTTTGTAGGGCGTTGTCCTCACTTTCATGGTCCATCCAAGATGGCCTACCACCACTACCATCTCTGCATGCCACCCAGCAGATAAAGGGAATGGAAAGGGGACAAAACCTATTAACTTCAGCTCACATCCCATTGGTCAGAACTTAGTTATCTGGCCCAAATGGCTGCAAGAGATACATGGCATACAAGTGTTTGTACTGGGTAGCCACATGCCCAGCTAAATACTGGAACTTATATGACATACGGAGAAGAGAGAGAAAAAAATACTGGGGGACAATTGGCAAGGTTTACTAAATGAGATAGCCTTTGAAGTCTCATCTAGGGCTATATTTCTCAGGTTCTGAGTTGTGATTTTTGCTTTCAAATATAGAGTCTTTGGATTTGTAAACTCTGCTCTTAGGAGATAGTTTATGAACTAATTAGAAAATAAAGATATGCTACTAACAGATGAAAAGTGGTATTTTACAAGAATATAAGCAGACTTCCCATTGGCATAGATTGAGAAGACATGCCAGGCTTTCCCTCAAACGGTCACTGATGTGTACATTGAGCTATATGGACTTGTCAATATTTAAATATTTTGATGGACAAAAGAGGAATTCCATATGATTCTACCTTCATATATTCTTATGCTTCATGTAGAAGGAGTATGGCAAACACCTAAGGATAATTATAAAATAGCATTGCCAATCATCGTAACTTATTTATGGTATTGTTTAAGGTATGACTATTTCAGGAAAAATTTAAAAACTGGGTTCTTCACAGTATAGTTAACTCCTGAACAACATGGATTTGAACTGCATGGATCCACTTATACACAGATTTTTTTTCAATAAATATATTGGAAAATTTTTTGGAGATTTACGACAATTTGAAAAATCTCTCAAACCATGTAATAGGGACATATCAAAAATTAATTAAAAGGTAGATATATTGGGAATGCATTAAATATAGATATTAGCCTATTTTATCATTTACTATCATAACATATATAAATCTACTATAAAAAGTTAACAGTTATTGAAACTTAGGCACACTTACAGACCATACTTAGCACCATTTGCAGTTGAGGGAAATGGAAACAAATGTAAATATGCAATATTAAATCATAACTGCATAAAAGTAACCATAGTACAAATTGTACTACTGTAACAATTTCATAGCCACCCCATCGGTACTGTCATGAGCTCAAGCCTCACGAGTACCCACTTAAAACACCATGAGATGTTAACCGTCTCCACATGAGCAGTTCATCTCTCCAGTAAATCATTTATCACAGCAAAAAGTGGTCTCTTGTGGTTCTCATGTATTTTTCATCATGTTTAATGCAATACGTCAAGCCTTGAATAACACCATGGGATCCATACAAAGTAGCACCAAGTGAGGCTGGAAGCGTTCCCAAGAAGCAGAGAAAAGCCATGACATTCCAACAAGTTGAATTGCTTGATATGTACTGTAAATTGAGGTCGGCAGCTGCAGGTGCCCACTCTTTCAAGATAAATGAATCCAGCATAAGGATCATTGTAAAAACAGAAAAGGAAATCCGGGAAGCCATTGCTGCAGCAATGCCAGCAGGTGTGAAAACCCTGCACTTTTTGCAAACTATCTCTATCTTGTATTGAAATGTAGCTTTTATGTAGGTACAGGGTTGCTATAGGAAATGTATGCCTATAGATTCTAATAGGATTTGGGGGAAAAAACAAAGTCATTCTATGACAGCTTAAAGCAAAAGGAAGGTGAAGGATCTAAAGCTGGAGAATATAATGCCAGCAAAGGATGGTTTGATAATTTTAGAAAGAGGTTTGGCTTAAAAAATGTCAAGATAAGGGGCACCTGGTGGCTCAGTCGGTTAAAAAATGTCAAGATAAGAGGAGAAGCAGCTTTTGCTGACAAAGAGGCAGCAGATGAGTTCCCAGACACCATTAAGAAAATCATTGAGGAGAAAGAATATCTGCCTGAAGAGATTTTTAATGCAGACCAAAGTGCTCTATTCTAGAAAACAAAATGCTTTATTAGTAAGGAAATGAGCACCAGGATTTAAGGCAGTAAGAGACAGGCTAACTACTGTTTTGTGCAAATGCAGTTCTGATCAGGACCGCCCTTATTATATAGCTTCTAACCCCTGAGCCTTGAAGGGAAAGATGAACACTGGCTGCTAGTCTTCTAGTTGTACAACAAGAAGGACTGGACAATGAGAACCGTTTCTCTAGACTGCTTCCCTCAATGTTTGTCCCTGAGGTCAGGAAGTACCTGGCCTATAAGAGATTGCCATTTAAAGTTCTTTTGATATTGGACAATGCCCCTGACCACCCAAAACCCCACGAGTTCAACACCAATGGTGTCAAAATGGTCTACTTGCCCCCAAACACAATGTCTCTTATTCAGCCCCTGGATCAGGGGGTCACGAGGACCCTTAAGGCTCACTGTATACATACTCTATGGGAAGGATTGTCAGTGCTATGGAAGCGAACCCCAAACATCTTGAAGAATCCCATCACTGAAGATGCCATTGTTATTACAGAAAAAGCCATGAAAACCATCAAGCCCTAAACAATAAATTCCTGTTGGAGAGAACTGTGTTCAGACATTCTGCATGACTTTACAGGGTTTTTACAGAGCTAGTCAAGGAAATCATGAAAGAGATTGTGGCTATAACAAAAATGGTGGGGAGTAAAGGGTTACAAGGTTTGGATCTTGGAGAAATTCAAGACCTAACAGACATCACACCAGAGGAATTAACAGAAGATGACTTGCGGGAGATGAGTGCTTCCAAACCAGACACTGCCAGACAGTCTGGCAGAAGGGTTTCAATTATTCAAGACTGCTTTTGACTCCTTTTCTGACATGGACCCCTCTGTGTGTCCACACAAAATGAACAAACCTTTCAGAATCTCTAAAAGAAAAGAAGTGAGCTTTATTCGAGCCCAAGTTAGGACAGCTGCCAGAGATACACAATCCTCACAAAGAAGAGAGTGCTTTGGGGAAGGCCCACTTGGTGTAGGGTTATGTACTTTTTTCTACATAAAACGTTACAAATCACCATGACAAAAGACATTCTAAAAAGTTATAGACCTTACTTTAAGCTTTTAGTATGAGCAGATCTATATGATTTCAGTCTCATTAGCACCAGGGAGGTTTTACTCTTCTCTTTATATTTGGAGTGTTCTCTTTTAGGTCATCTGTCAACAAAGCAGACGTACAATGTGTGCTCAGGGCAGAAAGAGCACCCACGCTTTGAGGTTTTGCCAAATCATTCTGACCTTGGTAAATGTTAAAGTATAGTTTCCGTGAGAGCCCATGAGCAGGACTCACAAACGTTAAAAGTTATTTTATCATATGATACAGGCACTTGTTTTGGAAAGCAAAATTACTAAAGGGAACAGTGCAAGAAGGATGGGTGTTATACAGAAACACTTTTAGAGAAATGAAAAAGCAAAAACATCAGACAGAAATTACGATGTATTTCTGTAAAGTTACACTGGGGGGTGCCTGTCTCTCCTGCCTTCTCTTGCACCTCCTCCCCCTCTTCCGCCTCTGCCACCCCTGAGACAGCAACACTAACTCCTCCTTCTCCTCAGCCTGCTCAACACGGAGACCAGGATGAAGATCTTTATGATAATCCACTTCCAAGTAACAAATAGCAAATAATCACCATGCTGTACAGCTAATAAACTTATCTGTTGCATATTTAAGTGTCTTCTTGTGAAAATCTAATAACTGTACCACAAGAAAAGTATGTTTTTTTTTGTCATTATCATTATCTAACTATTCATCATGTAGAACACTGTATGCGAGACTTGGAAGTGGACAACCTATCCTTCCGTAGGTATATGGAGAATGGTATTTAATATAAAAATAATAGTGTGTTAGTTTTCCTACTGTTCTATAACTTTGCTTTCAATGAGTTATATTACTATATAGTATGCCTCCTCTCAGAATTGGAGAAACTGTGTATCAGCCTATCATCACAGGAGAATATTTAAAAATGTAACAATGTTTCCAATAGTGTATTATGAATATGACTGTAATACTGTACTGTATGCCATAACATTTTATAATGATTCACTCATTAGTGTATAGGCTAGGCTGCTGTAAAGCAATTATATCAATTACACTAGGCTACCATAAAGCAATTGTTTTGCTGCTTCATTATCAGTGTATGAATGATAGACCCATAAACAAATATGAATTTCTTTTTCACATTATCTTTTTTTAATTATTTTTTTATTTTTTTAAAATTTACATCCAAGTTAGTTAGCATATAGTTTAACAATGATTTCAGGAGTAGATTCCTTAATGCCCCTTACCCATTTAGCCCATCCCCCCTCCTACAACCCCTCCAGTAACTGTTTATTCTCCATATTTAAGAGTCTCATATTTTTGTCCCCCTCCCTGTTTTTGTATTATTTTTCCTTCCCTTCCCTTATGTTTATCTGTTTTGTATCACAAAGTCCTCATATGAGTGAAGTCATATGATATTTGTCTTTCTCTAATTTCACTTAGCATGATACCCTCTAGTTCCATCCATGTAGTTGCAAATGGCAAAATTTCGGGGCGCCTGGGTGGCTCAGTCAGTTGAGCGTCCGACTTCGGCTCAGGTCATGATCTCACAGTTCGTGGGTTTGGGCCCCACGTCGGGCTCTGTGCTGACAGCTCAGAGCCTGGAGCCTGCTTCTGATTCCATGTGTCCCTCTCTCTCTGCCCCTCCCCTGCTCATGATCTCTGTCTCTCAAAAATAAATAAATGTTAAAAAAATTTTTTTTAAATGGCAAAATCTCATTCTTTTTGATTGCTGAGTAATACTCCATTGTGTGTGTGTGTGTATATATACGCACACATATATATATACTGCATATTCTTGATCCATTCATTCATTGATGGATATTTGGGCTCTTTCCATACTTTGGCTATTGTTGTTAGTGCTCCTATAAACATTGGGGTGCATGTGTCCCTTCAAAACAGCATACCTGTATCCCTTGGATAAATACCTAGTAGTGCAATTACTGGGTCGTAAGGTAGTTCTTTTTTTAATTTTTTGAGGAACCTCCATATTGCTTTCCAGAGTGGGCTGCACCAGTTTGCATTCCCACCAGCAGTGCAAAAGAGATCCTCTTTCTCCATGTCCTCGCCAACATCTGTTGTTGCCTGAGTTGTTAATGTTAGCCACTCTGATGGGTGCGAGGTGGTATCTCATTGTGGTTTTGATTTGTAGTTCCCTGATGATGAGTAATGTTGAGCATCGGTTCATGTGTCTGCTGGCCATCTGGATGTCTTCTTCATTGTGTCTGTTCATGTCTTTAGCCCATTTCTTCACTGGATTATTTGTTTTTTGGGTGTTGAATTTGATAAGTTCTTTATAGATTTTGGATACCTAACCCTTTACCTGATATGTCATTTTCAAACATCTTCTCCCATTCCGTCAGTTACCTTTTAGTTTTGTTGACTGTTTCCTTCACTGTGCAGAAGCTTTTTATTTTGATGAGGTCCCAATAGTTCATTTTTGCTTTTGTTTCCCTTGCCTCCGAAGACATGTTGAGTAAGAAGTTGCTGTGGCCAAAGTCAAAGAGGTTCTTGCCTGCTTTCTCCTCGAGGATTTTGATGGTTTCCTGCCTTACATTTAGGTCCTTCATCCACTTTGAGTTTATCTTTGTGTATGGTGTAAGAAAGTGGTCCATGTTCATTTTTCTGCATGTCCAGTTTTCCCAGCACCACTTGCTGAAGAGACTCACATTATCTTTTCATTTTTGATGTCTAGTGCTAGTAATATGTATAACATCTACAGTGTTTTGTATCATATAAGACAATATTGATGCAGGTACTGACAGATTAATGACTCATCTTGTGACAGACGATGTAACCTTATGGTATTGAAAAATATGTACAGTACTGTAAATGTATTTTCTCTTTTTCTCTTAGTAAGATTTATTCTCTAACTTACTTTATTGTAAGAATACAATATATAACATATAACATACAATATATGTGATAATCAACTGTTTATATTTTCTGTAAGGCTTCTGGTCAACAGTAGGTTATTAGCAGTTATGTTTTGGGGGAGTCAAAAGTTATACACAGATTGGGATGCATGGGTGGCTCAGTCAGTTAAGCGTCTGACTCTTGATTTCAGCTCAGGTCATAATCTCACTGTCATGAGATCGAGCCCCATGTTGGGCTCTGCACTGACAGTATGGAGCCTACTTGGGATTCTCTCTCTCCCCCTCTCTCTGCCCCTCCCCCCACTCATTCTCCTCCCCCATCAAAAAATAAATTTTTAAAAAAAGTTATACACAGATTTTTAACTATGCAGAGGGTTAGTGCTCCTAACCCCCATGTTGTTCAAGGGTCAACTATATTTTTTTTCAAAAACCCATAACATTAAGACTCACTTTTATATAGCTCTTGTGTACTTGGGATGGAAATATGAAACTCTTAAGAATAAGTCTTCCTGGAATATATTTATGACTGGACCAGTATTGCAAGATACTGGTCTTGTTAATATTTACAAAGGGGACCTACAAATTCTTGGTTTTTTTTCTTTTAACATAGCAAATATAAAAGAAATTTGAGCAAGCACTTCATCACCTCCATGTTTACTGGTATGAAGTCTGCAATTTTATTTTTCCAATAAGAAAGGGAAAGCACAGCCCATGACCTTTTGCCCACTGCAGTGCATTGTTCTGTAGAGCTGTTTCTCATGGAACTGCCAATTTACATGAAATGATCTGTTGGCAACAATCACTCATCCAGAGCAAGACATTCTTTATTTATTTATTTTTTTTTTAGTTTACTTATTTTGAGAAAGAAACAGAGAGAGCAAGCAGAGGAGGGGCAGAGAGACAGGGAGAGACAGAGAATCACATGCAGGCACTGTGCTGTCCCTGCAGAGCCCGATGCAGGGCTTGAACCTATAAACCCTGAGATCATGACCTGAGCTGAAACCAGGAGGTCGATACTTAACTGACTGAGCCACCCAGGTGCCCCAAAAGACACTTTCTGACGCACTCTAAGTGCAACAAGGTTTTCATCTTTGAAAGGAATCAGTTTGCCTTTCCAGTTATAAATACCAAACTTTTAAAAGCACATTTAAAGGTACCATGGTATTATTTAACAAAGAGTTCTCAGTTTTAGAGATACATACTGAAATATTTGTGGGTAAAATGTTATGATATCTTATAGTTACTTCAAAATAATAAGGGAGGAAGGGGAGAAATAATGCCATGAACTAATAATTGTTGAAGGTGGAAGACAGGAACTAGGGAATTTATGGTAATATTCTACTTTTATGCACAACTGAAAGTGACCATAATCAAGGGATAATTGCCCACCCCCAGCACATGTAAGTACAATAATGCATACTATTTCATGCAGGTATAGTGTCATCACAAAGTATTGCAAAAAAAACTTTAATCATTTACATTTATTTTTAAGGTCCTTATATAGCACTGTTCTAAGGTCATAAATCTTATTTAAAATAAATTAACTTGAGAATAAAATCTACTTAGTTCTCCCTCACATTTATGCATCTCATAAGAAATGAGTTTCTAGCATTTGTTCCACTTCTTCTAGTATATTCCACAACTTACCCTGGTAGCTTTTTAAAATATTTATATACCACCATTGTTGGATAACTTAACCTTGAGAAAATATTTTTCCACTCCTGACAAAAACAACAATGCATAAATATTACCTTGTATGCAAAAACTACCTTAGAGATTTGAAGAAAATAGAAGAGTGTGTACTTTTATTTTTATGTATAAGAAACATATGGTTATGTGTTTGGGGGAATTACTGATTGACAGTATAAAAAATTATTTAAATTTAACTTCCAAAATTAACTTTATTCAAAACAATTCCCTTTGGCAATTAAGACTTCAAAAGCTGATAAGAAGCAATGATTTGACATCCCACTTAAAAATGTAACTTTACAAGTTATTACCTTAAACAACAAATGTATTGCATAGCTCATGGCTACTTAAACCATTTCCTAATTTTACAAAGCAACAATTTTATTAGGCACCATTGACGAAAATAGTTAGAACTGAATTTGGAAACAATGAAATATGATTTGAAACTTGTCTCCTAACATGGAAGAGTCTAGAAAGTGTATTTTGTTTCTAAAATGTAAACACAATTAAGGGATCCAACTGATAAAATGTGAACCATGAGTCAGACCCTAAGCAGCTTTTCTCCCATGTAAAGATCTATTCTCTCCTCAGAGACAATATAGCCCAGGGTCCTCAATCACTACCACCACCATTTTCCCCCTTCCTTCCTCTCCCCCAACAGATGTGGTCCTGTGACATTTTCCTGCACAATCCCAGACCCGAAGTTTAAATTCTATGACACAATTTGATGGTGACTATTGAAGAGAGTGGGGGCAGTTAATACCAAGGGTTTGGTATATGATCCAATATTGTGACTCATTTCCAGCATGTGGGCCCACAAACTTACAGCTACTTTCACACATGTCCTCAATCATCTCATTCTCTACATACTATACACAGCCTTTTATCACATTTGCAGAAAGCTATGTATTATCAATCACTTACATCAGGACACAGCAACACGATACATGAAATACTACACACTATCCAACCAGTATTCCAGATGATATTAATGACACCAAATTGATGTTTTACCCTATTTTGTACTTTTCTCTCTTTATTGACTTTAAAAGGCTGATCATGCCTGAAACCTCCCTTACTTAGTAATGTTCTACCCATGGGTTCATCTAATAGTTTATTAAAGTCATGAATATTTTGAAGCTACACACACTCCTGGGAAAATATGTTCTTCACGTTTCCTGTCTACCATGTCAAGTATGCATTGTTGTCTTTAATTTGAACAAAACTATCTTTTCCAAGCTCCAAAGAATGACTCTTCACTCCATAATTTGAAAAACAAACAAGCTTAGTTAATTTTCTCTATATACATTCCGATTTTATAAGCTTCAATCCTGCACTTGTGTTAGGGTCTATCTTTGAAGCGTTCTTACTTAGAAAACCTACTCAGTAAAGTTCTCCTGCCTTTCAATGATACAAATTGCTGTCACTGAAGATGTTTCCAGCACTGCTCATGTCCTACCTCAAGTCTGTGATCAAAACTGAACAAGGAAATATACGTGGAAAGAAATCAGCGTGCACAGACTCACCCTGAGCGCAGCTGTAGCTCCAGGTGGGCGCTTCTCCTGCCAAGGGTGATGCAGCCATCTGGGGACACAGGGAGAAGAAAAATAAATCAGCATGGATTTCTGTTGGGTGCCATGACATGTGGAAACTTACATTTTGAGAGAGATGTTGCCTTGCCCAGACCAACACCAACTCCAGAGCATATGATTTCACTCATTAGTTAGTTGGTTTATTTGTTAAATAACTCATTTTTTAAAAAAAAATCTAATATTTATTGAGCTGCTACTGTGTGTCATGCTCTGCTCTCGGTGTTGCTGAAACATTGGTGACCTTGCCTTCATGGCATATATAGTATAGGTGGTTATATGTATTTCTCTTCCTGAAAGAGAATTTCATTGGCTAGCACTCATGTATATTAGAGGGCTGTATGTCAGAGGGCTGTTAAAAATGCATAGCCAAATAATGAGGAAGAGGAAGAGAGGGAGCAAGGTTTATTTAGCGTTAGTAGCAGAGATATCCAAGCAATGCTAAACTTCATGTCCAAAAGAGTTTTAGGTGTAAGAATACTCATGAGGACAAAATAGTCTCTTTTCTTTGAGTCCATACTCCTAATTTTACTGTGTTTAAGGACTCCGTTTAAAAAATTTTTTTAACATTTATTTATTTTTGAGATACAGAGAGAGACAGAGAATGAGCAGGGGAGGGGCAGAGAGAGAGAGAGGGCAACACAGAATCTGAAGCAGGCTCCAGGCTCTGAGCTGTCAGCACAGAGCCCTACATGAGGTGTGGGGCTCGAACCCATGACTGTGAGATCATGACCTGAGCTGAAGTCGGACGCTTAACTGCCTAAGCCACCCAGGTGTCCCTAGGGACTCTTTCTTAAACTAAAACAAGATTCATATCCACTATCCCTGCCCCCACACACAGAATAAAGAGTAATGGTTGTCATATCTATATAAGATAAGAAGGCCCATAATCAGGAAAATTTCCTAGGAATGAATAATGTTTTGTCTTAGGGTTCCCTGTAGCACACCCTTGAAACAAAGATTTGATTCCAAGTAGTTTGTTTTGGAGGTAACACCAAGAAACAATAGGGGAATAAGGAAGTAAGGCAGGGGAGGAAAAGAATCTAATAGAGTAAGTTCATGAACAGGTTGCTGCTGTAGGCAACTTGGGCTCAATCCCAATGAGGGGTCTCAGAGAGACTATGAACTATGCACCTAAGAGTTATCCCTTCCGTGACAAAGAACCAAAGTCTACAACTCAAAGATTAGGACAATTGTCCTATACAGCTTGAGAAATTAATGTTATAAGAAAGTTGAAATATTTTTCTTCTTAAAAATCATAAAGAAAAAAATCATATTGCACAATTATTTCTATAGAGGAAATATTCTATTCTTTCAACTATTTTTGCAACCAATCTCTGCCTTAGAGGATGTCAAATAAGATGTGGCACCTTTATGTGGGGCAGCCCCTACCACCAAGATTTTCGCTATTCACCATTCTCCTGTAAGTCGTCTTCCACACTCCTCCTTGGGTGAAACTGATCATTTGATAAGCACTAAGGTGTCACTGGAGCCATTGCTAATCTAGAACTTTCCAGAAGAAATCTAACATCTCTGGCCAAATGTAAGAGAAGAATCATCTGAACTCCTTCTAGAATAGAAAGTGCAACTGTGGTATGGGATATTTGAACTGCATGTGCTCAATCATAAAATAACTGTCAGGAGAGTATTAAGGACCAAGGATGATCTCCACTGCTCTTTGAGCTCATTTCTTCAAGAATTGAGCTTGAGTGTATTGGGGGCTAATAAATGCTGAGAGCAGGCCATAAACTTTTTTTTTTTGCCATTTCACCCCTTCTCCTCACTCCTAGACTAAAAACTGGCAGTGTGCATTTGTGAGCCATTATTTTAAGTGTGGGTTTAGGTAATCCAAGCGGTAGGTATATCCATTAGACAATTATTTGAGACCTATTATGTGCACTAAACAGTTGAGAGGGAAGAGGGAAGAAAATATTGTGAAGACCTCACAAAATTACATTCTTGTTGAAAATAAGCATATACAGGGGCACGTGGGTGGCTTAGTTAAGCATCTGACTCTCGATTTTGGCTCAGGTCATGATCTCACATTTCCTGGGATCAGGCCTCACATCAGGCTCTGTGCTGGGTGTGGAGCCTGCTTGGTATTCTCTCTTTCCCTTTCTCTCTCTGACCCTCCCCCTCCCTCCTTTTTATGCTACTTGTGGGGGTGTAAATTGACACAACCACTTGAAGAATTGGTAACATGTCCTGAGGCTGTACCCTATTACCCAGCAATTCTAACCCTAAGTATATACCCAAGAAAAATGTATTAATATCTTCATCAAAAGTTATACACAATGTTACTCTTAACATTCCCAAATTGGAAACAACACAAATATCAATAATAGCATAATAGATCAATAAATGTTCACTGGTGGATGAGTGGATAAAATAATGGAGTGTGAATATATACATTCACAAAGCCTTAAAAAGGAGATCCTGCTGTTTGCATCAACATGGATGAATCTGGGGGACATATATTAAGTGAAATAATCCAGACATGGGAAGAAAAATAATGCATGATGTCACTCATATGTGGAATCTCAAAAAGTCAAGTATGTAGAAGCAGAGACTAGAACTGTGGTTACCTGAGGTGGGGAGGAGGGGGAAATGGAGAGATGTTGGCCAAAGGGTACAAAGTTGTAGTTATGTAGGATGAGTAAGTCTAGAATCTAATGCATAGCATGGGGGACTATAGTTAATAATATTCTTTTATATAATGAAAATGTTCTGAGAAAGAATAGATATCAGATGCTCTGTGAGGAGATGGTTATGTTCATTAGCTTGACTGTAATTATCATTTCACTATGTATATGTATATCAAAACATCATGTTGTATAGCTTAAGCATATATACTTTTTATTTCAAAACTTTAAAAGGCTTTTAAAAGTTCTATATAGAGGGAAACAAAAGCAAAAATGAACTATTGGGACCTCATCAAAATAAAAAGCTCTGCACAGCGAAGGAAACAATCAACAAAACTAAAAGGCAACCAACAGAATGGGAGAATATTTGCAAACTACATATCAGATAAAGGGTTGGTATCCAAAATCTATAAACTTATCAAACTCAACACCCAAAAAACAAATAATCCAGTGAAGAAATGGGCTAAAGACATGAACAGACACTTCTCCAAAGAAGACATCCAGATGGCCAACAGACACATGAAAAGATACTCAACATCGCTCATCATCAGGGAACTACAAATCAAAACCACAATGAGATACCACCTCACACCCATCAGAATGGCTAAAATCAACAAGTCGGGCAACAACAGATGTTGGCAAGGATGCGGAGAAAGAGGATCTCTTTTGCACTGCTGGTGGGAATGCAAACTGGTAGAGCCACTCTGGTAAATAGTATGGAGGTTCCTCAAAAAATTAAAAATAGAACTACCCTATGACCCAGCAATTGCACTACTAGGTATTTATCCAAGGGATACAGGTATGCTGTTTTGAAGGGACATATGTGCCCCAATGTTTATAGGAGCACTATCAACAATAGCCAAAATATGGAAAGAGCCCAATTGTCCATCGATGGATGAATGGATCAAGAATATGTGGTATATATATACAATGGAGTAGTACTCGGCAATCAAAAAGATTGAAATCTTACCATTTGCAACTACATGGATGGAACTAGAGGGTATCATGCTAAGCGAAATTAGTCACTCAGAGAAAGACAAATATCATATGACTTCACTCATATGAGGACTTTACGAAAAAACGAAACAGATAGACAGATGGGAAGGGAAGCAAAAATAATACAAAAACAGGGAGGGGAACCAAAACATAAGAGATTCTTAAGTATGGAGAACAAACAGAAGGTTACTGGAGGGGTTGTGGGAGGAGGGGATGAGCTAAATGGGTAAGGGGCATTCAGGAATCTACTCTTGAAATCATTGTTGCCCTATATGCTGCTAACTAACTTGGATGTAAATTAAAAACATTATTAATAAAAACAGGAAAAAATTTAAAAATTAAAAAAATAAAAGTCCTATAAAGAAAAATAGGTTTTAAAGGATTAAAGACGTGAAATCTATCCCCCCTCCAAAAAAATAACTTGTGGCATACTCAGAATCAATGAGAATGAATAAACTATTGCTACATACAACATGGATGAATTACACAAATATGCCATGAGTGAATGAAGCCAGACACACACAAAAAAGGAAATACTGTATAATTCCATTTACATGAAGTTCAAAAACATGATCAACTAATCCATGCTTTTAGGAGAATGGTTTGTAGTGGGCATTCTGCTGAGCCACTCACATTTCCCTTTGAGACCAAAAAGCATATTCCTCAGAGCTGCCAGGCTGTCAGCTGACCACCCTTGGCTGCCAGTCCTCTCTAGGAGTTAATCACCCTAGACCACAGAAAGCTCTTTTCTTCAGGTCATGCTTTCTTTATGTTAGTCCACACCCACTAATGTTTTATGTGAATGTGCTAAGGCCCAGTTCACTGGGGCAATCTGGGGCAACTCTACAGAACTGTCTCAGCTTCAAAGTACTCTGCGGGGGCAGCTCAGGTGTCTATCGTGACTGTCTTGCAGCCCACCTCCTCCTTCTGTCGAATGCTGTTTCTTTCACTCCCCCCCCCATAAGCGTTGATTTAAAAATCACTCCCTAATAAACTTCTTGTGAGAAGTCACCATCTCAGAGTCTGTTTCCCAGGAAAGTGTCTGCAATATGATTTCTCTTTCAGGTTACGGTGAGCGGGGAGTCAAAATAGGACATGGGCTTCTGGGGTGTTGGAAATGTTCCAGTTTGAGATCTGCTTACTGGTTGTGTGAGTATATTTATTTTGTAAAATATGTACTGACCTTTGCACATGTTTGTTTTTTTAATGTTTGTTTATTTTTGAGACAGAGAGAGAGAGAGAATGAGAGCGAGAGAATATGAGTGGGGGAGGGTCAGAGAGGGAAGGAGACATGGGATCTGAGGCAGGCTCCAGGCTCTGAGCTGTCAGCACAGAGCCTGGCATGGGGCTCGAACCCACGAACCATGAGATCATGATCTGAGCCGAAGTCAGATGCTTAACCCACTGGGCCACCCAGGTACCCCTGCACATAGGTTTGTGTACCTTTCTGTATGTTTTACTTCAATACAAAGTGAGGAAAAATTAGACCCAAGAGGAAGGAAAAAAACCTTAAACAAAACTATAATCCCAAGTTTACTACTCAGAAATGAAGACACTGAGCGAACTAAGGTTATTCAGCAAAATGAAGTAGACTTCTTGTCATTTGTAGTAATTATATTCTACAAAGTCATTGTAAACACTAAAGTAGTGAGCATTAAACCATTGCTTCTAGAGGATATACAAGGTTAAATTGCTACAAGTCTCTTTGGCCACAATATTTTTGTCAACTAGCCAATACAAAACCTTGTTTTCTGTGTATTACTGCTTAAAGATAACTTATTTTAACATATGCCATTGATTCACTAACATTGCACTCACAGCTAACAGCACTATAATTCATTCATGATCAAGTTTATCTAACACATGTATTCTCTGTAAGGCACATCACAGCATTCTTGGATTTGGGAACACTAGACAGTCCTTCAGCACTACACTTGGGGGCTACTTCAAACAGCTAAATCACCAAAACAACACAAACAAGACAAAAAAATTGGTGCAAAATAGACCATGAAAAGAACACTTGCTTACAGTATGAAAGCTGAATCAGAAAGGCAGAGTGGGGGTTCTGGTTCAAGATGGCACTGTAGGAAGACCCTGAAACTCACGTTCTCCACAGAACACACCAAATTACACCTATTAACAGAAAAATTCCTCCTGAATAACAAGTGAGAGCTGACTGAACAGACACTGAATAACCAAAGATAGAGAAAATGGCAAGAGAATAATAAGAGAGATGAAGAAATGGTAACAAAGGGAACTCCCACCCCCAACACTGTGAATGGCAGTGGGAATAGTACTGAGGGACCAGGAACAGATCCCTCTATCCTTGGATACAGAAAAAAATCTTCAGTTTAAAGGAGCAACTAGCATATAAAACAGACAATTCTACAACTCTGCCAAGTGGCAGAGGAGCTATGGGAAAGCTCTCTAGGTCAGAGGGATTGGAGAACCACACAGTTTACATTCCCACCCCACCTTAAAAGCCTAGACGGGAGCAGAGTCTGGATACCATAAAGGGCTGGGCCAGTCGTCTCAGTGAACTTGCACCTTCAGTGAGCCCAGGGTTTACAAGTCCACACCTGCCCTAGACATGCTGGGACACAGGAAACAAAGCCATGGTTTAGATCGTCATGGAGGAGGGCACTTGTGGGGAAGAGCACTGGGCGTTATATGGAAACCAACTTGACAATAAACTATAAATTTAAAAAAATGACATGAGAGAAAGAAAAATAAAAGGGCTGAAGAAGTGCTGGAATGTTCTCTCCCCCTGCTCCTCAAAAGCTCAGACCAGAGCAAGGTCTGGCTTACAGTAAGCTTGTGATCTCGGTGAGCCCAGGATCCACAAGCTCACACCAGCTGCCCTGTGGTGCTAGGGCATGGAAAACGAGCTGTGATTGTGTGTGTGTGTGTGTGTGTGTGTGTGTGTTTTAACTTTTGCTTTTAATTTATTACTTTTTTTTTACTTTAAAAAGTTTGTCTCATTTTGCTTTTATTTGTTTTAATTTTTGTTTTGTTTTTCCTCACTCTCCTTTTTCATCTTTTATTATTTTCTTTTTTCTTTTATTATTATTATTTTTCCTTATTCTCTCTGTAAAAAGACAAGGTTTAAAAGAGATTAACATACACAGCCAAAGCTCCTGCTGGCCAGCAAAAGTCACCAATCACACACAGTCTGCATGGGGGACACCATATACAAGACCACTCCTTCAAGTTTAGGAGAAGTAGCTGTTCCACATAATCCATAGAAATAAAAACCAGAAAGTCAAGCAAAATGGGGAGACAGAGGAATATGCTGCAAATAAAGAACAAGAAAAAATCTTAGAAGAAAAGTAAATGAAACAAAGGTAAGCAATATGCCTGACAAAGAATTGAAAGTAATGACTGTAAAGATACTCACCAAGCTGGAAAAAGAATGGAAGAACTCAGACCTTCAATAAAAAGATAGAAAATATTAAAAAGAAGCAATGAAAGTTGAATAATATAATAACTGAAAGAAAAAACACACTAGAGGGAATCAAAAGTAGATTAAAGGATGCAGAAGAATGGATTAGCACTCTAGAAGACGACAGGGTAATGGAAAGCACACAAGCTGAACAGCAAAAAGAGAAAAGAATTTTCAAAAATGAAGATGAAGCGATCCTTGGACAATATTAAGCAAACAAACAATCATATTATAGGGGTACCAGAAGAAGAATAAAGAGAATGGTATAGAAAACTTATTTGAAGAAGTAATAGCTGAAAACTTCCCTAACCTAGGGAAGGAAATAGATATCCAAGTAAAAGAAGCGGTGAGAGTTCCAAACAAGATGACCATGAGGGGGTCCTCACTATGGCACATAAAATGTCAGAGATTAAACATAAAAAGAGAATCTTAAAGCACCAAGAAAGAAAAAGTTGCCTACAAGGGAAAATGATAAGATTATCAGCAGATTTTTCAGCAGAAACTTGGCAAGCCAGAAGGGAGTGGCATGATATATTCAAAGTGCTGAAAGGTAAAAAGTGCAGCCAGGAATTCTCTTTCCAACAAGGCTACCATTCAGAATAGAGGAAAGATAAAGAGTTTTCAAGGCAAGCAAAAACTAAAGGAGTTCATGACCACTAAACCAGCTCTAAAGAAATATTAATGGGGGATCTCTGGTGGAAAGGAAGATCATAAATGAGAGTATGAAAAGTAAAAAACCCCACAAAAGCAGTAAAAATAAGTATTTCTGAAAAAAATCAGTCAAGGGATCCATAAAATAAAAGGATGTAAAATATGACACCATACACCTAAGATGAGGGTGGGGGGGAAGGAGCAAAGAATGGGCTTAAAGTTAAGCAACCATCTACTTAATACAGACTACTATATGCAGAAGATATTATATACAAACCTAATAGCAGCCACAAACCAAAAATATGCAAAGTATAAAGAGAAAAGAATCCAAGCATATCAGTAAATAAAGGCATGAAAGAGAGGAAGAAAGGATCAGAGAAAATCTAAAGAAACAACCACAAAATAAGGAATGAAATGGTAATAAATACACATATCAGTAATTACTTTTTAATTTTTTTAATGTTTATTTATTTTTGAGAGAGAAACAGAGCATGAATGGAGGAGGAGCAGAGAGAGAGGGAGACACAGAATCTGAAGCAGGCTCCAGGCTCTGTGCTATTAGAGCCCCACACCGGGCTCTAATGATTCACAAACTGAAATCATGGCCTGAGCTGAAGTCAGACGCTTAACCACCTGAGCCACCCAGGTGCCCCTCAATAATTACTTTCAGTGTAAATGGTCTAAAAGCTCCAATCAAAAGACACAGGTTGACAGGATAAAAAACAAGACCCATTTATATGCTGCCTACAAGAGACTCATTTAAGACCAAAAGACACCTGGAGATTCAAAGTGAGGGGAGGGAGAGATATTTATCATGCAAATGGATGTCAGAAAAAAAGCCAAGGTAGCAATACTGATATCAGAAAAAATAGACTTTAAAAACAAAGATTGTAACAAAAGACAAAGAAGAACATTATATAATAATAAAGGAAACATTTCAACAAAAGGATATGATTGTAAATATTTATGCACCCAACATGTGAGTACCCAAATATATAAATCAGTTAATAACAAACGTAAAGAAAATAATTAGTAACACAGTAGTAGTAGGGGACTTCACACTCCACTTATCTTGATGGACATATTATCCAAACAGAAAATCAACAAGGAAACGGTGGCTTTAAATGACACACTGGACCAGATGGATTTAACAGACATATTCAGAACATTCCACCTAAAACAGCAGAATACACATTCCTTTCAAGTGCACATGGAACATTCTCCAGAACAGCCCACATATTAGGTCACAAAACAAGTCACAACAAATTCAAACAGATCAAAGTCATACCACGCATCCTTTCTGACCACAACTGTATGAAACGAGACATCAACCACAAGAAAAAATCTGAAAAGAGCACAAATACATGGAGATTAAATAACATACTATTAAAGAATGAATGGATCAACCAAGAAATCAAAGAAGACATCAAAAAGAACATGAAAAAAATGAAAATGAAAATACAACGGTCCAAAATCTTTGGGATACGGCAAAAATGGTTCTAAGAGGGAAGTTCATAGAAATACAAGTCTACCTTAAGAAACAAGAAAAATTTCAAATAACAACCTAACCTTATACCTAAAGGAGCCAGAAAAAGAAAAACAAAGCCCCAAACCAGAAGAAGGAATGGCATAATAAGTATTAGAGCAAAAATAAATGCTATCAAAACTAAAAGAGATCAGTGGTACCAGAAGCTGGTTCTTTGAAAAAATCAATAAAATTGATAATCCTCTAGCCAGATGTGTTGTGTATGTACACACACACACACACACACACAAAGGAATATGGTTCAGCTATAAAAAAAAATGAAATCTTGCCATTTGCAACGACACAGATGGAGCTAGACTGTATAATGCTAAGTGAAATAAGTCAGAGAAAGACAAATACCACATGAACTTACTCATACGTGAAATTTAAGAAACAAAACAAATGAGCAAAGGGTAAAAAAAAAAAGAGACACAAATCAAGAAACAGACTCTGAATTATAGAGAACAAATTGATGGGGGCACCTGTGGCTCAGTCAGTTAAGCATCTGACCCTTGATTTCAGCTCAGGTCATGATCTTGTGGTAGTGGGATCAAGCCCCACATTGGGTCTATGTGCTGACAGCATCTGCTTGGGATTCTCTCTCTTCCTCCCTCTCTGCCCCTCTCCTGCTTATCCTCTCTCTCTCAAAACAAACAAACATTAAAAAAAGAGAAAAATGATGGTTAGCAGATGGGAAGTGGGTGGGTGGGGATGGGTTAAATAGGTAACAGGGGTTAAGGTGTGCACTTGTGGTAATGAGCACCAGGTGATGTGTGGAATTGTGGGAATTACTATATTGTACACCTGAAACTAATATAACACTGTTAACTAATTAGAATTAAAATAAAGACTTAAAACATTAATGATGAGTTAATACCTATCCTATTCAAGTTATTTCAAAAAAAATAGAATGAGGAAAGCTTCCAAGTACATTCTACAAGGCCAGGATTATCCTGATACCAAAACCCGAAAAAGTCATCACAAAATAAGAAAACTACAGGCCAATATCTCTGATGAACACAGATGCAAAATTACTCAACAAAATATTAGCAAACTATATATAACATTACATTAAAAAGATCATTCACCATGATAAAGTGTGATTTATTTCTGGGATGCAAGGGTGGTTCAATATTTGCAAGTCAATCAATGTCATACACCACTTCAATAAAACAAAGGATAAAAACCATATGATCATCTGAATAGATGCAGAAAAAGCATCTGATAAGATTCATCAACCATTTATGATAAAATCTCTTTAAAAATGGAGTTAGAGGGAATATACCTCAACACAATAAAGGCCATCCATGAAAAACCCATAGCTAACATCCTCCCCAATGGTGAAAAACTGAGAACTTTCCCGCTACAGTCAGGAACAAGACAAGGATGTCCAGTGTTTCCATTTTTATTCAACCTCGTACTAGAAGTCCTAGCCACAGCAATCAGAAAATAAATATAAATAAGAGGCATCCGCACTGGTACAGAAGTTAAGCCGTCACTATTCGCAGATAACATGATACTGTACATAGAAAATTCTAAGGATTCCACCAAAAAAATACTAGAATAAATGAATTCAGTAAAGTGGTAGGATACAAAATTAATACCCAGAAATTGGTAGTGATTCTATATACTAAATATGAGGTCTCAGAAAGAAATTTAAAAAATATCACTTACAGTTGCACCAAAAATAATAAAATGCATAGGAAAAAACTTAGCCAAAAAGTGAAAGACCTGTACTCCGGAAACTATGAAACACTGATGAAAGAAATTGAAGATGACACAAACAAATGGAAAGCTATTCCATGTTCATGGGTTGAAAGAATCAATATCGTCAAAATGTCTAGATTACCCAAAGCAATCTGTAGATTCAATGCAATCCCTATCAAAATACAACAGCATTCTTTTTTTTTTTTTTTTTTTTTTTTTTTTGCCAAACTAGAAAAATACTACAATTTGTACGGAGCCACAAAAGACCCTGAATAACTAAAGCAATCCTGAGAAAGAACAAAGCTAGAGGTATCACAATCCCAGATTTCAAGATATACAACAAAGCAGTAGTAATCAAAACAGTATAGTACTGGCACAAAAATAGACACATAGATTAAAGGAAAACTCCCACATAAACCCACATATATATGGTCAATTAATCTATGATGAAGGAGGCAAGAATATACAATAGTGAAAAGACAGTCTCTTCAATAAATGCTGTTGGGAAAACTGGACAGCTACCTGTCAAAGAATGAAACTGGACTACTTTTGAAGATCATTTATGAAAATAAATTCAAAATGGATTAAAGACCTAAAACCATAAAAACCCTAGAAGGGAACATAGGTAGTAATTCCTTTGACATCAGCCATAGTGATATTTTTCTGGATACAAAACATTTTTCTAGAAACAAAAATTAAATTAAACTATTGGGACTACACCAAAAGAAAAAGCTTTTTCACAGCAAAGGAAACAATCTACAAAACAAAAAGACAACATACTGAATGGGAGAAGATATTTGCAAATGATATTTCTAATAAGGGGTAATAATTGAAATATATAAAAAACTTATACAACTCAACAAGAAATCCCAAACAATCTCTTTTAAAAATGAGCAGAGTACCTGAATAGACATTTTTTCCAAACAAGACACAGATGGCCAACAGATACATGAAAAGATGCTCAACATTACTAATCGTCAGGGAAGTGCAAGTCAAAACTACAAAGAGATATCACCTCATTTTAGCCTGTTAGGCTAAAATCAAGAAGACAAGAAACAAGTGGTGAGGACGTGGTGAAAAAGGAACCCTTGTGCACTGTTGATGGGAGTGTAAATTTGTACAGCCACTTGTTAAATGGTATGGAGATTCCTCAGAAAATTAAAAATAGAAATCCTATATAATTGAATAATTCCACTCTTTCATATTTACCCAGGGGAAAAAAAGAATACTACCTCAAATGCCATATGATTCAATTCATAAATGAAATCTTAAAAAAATGAATAAGCAAACTAAAAGCAGAATCAGAACTATAAATACAGAGAACAAACTGATGGTTGCCAAAGAAGGGGGGGGTGTGGTTTGGGCAAAATGGGTCAGGGGAGAGGGAGATACAGACCCTAGTTATGGAATGAATAAGTCAAGGGAATAAAAAGCAGAGCATGAGAAATATAGTCAATGATACTGTAATAGTGACGCAACAGGACAGACGGTAGCTATACTTGGGGTGAACATAATAGCATAATGCATACAGACTTGCCAAATTACTAAATAGTACACCTGAAACTAATGGAACATTGTATGTCAACTATACTAAAAAACAGATGGATAGATAGATAAATAGAATTCTGTAGTGGATATTTAGGAATGCAACTGACATATGTAACCCCTGCTAACACTGCATTGTATTAGTTAGAAGAGACTTATTATTCCCATTGAGTTTTTAATAAATTCATTTTATAAATCCCAAAAGGAAGAAGGCAGAGTGGGCATGTGAACTTGAGCACATCAAATTTTTTGCCACTCTGCATCTGCGAATACTATAAAAGTGTCAAAAGTATTTAAGGTTACAGATAAATGTTACTGAACAGGCAAATTCGCAAATGATACATCTGTGAAAAATAAGGATCCACTGCTAGTTGCAGAATTGGACTTCATATCCAGAGACAGATACCATGAAATACAACTCTAAATGTTTCTAATGTCTTTACCTTTAGAAAATATTTAAAAGGAAAAAAACCCACATAAAAATCCTTAATACAGCAAAGATTTATTTCATCTACCCATTTTCTATAATATAGAGATTTCAAGATCAATGACTTTTAAGAAACTCTTATTACTTTAAAAACTGTCCCTTTGAGAGGAAGACTGCTGTCTTATTTAGTGCTGCTGTGATAAATTAACACAAACTTAGTGGCTTAAACACAATGCAAATTTCTAACCATATGATCCAGTGATTCCACAAAGAAAACAAAAACACTACTTCAAAAAGATATCTGCACTTCTATGTCTATCGCAACATTATTTACAATGGCCAAGACATGGAAGCAAGTGTAGTGTCCACTGACAGACGAATGGATAAAGATGTGTAAAAAAGAAGTGGTGTATACACACAATATTACACGGCCATAAAAATGAAAGAGATCTTGTCATTTGTGACAACATGGATGGACAAGAGGGTATTATGCTAAGTGAAATAAGAGAAAAACAGATACCATGTAATTTCACTTATAGGTGGAATCTAAAACAAACCAAAACTGACTCTGAAATACAGAAAACAGACTGGTGTGTTGCCAGAGGAGAGTTGAGTAGGAGGATAGGTGAAATAGATAAAGGAAATTAAAAGGTAGAAACATCCAGTTATAAAATAAACAAGTCATGGAAATGCAAAGTACATTATGGGGAATACAGTCATTAATACTGTAATAATGTTGTATGGTGACAGATGGGTAATTACACTTATATGGTGAGCACTGAGTAGAGAATTATTGAATATATTGTACATCTGAAACTAATGTAACCCAGAGGCGCCTGGGTGGCTCAGTTGGTTGAGCATCTGACTCTTGATTTTGGCTCAAGTCATGATCCCAGGGTCATGGGATCAAGCCCTATGTTGGGCCTCACACTGAGCATGGAGCCTGCTTAAGATTCTCTCTCCCCCTCTGCCCTTCTCTCCTGCTTGTGCGTGCTCTCTCTAAAATAAAATAATTTTTTTAAAAACAAAAAACAGGGTTACCTGGTTGGCTCAGTTGGTTAAGTGACCAATTCTTGATTTCAGCCCAGGTCATGATCTTACAGTCATGGGATTGAGCCCTGCTTTAGGCTCTGTGCTCTGATATTGGGATATTCTCTTTCTCTCTCTGCCCCTCCCACACTTGTTCTCATTCATTCTCTCTTTCTCTCTCTCTCTCTCTGTCTCTCTCTCTCTCTCTCCCCCTCCATCCCTCAAAATAAACAAACATTTAAAAAACAAAAAAGCACAAGTATCTGTGTTAGTTCTTTAGGTCAGGAGTCTGACACAGGTCTCACGGGTTAAAATCAAAGTGTAGGCAGGGCTTAACACCTTCTGGAGGCCCCCGGGGTAAAATCTACTTCTTTGTCTTTTCTAAAGGACTCAAGCGATAATATTTGGCCCACCTATATAATTAATAAAATCTCCCTATTTCAAAGCTCTTAATTTAATCATATATGTGAAATCCCCTTTATTGTGTAAAGTGACATATTCACAAATTCCAGGAATTGGGGTGTAGATGTCTCTGGGAGGTTATTTTTCTGTCTACCACGTGCTACTTTATAAAAGAAACTAACTTAACACAACCTGTAAGGAACTAGAGCCAAATAACTTGAACTTAAGGAGGTATTTTTTTCTTTGCAAGTATCATAAAGGGTTACAGTGCTCCTTGAAGCTTAGTGTTTTCATGGTCATTGGGTCATGGAAACTACATAAAGTTAAACTTTTGCTCTTTGACAAAGCTTTATTAAAGCATTTACTGAACTGAATTAGAACCTGAAAAGTGACTTTACCATGTACCAATTTGCAATGACTAACAGCCATTATATAATGGCTCTCAGCTGTAAAGCTGAGAGGAATCAAATTTTGGCTGCTATCATTCCATATAGGAGGACCACATTAGTAAAAGAACTAGGTGTGAAACTCTTATATTTTGGGGAGTTGATTTAGGCAATTTTGCTGCATGAAAGCTACCTAACAAGCAACTTCGAAATCTTGTTCACAGGTCTACAGAATGATTTTTGCAGGACTCAGTTGGTACCTGGTAGGACTGGCTGTGGATTGACTTTGGTTGTGTTGGGTTCATGTCCACTCTACATGTCTCCTCATTCTTCAAAATGCCCAGGATATGCTCTTCAAATGGTGGATTCAAGAAACATAAGAGGCCAACCCCAAACATGTAAACACATTTACATCTTTTTTGGTCAAATTTGGCAAACCTTATGTCTTCTTACATAGCATTAACCAAAACAAATGACATGAGCCAACCAAAATCATGAGTTAGGAAAGTATACAAGCAGGGAGGGAAGAAGATAATCATGAGCAAATAATACAATCTACAATAAGGGAAAAGAGAGTACAAGAGAGCTCTTGGAATGACATGGAAAAGGTGAATGGTAAGATTCTAGTCTCAGTCCATCTTGGGTCTCCAAATGTGTACCATGCCTAAACTGACTTATGGCTTGGATGATTCCAATGACTGACAGCAACATCAATAAATTACTCACACTGGGAAATTATGCAATAAAGAGAGATGACAATTCAAATTTTAAAAGCCAGTGACAGCTTTTGTTCATACCACAAACCTAGTTTAAACAAATCAAGTTATTTTCCAAAAAGGTACTTGAAAATACGAGTGTTGTTAGGCTTCCATCTAGTGGCCACCAAGAGCCATTGTTCAAGATGGATGATGAGTAAAGAATGTCAAAGATAAATATATGACTAAATAAATAGTTAAGTATCAAGAACGATGGGGGGGGGGCAGATTTTGAAGATGGCAGCAGAGTAGGAGGATCCTAGGCTCGTATCATCACAATGATGAGGTTTGGGGGGCGATGAGGGGGTGGTCTGGAGCTGATAGCCAAGAAAGAATTCTTGAAGACATCTTTGGTGCAAAAAGGTGATTTTATTAAAGCACGGGGACAGGACCTATGGGCAGAAAGAGCAGCAATGGGGTTGTGGTGGGTAACTGATTATATACCCTTCAGGTTGGGAGGGGATCAGGGATAGAGTAAGTCTCTAAGGAATTCTGGAGGCAAGGTTTCCAGGACCTTGAGAGACTAGGTGCTTTAAGGAAAACACCATTTATTACCGATTAGTTAAAAACCTCAGTCATGAGACCCTTCAGATGTGTATCAGGGGCCATAAGCTTGGAGTATGATCGCCAGCATATATCTTGGGGGAGTTGAGATAAAGGAAGTTTCCAAAGGAATTTTTATATGTTAAAGTAGATTTACAGGATCCTGAGGTTAGGATAATGTTAAGCCAAGATTCCCTTTTGCCCCCAGCAAAGCGTCACCATCAAGGCAGCTGAGCCCCTAGAGGGAGGTCACCCTGCTCGTCTCAAGGACTTGTCAATGGGCTGTAGGTGGTGAGGGAATTTAATTTTTCATTTGCCTTAGTTTCCCACATCACCATGGCAAGCACTTACACCCCTTTCCTTTGTTCTTGGGCAGCCAGGAGTGTCCGAGGAATATCACACATATCCCACCTGGCGGGGAGGGTGCTGTTAGCCTGTACTTTGCCCTCAGCCTGCTCCACGCTCCCTCATCAACATGAACACAACTAGATAACTATCAAATCATCGAAAGTACCCCAGAAATCGACCTGAAGACTGACAGAACAAACTCCACAACAAAAGAGAAAGAAGGAGCAACATCAAAGAAGGTAGAAAGTGCAGAAACATGGTTTAGGGGAGAAACAGACTGCAGGTGCTGCAGAGGGGAGGGAGCTGTGTTTGGGGAGAAGGGCAAGAGAGAGAGGAGCACACAGTGAAGGCACAGGGACAACATTTCCCTAAAGTAACTGGCTTGGAAAGTGAGAGAGGCTGAATTTTTTTGAGTTCTTGCAACCAGCAGGGCCTAATGCCTGGAGATTTAAAGGTCAGTGGGCTTCCTGGAATAGAACCTGGAGGGCATTGCACTGCTCCTGGAGAGAAGGCAGGCAAACAACCTAGGGACAGACAGCATACAGTGATCTGAAGATCACCTGGGGCACACAGTGGGGAGATTATTTGCTCTTCTCAGAGTGCATCCCTGACAGGCAGCATTCACAGAAACGCCTCTCTGGGAACAAAGGAGCTGTTTGGCACCATGTCACCCCTTCCCCATCAGCATAAACACAGAACCACCTGGGGGAAGCAGCACCATACCCAAGGGCTGCCTACCTTGCTTACACTAAGCCCCACACCCTTGTGCTCTAGTGGCACTGCTCTTATCAGTGAAGCTTGCCTCAGTCCCAGTGCAGTGGGCCCCTCATCCAGAAGACCAGCACAAACCCCTGCCCACACCACATCTCAAAATCTTGGAGTTTTAAAGGTCAGCAGGTTGGGGCGCCTGGGTGGCTCAGTCAGTTGAGTGTCCGGCTTCGGCTCAGGTCATGATCTCACGGTTGGTGGGTTCGAGCCCAGCATCAGGCTCTGTGCTGACAGCTAGCTCAGAGCCTGGAGCCTGACTTCAGATTCTGTGTCTCCCTCTCTCTCTGACCCTCCCCTGCTCACGGTGTCTCTCTCTCTCTCTCTCTCTCTCTCTCTCTCTCTCTCTCTCTCTTTCTCTCTTTCTCAAAAACAAATAAAAACATTAAAAAAAATTTAAAGGTCAGCAGGCTTGCCTGGGATAGAGCCAAGAGGGCACTGCACTGATGCTGGAGAGAAAGCAGGCAAACAACCTGGAGGCAGACTGGAAACAGTGATCTGAAAAATGCCTGGGACACACAGAAGGGAGATTATTTTGCTCTTCTCGGAGCATGACCCTGGGAGGCAGCATTCATGGAGACACCTCTCCAGGAACAAAGGAGCTCGCTGGTGCCATTTCCTGCCCCAACCCCCCAGCATAAACACAGAGCCACTTGGAGGAAGCAGTGCAGCACAGACACTGGCTGCCGAACTTGCTTACACCAAGCCCCACCCCTGTGCTCTGGCAGCACTGCCCTTCTCAGTCAAGCCTGCATGGGGCCCAGCACAGTGGGCCACTTCCCTGGAAAGCAAGCACAAACCCCTACACACACCATGTCACCCTACCAGAGTTCTTCAGGGCCTCAGTTCTGGTGGAGTTGGTGTTAGGTCTCATTTCACGAGCAGACCAAAGCACACCTACTTAAAACTCGCCACATTCAGTCCAGGGGCCAAAAACTACCCACAGCAGGCTGGGAGAACCTCTGGAGATGACTGGCTTGAAGGACACAACAGCCAAAACACCACAACAGAGTGTATGAAGCACACACTGGAGACACTCCCTGAAGAATCATGCTCCACACACTACAGAACTTCTTCCTCTTAAGGCCATTATTTTCAGGAGCAGAATACATAACTGGCTTTTCTAACATAGAGAAGCAGACAGAGACTTAGACAAAATGGCAAGACAGAAATTTATTGCAAATGAAGGAATAAGATAAGGCCACAGCCAAACATCTAAGCCAAAGAGATATAAGTAACATACTTGATGGAGAATTTAAAACAACAATCATAAGGATACTCACTGGGCTTGAAAAAGAGAGTACATCAATGAGACCTTTACTACAGAGATAAAAGAGTTAAAAAGAGACCTTTATTACAGAGATGAAGAATACAATAAACGCGATTGTGAACAGGTTTGATGCTATAAAAAGCAGGCTGGATAGAAGAAGAGGAAAGAATTAGGGATCTAGAAGAAAGTATAAGAACCACATGATCCTCTCAATAGATGCAGAAAAAGCATTTGACAAAGTACAACATGCATTCATGATAAAATCCCTCAAGAAAGTAGGCTTTAGAGGGAACATATCTCAACATAATAAAGGCTATATATGAAAAGCCCACAGCTAATATCATCCTCAATGGGGAAAAACTAAGACCTTCTTCTCTAAGGTCAGGAACAAGACAAGGATGTCCACTCTCCCCACTATTATTTAACATAGTACTGGAAGCCCTAGCCTCAGCAATCAGAAAACAAAAAGATATAAAATATATCCAAATCAGTAAGGAAGAAGTCAAACTTTCACTATTTGCAGATGAGATGATACTCTACATAGGAAACCGAAGAGACCACCAAAAAACTACTTGAGCTGATGACAAAATTCCATAAAGTTTCAGGACACAAAATCAATGTACGGAAATCTGTTGCATTTCTATACACCAATAATGAAGCAGCAGAAAGAGAAATTAAGGAAACAATCCCATTTACAACTGCACCCAAAGCAATAAGATACCTAGGAATAAACCTAACCACAGAGGTGAAAAGACCTGTACTCCGAAAACTATAAAGTACTGATGAAACAAACTGTAGATGACACAAAGAAATGGAAAGACATTTAATGCTCATGGACTGGAAGGACAAATACTGTTAAAATGTCTATACTACCCAAAACAATCTACACATTTAATGCAATCCCTATCAAAATACCAACAGCATTTTTAACAAATCTGGAACAAGTAGTCTTAAAATTTGTATGGAACCACAAAAGACCCTAAAAAGCCAAAGCAACCTTGAAAAAGAAAAGCAATGCTGCAGGCATCACAATCGCAGACTTCAAGTTACATTACAAAGCAGTAGTGATCAAAACAGTACGGTACTGGCACAAAAACAGAGAAATCAATGAAACAGAATAGAAAGCCCAGAAATGAACCCACAACTCATTAATCAATTAATCTGCAACAAAGCAGGAGAGAATATCCAATGGGAAAAAGACAATCTCTTCAACAAATGGTATCAGGAAAATTGGACAGCTACATGCAAAAGAATGAAACTATACCACTTTCTTATACCAAACACAAAAATAAATTCCAAATGAATTAAAGAACTAAATGTGAGACCAGAAACCATAAACATCCTAGAGAAGAACACAGGAAGTAACCTGTTTGACATTGGCTGTAGCCACCTCATTCTAGATATGTCTCCTAAGGTGAGAAAAACAAAAGCAAAAATAAACTATTGTGACTTCATCAAAGTAAAAAGCTCCTGCACAGTGAAAGGAATAATCAACAAAACTAAAAGGCAACCTATGGAAGGGAAGAAGATATGTGCAAATGACATAACTGATAAAGGGTTAGTATGCAAAATATATAAAGAACTTATAAAACCCAACACCCGAAAAACAAATAATCCAATTAAAATATGGGCAGAAGGCATGAATAGACATTTTTCCCAAGAAGACATACAGATGACCAACAGACACATGAAAAGATGTTCAACATCACTCATCATAAGGGAAATGCAAATGAAAACTACAGTGAGATACCACCTCACACCTGTCAAAATGGCGAAAACCAACAACACAAGAAACAACAGGTTTTGGCAAGGGTGTAGAGAAAGGGGACCCCTTGTGCACTTTTGGTGTGAATGCAAACTGGTATAGCCACTGTGGAAAACAGTATGGAGGCTCCTCAAAAGGTTAAAAATAGAACTACCCTCAGATCCAGTAATCACACTACTATTTACCCAAAGAATACACAAATACTAATTAAGGGGTGCCTGGGTGGCTCGGTCGGTTAGGTGTCTGACTTCGTCTCAGGTCATGATCTCATGATTCGTGAATTCAAGCCCCACATCGGCCTCTCTGCCGTCAGTGCAGAGCCTGCTTTAGATCCTCTGTCCCCCTCCCTCTCTGCCCCTCCTCCACTCTCTCTCTCAAAAATAAATAAAAACATTTAAAAAACACTCATGTAAAGGGATACATGCACATCAATGTTTACAGCAGCATTCTCTACGATAGCCAAATTATGGAAATAGGCCAAGTGTCCATCAACTCATGAATGGATAAGGAAGAAATGGTACATATATACAACGGAATATTAGCCATAAAGAAGAATGAAATCTTGCCATTTGCAACAACATGGATGGAGCTAGAGAGTATTATGCTAAGTGAAGTAAGTCAGTCAGAGAAAGACAAACACCATATGATTTCACTTGTTGTGGAATTTAAGAAGCAAAACACAGGAACAAAGAAAAAAAGAGATAAACCAAAAAACAGACCCTTAATTATAGAGAACAACCTGATGGTTACCAGAGGGGAGGTGGCTGGGGGGGAATGGGTTAAATAGGTGATAGGTGTTAAGGAGTACGCTTGTGATAAGCACCGAGTGATGTATGGAAGTACTGAATCACTATATTGTACACCTGACACTAATATTACACTGTATGTGAACTATACTGAATAAAAACTTAAAAAATAAATATCTAGAACAGCTGTGGCATGAAAGTCCAATTCAATGTATTTTAAGGACAATACGTAAAGGCCAGGAATTGTCTCTTAAGGGTTTCTGTCCTCCATACTATATCTAGAACAAAGCCTCACATACAGAAATTAATGAGAATTTGTTGGTAGATTTCATTCACCCAAGTTCCTTTTCCCTTATGAAGCATAAAATCTCTTTTTGTAAATGCCTTTCTCATCTTTTCATACTCTTGGGTGGTAGATAAGAAGCCATCATCAACATGCAAATTTGCTTCCTTCAATACTGCCCAAACATGAAAGTAATAACTTTTCATGACAAATGACCTGTAGAGTCACTACTCTGAATTTAATCTCCATCATACAGTCAGCATCTTGGCTGACACACTGTTCTTCTTTTTTTCAAATAACAGCCTTACTATGATAACTATATAACATATAATTATTTAAATGTGTACAGTTCAATGTTTTTAGTATATTCACAGAGTAGGGCAACCATGATGACTATATAATTTCAAAACATTTTCATATCTTCAAAAGAGGCCATGCAGCCATGCATACCCATTAGGAGTCACGCCCCACTCCCCTTCCCTGTAGCCCCTGGAAAATACTAATCTACTTTCTTTCTCCAGGAATTTGTCTATTCTGGACATAAGTGGAACCATACTGTATGCAGCCGTTTATGACAGGCTTCTTTCATTTCAGCATGTTTCCAAGGTTCATCCTTACTGGTGCATGTATACATACTTTATTCAATTGTTTTTGTTGAGTAATATTCCATAGTATGGATATACCACATTTTGTTTATCTATTCATCAGTTGATGGGCATTTGGGTTGTTTCCAGTTTTTGGTTTTTATGAATAATGCTGGTAGAACATTTGTGTACAATATTTTGGGGGAGGGGACATAGGTTTTCAATTCTTTTGGGATATAAACCTAGGAGTGGAATTGCTGAGTCATATGGTCATATCTGTTTAACATTTTGAGGGACTGCCAGGCTGTTTTCTAAGTTTCCACAATTTTACAATCCCACTGGCAAGGTATGAGAGTTCCAATTTCTGCACATCAACACTTGTTGTTGTCTATCTTTTTTATTATTGCCATCCTAGTGTGGGTGAAGAGGTTTCTTGTTATGGTTTTGATTGCATTTTCCTGGGGGCTAATAATGTTAAACATCATTTAATGTGATTAGGGGCCATTTGTGTGTCTTCTTTGAATACATGTCTATCCAAACCCTTTGCTCATTTTTATTGGTTATTTGATTTCTACTGCTTAGTTGTGAGTTTTCTCCCATTCTGTGCATTGTCTTTTGTCTTCCTTTTCTTTTGAAGTACAAAGATTTTTATCTTTTTAAAGTTTACTTAAAAATATTTTTAATGTGTATTTATTTTTGAGAGAGACATAGACAGAGTGCAAGTGGGGGAGGGGTAAAGAGATACAGAATCCGAAAACAGGCTCCAGGCTCTGAACTGTCAGCACAGAGCCGGATGCGGGGCTTAAACTCATGAACCACGAGATCATGACCTGAGCTAAAGCTGGACACTTAACTGACTGAGCCACCCAGGCACCCCAAAGTACAAAAGTTTTTAATTTTGCTGTAGTCCTATCTTTTACTTTAGTTTCTTATGTTTTGGGGGTCATATGTAAGAAACTGGTGGCTAGCCCAAGGTTATAAAGATTTACTCCTATTTTTTCTGTTTTACACTTCTACCTTTTACATTTAAGTCTATAATCCATTTATAAGTTAATTTTTTGCACATGGTTTGAGGTAGGTGTCAGTCTATTCTTTTGAATGCAGCCATCATTTGTTAACCACTGAATGGTCTTGGGCAATCCTGTCAAAAATCAATTGACCATAAAAGCATAGTTTTATTTCTGGGTCCTCAATTCTATTCCACTGATTTACATTTCTGTCCTTAGACTAGTACCACACAGTCTTTATTAGCATAGCCTTATAGTAAGTTTTGAAATCAAGAATTGTGAGTCCTCCAACTTTGCCCTTTTTCATTGCCATATGAATTTTAAGTTCAGTTTATCAATTTTTGCAAAGAAAAATAAATAAATAACAATAAAAACCCAAACAAATTGGGATTTTTTAGAGATGTGTTGAATCTTTAGATTGCTTTGAAGATTGCCATCTGATTCTGGGTCATGAATATTGAATAAAGGATTGCAGAAAAGTAAATTTTTCTTATGCATGAGCCTCAGGTATTATAGTAGTACAAATAATGTGCACACTATACAGGTATGACTGGATATGTTGGTGTTTGATATATATGAATTATTTGTTGTATAAACTCATGATGAAGCTGTATTTTTAAGAATTTATATGAGATAGGTTTGAGAATAAATTGGTAACATTAAAAAGATGACAGCAGGGTTAATTTTGACTATGGAATAAATAACATGGGAGGTGAGTTGACATTTTAATAATATTAAGCCTTCTGATCCAGGAACATGGAGGGTCTTTACATTATTTAGGCCTTGTTCAGTTTCTTTCAACAATGTTTTATAGTTCTCTGTGTACAATCTTGCAATTCTTTTGCCAATTTATTTCTTAGTATTTTCTTTTTGATGCTATTGTGAATGGAATTGTTTTCTTAATTTAACTTTCAGATTATTCATTACTGGTGTTTAAAAACACAATTGAGGGGCGCCTGGGTCAGTTAAGCATCTGGCTCTTGCTTTTGGCTCAGGTCATGGTCTCACAGTTCGTGAGTTTGAGCCCCTCATCAGGCTCCACGCCAAGAGTGCGAAGCTTGTTTGGGATTCTCTCGGCTCCCTCTGCCCCTCCCCTGCTCATTCTTCCTCTCTCTCCCTTTCTCTCAATAAATAAATAAACTTAAAAAAACACAACTGATTTCTGTGCATTGATTTTGTATCCTAATACCTTGCTGAACTTGTTTATTATTTTCTATAATTTTTTGTGGAATCCTTAGGGATTTCTAGATGTCATCTGCAAATAAAAATAGTTTTGCTTCTTCCTTTCCTATTTGAATGCCTTTTATTTCTTTTGCTTGCCTAATTTACTTGGCTACAACCTCCAGCACTATGTTGAATAGATGTGGTGAGATCGGATATCTTTGCCTTGTTCCTAATCTTAGAGGAAAAATTTCATTTTTCACCCTATGTATGATGTTAGTTGTAGGTTTTTATATATGTCTCTTTTAGAATTAGGAAGTTTTCTTCTATTCTTAGTTTGTTGGCTGTTTTTATCATAAGGATATGATGGATCTTGTCAAATTCCTTTCCTGGATTTATTGAGATGTTGTTTTTGTCCTTTATTCTATTAACAAATAGTATATTGCATTGATTTATCTTCATATGCTGAAACAGCCCTGCACTCCTTAAGTAAACACCACTTGGTCGTGGTGTATAATCATTTGCATATGTTGCTAAATTCAGTTAGCTAATACTTTGTTCATAATTTTTATAGCTCTGTTCATGAGCACTATTTGTCTGTGGTTTTCTTGTGATGGCTTTGTCCGGTTTTGATACTGTGACATTAAAAACTTTCCACTTTTGTTGTTGTTCTGTTGCTAAATAAATACAATTTTCCATTTTTCCTCAAATCACTCCATTTTCTGGATCTCTAATTACTCACTAAAGGCAAGGGAGAGTGTAACTAAGAATGAAGGAGAGAGACTGAAACTTAAGAAAGGTAAACATACTCTCAGCTATGATGGGCATATATGATTGATCTCTAAGTAATTTTTACTTGTTAAATAAATTCTGTGACCTTACCACAGGTCTTAAGAGAGTTGAAGTGAACTCTCTAGAGCTCCCTGGACTCCATTTTGTCAAAAGAGAATAAGGTGACTCTAGCCTACACACACACACGCGTGCACACGTGTGCACACACTCAACCACCACTATGACCACCACCATCACCACCATACCTCCTTTAAACTCATAGTCTGTGCCAAATTTGGCCTGAGAAGAAATCAACATTCCACCTCTATAGAGCAGTAGCTCTTATCTGTTCTTTTTCACTTTTTAAATATAAATATGTAGTTCCTCTCCAGTGAGAGGGCCAGGGCAGAGCCCAGTGAAATCATGTTGATAATTCTCCTCTTGCTCTGAACACTCTGACATAGACAAAATCAAATTTAAAAATATATCAAGGAAAATCTAGAAAGGAGTATGATTATTCAAGGGCAATCTTAGCCTGCTTGTTGGATATCCATCTTGTTTCCTAGGGGCAGGAAGTTAGGACAGTAACTGACAAAATGAACATTTGATTTTGAATTGGCTTTCCTTGTTCAGCCACTTGGTTCTAGGCAGACAGGTACAAGTCATTCCAAGGACGAAGCCTTGGGTAGTCACCTTAATTTACCCTGGCCCAGAACCTACCAACAAGCCTCATTCTGCCCCATGGCTTTGATCCGGTATCGTTTAGCACCATACAGTATAAAGAGATTTCTCACCTAGACCTATATTCCAGATGACCAGCCCAACCACAGACCTCATAGCTGACCCAATGGCCTCTCCATTGGGCCAATGCCTGAGAAGAGTAGACATGCTTTACCCTTGCATTATTCAAGGTTCTCAACATTTTGGTTTTGTCCCAGGATATAAAATACTTCCTGACTTGTGACAAACTCTTCCTTACCTCTGCCTAATTAGACTTATCTTGTTCTTCATTCTTTTAGTTTTTTAAGATGGGAAGTTAGATAATTTATTTGAGACTTTTACTCTTTCCTAAAACAGGCATTTAGTGCTATAAATTTCCATCTAAGCTTTGGTTTTAGCTCCATCTAAAAAATGTTGATATGCTGTGCTTTACTTAACGTTGGGTTCCAAGTAATTTTTAATACTTCTTGGTCTCTTTCAGTCATGGCTTGTTTAGAAGTATATTGTATTATTAGTTTCAAATATTTAGGGATTTTTTAGATATCTTAATGATTTCTAATTTAATTCCATTGTGGTCAGAGAACATATCTTGCATGATTTGAATCTATTTAAGTTTATTGAGACTTGTTGTATGGCCCAGAGTATGGTCTGTCTTGGTAAATGTTCCATGTGCACTCAGAAATAATATGCTTCTAAAGAATATGTTTCTAAAGATTCCTTTCTCATGTCTCTATGATTTTTCTAAACATGAAAATTATTCCTTCTTTTTCTCTTTTTTCTGACTATAACTGGTCAGAACTATAACAAGTATACCCCACTGGTTGCCTACAGAGAGTAGAACTGTGTGTTTTTTGAGCTATATGAATGCATTAATTTTTTAAAAAAATAAGCATATTTTTAAGAAATAGAGTGGTAACTGAATAATGGGGGTGGACTAGACCCAAAGACAATTATCTACACATACACAAGCCAGAACGAATATAGTTAGCAAACCAGAGGTTGCGAAGAATGCTTGGAAGATAGAAACAGGAGTTGCTTTCAGACTGATAACACCAGAGAAGTTAAAATACCTGCAGTAGAAAGTCAAGCACACTCAAAGAAGGTTCAAGAACAGAGTCAATGAAGTCAACAGACCAGCAGAGGGTCCTGGGTGGACTGTGAGATTGAAGAGCTGCTCTCTGAACAACAAATCTTTTTTTCTGCTCTGCTCTGATCTTCATCCAACCTTGCATTGGACAAAGCCACAGCAACAAATGAACCAGTTTAATCTCTTTAAACTACTCTCCCATGACAGTGAGTTACTTGAACAGAAAGGGAAGCCAAGTTAGAGTAGGCCTTAGACAACTGCAGACCTGCAAAGCAGAAGTGAAACAAAACAAAAGAATATATCCATCTCCAAGAGAGATCTACCCAAGCCTTTCAGTGTCAGAGAAATGCCACACTTTGGCATTGAGGATAGTATCTATCCTACCTCTAAGCTCCATGACATCTACTCCCAAAGAAGACCACTCCCTGGTTGACACACTCCATCCTCCCTATTCATAAGAGAAACTTATTAGTGAAATGGACATAATAACTGTAAATCAGATCCATGCTAATTACCTAGGCTAATCAAATAAGTCCTTGATTACTAAATATGAATGTGCAAAGTTTGAAGTATTTCAAGAAAGTAAAAGAGATGATGATAAACAGATATATTTATATTTTACAGGAAATAGAATTTACCAAAAAAGTTCAAATTCATTTCCTTATAATTTTGCAAGACAGTGGGTTTATAAAATAAAAACAGGCTGCAACAGAAGGAATCAAAGAACAAAATTAAGTATTTGGGAAATAGGCACATTATTGCAAAATTAAAAACTTAAACGCCACGTGCTGACCGCAGGGTCACGCAGCATCACTTAGGCCCCAACGGAACCATGGAACCCAGCACTCGCGGCCCCGCCCCCACCTCTTATCCCCAAACGGAAACTCACGCCCCTTTCCCCTAACGGACTCCATTTCCCATCCTATCGCGGAGCCTTTGCCCCGTCCGAGCCCAACGGACGCTGCCTGGAGGTCTTCACTGCCACTGAGGCCTCGGGCTTCTCTCACCACTCACGCTGGGCAATCTCCGAGGCGGCCGGAGCCGCCTTCGGCCCCGCCGCTGCCCACCGCGCATCCCTCGCTTCGGAGCCACCTTCGCCCTCGTGTTCGTGCCAGTGCCGCCAGCCATGGCCACCGCGCCGCTCTCTCCAGTGCGCCAGAACTACCACCCCGACTGCGAGGCCGCCGTCAACAGCCACATCAACCTGGAGCTCCACGCCTCCTACGTGTACCTGTCGATGGC
>CM053579.1:76632353-76674129 GCA_028646485.1 Cryptoprocta ferox | reverse complement strand
TTTCCTGTTTTGGAGAAGCAGTTGGTATAGTGGTTTCTTCACACTGCCTGGGTTCACATCCCAGCTTAGCCACTTACTAAATTGGGTGAATTTGAGCATGCAATTTAACTTTTCTGTGCCTCCGTTTCCTCCCATGTAAAAGAGGGATAATAAAAGCATCAACCCCATTGGTTGCTGAGAAGATTAAATGAGTGAATATTTTGAATGTTTCCAAAAGTGCCTGGCACACAGAGTACACATAAGCCATCATTTATCACCACCACCTTCATCCACTTCTAAGTTCTTGGTGGTGTTCCTTTGGGGAGATTTCACATCTGTACTTTGCCACTGGGGGTCACTCTTGCATTTCAACCGTGTCATTCTGCATACTGAGAAGGAAAAATCCTTGGTAGCTGCTTGGCTGTCAGGTGCTGCCAGGAGTCAGGAGGATAGATTGCTGTCTTTACTGCCCCAAACTCTGGCCCAAGCCTGGAGGGGGGTTTGCTGTTTCAATCAGCCTTCCCCTTAAATCGCCCCCTAGGACATTTTCTTTCTTATTCCTCCCAAACCCAGGTTGCCTGAGCCTCCTCTTTCCAACTTACCTAACATTCCACTCTTCAGAGATGGGAAACAAGGGATGAAGTGCTAATCCTGATACCATCATCTGGATGTCTGAACCTGAAATGGAGTGGAATGGGTGGACTGGAAGAGGAGAATGGGCAAAAGGGCTACTAAAAGTACAATAACTAAAATTGATAAATCACTTTAGCACATAGGGGCTCAAACTTTGCTGCACATTAGAACCACCTGCAGAGTGTTTAGAACTCTCAATATCTAGTCCACATCTCAGGCCAAACACATCAGTTCCTAGGGCAGGACCTAGACATCCCAGGCATGAAAAACAGTGAAAGCACCTTGCTACTCCAAGTGTGGTCCTCTGACCAGCACGTCACTGTCCTCTGAGAGCTTGTCAGAAATGCAAAATCTCAAGCCCTACCCCAGACCTACTGAATCACAATCTACATTTTGGCAGGGTGGGTTAAATAGGTGATGGGGATTTAAGGAGTGCACTTGTGATGAGCACTGGGTACCATATGGAAGTGTTGGATCACTACATTGTACACCTGAACCTAATACAACAGTGTATGTTCACTAACTGGAATTTAAGTAAAAACTAAAAAAAAAAGGAATCTACATTTTAAAGTCCCCAGATGATGTATATGCACACTGAATTTTGAATAGCATTCTCGGCATTGACTTTGAAATCACCTTGGGAGCTGGAAGATAATTCTGATGTATAGGTTTAAACAACTTACTGGACCATACCCTCCAGTAAACAGTGGACCAAGCACAATGAAAATGTACTCTAACTTCAACAACCATTATTGAATCAACAATTATTGACCACACGCATGCATGCACACATACATGCACACATGATCTTACCCAAATCTCCTCTTCTATCATTAACTGGTTCATTTCAGAGTGTGGGTTGGCAAACTACCGCCTGTCAAGTCCGGTCCCTATGTGTTTTTACAAAGGTTTATTAGAACAGAGCTGCACCCATTCAATTACCTATTATCAATGGCTGCATTTGCACTACTACAATACAGTCAGTAGTCGTAACAAGGACCATATGGCCTGCAAAGCCTAAAACATTTACAGAAAATCTTTACCAGCCCATGTCTGATAGTAATTTGCCACAGAACTTGGATTCATCTAAATCTGCCAAATATTTTAAACTTTTCACCTGCCTCTATGCACCTATTTGTCTTTTTCTGTTTCCTTTCATTTTCTCTCATTTTCAGTAAATAGTCTAGAATGCTTTGGGTAGATACAATATTTTACAGTGTTATAAATATTGCAATTTCCACCTTCCAGACTAATATCTTTCTGTATTTCAGCAAGTCAACCTGTGGCCATTCTTTGTGTCTTGAGTTTTGCCAGTCCCTCAATAAGCCTTTGTTAATTGAGGCCCATCAGTCATCCTGCTTCTGGGAGCATTGGAGTGCAACAATGCCTGACTAGCCTTTTTGACTGATTCTCCATAATCACGTATTCATCACAGAGGCTGCTTAAAGTGTACTCAGTTTTAAGACATTTCAATCTATTCCAATCATGTTTCTTACTGTGAGGCATTTAAATTTCATTAATATGCAAAATTCCTGCCTTGCCTGAGGAGGAATAGACTCCTTCCCTTTTATCTGTATTTCAGTGTTTGTTTTTTGTAATGTTGCTTTTGGTTTATAATTTATTACATGTGATATTAGCTATGCCACACACAACAAGATTTATTCTTTTTTCCTGTGGGATAATTCTCTGTGCCTGATATTTTTCCTCCAAAGTTGAATTCTTCTATATTCTTTATGAAGAAGTGAAAGTTCCCATTTAAAATATATTTTAGATCTATAAATTATAAGATAAACCTAAATTAAAACATTCTAGGAAAGGAGCATCCCTGTCACTTGTGAATTTTTTGGCCAAACAGCCATTCTTTCAACAAATTAAATTGAATTCGGTGATGTGTTCTGCACGATGCTTGGCACTAGGAATGTAAGGGGATTATACACAAGTATGCTGGAAAAGACAGATATATAAGTAGATGCCTTCAATCTATTTGGGTGAGATCTAAAAGAGGAGGGGAAACGGTGCTGTGTGAGTTCAGGAAAGGAAAGGAGTCTAGATTTTACCTGGGACAAAGGAAATTCACTGTGGAGGTGACAGTGAGCCTTGAAAGATGAATTGGAGTTCTTAAAGTAGACAAGAGAGGAAAGGGTATGTTTGCTCTGTTCATTTGCTGCAAAGGAGCCAAGACAGAGGAAAAGGTTACAAATTCAGGAGTGTAAGGGGATACAGTTAATAAACAAAGATCCAGAGGAGGAGAAGAGAGATGGTAGATTTACCTTACACTGGAAGAAGGATAGGTTTTTCTTTTAAGAAACTTCATAAAAAAATCTTCTCTCCAAAATAATCACTGACTTGGTAATTAACATCACCATTGGTCTTTTTTCAGCACTTGTCTGGCTTAATCACTGTAACGATTAGCAGTGTTGACTAGTCTTTCCTTCCTTCCTTGCCTTCTCTGTCTTTTCATAATTTACCTAAGATTTACCTGTAAAGAAATATACAGACCTAACCACTGCTGGGGAGGGGAATTTCTTTTTCTAGTCTTCTAGTTTCTGTGGCTGGTAAAACAATTAAAATGACATAAGACAGATTAACAGGAGAAAAATAAATTTTATATCATACCTATGGGAGCCCCAAAGATACAAGGCTCAAAAGGTAGCCAGATAATTGGGGCTTATATAAAATAAAAGAAAGAGGTTAGGAGTCTAGAAACAGAGAGAGGAGGAAGGCCATTCACAGGAAGGCAATGTTTGGAAGGTCGTTCACAGGAGATGTTTGGAAAACAAAGGTTGCCCTGTTATGCAGATAAATTTCTTAGGTTAAAAGGTATCGCTAGTAATACAGCTCTTTTCCTAGTATGGACAGGCAATGGAGTTGGGGGCAGGGAGAGGTAAAGAGTTTTTCCTAAATCTGCTGGGTTTTGACTGCCTTTAGCACAAAATAATCCTTATGCCAAAGAGGCATATTTTGAGATGACAGATTCTGCTCCTCTTCCCCTCCCTTTTAGATTCTGCTATTGACCTTTTCAACTCTTATTTTATATATACTTCCCCTTGAGTTCAGACGCATCCATGGTCAATATTGTTATCTCTATCTCTGTCTCTCTCTTCCCATTTTTGACTATGAGACTTGCACAGTTATACATGAAACATCTCCCTATGGATGTTCCCAGAAGACTCAAACTCAACAAGTCCCCCGATGAACTCATTGTCCTTCTCCAAATTCTCCCTAGATTTGCCAGACCTTCCCATAGTCTTGCAAGTAATAAATTTCAGAGTCACCCTAGATTTCTGGCTCTTACTCAGTCTGAACACATGTTCCTCTCTTACCCAACAGCCCCCATCTTTTTAGGCTATAATTATCTATGACCTAACAATTTCCATAATCTCTGAACCTGTCAGGGTTCTTGGTGGCCAATCGCAAAATCTGATTCTGCCTAATAAAAACAGAAAAGACAAATTTTAGAAGGATGCCTGGAACATATTGGGAAGGATGTAGAACTTTACTAAGAAAATTGGAAGAATCATGGTATTAAAAAAAAAACAAAATTCAACTGCATAAATTTGAAGATCTGATTGGCTTATTAATTGATTCATGAATTAGGCAGAATCCCATCTTCAAGCAGAGGGGAGTTCTAAAGGGTTACAGAAAGGGAAAGGTTTTTAAAGACAAGTAAGACATAAACAGGAAAAAAAAGGAATATTTTGAGTGACAAAAGAAAAGGGCCTTTGTAGGTCAATGACCTTATCTTCCTTTGGGAGATGGAGAGGGCCCATATGACAGATTACCTCATTGATACTTACCAGGAAATTTCTGACTGACTGGTTACAACTGTATTTCTGAGGGAGGTCCAAAGTACAGCTGGGTCAGGTATTAAGACCTGGTGTGGTGACTTGGCCTGTAGTTTTCTTTTTAATAGAAAGTGGAGCTTTGTCTCCCATATATCTTGATGTTTTTTCTTCAAACAGGAAGGGTGCTCAGATGTTGGACTGCCCAAAATGATAAACATATAACTAGTTCTTCTAACCCTCTTTTAGTAGATGCTGTTGGTGATTGGCCCAGATCGACTTGACCAGCCAGGACACCCAAACCTCCAGCTAACAGCTTATACCTATGACCCTCTCAGAAAGATGGGCCTTGACTAACTGGGGAAGCCAAGGACAGAGGCATAAAAGCTTGGACCCTCTGCCCTCTCTCTGCAGTGAGATTTATGCTCCAGAATCTGTCTTGTATCAAACCAAGGTTAGATTTTACCTGAGATTATATCCTTGCTTGGTTCTTCCTCTGCCCTATTCTTCTTTCTTTACTCCTGTACAGATTTCTCCTGAGTGTACTCCTTCAATAAATCCTTGCCTTAGGCTCTGTTTCCAGGGACCGCAACCTACCATCTACCCTTAAACAGAGCTGGTTTTGTGTTACCAAAACTCTGACTTGATTTCTTTTTAATGGCACTTACTACTGTGTCTGACTTTTTCACATGTGTTTACCTCTTAATACTGTAGGGACCAAGGGCAGGCTACTCCAAGATGGGCCATTTTGGGATGAAGATTATTTTGAGTTATAAGCAATTGAAACCCAGAAGATTCAGGAACAGCCCTTTACCTCCATCTCAACTGCTTAAATGTACATTGTAAAGTAGAGCCTGTACTAGGAAGAAAGCTATTAACAGATATTCCTCTTTACCTAAGAAACTTACCTACATATTAAGGCAACTTTTGTTTTCCAAATACCTCCTCTCACCTTCCTGCTAATGGTCTCCCTCTCACATGTATCTCAGATGCCTACCCCTGTCCCTTAGCTTAGGATGTCATATAAGCCTCATGTTGCCCATCTTTGGAATTTCTTGTCTATGTGGATTCTCCATATATACAAAACTAAATTTGATTTTCTCCTGTTAATCTCTCACGTCAACTTGATCCTTGGTCCAGCTTGAAGAACATAGGAAATTTCTTCCTCCCCAACAACAGGCTAGGGAATCCTTGAGTGCAGGAAATTTTCTCTCCTTAAGCCCATTAATATATGTAATGGGGACTTTTAAAAATAGTCAGGTGAAACTAATTCATAGTAAAGGCCATATCACAGTGGATTAAAGAATGGATAGAAGTGATATCGTGGAGACCATATACATGGTGGTAGGCTTTTCTTTGCAATGTCTAAATGTGCCTTGAAATGTCGTTATTGGCTTACCTATTTTATCCCCCTACTAGATGATGGATGAAAGAGCAAAAACAAGTTTTTAGTAACTAGTCTCAGGCCAAAAGGATTTCTTACAAGACATAAAGTTCATGCAATCTAGTTAATTTCCCAAATGGGTTAAATGTATTCTTTCTTTCTTTGCTAATTTCATCAATAGCTATTCAGAAAGGTTTAAAACTTTACAAGTTTAAAATTTTTTGACGTGGCAATTTGTTCCTTTCAACTGTCTGAAAATAAGACTGGCCATGATGAAGGATTTCACACACTGTTTTAGCATTTTTTGAAGCCTATATTCCTTATCACTCAACTATTTTGCACAATCATATTTAGCAAATGATTCTAGTTTTATTACCATGTTGCCTCATCTATAGAAGTCTGTGTATGGTGGATATAGGAAAGTCATAAAGTTTACTGAGCATTCATTATGCATAGAATATTTTTCTATCAATTGTTGGGGTCTAGAAGGTTGATAAAAAAAAAAGAATAGAAAGTGTCTCTATGTGAAAGAGCTTAAGCTTATTAGAATCATGGCATACATAGCTTAGGATCACTTACAGAAGACCTCATCAACCAGTTTCAAGTTAATTAATAATTAATACTGAGCCTGTAGGGTTCAAGAGACAATAGTATGATGAGATGATAAGCAAGCACCAAGTCAATCGAGAGAGGAAGTTTTTTTGGAGAGAAGTTATCCTCAAGTGTGCTGATGAGCCTCAAAAAAAAAAAAAAAACACTTTCGCAATATTCCTGTGTAGCCCATGCTTTCCTTCTCATTTCTACTCTATAAATCTCAAGACATGATTCTTCCCACGCTACACCCAAACACTGGAACAAATTGAGTGTGTGGTGAATAGTTTGTATTTCACGCTGGGCGTCTCGCTGAGCTGCTGCTGCTTGCTGAGATGCCATTGGTCTACATTCTAGCCCTCATGTTTATAAATTCATGGATTTCTTCTTCTCACTAAACCCAAAGATGAACCTGAGGGATCAGGAACCTTTCTCTGTAAGGTGTAAATATTTTACAATTTATAGTCTTTGTCACAACTATTCAACTCTGCTAGTGTAGTATGAAAGCAGCCACAGACAATATGTAAATGATGGATGTGACTATGTTCCAATGAAACTTTATTTATGAAAACAGGTGCCTGGCCAGAATTGTCACACAGGTTGTTGTATGCCAATTCCTGCTACAGAAGACTGACTCACACCAATATTATTTCCCAAAGTCATTAATCATCTGCAGATAGGACTCACATATAACTAGGACAGATTGCCTTCATAAAACATCAGAAATTAGCCACTAGGGCACCTGTATGGCTCAGTCGGTTAAGCATCCGACTCTCGGTTTCAGCTCAGATCATGATCTCACAGTTCGTGGGTTCAAGCCCCGTATTGGGCTCTGCGCTGAGAGCATGGAGCCTGCTTAGGATATTCTCATTCTCTCATTCTCTCTCTCTCTCTCTCTCTCTCTCTCCCCCTCCCCTGCTTGTGCTCTCTCTCACTCTGTCTCAAAGATAAATAAACTTAAAAAAAAGAATTAGCCACTAATATAACTAAACAACAAATTAGAAGGTTGCTTATTAAGCAATGGGTCAGAAGAACGGCATATTTTCTTGTATATTCTCCCAGAAGTGACCTGAAAAAATAGTTTAAATGCAAGTATCTCTTTGGCAGATAATCCCTGGAAATATCAGAAGGAAGTACAGAAGTCAAACAGGGAAGAGAAGGAAGCCAGTAAAATTTGCACTGACAAGCAAGATAACTAAGTGCAACTAGAGCATACCTCACCTTTATCCCAATCATGAGGCGAGGGGGCTGGGATATTTATCTAGTAACTGTGTCAGTCCTTAGTTGAGGGTTGCTTCTGGGAAGGAGGAGAGAGAGCCCAAGCATCTAGAGAAAGACTTCAGGCAAAGCTGGAAGTTGGGTAGCATATATGGACACAGTAAATGTGTTCAGTGTATATGAGTGGGACACCAACAGCATTTGCTACACCTGTTTTCTCCTAAATCATATTCATAAGGTAATATGAATTAATGAGTTAATTTTCTATTATAGGAATTTTTATGAATAAATGGCGTTGCTACTATGGAAACCAACCACCCTTCTCCTCCATGGTACTAAATAGGTACTAACGTATATTTTAAATAGCTAACCACTTTTCTGAAATATTCCTCATCAAGCAACCATAATTTTATAATCTTAACATGGAACATATTAATATTGTCATGATTATGGCTTATTTTTATTGATTTATATTTTAATAGTTTGTTTTTTGAGAACTAGAAAAACACAGGGCTTGCTGACCAGAAGTGGACCAACACTTGCCCCACTCTCATTTGACCTTGGTCTATAGTGGTTCAATGTGCTATGTCTATTGTGCTGCCCTGTTTATTGTTAGAGGACACCAAAGGATGGTCAGTGGGAAAAGAGAAAGCGGATTAGCAGAAGAAGAAGAAAAGTGGGCAATAATGCAAGTAAATGAGTACCTCAGAGTATCAGAAGCTGAGGGGTTGGACAGAAGTAGGGTGAGCAATAAGCATTGCAGCCTATGGGAAAAGGAAGAGATTAAAACAGACCTTTTCTGACTCTTAAAATATATTTTTTCTAATTATAATTAGTGATAACAATAGTGATGGTGATGGGAAGATTTGAGGCTATTCATTTTATGTATCCATGGTTTGGGTTTTTGGTTTCTCTCTATTGCCCTTTACCAGAGACCTTTTTATTTCTTTGGTTTGGGTGCTTGAGCTTATAGTTCCACATAGAAGGACTGGCTGTTTCTGGCAATATATATATATATATATATATATATATATATATATATATATATATATATTTGGGTCCTCCTGGAATCGTGTGTGTGTGTGTGTGTATGTGTGTGTATGTGTGTGTGATTCCAGGAAGATCCAAATAAATTCCATGGTCACAACTGAATCCAAGGATAAGGAGGATCACAACTATCTTCTTTGTTGGGTCATGTGGACCCTTAGGGGTTAACCAGGCAGAATTACTCTGGGGGCAACCAAGGAACACTAGAGTAGATATGTACTCTCTGGGTCCACACCCCTGTTTTGAAACACAACCTTAAAAAAGAAGGAATTCCATCATGCTGGCATATTCAGAGCAAAATAACTCTGCCTTGAAGCTAACCAGCAGCAGTATAAGCCAATCAGTTGAGAGTATAGATTTTGGCATCATATAGACCTGAAGTAGACTCCTCAGTTATTTAGCTCCACTGCATGGTATATTCATCCAGACATACATATCAATGCCTCATTGAGTATACCATAAAGAATCCACTATTATAAAACCATTTGAGGGCAATGTAGACTTTCTTAAGATTCTATGGTAGAGATCAAAAGGGAATTCACATTATGCTACCCAAAGCACTCAAATTTAAAACCTCTATTTAACATTTACATTCTCTCAAGTCCCTTCTTAATCTTCCTGATACAATGATTTTCTTTCTGTCCTGCCTCCATACAACACCCAACTGTCATTGGCTCCACATTCCTCATTCTCACCCCCTACTTATTTTTTCTTCCATCTTGCTATGGAGTTTGGCTCCCTTCCAGCTCAGCAATCCAAAGAATTCTCCAGTTAACAGAATCCAACCTCCTTAGAAGGCAAGCGGGATTATGTGTTACTGGTTGCAAGGTGTGGGGGGCATTATTTCTTACGTGTCATTTTTCCATAAAAGCCTTTTTCTTCATTGGTATTTTTTTCTGTGTGTCCATTTCATTAACTGAGAAAGAAACATGGGAGCACCACTTCCAGCTTCTCTTTGCTCCCTTGCCCACTCCTCTCCAAAGGTGAAGGAATAACTTTTCTGATTAGGGACACTAGGAAAAGGGACATGATAAATGTGCGTGGCAGCCATGGAGGTGTGCCACTTAGATTACCCTTCAGCAAAGAACTTGCTAGGGGGCGCCTGGCTGGCTCAGTCAGTTGAGCGTCAACTTCAGCTCAGGTCATAACCTCATGGTTTGCGGGTTCGAGCCCCACACTGGGCTTTGCGCTGACAGCCTGGAGCCTGCTTCAGATTCGTTGTCTCTTGCTCTCTGCCCCTGCCCTGCTCATGTGCTCTCTCTCAAAAACAAACATTAAAAAGAAAAAAGACATGGGGTGCCTGGGTAGCTCAGTCGGTTAAGTGTCTTGACTTCAGCTCGGGTCATGATCTCACAGTTCGTGGGTTCGAGCCCCACATCAGGCTCTGTGCTGACAGCTCGGAGCCTGGAGCCTGCTTCTGATTCTGTGTCTCCCTCTCTCTGCCCCTCCCCCACTCATGCTCTGTCTCTCAAAAATAAAATAAAAACATTTCAAAAAAAAGACAGAACTTGTCAATCAGTTGCAAAAATGAAGTTAGTTGACAGTCTCCAGATTCTGAAGGCTATGTTCTTGGGCAGCTTCAACAAATGACCAAACATAGCAGGAATGCTAAGGCCTGGCCATTTCTGTCTGATGTGCAACTCCTTTAACAGGTAGAGTTTGCTCTAGAGTTCCCTAATGGGTTGACTGACATTTTGTCAAATCTTCATTGAGATCCCAGGCTCTTCCTGCCCAATTCTGCTTCTTCCCCATTTTATCATTCATAGGATTTACAGCCCAGTTCTAAAAGCTTTTTGCATTTCTGTGTCTCAGAGTCGGCCTCCCAGAAGATCCAACTGACACAAGGTGGCTCTACAGTTCCTTTCCTCTCTATTTGTCCAAAGAACTCACACACTCTTACAAACTCCATGTGCTGGATTCCCTAGAGAATGATTTCCCCCTGCAAGTAGGAAGCTACATTCTTGGATGTGCTGTTAGGGAAGAGGTTTTGGTGGATGTGTTATGGCCATACTTTCAGTTTCATTCTATAATTCAATCTTAAAATGACAAAGCTGACATTTTTAATTTTTCTGTTTGATTCTTGTGTCTTCTGTCTCAATTCGTTTTTGACAGAGGAGGGAAATAAAAAAAAACAAGGTGATTTATTTATCTCCTTAACTCTAGCACAAATAGAAAAAAATTCTTACATGTAATTTGGAATACTTGAATGATTTTCTGGAGGCCACATAGGATATTCCTTCTGCTCTTTTGTAATAAATTCGCTTTAAAGAAATTCATCAAAGGCATGACCTAAAACGTGATGAATATTTAGCAGAGTGACAGACAAAATTTGATTAAGAAACTATTGCAATAGTCACTTTTGTAGACAGATCCATTACTTTCTTAAAGGTTTGGGGATATAAAAATAGAATATCTGGACTATGAGGCTTTCCTAGAATGTGTGTGTGTGTGTGTGTGTGTGTGAGTGATATGAACAATGGGGGAATTAGTTGGTCCTAGACACGTTGTTCATAAAGGGGCTTTAGCAGATAGTCTTTAAGGGTGTGGTCTTCTCATAATCACTACCTTTGGGAACTACCCTGCATACAGCCTTTGCTAAAATGTTGGTCTAGGCAGTCAAGTTTGTGCTGTTGCACCTCTATCTTCCCTCTAAGATGCCTCACCCATTTTGCCTCAGTATCTATCCATAGAATCACTCACTGTTGGTGTCCTACCCATTGCCCCTCAGCTCACCCAGAAGACTGTCTGCACCTTCAGTGAGAAGTTACTTGTTCCATATTCACAAGAGACTTCTAACTTGAGTGTCTGTATTTTCCTAACTAAGGGCATTCCCTGGCTACAGGAATATTCTAGGTCCATTTGTAAGGCAGGCCAGAAGAACCAGGAAATATAATGCCCTAGGAGTGATTCCCAATTAATAAAGGATAGATACTGGTGGGTACATCCCCAATTTCCTCACTCTCTTGGAGGGACAGTTCTGTAGTATGATCCATAGAGTCTCTCAGAGGCTACCCAGTAGAATTAAGCTCCATAGCAATAACCCACTTATTAACAAATCTACTATTGCTTTTCCTCATCTCTTTTCCCTCTCTATGCTTCCTGGTATCACTCTGAAAATAACCTACTTCTACATAAAGCGTTTTCTCAGGATCTACTTTTGGGGGAAATTAAACTAAGACACCATCCCTGGTCCTATCAGACTTTCTTCAGGAAATTTTTAAAAAATGAGTTGGTGAAAAACAGAAAGAAGTAGACATATGTAGTACAGATGAGTCAAAGAAATTGTGGAGTTTTACAGTGAAGAGGTAAGAACTCTTATGTCTATTTCCAAAAGGCCTGAAATACAGAACCCATCACTAGTTACAAGTCCTGTGAGACCGAGTCCCATGTCCCATGAGCTTTTATGCTGCTAGTTTAAGTATGCTTCTGTTCCTTGCAACCTAAATAGCCTTCACTTTACCATAAGGCCAAATGAATTCAAGCTTGTTCCAAATATGTCTCTTCACATCAGATTATTTTCATTTGTAATGGAGAAACTGGGGCAGCTGGCAGGTTCATCATTAATGACAGTCCTTCTTAACCATAACATTCTAAAATGTGAGAGAAGCCCTGGTCCCAGGATCAACTCATTATTAAATCATTTTGAAGGTAGGTTTGGAAGGTAGACCTGGAAACATTTCTGTAGAGAAGTACTTGGTTCATTTTATTTGATTCTTGTTAGTTTCCAATCAGGCCCTAAAGAGGGTAGAATATCCTATTTGAAGGGCCATGGTCCCGTATGATTTTACCTTTTTAGACAGCCTGGTGATCACTAGTTAAGCATATATCTGGGGATGCCCAGGTGGCTCAGTTGGTAAGCATCCGACTTCATCTCAGATCATGAGCTCACGGTTCATGGGTTCAAGCCCCATGTGGGGCCCTGTGCTGAGAGCTTGGAGCCTGGAGCCTGCTTCAGATTCTGTGTCTCTGTTTCTCTCTCTGCCCTTCCCTCCATCCCTCCCTCCCCCGCCTCTCAAAAATAAATAAACATTAAAAACATTTTTTAAAGAATATTTCTGTCGGGGCACCTGGGTGGCTCAGTTGGATGAGCATCCAACTCTTGACTTCGGCTCAGGTTATGATCTCACAGTTCATGGGATTAAGCCCTGTGTTGGGTTCTGTGCTGGGCATGGAACTTACTTGGTATTCTCTCTTTCCCTCTCTCTTTCTGATCTTCCCCTACTTGTGCTTTCTCTCTCTCAAAGAAAGAAAGAAAAAGAAAGAAAGAAAGAAAGAAAGAAAGAAAGAAAAGAAAAGAAAAGAAAAGAAAAGAAAAGGAAGGAAAAGAAAAGAAAAGAAGCATTCACAAAGATTCACAAATAGCAATGGTTATTAGCTGAACTGACCAAGGAACAACAGGTTGGGAACAGGGGTTAAATAACTTTTTAGAAAACTAGTTTTAGTTCTACAAGGAAAGGCAATCCAAATCTCTTCTCTACCCTGACAATATCGATCTTCCCAAATGAAGGATGGAAAACCACCTCCATATACAGAAATGGCCACCTATCAAACAGAAGCACAGTAGTGAAATCAAGAGAAAAACAAAAGTGTGATGTTCTAACCAGCACATGAGAGGAGAGCCCACACAACCTAAAGTCCCTCATCCCACCATGGCCAATGCATAAACCTGGATTGGATCTAGGAGGAAAAAAAAGAAATGCCTGAAAGTCATTATTGTGATGATGGATAAAAATTGAGAAAGACTGTATTATATGATAAATAACATTGTATTGTTAAAAAACAAGATTCAAATGAGTAAATTTGAAGATCTAATTGACTTTATTAAATGATTAATAAATCGGGCAAAATTCCATCTAGCAAGTAGAGCAAAGCTCTGAGGAGTTGTACAAAAAGGAAAGTTTTTACAGGAAGGAGGGTGGGGCAATAAAATTACTAGCAAAAGAAAAGGTATGTCCTAGGCAAGGTAGCTTTCTCTTAGGAGGAAGAACAGGGGACCCTATCAGGCAGATTACCTTACTATTTGGGGAGGGTTGGAGAGGGCCAATGTTTAGACCCCTAATTTATTTCATCCAGAGAGTGAAGAGAACACAACTCGTATATAAAACATCACATGTGACAGAATAACTCAATGATGCAGAAAATTCCTGACTTACCAGTTAAAACTACATTTCTGAGGGAAGGTGAAATTGCAATTAGAGTAGGTATTAAGCCCTGATTTGGTGACTTGGAATCAGTGACACCATTTGGGGTCTGCGGTTTTCTTTTTAACAGTATTAACATCAAGTTTCCTGAATTTGACACTTATACTATGATTTTGTAAGAGAATTTCCTTGTTCTTAGGATACATATGGTGAAGTAAGCTGCATCCATCTGCCTCTTCAACCTGAAATAATTCAGTGCATGCATATGCACGTGTGTGTGTGTGTGTGTGTGTGTGTGTGTATGTGTATGTACACTGTAGGGGAGAAAGAAATTTCCTTATATCCTTCTAGTGTCTTTGGCTGGTCCAATAATTAAATTGAAATAAGAAATATTAACAAAAGAAAAATAAAAAGAATTTAATAACATGTTTACTTCCTGTGTACATGGGAGAGATTCAAGAAAACTGAGCATATATATATATATATATATATATATAAATGTCTCTTACAAAAGGGCAACACCTGCTAGGTTTTCTAAGATTCTCCTGTGTTAGCAGTTTCTTCTTTATTTTATTGTATTTTTATTTTTTAATTTGAGAGAGAGAGAGAGAGAGAGAGAGAGAGAGAGAGCGAGCACCAACGGGAACAGTGGCAGGGGTGAGAGAGAGATTGAATCTTAAGCAGGCTCCATGCTCAATGCAGAGAACAATGCAGGGCTCAATCCCATAACCCTGGGGTCATGACCTGAGTTGAAATCAAGAGTCACACACTCAACCAACTGAGCCACCCAAGTACCCTGTGTAGTTTCTTAAAAATAAGTAGCCTAACTAAATTCTTATCTTTTAATAATCGCTCTGAATGTAAATGGACTAAATGCTCCAATCAAAAGATACAGGGTATCAGAATGGATAAAAAAAAAAAAACATGATCCATATATATATATATGCTTCCTGCAAGAGACTTATTTTAGATATAACTATACCTGCAGATTGAAAGTGAGGCGATGGGAGCGCCTGGGTGGCTCAGTCGGTTGAGTGTCCGACTTCAGCTCAGGTCATGATCTCACAGTCCGTGGGTTCGAGCCCCGCGTCAGGCTCTGCGCTGACCGCTGGGAGCCTGGAGCTGCTTCTGATTCTGTGTCTCCCTCTCTCTCTGCGCCTCCCCTGCTCACACTCTGACTCTGTCTGTCTCTCTCTCGAAAATAAACATTAAAGAAAATTAAAAAAAAAAAAAAGAAAGTGAGGGGATGGAAAACTACCTATTATCCTAATGGAGGTCAAAAGAAAGCCAGAGTAGCCATACTTATATCAGGCAAACTAGATTTTAAACCAAAGATTGTAACAAGAGATGAAGAAGGACATTATATCATAATTAAGGGGTCTATCCATCCAGAAGATCTCACAATTGTAAATATTTATGCTCCCAACTCGAAAAACCCAAACATATAAATCAATTAATAACAAACATCAAGAAACTCACTGATAAAAATATAATAAGAGGAGACTTTAATACCCCACTTACAGCAATGGACGGATCATCTAAGCAGAAAATCAACAAGTAATCAATGGGTTTGATGGCACACTGGACCAGATGGACTTAACAGATATGTTCAAAACATTTCATCCTAAATCAGCAGAATACACATTCCTTTCGAGTACACAAGAAGCATTCTCCAGAACAGATCACATACTGGGATCAAAAATCAGCCCTCAACACGTACACAAAGACTGAATTCATACCATGCATTTTTTTCAGAACACAATGCTATGAAATGAAATCAACCACAAGGAAAAATTTGGAAAGCCCTGAAATACATGGAGGTTAAAGAACATCCTACTACAAAATAAATGGGCTAACCAGAAAATTAAAGAAAAAAAATTTTTAAAGAAATACATGGAAGCAAATGAAAATGAAAACATGATAGTCCAAACCCTTTGGGATGCAGCAAAGGCAGTCTTAAGAGGAAAGTACATTGTAATTCAGGCCTAACTCAAGAAGCAAAAAAGGTCACAAATATACAGCCTAACCTTCCACCTAAAGGAGCTAGAAAAGGAGCAGCAAAAAAGCCTAAAGCCAGCAGTAGAAGGGATATAATAAAGATTAGAACAGAAATAAATGATATAGAAACAACAACAAAATAAATCCCAGAACAATGAAACTAAAAGCTGTTTTTCTTGAAGAATAAACAAAACTGATAACCCCCTAGCCAGACTTCTCAAAAAGAGAGGACCCAAAAAGATAAAATCACAAATGAAAGAAGAGAGATCATAACCAACACCACAGAAATGCAAACAATTATGAGGATACTATGAAAAATTATATGTCAACAAACTGGGAAATCTGGGAGAAAAGGACAAATTCCTAGAAACTCACAAATACCAAAACTGAAACAGAAAGAGATAGAAAATGTGAACAGGCCCATAATCGGCAAAGAAGTGGAATCAGTAATTAAAAAAAAAATCTCCCAAAAAACAAAAGTCCTGGGCCAGATGGCTTCCCAGGGGAATGCCACCAGACATTTAAAGATGAGTTAATACCTATTCTTCTCAAACTGTTCCAAAAAACAGAAATGGAAGGAAAGTTTCCCAACTCATTCTATAAAGCAAGCCTTACCTTGATTCCAAATCCAAAGAACCAACTAAAAAGGAGAACTACAGACCCAATTTCCCTGATGAATATGGATGCAAAAATTCTCAACAAGTCACTAGCCAACTGGATCCAAAAATACATTAAAAGAATTAGTCACCATGATCAAGTGGGATTTATTCCTGGGATGCAGGGCTGGTTCAGTATTTGCAAATCAACCAATGTGATACACATTAATAACAGAAAGAATAAGAACCACATGATCCTTTCAATAGATGCAGAACAAGCATTTGACAATATGCAGCATCCTTTCTTGATAAAAGCCCTCAAGAAAATAGGGATGGAAGGAACATATCTCAACATCATATAAGCCATATATGAAAGACCTATAGATAATATCATCCTCCATGGGGAAAAACTGAGAGCTTTCCCTCTAAGGTCAAAAGCATGACAGGGATGTCCATGATCACCACTGTTGTTCAAAATAGTACTGGAAGTCCAAGCCTCAGTAATCAGACAACAAAAAGAAATAAAGGGCATCCAAGTCAGCAAGGAAGAAGTCAAACTTTCACGCTTCACAGATTACATGATACTTTACATGGAAAAACCAAAGACTCCACCAAAAAACTGCTACAACTGATACATGAATTAAGCAGTCACAGAATATAAAATCAACATATAGAAAATGGTTGTATTTCCATACACCAATAATGATGCAGCAGAAAAAGAAATCAAGGAAGTGGTCCCATTACTTCCCAGTTGTACTGCACCAAAAACCATAAGATACCTAGGGATAAACCTAACCAAAGGGGTAAAAGATCTGTACACTGAAAACTATGGAAAGCTTATGAAAGAAATTGATGAAGACATAAAGAAATGGAGAAACTTTCCATACTCATGGATTAGAAGACAAAATATTGTTAAAATGTCTATCCAAGTTCCGCTCTGGCCGCCGCGCCTCCGCCCGCCGCCAGGATGATGTGCGGCGCGCCCTCCGCCACTAAGCCCGCCACGGCCGAGACGCAGGCCATCGCCGACCAGGTGAAGGCCCAGCTGGAAGAGCGGGAGAATAAGAAGTTCGCTACGTTCAAGGCTGTGGAGTTCAGAAGCCAGGTGGTCACGGGCAGGAACTACTTCATCAAGGTTCAAGTTGATGATGATGAGTTTGTGCACATTCGAGTGTTTGAAAGTCTCCCGCACGAAAACAAGCCCTTGGCCTTGTCCAACTATCAGACCCACAAGGCCAGGCATGACGAACTGGCGTATTTCTAGCTCCCGTTCTGAACGTGGCCCGTCCGTGTGGCTCTGTGCTCTGTGGATGTGTCTGGGGTCATAAACCGAGGCCTTTTCTACATTGGGGGTGGGGGAGGGGTGTCACGCAGCTCTCCTGACTTTCCTTGGGAGAGACAAAGTCAACACAATCAATGATCTCAATTACTTTCAAAGAGGGCTTATATTCTCTTTTAAATACATATTTTTAAGTCTTGAAAAAAAAAATGTCTATCCAAAACAATCTACACATTCAAAGCAACCCTGTCAAAACAACACAGCATTCTTCACAGAGCTAGAACAAACAATCCTAAAATTTGTATGGAACCAGAAAAGACCCTGAATGGCCAAAGTAGTGTTTAAAAAGGAAACCAAACCTGGAGGCATCACAATTCTGGACTTCAAGCTGTATTACAAAGCTGTAAGCATCAAGACAGTATGGTACTGGCACAAAAACAGACACACAGATCAAGGAAACAGAATAGAAAACCCGGGAATGGACCCACAGATGTATGACCAACTAGTCTGTGACAGCAGAAAAGAATATCCAATGAAAAAAAGACAGTCTCTTTAGCAAATGGTGCTGGGAAAACTGGACAGTGACATGCAGAAGAATGAAACTGGACCACTTTCTTACACCATACAGAAAAATACATTGAAAATGGATGAAAGACCTAAATGTGGACAGGAAACCATCAAAATCCTAGAGGAGAAAAGAAACAGCAACCTCTTTGACCTCAACCACAGCAACTTCTTACTAGACATGTCTTCAAAGGCAAGGGAAATAAAAGCAAAAATGAACTATTGGGACCTCAACATAAGAAGTTTCTGCACAGTGAAGTAAACAATCAACAAAACTAAAAGGCAACTGACAGAATGGGAGAGGATATTTGCAAATGACATATCAGATAAAGGGTTAGTATCCAAAATCTATAAAGAACTTATCAAACTTAACACTCACAAAACAAATAATCCAGTGAAGAAATGGGCAGAAGACATGAATAGATGCTTTTAGAAAGAAAACATACAGATGGCTAACAGACACATGAAAAGATGCTCAACATCACTCACCAGGGAAATACAAATCAAAACCACAATGAGATACCACCTCATACCTGTCAAATTGTGAACATTAACAATACAAGAAAGAACAGGTGTTGGCAAGGATGCAGAGAAAGGGAACACCCTTGCACTGTTGGTGGGAATGCAAACTGGTGCAGACCCTCTGGAGAACAGTATGAAGGTTCTTCATGAAGTTAAAAACAGAACTACCCTCCAATCCAGTAATTACATTACTAGGTATTTACCCAAAGGATACAAAAATACAAATTTGAAGGGGTACAAGCACCCCAATGTTTATAGCAATATTATCAACAATAGCCAACCTATGGAGAGAGCTCAAATATCCAACGACTGATGAATGGAGAAAGAAGATGTAGTATATACATACAATGGAATATTCACAGCCATCATAAAGAATGATATCTTGCCATTTGCAACAATGTGGCTGGAACTAGAGTGTATGTATTATGCTAAGCAAAATAAGTCAGAGAAAGACAAATACCATATAATTTCATTCATCGGTGGAATTTAAGAAACAAAAGTTGAACATACTGGCGGGGGGAAGAAAGAGGGAAACAAATGCTAAAAGACTTAAAGATAGAGAAGAAATGAGGGTTGACGGAGGGAGGGAGGTGGAGGATGGGCTAGATGGGTGATGGGTATTAAGGAGGGCACTTGTTATTATGAGCAATGGGTGTTGTATATAAGTGATCAATCACTGACTTCTGCTCCTGAAACCCATATTGCACTGTATATTAACTAACTAGAATTTAAATAAAAACTTTGAAAAGAAAAAGGAATAATTAGACTAAAATAATCCTTATGGCTCAGAGACATATTTTTAGGGGGTGGCAAATTCTGCATCTCTACAGTATATACACATACAATGCACATATGGAAACATGTTAACAATTGATATATCTAGATACTAGGTAAAGGTAGGGAGAAATTTGTATTTTATATGCAATTTTTCTGTAGGTTTTAAATTATTTCTCAGTAAAAAAATTTTAAAATACCAATTTACCTGTTATTTTCTTTAAAAACATAGAAATTTTTTCTTTTATTTTATATCCAGTATAGTTAACATACAGTGTTATATTAATTTCAGGTGCATAATAGAGTGATCCAAAATTTACTCAGTGTTCATCACTGTAAGTGTGCTCTTAATCTCCCTCACCTATTTCACACATCCTTCAACTTACCTACCAGCTTGTTCCCTATGGTTAAGAGTCTCTTTTTTGGTTTATCTCTCTTTTTTATTTTTCTTAAATTCTACATACAAGTGATATCATATGGTATTTGTTTTCTCTGACTGACTTATTTCTCTTAGCATAATGCCCTCTCTAGCTCCATCCATGTTGTTACAAATGGCAAGATTTCATTCTTTTTTATGGCTGAGTAATATTCCATTTAAATACCCTGATGCCACCATAAGGTAGAAAGAGAATGGGTCTGAGGAACCTTGAGAACTCATTTCTCCTAGCTCCACAAAAAGTAACTGAGCATTATGAAATAAAATCACTAAATCACTCCAAGACTCAGTTTTCTATAAAATAATTGAGCTGGTCTAGATAATCTTCAGGATGACTTCTTGTTCTCATACTTTGCAGACTTTTCTTTCCATATCTTTACTCTAAAAAAAGTACATAGTCATAAACTATTTTTCAAGTGTATCTATTCTTTATTGATTCATTTAAATATAGCAGCCTTCTTCCTGAGAGCAAAACCACAAACCGGCAACAATGACCAGTTTCAATATAAATATCTGGAAATGCAATTTAATGCATTTTAGAATAGAATTGCTCTAATAGAAGTATAATTAATTCAGAGGCATTCTTATAGAGTAACACTAGGTTTTTGGTATAGGTTCATTTCACCCTTACATTCAAGAGAACACAATTGGGGTGTATAGAACATCAGCACATTTGACACATTTTAATAGGGGAGATGCAGTTTATATCCCACATAAATTAAAAAAAGGAAGGAAAAATAATGAATAGTTTCATCAACAGATGATGACATTATCTGCCGGCAATATTATCTGACTCGTAGTGATGCAATATAAGCCTGACAGCTAGCTGTAAGAATAATGAATCTGAGCAAAAATTGATTGTGAAATGTTCTTGGCTTAAACCTGGAATAACCATCCTGCTGACCTAAGAGAAATCTATGCAGTAAATCGCTTCAGGAGGCCTACGGATCCAGAAAACTCTGCTTCTAAAGGGTAAAGCATCATTTTCATTTGGAGACCTACTTTCAGGTATAAATTAAATTTTAGACGGCCTCAGCTTTTTTCCTGTCTCTCAACGACCCAACTCACAAATTTGTCATGTCTCCAGTTTCCGAAAGCTGGCAATGGTAGTCTTTTCTCAGATGCATTCCAAGGTTCGTTCAGCTTGGTTAGTTAATTACAGTCATTATCATGAAAAATACTAGGTCACATTAGTTCCATTTTTTTTTTTTTTTGCTGAAGAGAGTAATGTGTGAATGTTTAGCCTGGTCATTTTGTATTCAGCAACTAACACTGGCTTTTATTGCTTGGCTGTGACATTGGTCGAGGTCAACAGCAAAGCAATGAGCAGGCAGGATAGAGTAACTTATGTCAGGAATGTGACAACTGTATAATGTTACAGCATGGTTTTTTCTTCAACACAAATGCACTGAGCCACTGCCCCATCCCCAACTCGGTCATCTTGGAAAAATGACTTGATTTCTCTGTTCCTAAAATATTCTGTCTGTGAAATGGGGATAAGATTTTATGTCTTGAAGAACAATGACTGAGCTATCTTCCTACAACAACAAAGAGTTCCTACTTCAGAAGGAATTGTGCATCTGGAAATGTAGGACCTTCCTTTTGTTCCTTCCCAAAGCTTCACTGAAACAGAAAAGCGAATTTTGTAAAGAAGGAAACCTGAAAGGATAAGTACAATAGGAGCTAAGACAAAAGCAATAAAATTTGGAAACTGGAATGCTGTCAATGACCTATCATACTTGAGAAATCTGAAACCTAAACTGGCAGCAGGGAAAGATGAGAACCAAAATGATTTATCTAGGAGCACTTTGAAAAGGCTAGGAATTGGTGACAACAGCTAATCCTGTAAATTGGGGTATAGGTGGGACTGACTGCAGGATTGGATGAAATTTTTTTGTTAAGCATTTTGAGTCCAGATCCTCTTCCCTATATGCAGCACTTGACTGCCCTGTCTGCATTCTGGCAGCAACTGGGGGGTTGGTCATTGGAGAGGACAGGATAGGCCACTCCTGGACTGGGGAACACCAAGTTAAGCTGAGGTCAGGAGTACTATATGAAAAATAGGAGACTAAGTAAACATTTATATGCTGAAGTTGATATCCCACTTCTCCCAGCCCTCTTACTCCACTCAGACTCTGAAGCAGTACCAGCCAAATTTGTGCCTTCCAGGCAGGTTATTGGCTAACCCTTCTTTGTGGATCTGGATATCAGATGTAACTCAAGGGAATATGCCAATCATGTTACCACATTACCATGTCACTCATTCTCAACAAAGACTACCTACTCCCATAGAATTTCCAACCAGCCTTTTAGTACTTCATTCTTAAGTATGAACAGACAAATGGAAGAGTGATCTGAGGAAAGCCTCTAACCTGAAAGACATAGGCCAAGTAAAACAAAACAAACATACAAAAAGAAATAGGAGTTGGGGGGTACTGAATTCGCAAGAAGAAGAAAACTTTAAAGAAGAGAATTTCGTTAGTATTTTCAGAGAGAAGAGAATACTGCATCCATGAAATAAGAAGGGGGTGCTAGTAAAAGAAACATTCAGAAAACCAAAAAAAGAACTTCAGAAATGAAAATTATGATAGAGAAATTAAAAGTCTGGAATACAGAGTTGAAGAAATCTCCCAGAAAGTAGAGCAAGAAGACATAGTATGGAAAAGGTAAGAGAATTAAAGGACAAATCCAGATGGTCCAACATCCAATTAATAAAAATCATAGAAAAATGGAACAAAGAAAATGGAGAGGAAGAGATTCCTAAAGAACTAGTAATAAAATGTCCCATAACTGAAGGATATGGATTTTCAGCTTAAAAGGCTTACCAAGTGCCCAGAAAATTTTATAAAAAATACATACATCAAGACATATCATAACTAATTTTCAGAAGCCTAAGGATAGAGATGATCCTACTTGCTTCCAGAAAGAATAAACTTGTTCATATTCAAAAGGCCAGAGATTAGAATGACTTCAGACTTCTCAACAACAACCCAGTAGCTAGAAGGCAATGAGGAAATGCCTTCAAGATTCCAAAGGAAAATTATTCCTAAGCTAGAATTCTATTTAATTATCAATGAGGGTAGAATGAAAATATTTTTGTACAAGTTAAGCCCCCCAAATTTACCTCTTTTTGTATCTTTTATGTCCTTTCCTAGGAACCTATAAGATGATGACTTTCATCAAAATGAGGAAATAAATCAAGGAAAAGGGAGATAAGGAAACTAGGAAACAGTGGATACAACTAAGGGAGACACAGAAATTCACAGGCTAAAGGGTAAGGGGAGATCATAGAATAGCAATCGTGTACCAGGAGTAGAGACCCAGCAGTCCAAATTAGAGGTGCTTAGAAGATTTTAGAAAGGTTATTCAAGATGTTGAAATGGAGAGGACACTGGATGTATCAAAAGTGTTAAGAAGAGATTTAGACAACTAATGGAGAAGTCAGGTTTGAGTTGCTAATAAGAATGTAGAAAATTAAGCAAGTCAACAGTAGGAATCATTAACTCCAGGTCAAATAAAAAGTTGTGAAAATGGAAAAATAACCATAGTATTTTATGGGGCTCAGCTGTGAACAGTACATAGTCAAAGAAAACACTTAATACTGAACTCACTCTAATTATGCTATAACTGTATGAAGATAATAGATAATGGGTGCATGTGTGTGGTGGGTACTGAAAGGGTGAAACTGAACTAAATCCTCATCTTGAGTAACGTAAAGTCAATAGATAATGCTAAAAACTGAAAACAAAGAAAGCGAAAGCAAGTTATTTAAAGATACCAAACTAATTAGCTAAAATAATTAAAAACTGTTGCTGTTGAAAGGGGAAATAGGAAAAGGATTTGACTTTTTATACTCTGTGCAAATATAGCTTTGATATAAATAAAAACTCATTTATAAGAAAGAAAGGGGACATCAATAATAATGATAATTAAAGCACATCAAATATGTTTAAATTTATGCCAAAAAACAACTTATTATTTTAAAAGCTGGAAAATAAAGGGAACGAACCAAGCATTTATCTTGCTTTTACCATATGCACTATATGTCAAAGTAACCAAATAGTTGATGAGGAAAAATTTATGTTTTTAGAAGTATTCCAGCAATAAAAGAAGGAACAACAGAGTTGGAATATGATCATTTTGTGACCCTGATGATATAATGAATCTGGAAGGTGACCATCAGTGTCTGCTAACTGCATAAAAAACAAGAAAATCAGACATTATGAGCCTCATGATGGAAGTACACAACCCACTTATAAATTATTCTTGCCAAAAATTCAAATTGAGTAAACTAAACCTCTAGAGAAATTTGAACACTAACTGATGATACAAAGTAATTGTTATTTAAGCATGTCAATGATATTGAGGTGTTTTTAAAAATGTTCGTATGCTTTAGAGGGATTCTTTTTTTTAAAAACTTTTAAGTTTATTTATTTATTTTGAGAGAGACGGAGACAGTGTGAGTCGGGGAGGGACAGAGAGAGGGAGAGAATCTGAAGCAGGCTCCGCACTGTCAGCACAGAGCCCGATGTGGGGCTCAAACTCACAAAACCGTGAGATCATGACCTGAGCCAAAACCAAGAGTCAGACGCTTAACCGACTGAGCCACCCAGGTGCCCCTACTAGAGGGATTCTTAACCTTGATTGTATATCAGTAAAAATGAGAAGCTAATTTAAAAACAGATTGCTTAGCCCCATCCCCAGAGTTTCTAATCTGGTAGATCTTTGGTAGTGCCTGAGAATTTGCATTTCTGACTAGTTCCTACATGATGCTGATGCTGCTGACATGGGGACCACAAACTGAGAACCACTGTTTTAGACATACATTCTGAAGTATTTACAGAGGCAACTATATGATGTTTGAAATGTGTTTCAAAATTATCTGGGAGGGAGGGGAAGGAGTAGGTAGTGGGTAATATATTAAAAAGATTAACCATGAGTTGGTAATTGTGAAACTGGAAAATTAAAATATAGAGATTCATTATATTTTTCTCTCTACTTTTATATATGTTGGAAATTTTCTATAATAAAAGTTTTTTTTAAAGGAAGGAAGATAGAAAGGTAGAAAGACAACAAAAATGAAATAAACTAAATAAGGCAAAATGTTTACAAGGATTTTCTCTGAGTGCTTTCAGGTTTTTTTAGAGCAATCATGTATTACTTTTGTTTTCAGAAAAACTATTAAAATTTATTCATGCTTTAAAAATGTCACCAGTCTGATATATTATTAGAATAAATAAAGGAGAATTCAGCAAGGTTTCTGGACACATGGGCAACACACAAAAATCAACTGCATTCTTACATTCCATCAATAAAGAGTCAGAAAGGGTAATTTCCAAAAAGGACTATCAATATTACCAATGAAAATATAAAGCTCCTTGGAAGGGATAAATCTAACAAAAGTTGTGCAAAACTTCTTTGCCAAAAATGTTTAAATTATTGAAAGACAATAAAGGTCTAAGTAAATGGAGAGAAAATTTATATCAAGATAGGAACACAGTACTTTAAAGTTATCTACTCCCTATATTAATCAATAGATTCTATGCAATTCCAATCGACATTTCAATTGCATTTTTCATGTTGATTTTAAAAATTAATATGGAAGAACAAAGGACCAAGAACGGATTATTTTGAAGAAGAAAACCAAAAAGAACTTTCTTTACCAAACATCAAGGCTTATTAGAAACCTATAGTATCTAGTAAACGATGGTATTGGTTCAGAAATAAATGGACAAATGGAACTGAATAGAAAGTTCAGAAATAAACCTGTGTGTTTATAGAAACTTTATATATGACAGAGGTGGTACTGCAGTTTAGTGGGGAAAGGGTAAATGGTTTAATAAATGGCATGGGGCAGTTGGTTACCAATAGAAAAAAAGTGAATCCACATCTCACATCATATACCAAAAATGATTTTGGTAGATTGTGATATTTAAAAGTGAAAAGGCAAAAGTTTAAACTTTTAGAAGGGAATTAGAAGATAATCTTTAAATTTTTTTTTCTTTATGATTGGAGGTAGAAAATAGTTTTTTAAATAAGACATTACACATATCAACCATAATGGAAAAGATCGATAAGTTTAAATTTTAACTACATTAAAATTAAAAATGCCTATGCATCACAAAAGACACCATAAAACACTGACAAGACTGTGAGAAGATTTTTATAGCACATATGACTAACAGGATTAGTTATCAGTATATATTAAAAGCTGCTACAAATAAATAAAATAAAGACAAATAGCCCAAAGAAAAATGGGCCAAAGATATGAACAAGCAATTCATAGACTAGGAAAATTCATTGACTAATAAACAGAGTAACAACACAATAATCTAGGAGACAAATATTAAAGCAACAAGCCACCATTATATATCTATCAGACTGACAAAAAATAAAAAGTCTGAGATGCCATGGGTTGATAAGGATATAAACCAATGCAACCTCTCAGTTAGTGCTGGTAGGGATTGTAAATTGCCTCAACCATTTTGGTTTAAAATTTGGCAATATCTAGTAAAATGTATGGTCTTATGACCTAGAAATTCTGATCTTAGGTATACTCCCAAAAGAAACTCTCATACACAGAAACAAGTAGATGCTTACAGCGTGGTTTTTGTAGGAAAAGGAGTAAAACAGTTCTAATATTCATCAGTGCAAACTGGATAAATATATTGTGGTATAGCATGGTCATACAATGTAATACTATACAGCAATGAAAATTAATGAATTGGAGATATATGTATCAATAGAGATAGATCTTAAAGACTTATGTTGATCCAAAAGTCAGTTACAGAGGATATAGACAGTATGATATCATTTGTATATAGTTTATCAACAACCAAAAAAATATATATACACATATATATAAATTATACATAAGACATAAAGTATAAAGATATAAATGGAAATAATAAATACCAAATTTAGGGTTGTCATAACCTTTAGAGTGGAAGAAGACAATGACTAATACGGATATAGTTTTAAAATCATCCAATTAAAAATAATAGTAAGGGAACGATTATAACACCACTTTCAAAGTCTTCTCACTGATTATATACATGAAGCATTCAGGGAGTTTTAATGAAGTGACAAGGCCACCAACTGCTAGCCCAAGTAAAATTTTAAAAAGCCATCACTAGCACCCTATCAAAGTAATGAGAGTTACTGTTTAATTATTGCTAGCAATAAGAAAGATGATGATTTCTCCTTCTGACAACTTAGAGAAAAGCTCATTGCACCTTTTCTACCAAAGGCTATTTCCATCTCTTGGCTTGTGCTATTTTAAGTATCTATCAGGTCTTGAGCAATTTCTATATATCTCTTTGGCAGCAGTCCCAACGTCCAAATTAGCAATTACATGTATGAATAACCAAGCAAGATAAGAAATCGCCATGTGTTTTTAAGCTAAGCCCCATTTGTCCAAAGGGAAAGTAAAACCCAACCCACTAACAATAACAAAAATATTCCTGTATCATAGCTTAGTTGTGCTGTCATTTATAGTTACATAATTTTCATATTGAAATTTCACAATAGGTCTTTGCTTTTAGAAATGAGAGAGTATGATGGTGTAGTAAAAATTATTTAACTGAACTATTTAAAGTTCTGCTGTGACATATATTATGATAAACTACTCTGCCAAAGAAGGGGAAAAATATTATGTCCCATCTTGGCTTACAAAAAGTAATCAAATACTAGATAAACAATAATAGAGGAATGCAGGCATTAAAAATTATACTTTTAAAGTGATTTTAATAAAAAATACAGTAATTTCACAGTTTTCTTAAAATCAAGACACCCTGTGTAAAGACATAAAAAATTATAAAAGAAACATGTGAAAATATTATATTTCTCTAGATGTTGGGTTATGGGTTATAGTTTTCAAAGTTTCTACCATCAGCACATACTGCTTTTCTAAGTGGAAAAATATTTTTACTAAGAATTCAGTATTACAATGTATGTAAATGTTTAAAGGATACACTTTCAATTCTAATTACTAAGTTATTAATATGAATGACTATTGCAATATGAAACATCATTTGCATGTCTTGCTAATTTTTGTTTAAATATGTTTAGTATTCTATTCCAATCAGAAGTGATAGTTCTTCCATTTTACAAAATCATCTTTTCAACAAATGTTTTCCTCTCTGAACTGTGCTTTTTCCACATGTCAGAAATACTCCTTAGTCATTTACCTGTGCATTTATAACTTATTATAGTGGTTCTCAAGCTTTGCTGCTAATTGGAATCACATTGAGAATTTTTAAAAACTCCAAAGTTCATGCCACACCCCTGACACATTAAATCAGAATTTACATGGGTGGAATCCAGGTGTCAGCAGTTTGTATGGTGATTCCAATGTGCAGCCAGTGAATTAAAGTCTTATTACTCAAAATGGTCCATAAACCAGAAGCATCAGCATTACCTAAGAACTTATTAGAAGTACAGAATCTTAGGCTCCACCCCAAACTTACTAATTAGAATCTGCCTTTAACAAGATCCTTAGATTATTTAACATGTGTGTGCATGTTAAAAGTTGAGAAGTGCTGTTCTAGAGTCCTCAAATGAATGACTGAAGTTATTAAATCCAAGGTCATGAGTGTGACCTATAGTTGAAATCAGTAGTTTACCTATGTTGGAGGTAGGTAGTCAGTCACTAGTTTAATATTTAATGTTTTCTGATTTTAAGGTCATGTGTATGGACAGTCTTTTGTGTCCACGAGTAGAAAGATGCATGCTTGTAATGACCTCCCAAAGTTAAGGAAGCCCTCAATAAATGATAGCTAGATATTATTATTATTCCCGCCTTCAAATGGACAATCTCCCTGACTAGAATGTCCATTTCCCTTCTTCCTCACCTGGCGAAGGCCAACTTAGCATTCAAGTACCAATTCACTGTGGGGCCTCACCCTAAGTATCCTCAGGTGAGGAGTCCCTCCTGCATGTGGCTTTCTGTGATAATTCATGTGCTGTGAGTCTGTGGTTCCTCCTATCCTGTGTGCTCTTTCAGGAGCAGGACCACATGTCCTTGAATTCCTAGGCCCTCCATAAATACGTATAAAATGAATCAATAATTGAAAGAGAGAACCATCTCCTCTCATGGAGATTTGCCAAGTGCATGGCAGAGGTTTTAGTCAGGCAGAATAGAAAACCACTAGAAAGCATCTGGGTTTTAAACTGGTTGAGCTATGAGATGGATTTTTTATGAACCATTTACTGTTTAAAGGAAAAATTTTAAATAATACATTATTTAAAACCTTCTAAACCATAGACTCTTATTTCATATATATGGCTCCCAAGGAAAATTTCTTATTGTGAGAATTGGACTTTTATCTGTTCTTGTGCATTACTTAATCTACTCATTCATTCAACAGTAAATCATTTTAAATATCTACTCTAAGACATTATGTGTTTTAAGTGCCTACAGAAGGGCATAACAACATGAATGCATCACTCCTTCGTAGGATTAAGTAGAAATAGTATCATCATATTATAATATCTAACAGATGATGTATATTTTGCAATTAGGCAAAATAGCCTACACTTGCCATAGAGGGCTCAATGATCCCTTTTTATGGCTTTTTCTGTGTCCCCACCTTAACTCTGGTGTGCTTTCAACAGCCAGGCTAACAGCTGCCGCTCTTCTTCAGGGGAGGACTCCCCTCAGGCTATTGGAAATGCTTTGCAATGATTGTGGATGTGGAAGTATGAAAACACAGCCTCCATGCTTCACATTGGGACAGCTCTAAAAAGTGTAACTTACACTCCAGAGCTCCCTCATAAAAACAGGTTGAAGCTACTCTTTATATAATTTGACCTCAAATGGCATCCTTACTTAGCTTTTTCTCTTTTCCCTTTATATTTCTCATTATTGGTGCCTTTCTTCAGCTCCCCTCCTCCATACCACACCCTGCCATAGGAGCATGTCCTTAATAAATCACTTGTATGCAAATCCTCTTCTCAGGCTCTGTTTCTTAGGATCATGACCTAAGGCAGATTTTAATGCTGTATTTCTATAGAAATATATAAATACACACACAGAATTTTACACACTAGGCACCCTTTAGCCTATATATTATTTTGCCTTTATCAACTAGTCATTTATATTCTTTATACATCTGTATTTCCCGCTGGTTAAGGGGGCCTTAAGAAGGGGAAATGTTTTATTCCCTTTGTGTTCCCTGTTCCCTTCCCTCCCCAAGACCACAACATCTCATAGACAACCCATATAGAATATAAACTCATTAATGTTGTATTTTTTCAAACCACATAGGATACACATACTTTTTATAGACACGTACATTAATTAAGAATAGTCAAAAAACTTAAACCATATGTTATTAAAGGATTTTTTTCCGAGGCAGGGAGAACATATATTTAGACATCTAATAACTTAAAAATAACCAAGTGAATTTTTCTTTAAAATGAATTCATCATCAAAAGGGTTTTAAAGTAAGAGATGGTGAAAATAATTATGCCACTACAGAATCTCTCTCTTGGACCATTTTATGATTAATGACTACTAAAATTATTCAAATATAATCTGACACAGATTTTTCAAAAAGCCATAATTAGAAATAAAAGAGGAGATAAAAGGTTTCATCAGGTCTCTTTCTTTTGCCATCCAATCCAGTCCTATCCAATTCCTTTTCTGTTTCCCCAACATCCTTTAGCTAAGCCCCGTTTGGGACACTTACATGCAAAATTCTCACAGCAGGCAAATGAGCTTCACAACCTGGCTGGCCTGCAAAATGCCCCTTCTCATCACTTCCCAGCAATGACAGTTCCCAGAATAAGGGAAGCAGCCCTTCCTAAGTCTGTTTGCTTTAACTCAGTTACCTGCAATGCCTTAGAATGTTCTTCCGATGAGGCACTTGTACACTGAATTTCAGAAGTCGTCTTATTAGAGATAAAATTGGTCTCCACCTTCAACCAATTTCCATGCAAATTAGGCTTGGCTAAACATGTAGCTTGAAAAAAAAAAACAAGCAGTTGCAGAAATTCCAAAGACCTAAAGTATTTCTCATCACTTGTCACATGTGATAAAGAAAAGTCATTTTTCCAGAAGCGTCCCCATGCCTGAGTTGCTGCCTCATATCAGCTCTTTACAAAAATCCACAATTGTTTCAATGTGGCTGTTGCTGTTTTACTTCTTCAGTAAATCTACTTCATTTATTGTTATGGTTGGCCCTTATTGTCAAAGATCCAGCCGGTGTTGCTGGAGGAGAACATATCTCCTAGCATTAGAGCATGTGAATAGAGGTGTGACATTCTAAACAAATGCCAAAAATGATGGTGCCTCTCTGACAGAGAAAAGTGTTTCTTGGTTTCAAGAATCACCCAAATCAGAATTAATTGGGAGACCTTGTTAAAAATGCAAATTCCTAAAAAAAATGCCAATTCCTAGGATCCATTGAATGAACCGGCATTTTTGGAGACAGAACCCTCCTTTTTATCAAGCTCTACCTGACCATCACCAATTGGCCCAGGAGTGAGTCCATGACTTAAACAGAGCCTATCAAAGCTATTCCTTAGAATTTTAAATTTGGTGCCCCTGGACTGGAAGGTCCATAAGGAGCAGGAACTTTGTTTTGTTCTCTGATGTATCTTTAGCACTTCAAATAGTGTTGGTCACACAGTAGGAGCTTATTAAATTGGATAGAGTAAATTTCAGTTTTACTTTGATGGTCAATATTATGAATGGTGAGGCTACCATATTTCCCTACATTTTTTCCCTTTTAAAGAAGGGGATAGAGACAGAATGAGATTGTCCTAGAAATACTCAAGTCCATAATTCTACTTGCCCCTGAGGCCTAGCTATCTCCCTGCCCTTCTCTTGGTTTTGTGAACCAATAAGTTGCTTGAATTTATTGCCCAAATTTGCTTGATTTAGGTTTTTGTTACTGACACCAAAAGTATTCTAATAAACACAGCCAGGCTTTCAGAGTCTCTTATTTGTAAATTATTTTATTATATTGTACCACACATTGGCAGAAACCAACTTCTGAAATTTTTAAAAATCTGAGATACAAAGAAGTTATGAAGAAGATGTGCCTAAGTTATGTGCTAGTGTGTGGCAAAACCAGAACTAAAATTGATATTGATCCTTCCTTCTTGGTGAAAAAGAATATAGAGATAAAACTTGAAAGATTGAGAGCTTTGAACTGTTTTTTACGTCTCCTGCTTTCCAATTAGCTTAATATTATAGCATAACTGGCTCAGTGATCAGGGAAATTTTCAGCTATCAGGTACTTTCAGAAACCTCATTCTACTAAAAATAGAATATCTGATAATTCTTGTCTACTCCTGGTGAAGGTTTCAACTGTCAATGGAAAGTGAGGGTAACACAGGGACTGCTCCTTTTGATTTAATTCTATAAAGAACTGGAATTGATGGTGATGTAGAAGTGTTAGGGATCTGAAGAATATTATCTTGTCTTAGAAATTGCCTGACTTAGGCCTTGGATATATCTGGATACAAATTTGGGAAGCAAGGATTTCAGAAGTTTCACAGAAAAAAAAAACAGAAATAAACTCTTCTACAGCTGTGCTATAAGCATGGGGCTGAAAGACTAAAAACAGTTTGGGATGTTTTGTGTGGCCAGCATCCTTTACTTTGTGCTTTGAAATCAACACCCTAATTTCCACTGGAGAATCACTTCTCTTCCACTCCCAGAACATGTAATTTTGTGCCACACATGCACGTATGACTAAAGTGTGACCAATCAGATTTGTTGTGGAATGGGCATGTGACCCAAATCAAGCCAAAGAGAGTCAAAATTTTATTTAAAATTTATTAGGTTTGCTAACCTGTAGAACTGAAGTCTGTCCCCACTGTTTACTGGCAGCTATTTTGTCAACACAAGGAAAGAGACTGCCTAAGAATGAATTCAACCTAGGGGGAAGAGTGCAGGGAAGGATGTGAGGAGACAGAGGGAGACAGAGAGAGAAATCAACATTGCTAGTTCAGCACTTGGTTCTAGCCATGGCAGGATATTTGGATTATGAGCCTATAATTCCCTTTCATTGAAATTCAAGTAGAGAGGTTGGATTGAGTCTAATACAGAAGAAGCGTCTAAAGAAACCAATGCAGTTACACAGGGAATTTGCTGAGCAACAAAATTTTTTAAAAGGTAAAAACAAGATAGAGGACCTAACCAAACGAGTAAGTAGGAGTATCATGAAGCCTTAAGAATGGCATTAGCAGGGCACCAGGGTGGCTCAGTTGGTTAAGTGTTCAACTCTTGATTTTGGCTCAGGTCATGATCTCATGGTTAGTGGGTTCGAGCCCCCTGTCAGGCTCTGTGCTGACAGCACGGAGCCTGGCTTGGGATTCTCTCTCCCTCTCCCTACCCCTTCTCTGCTCACAGGCACGCCCTCTCAAAATAAGTAAATAAACTTAAAAAAAAAAGAATGGCATTAGGAAGACACAGACTGTTTAGGCTCATTAAGAAAACATACAAAAAGAAGACATGATTTTTTTTAAAAAATTATTTTCTCAGCAAGAAGATAGAAGGAAATTATAGGAGTATTCATTGGGTCATAACAGAGAATAGAAGGAAAGGCCACACTATTCCACTTCTACTATTTTCCACTGAGGAAAATTATTGTCAAATTGAAAAGGTTAGAACAACAAAGATCAGGAGAAAATAAGAAACTCTAAATACAGAGATTGGAGGTTATGCCAGTCTGAAAACAACTTTGATTTGAACAGAGAAGTGATTTATTAACAGGAAATTGGGTACCTCCTAGAAACTCTGGGAGGGGTAGAAAGCTGGACACAGAAACTAAGGGCCAGAGACACTGGCCTAAAGGACCCCACAGAACAGCCTATTGAAGATTCAGCTGTCACCACCAGATTCACTGTGCAATGGATACTAAAGCTTCTGCCACAACTACAGTGGTATTGGATGTTACATGCTGCTACTAGAACCCTGTCTCTCTGGCCCTGGGAACTCTGTCTTGATATAACTATACTTTCCATTTGAGATAAATCTCACAGCCACAGGCTTTTGAGCATCCTTGGCTTCAGTTCAAACACTGAATGCACTGACAAACGCATCTGATTAGCAAAATGTAGTTTTATGCTCACATTCTCAATGCAAAGAATGCTGGGGAAAATCTGAATATGGCATTTTTAATTCTATAGGAGGAGGTAGGCTTTGCTTCTCCCTAAAACTCATCAAGTGTGAATTCCTCAAACAGAGGATGAAATTCAACTCGTGTGCAGCCCAAACAACTGGCAAAACCCTCCACAGACCACAGTTAGTTTGCTTCGAAGGGTTGACTCTTAAGGATTATTGACAACGGGAATTCCCAGGAGAACCAGAAGAAATTGGAAACTAATTTTTAAGAATAATAATTGAGAAAATTGGCAAACTTTAGTCTGAAGAATCACCCATTTACTTTAGCACTGTGAATACTAAGATGACAGCATCACTTTTTCCAGGAATGCTGTCTAGTCCAAACTTCATGTACCCCACTCAGAATTTTTCTAGGAGATAAAACTGGGATAGTTGGAGCCTGCTCATTACAGACAAGGATATTTTAAGATGTAAATGTCCTCTCATGCCCTAACTCTAGATTCACAGTAAGCTGCATTTCCAGGGAAATTCTTGTAAAAAGGCCAGAGATCAAAACTCCTGGAAGAGATTAATATATTGTAACGTGTGGGTATATGGACCATATAACCATTGTAGGCTACAGGAAGCCTACAATAGCATCCTTTCTCCCTTCACTCCTTAGTAATAAAACCTTAGTTTTATGTCAAGTGCCGATACATCCAACTAAAAGACTATGTTCCAGTCATCCTTAAGATAGGGCAATATGACTGAGTTCTGGACAATTAGAAGGAAGCAAAAATATCTGTGGGATTGATTTCAAAAAGGGCACCTTCAAAGGGCTAACTCAGCTTAGAAAAATAACATTTTGCCCTCCCCCAATTCATTCCCTTGCTGCAAGCCTGGAATTTAGACTTTGTGGCTGGAACTACAGTAGCCATCTTCAGCTGTAAAGTGTCTCAGAAAATGGAAGGCATGTACTAAATATAGTAGTGCAGAAAGACAAAAGCATCCCAGGTCCTTGGTGTCACTGTAATGTTATCTTATCAATCTTCCCTCTGTGCCGTGGGCTTTTTGTATTGTGGTTAAAAAAACACGTAACAGGAGATCTATCCTCTTAACAAACCTTTAAAGTACAGTACAATACTGTTAACTATAAGCACAATATTGTATAACTGATCTCTAGAAAACTTCCATCTTGCACAACCCATTGAACAACATCTCCCCATCTCTCTCCCTCCCAACTTGAGCCCCTGGCAATCACCATCTACCTTCAAGCAGTTTCACTACTTTAGATACCTCACGTAGGTAGAATCACATAGTACTTATGCTTCTGTGACGGGCTTATTTCACTTAGCATAATTACCTCATGGTTCATTCATACTGCAGCATAAGACAGGATTTACTTACTTTTTATAGCTGAATAATACTTCACTGTATTTATAAATGACATTTTCTTTATCCATTCATCCAGAGAAGCACATTTAGGTTGTTTTCACCTCCTAGCTACTGTGAATAATACTGCCATGAATATGGAAGTACAAATATCTCATTGAGATCCTAATTTCAATTCTTTTGGATAAATACCCAGAAGTTGGATTCCTGGATCATATGGTAGTTCTATTTCTAATTTTTTGAGAAATGCCATATTTTTCTTCATAGCAGTGGCACCATTTTACATTCCCACCAGGAGTGTGCAAGGGTTCCAATTTCTCCCTTGTTGTGTTTTAAATAATAGCCATCCTAACAGGTGTGAAGTGGTATCTCATTGTGATTTTGATTTACATTTCCCTGATTATTAGCAGTGTTGGGCATCTTTTTATATACCTGTTGGCCAGTCTTCTTCAGAGAAAAGTCCATTCAAGTCCTTTGCCCATTTTTAAATTGGGTGTTTTGTTTGTTTTTGCTATTGAGTTGTAAGTGTTCTTTATATATTTTGGATATTAACCCATTATCCAATATATGGTTGGCAAATATTTTCTCCCAATCCATAGGTCACCTTTTCATTCTGATTTTTGTTTCCTTTGCAGGTTTCCTATGCAGAAACTTTCTTTTTAAATTTTAGTCAACATACAGTGCAATGTTGGTTTCAGGAGAATTCAGTGATGCATCACTTACATACAACATCCAGTGCTCATCACAGTAAGTGCTCTTCTTAATACCCATCACCCATCTAGCCCATCTCCCACCCACCTGCCTCCATCAACCTTTAGTTTGTTTTCTATCATTAAGAGTATCTTGTGGTTTGTTTCCCTCTCTCCTCTTCCACTCCTTCCCATGTATTCATCTGTTTTGTTTCTTAAATTCCACATGAGTGAAATCATATCGTATTTCTCTGTCTCTGATTGACTTATTTCATTGAGCATAATACATTTTAGCTCCATCCACATTGTTGCAAATGGCAAGAATTCATTCTTTTTGATGGCTAATATTTCATTATATATATATAAACACACACACATATATATGTATATATATACACCTTCCTTTTCCATATATGTATATATATACACCTTCCTTTTCCATTCAGCATCAGTGGATATTTGGACTCTCTACATAGTTTGGCTACTGTTGATAATATATGCCAAAACTTTAAAAAAAAATGTTTATTTTGAGGTATGGGGAAGGGGCAAAGAGGAAGGGAGGGAGAGAATCCCAAGCAGGCTCTGCACTGTCAGCACAGAGCCCAATGCAAGGCTTGATACCACAACTGTGAGATCATAATCTGAGCCAAAATCAAGAGTCAGGCATTTAACCAACTGAGCCCCCAGGCTGTGTGTGCAGAAACTTTTTAGTTTGATGCAGTCCCAAAGCTTTTGTTGCTTGTGCTTTTGGTGTCATATTCAAGAAATCATTGCCATCACCAATGTCAGAAAGCTTTTCTCCTAAGTTTGCTTCTACGAGCTTTTATTGTTTCAGGACTTATATTTAAGTCCTTAATGTATTTTGAGTTGATTTTTGTATGTTCTGCAAGGGTAAATTTCATTCTTTTACATGTGGATATTCAGTTTTCCCAAGAGCATTTATTGAAGAGATTATCATTTCCCCATTGTGTGTTCTTGGCACACCTGTCAAAGACCATTTGACTATATATAGTCATGCATGGGTTTATTTCTTAACTCTGTATTCTGATCCATTGCTCTATATCTCTGTCCTTAGGCCAGACCATATTGATTTTTGATTAGTGTTGTGATATGTTTTGAAATCAATAAGAGTGAGGCCTCTAGTTTTGTACTTTCTCAAGATTGTTTTGGTTATTCACGGCCCTTTATGGTTCCATATGAATTTCAGGATTATTTTTTCTATTTCTGTAAGAAATGTCATTGGCATTTGATGGGATTTCATTAAATCTGTAGATCACTGTGGACATTTTAACAATAATTGTTTTCTGATCCATGAACATGGGGTGTCTTTTCATTTATTTGTATATTCTCTAATTTCTTTCAGCAGTGTTTTACAGTTTTCAGTGTACAAGTTTTTGCCTCCTTAGGTAAGTTTCTTCCTAAGTATTTTACCTTCTTGATGCTATTGTAAACAGGGATGTTTTCTTGATTTCCCTTTTGGATTGTTCATTGTTAGTATATAGAAATCCAACTAATCTTTCTATGTTGATTTTTTATTCTGTAACCTTACTTAATTCACTTATTAGTTCTAAAGCTTTTTTGTGGAAAATTTAGGGTTTCTACATATAAAATCATGTTATTTGTGAAAAGAGATAATTTTACCTTTTTTTCTCATTTGGATGCATTTTATTTCTTCTTCTTGCCTAATTGTTTTGGCTAGGACTTCCAGTACAATGTTGAATAGAAGTGGCAACAATGGGCATTCTTGCCTTATTCTTGACCCTAAAGGAAAAGATTTCAATTGTTTACCACTGAGTGTAATGTTTGCTGCAGGCTTTTCACAAACAACCTTTAATATGTTGAGGTGAATTTCTTCTACACTTAGTTTGTTGAGAGTCCTTTCTATCATGAAAGGGTGTCGCATTCTGTAAAATGCTTTTTCTTCACATACTGACATAATCATGCAATTTTAATCCTTTCTTCTGTTAATAAGGTGTATCCTATTTATTGATTTGGGTACATAGAACCATCCTTGCACCCCAGGGATAAATCCCACTTGATCATAGTGTATGATCCTTTTAATGTGACGTTGAATTCATTTTGCTAGCATTTTGTTGAGAATTTTTGTACTTATGTTCATTGGCGTATACTTTTCTTCTCTGGTAGTGTCTTTCCGGCTTTGTTTTTAAGGTAAGGCTGGCCTCATAAAATGAATCTGGAAGTATTTTTTCCTCCTCATGTTTTTTGAGGAGTTTGCAAAAGATTGGCATCATTTGTTCTTTAAATGGCAGAATTCACCCATGAAGCCATCTGGTCCTGGGATTTTCTTTGTACATCTATTCAGATTTTCTATTTCTTCATGATTCCATTTTGGTAGGCTATATGTTTCTAGAAATTTATCCATTTCTTCCAGGTTATCCAATTTCTTGGAATATACTTCTTTTTAGAAGTTTAACGATCCATTTTATTTCTGCGGCATCAGTTGTAATGTCGTCTCTTTCATCTCTGATTTTATTTGAGCCCTCTCTCTTTCTTAGTCTAGCTAAAGGTTTGTCAACTTTGTTGTTTTAAAAACCCAACTTTTTAATTCTTTTTTCTATCCTTTTTCTATTCTCTATTTCATGTATTTCTGCTCTAATCTTTTTTGGGGAGGGAGCGGGGAGAGACAGAGCTGGGGAGGGGCAGAGAGAGAGGGAGAAAGAGTTTCTGAAGCAGAAGGCTCTGCACTGTCAACACAGAGCCCGATGCAGGGCTCGGACTCACACACCATGAGATCATGATCTGAGCTGAAGTCAGACGTTTAACCAACTGAGCCACCCAGGCATCCCTGCTCTAATCTTTATTATTCCCTTCCTCCTGATATCTTTGGGCTTAGTCCATTCCTCTTTTTCTAGCTCCTTGAGGTGTAAAGTTAGAGTTTTTATTTGAGATTCATGTTTTTTTAGGGTGGGCAGTTTTTGCTTCCCTATTTGTACTGCTTTTATTGCATCCCATAGTTTTAATGTTTTATGCTTTTACTTTCATTTGTATCAAAATATTTTCTAATTTACATTTTGTTTTCTTTGACCTATTGTTTGTTCAAGAATGTGTTGTTTAATTTCCACATATTTGTGAATTTTCCAGTTTTTCTTATGCTACTGATTTCTAGTTTCATTCCATTCTGGTTGGGAAAGATAGGTGGAGTGATTTCAATTTTCTTAAATTGGCTAAAACTTGTTTAGTGACCTAGCATGTGATCTATCCTGGAGACTGTTGCATCTGTGCTTGGGAAGAATGTTTATTCTGTTGCTGTTGGATGGAATGTTCTATATATGTCTGTTAGGTCCATTTAATCTATAATGTCAAGTTCTGTTTCTTATTGATCTTCTGCCTGGATGTTCATTATTGAAAATGAGATATTGAAATCTGCTATTATTACTGTATTGCTCTCAATTTCTCCCTTCAGTTCTGTCAATGTTTGCTTCACATATTTATGTCCTTTCTTCTTGGATGCATATATATAATTGTTATATCTTCCTGGTGAATTGGCAATTTTATGGTTATATACTATTTTTCTCTTACAACACTATTTTACTTGAAGTCTATGTTATCTGGTAGAAGTATGGACACCCCTGCTCTCTTTTGGTTACCATTTGCATGAAATATCCTTTTTCACCTTTTCACTTTCAGCTTATATGTGTCCTTAAATCTAAAATGAGTCTTGTAGGCAGCATATAACTGAATCTTTAAAAATCCATTCAGCCACTGTTTTCTTGAAGATTTTAATACAATTACACTTAAGGCAATTATTCATAGGCAATAACTTATTGCCTTAAAAATTATAATCTCACATTGTTTTGTCCCTCTTTTCCCCTTTTGCTATCTTCTTTTGTGTTTCTTTGACTTTTTTCTGTAGTAGCATGCTTTGACTCATTTCTCATATTCTTTTGTGTACTTCCCAAAGGTATTTTCTTTGTGGTTACCATATGGCTTACAAAGAACACCTTATAGTTATAACAATCTACTATAAGATGATAGCAGCTCAACTTCAAATACAACTTTATATTTTTTACTTCTTCCCCACCATATACTTCGTTATTGATGTAACAGATTACATTTTATATTGCATACCCATCAATATATCTTAGTTATTTTTATACTTCATATTTTAACTTCTATACCAGAGTTAAAAGAGATTCATACATTATCACTTCAGTATTACAGTATTTACTTGTCTATATATTTAACAGTGTGCTTTTATTTTCCCATGCTTTTGTGTTGCTGTTTTGCATCTTTTGATTTCAACTTGAAGGTCTCCCTTTAACATTTCTCATAACGCAGTTCTAGTGGTGATGAACTCCCTCAGCTTTTGTTTATATGGGAAATTCATTTAATTTTAAATGGTGGTGTGGCCAAAAAGGAATATTTTGCTAGATAGAGTATTCTTGTTTGGCAGTTTTTTTTTTTCCTTTCAGCACTTTGAATATATCATTGCACTCCCTTCTGGCCTGCAAGGTTTCTGCTGAGAAATCCACTGATATCCTTATAGGGTTCCCTAGCATGTGATGAGCCACTTTTTTCTTGGTGCTTTCAAAACTTTGTTTTTGACTTTTGATAATTCCATTATAATGTATCTCAGTTTGAAATTCTTTAGCTTCATCTTATTTTGTATCTGTTGGACTTCTTGAATCTGGAAGTTCATTTTCTTCCCAATTATTTGTGAAGTTTTCAATCATTGTATCTTGAAATAAGCTTTCTATCCTTTTCTCTCTCTCTCTTCTCCTCCTAAGATTCTAATAAAGCACAGACTGGTCCTTGTTTTGATGTCCCATAATTTCTCTAGGTTTTCTTCAGTCTTCACTCTTTCTGTCTTTTTTCTTTTTTCTTATTTGGATAAGTTCAAATGATATTTTCTTCAAATTTGCAAGTTCTTTCTTATGCTTGTTCATGTCTGGTGTTGAATCTAAGGAACTTTTCAATTCAGTTATTGCATTCTTCAGATTCAAATTTCTTGTCTGCTTTTTAAAAATATTTTCTCTTTGTTGAAATTCTCATTTTGTTCATTCATAATTTTCCTGAGATCCTTGACCATCTTTATGAAGGCTGTTTTGAATTCTTTGACATGTAATTCATATACCTTTGTTTCTTTAGGGTCAGTTCCTGGAGATACATTTTGTTCCTTTGATTGGGCCATTTTCCCTTATTTCTTTGTGTTCCTTATAACTTTGTACTGGTATTTGCAATTTGCAAAAACAGTCAACTCTCCCAATCCTTACAGACTGACTTCATAACAGAAATACCTTCACCAATCAACTGAGCTAGAGATTCCGGGGGCCTCTCAACCCTTTTTTGTGAATGTGTTTTCTTGGATTTGTGCATGTAGATTCCTATTTAGAGAGTGGTTTGTTTTTTTTTTTCTTCAGGAGCTTGTAATCTCTTGCTCCCTCTGGTGTGTATCTGCTATACTATAGGTCCTCTGAAGCAGTAGCATGTTGCCCAGCTCTATTTTGTTCTCTGCAGTCCTCAGGCATCTGGAGTATGCCAGTTCTTGTCTGTTTTCTGAGACAAGTGAGACAGAAATGCCAGAACATCACATTCATACTCCATTCCTCTCCAACTGAGGGAGAGGCCACCAAACTATATTAGCCTTTGTCTGCAGTGCAATGGGCCTTCTGGAACAGCAGCATGCCACACAGTTCTTTTTTTTTTTTTTTTTTTTTTTTTTTTTTTTTTTTTT